>OX457030.1:44491170-45128670 GCA_949752745.1 Protula sp. h YS-2021 | reverse complement strand
GTTCCTTTTTAGTCCCCCGCCGCAGTGTACGCCGCATAAAACGCTGGCTGTCCGTCTGTCTGTCTGTCCGTCTTTCCCCCATCAGTATCCCGTCTTTTGTACGCGCGATTACTCACTCGCGTTTCCATGCAGGCTTTTGATTTTTTGTGGGAAGTAACAACATATGTTGCAGTTGTGCGACCTGAGATTATTTTTGAATTTGACAAAAAATTGACGAAACTTTGAAACTTCAAACTTGACCAAATTTTTGGTTGTTGGAGCACGATGCCCCCACTTTTGTGCGCGCGATTTCTCAGTCACCTTTAACCGCAGGCTTTTGTTTTTTTTTTGTGGGAAGTAATAACATATGTTGCAGTTGTGCGGCCTGGGTTGTTTTTGAATTTGATCAAAAATTGACGAAAATTTGAAACTTCAAACTTGACCAAATGTTTTGTTTGTGGGGGGTACTGTGGGGGCACTTCTGTACGCACAATTTCTCAGTTATTCGGCAGCCTTTGAGTTTTTATGAAGCGAAGGAATATGTACAATTGTGACTGTGCGACGTAGGATTGTTTTTGGATTTGACCAAAAATTGACGAAACTATGAAACTTCCAACATGACCAAAATTTTTGTTTGTGGAGGCACTATGCTTGTCGTGATGTAATCAAGCCGTACTAAAAAATCCGTTTTACTGCTCCCCATTCAGATATCTTTTGGCGGGGGACTATGATCAGTTTCACTGATATACTTGTTATGTTATATTATACAGCGATTTCAGTTCGAATATTAGTCATCACGACATCTGAACCGTGGCGCGAGATTTTGAAGTCTCGTTCAGTAAACCAGTGTTACTCATGTACCGTTAGACACATCCCCGTTTTACAAGTTATAAGTTCTTAGAAACACCTAAATTTCATTTTTTTCTATACTTACTTTTTCTTCAAAAATCTGTCCAATCTCTGTTTCTATTGCTTCATTATGTACCCTGTGGGCTGAACAAAAATCCGTAAAGCAGAGCTAGTTTCTCTCTATAAGAGCACATTGCATCAAGAGCGAAAGTGAACGACTGTATGAGCAATTTATGGTTCTCCTCGACGAAGGCTGTCGATATTTTTTTCTTTTAACGGAACACGTACCCTTAACACCCACAAGCCACAATTTCATGTGTCTATATAAGGGGACGTAATGACATCATTATTTGTGTCCTCTTAACGACTTGGTTGCGTGACGGCGTCCCCGTGTGGGGTAGGGGGGTCTTAGGAATTGACGCATTGGTCAGTTCCGTGCATGCCAAACGAGGCGACCAATCGGATTTCTTTCTTTCTAGCTCTTCTGTTATGGTTTCTTCCTTCTTCTTTCTATTTTCCCCATTTGTTTCTTTAGCAGGTGTGCCCCAACAGTTCCTTCATTGACGCTGAACGGGACATTAAACACCAAACAAACCAACAAACAAATAAACGTGGCGACGTAAAATGATACCATGACGAAATGGTGCCCTCTTTATGTATTGCACATAGCCCCATACTCCCACTTACAACAATAAAGAAATATTCTGTCTCCACCCAAAAAATCCTCCTATGGGTTCGGGGGGGGGGGGGATCTCATCAATACACCCACTGCTTTCTATTCCGTGCAAGTTGCATAAGAGGCGACTAATCGGAATTTCTTTCATTCCAACTCTTCTTTTACCATTTCTTCATTTTCCTTCTTTTTTTACTCACTTGTTCCTTTAGCAAGTGCGTCCAAATATACCCGTTACAGTTGGTGAACGGGACGTTAAACACCAAATAAACAAACAAACACCCAAAAAAAATTAATTATTAAACGATAAACTTTGAGAATTATGCAAAGACGTCCCATCTGGGGGCCATACTCTCTCGATCCGAATTGTTTCAGTCCAAATTGTCCAAACTTCGAAAGAAAAAAGTCCAGGGCCGGTTTAGATTCATTTGGGACTTCTCAGCGCGATTCGCTTATTTATGAAAGTGAATGTATGTGTATACTCGTCTGTGAGTAGGCTTAGCTGCTGTTTTCGGACTCCCCCCCCCCCACCTCCCCAACCCCCACCCTTTCTTGGCGCAACCTGCACCCATCCTCATGTCCTCGATTATGACCTGTAGTTTTAAGGAGAAATATAAGGAGAAATATAAGTCTTCACTTGCTATAATTTTGTGTAAATCATAACTAAATTCATTTTAAAAATTAGTTCCCGTCTTTCATAAGTACTATTTTCACGGAATCTCCGGGGACCGTATTCACAAGTTAACTGTACAGTTAACAAATTCCATTAACTGATCCTGCAGCTAACAGAACTTCTGAAAGCCAATTAATAAATTTGACTTTTGTGTTAAAATCTATTCTTGTAAAAATTGCTTTCATAATTTGGCTAAATCAGCTGAATTTCCTCCTTGCATGGGGTGTGACAGTTAACTGCCCAGTTAAATTATGTGAATACCGGAGCAGTGGGTCTGTGGAAGTTATGTACAACTGAGAGAACCGTGTAACAATATATCTTGCCGCCTGTAGAGCTCCCCCCCCCGGGGGGAAGATAGACTTGGCTTCCTTCCTCCCGGGGGGGGGGGGGAGGGGCTGAAGCTAGACTAGTCTATCTTTCCCCACCCCTCACCCAACCTGGAATCTTTAGCCCCCTGTTCATCTTCCTCCAACCAAGGCTAGATCCTCCTGTATTTTTTTTTCTTTCTGTCCCCTGTTAACCCCTCTCCTCCAGCCATTCTAGCTTTCCCCTATTTTTCTCCATTTATCTTTCTTTCTGCTGCTGAATCAAAGCCACAATTGCAACCCGTCTTTATCCTCCTTGTAATATCCGAATCTGTGATAACCAAAATTAGTAAGGTTAATCTGATTGTTTAATCTCCGTAACATTTAAAAATGGCAGTCACATCGCCGCTGTATTGAAATAAAAAAAAAGTCACATCTCTTTTGTTGCAAGTTTTACTTATGTATTGTAACTGGCGATTAAAACAGCTAGATAAGAAATCTAAGTAATTTTAAGTTGCGGCATAAGGTTTAGTCCTGACTGTAAATATAAACTGGAAGCTTTTTCACCACCTGGTATCATTTTCTAAATAAATAACAGAACTAAAAATCTCAGGGAAATCAATTTGCGGCAAAAAATTACCCCTAGGTAAGTATAAATAGGTCAGTATTTCGTCTTGAAATTTATAATTCAAAATGGAATCGAAAGTTCAGTAAACGACACTGCCCTTTTTGGTCGGTCACCCAACCTACAAAGTGGCTGACCTATGCTGCTGAAACAACAGCATTAAACCCACTAAGGATGAGAAAGTCAGTTCCGATGATTTGCAAAGCGAAAATTCACCATCACTACACTCCCGTTATGACCTTTAATCCTTGTGGAAATTGGCATTTTTTTAATTGCCAAGATTTGTTATTATTGTTAAAAATTGAGCATTTATCAAATAAAAGAGTTTTGAAGTTAAGTTTTTCTGGCATTTGTTAACTTTTGTAGGGAGGGGAGAAAATATCCCAGATCGCGGGGGGTATAGCCTAGTCTAGCTAGCCCCCCCCCCCTGGGGGGGGGGGGGGGAAACTGTACAAGGGGGGGCGGTAAGCTGACCTGTTACACCGGCTATAGGACAACAAGTTCTCTAAGTGAGTCAGAGATTTCTGAGTCACTGAGGCATATTTCCATAGAGGTGAACTACCCCACATTGAACTCAAACGTAGAGAGCAACTTCCCGCAAGGGCACTACCCCGATTTTTTGTATTTTTTAACTTTTTTTATATTCCTTATGCAAATTAATCTTTATTTGAATGTTTTTGATAGCAATTAACAATAAATGTTCATTACCTTTACTCCTAGAAGCATCTGTTTCTCATTCTAATATGTTTCATTCTGATTTGGAGTTCACTTCGAAGGGGAGGATTCATCTCGACGGGGGTGGGGGAGGGGGGTTTACCGCAAGGGAGTTCACAACGGGGGGGGGGGGAGTTCAATTCGGGAGGCAGTCCACCTCGGGGGGGGGGGAGGCCGGGCGGCTGGGAGTTAACCTCGGGTGGGGGGGGGGGTGAGAGTTCGCCTCTGGGGAGTTCACCTGGGGGGTTCGCCTCAGGGCAGTTCACCTCGGGAGGAGGGGAGGAGTTCACCTGAGGAGGGGGGGGGGGGGTTCACTTCGAGCGAGTCCTCCTAGACTCCACATTTGTTGGCAGATATTCATACTACTGAATGAGTCAAGGTCATTTTTCGAAGATTTGGAGATGTTTCGGACATCGATAGCGACAGAGTAAAAGCACTTAAATTTTATCTCCTTTGACTGAAATAGTCCAGCGTTTTTTATTTATTTATTCTCATTTGCTCTCTATTTTTGTATTTACAAATAAAATTTTGAACTAAAATTAATAACTTACTGTACAAGGGAAGTGGAAATATGTTGGTGAGAATGATATCATTAACTATGGCTTGACAGATACCGTCAGCTCACAAGATTATTGTCATCAGGTCAGCTTTTAAATGAATAATTCATCTGTTTGTTTTTCCTGATATTTCCTGGCAAAACAAAGGGAAATTGCGTAGTTTCAAATAAAGAAAAAAAAACACAGCTTTTGCCAAAAAAAAAAAAACATTAGCCCGCCATCTAAACCTACACAATCGTATTAAGCGTGATATCACGCAAGATTACTGCACAGCTTATCTCACTGTTATCAGATAAATCATCACTGGTTGCCTGCCAGGAGGCGTAGCGGTGATTTCTTGCTTCCGCGTTCTTTCTGCCAACTTCAGTGTGATCAACACGCCTCTTGCTCACGAGTCTCCTATAAAAAGTCCACTATCAAGGGTCTTAGTGAGGAAAAAGCTCATGATCAAGCCAAACCTAAAGGAAGTCAAACCGAAGGTGATTCCAAAAGGCAAATATTTCTTACTGCACTGGAGTGGAACGGGTAAAATAGGACTGTAGTGGAGCGGATGAAACGGGACTACCTCAAAACGTGTAGTTATTTCGACGGAATAGTGTAAAAATATATTTTTGAATAAGATTTGGATTCTTTAGCTGATCTCTCCTCTTCCAACTGGGATAAATATAAAGCCACATTTATTTGAAAAATTTCAGACAGAGGTACTTGTCATTTGACTGACGTTAGAATAATTTTCTTCACAGTTATTTCTGAGAATTTTTTATCGAAAGCAAAGAAACCTATTGACAAAAATGAAGTGGGTGTTTCTGTGGATGTGTATGCTGTTATGCCTGGCTTCACGTGACGTGGAGGGCCACGGGCGATTGGTTGAGCCCCCGTCACGCGCCAGTGCTTGGAGATATGGATTTAACACTCCCGTGAACTATGACGACAACCAACTGTACTGCGGGGGGAAAAGTGTAAGTCGATCCAGACAGTTCCTACCGATAATTCGTATAATTCTTCTGGTTGAAGGGGACCGTTTCCGTTCGCGGATGTTGCAGCGTCTCCACGTTTCCTCACCTAACCCTGCCCCCTTCCCGGAACACACACATAAATACACACACACACTTGGCCGAGTGAAAATTATCAGGATATGTTGCTACAAGTTGGGTCGTTTTGATTAAAGAAACAACATCTAAGAACGAATGCTTTTTAAGTATTCATACTTGATCACATTTCAACCACACTATTTTTTCCATTATTGAAAAAGATAAAGCCTCAAATAGAACATGAAACATCATTCCAATGTGGCAGGATGCGTCATGTCAGTAAAGTTGGGTGTATGGGGGGAATCAGTTACAGTGGGACCAATATGGCGGACGATGTGGCGTATGTGGCGATCCATATCCGGGTCCTCGCGAGCACGAAGCAGGGGGTCGCTACGCAACCGGTACCATCGTACGCTCCTACGCCCCTGGGCAGGTCATCGATGTCACTGTCCAAATAACCGGTAACGCGCTGAATCCACTAAATTTCTTATTCCAAGCTTCTAATATCTACGCCGTGCAGATTTCAACCATGACATTAATCTGATATTATTTTATAAAGATGAAAAAAATGATCAGGCAAATGGCCTCAAATACCTTTTATTATTGTTGTTCAAAATGACTTTAATCCAGTCTGCTTTTAATATATCAAGCAATTCAATCATTCGCTTTGACCAAAAAATATTAGAAAAGTAGTAGAGAAATATTGTGTTTGTTGTTTAGCAAACCATATGGGTTGGTTTGAATTCCGTCTTTGTCCGAACAACAACCCGAGTAGGAGAGTGACTCAGTCGTGCCTGGATCGATATGTACTCCCTCTAGCGGATGGATCTGGATCCAGACTGGCCATCAGTAGTGACATGTTCCATGTCCAGACTCGCCTCAGATTACCTCAGGGACTCTCGTGTAGTCAGTGCGTTTTACAGTGGAAATATAATGCGGGTAACATTTTGCGATTCAGTTGCAATTCATTCCAATTTCAGTGCAATTGCAATTCAAAAGTAATAATGAGTTTGCTTTGTTTTTTTTTTCTTCAGTCCCGATCAGTGAACTGCAACTGACTGCACATATTAATGAACTTGCAGTGAAAACTAAGCAATTTCTCAACAACCAGCCGAAGCATTTGATAATTTTTTAGGGAACAGCTGGGGTGTAGATGCGGCGACTGGTAGAGCTTGTGTGGGCTGCGGCCCCCAAGAGCAATTCTACGGATGTGCGGATGTTTCTATAGGAACGAATACTCAAAATACACCGATCCAACAGCCCCGTCCAAGACCCCAGCCGAGACCAATCCAGCCGTGGAACGATCCTCGGTTGCAGCCCAGGGGCACCTCTAGTCCCAGGGACCACGTGCGGCCAATTCCGGGACGGTGGCGCCACCGTCAGGGGCAAGGGAGAAGCTCGCGCAGGTGCGTGGCCACTGGGCCATGGAGTGGCCAGGCATCCATGACACAATGGTGCCAACAAAACTGTGGCGTAGGACATTGTCCGTCGTCACACTGCAGATGCTACTAATGCCAACAAGCTGTTTTATTAGAACTTGACATTTTCCCGTTTTGCGGGCGATAATTGCGGTCGCTACATCAGGCAAACGCGCGGGATGTGGCTCTGTCCAGTTTAAAAATATGGTCGTTGGCGAACAGCAAGTTTTGCGCATAGCCTTATAGTCATTGTATTATTGCAGCATACTGGACATTTTGTTGCATTTGTGAAACCAATAATGATAATTGAAACAAAGATGTGTTTTATTATTATTTTTATAACATTGCAAAAATCCAAGGGCGGGAGGGAGGTGGGGAGGGGTGGGTGGGGTGGATGGAGGTTGAGCACCAATGTTGACAACTTTGATATTCCAACCACGAAAATTGTCACACGTTTCGAATGTTACCGCAACACACATTGGCAAGGTGGACCGTAGGCAAAGTGGGATGTTACCGTTTCATTTGAGGTTGGTTCGACATTTTCAATGCACTATAACCTCACAATTCAGACCACCGCTGGCACCAACCAAACCGGTCTTAATGTACAGCTTGACTCATTTCATCGCCGTTTTATATTGAGAGTGAATATTTTATATATATATATATATATATATATATAATATATATATATATATATATATATATATATATATATATATATATATATATATATATATATATATAAAGCGGTTGTGAGTTTAGGTGATCGTATCTAAAAGTGTTACGCTGTTTTTGTAGCCTACGTGAGACAGTTACAGTAAACATTTTGAATACTCATCACTCCCCCCTCCCCCCATCCCCACCCTATCAGTTGAATAGTGCATTGAAACCAAATCATACGGACGACCCATTTTAGTTCAGAACAAAGAAACATTCTGCTCGGTACAATATATTAATCTGCCGCCTTCATAAAAATGACAAACAGTTCAACTTAACCACATAACCACATATGCCACAAAATGTAGCGCATAAAATAGAACTTAAGTAACACAATATAAGGGAAAAAGGAAAGAAATAAAGAAATCGATCGGTTAATTGCTATAAAACAAAATGATCGATTTTAACTTTTTGAAAAGCAATTTAATAAGTACACGAAGAATATTTTAGAAATTTATCACTTAATATATTCATTTCACACTTTTTATTTACCTTTTGAAACAAAACAACTTTCTGAGCAAACAAAGGTGCAGTCTTTAAATTTTGTGGGATATTAAATCGACTGGGACCACCCCTACCCTCACCAACTATCAACTGTGGGAATACCTCCCCCCCCCCCCCCATCACCCCAAATGCATATATTTCACTTGTAGCTGTTGAACCGATTATATGCACTTGTAAATTATAAGCAATTTAAATAATTCCATTGAGAATAATATACCTTGTCAACACGGCAGACTAAAATGTTCATTCTGACGGTCAAAGATTTGTAGCAACAAGTTCTTTATACCACATTTGACTGGACTACGCAAATTAAATGAATCCTTTAATACTTATGATCAGACGCTTCCCTATCTCTTCCCTCCTCTCCAAAAAAAAAAAAAAAAAAAAAAAAAAAAAGAAGAAAAGTCTAAGAAATCTCTTCTTTAGTGTCACATCACTGATCACATCGTTATTTACGATCTTGTTTTAAAGTAAAACAATGGGGTGGGCATGTCTCCTGCTTCCTTTGCCTGTGGATAACTGAATGGATAACTGAATCCCTTTCTTGTGTTCATGCTGACGAAGAACTGATTTTATGACTGTAGTCTTCAAATACAGATCCACCCAATTACAAAAAGTTAAAAAAAAACAACAACAATAACAAGAGCTTAAACCTCTTTGACGATTTTGGACAACAGACCTTTTCAAAACGGAAAAAAATATTTACAACATTAAATATTTACAATATTAGATATATACAATTTTGAATATTTACAATATGCATGTTTAACTTTTTTTATTTTAAACGGGTTTTAAGTAATCCCATTAAAATTGAATTAATTTGACCACACTGCAGCTTAGCAAATAACCGAATGTAGAACATTAATTCCAATTAATTCAGTTCAGTTAATTAATTCCAGTTCATTTAATTCACTCGAATTAATAAAGTTCATATTTTGATAAAATAACATCTACTGAAACTACCTGGATTTGAGTTTGAAAAATACATGACCGGGTTATCAAATAAATTCTCACGTTTAACTCAACCACATAAACATTATCATGTGGTTTGTTTTTTTTTCAATAAAAACCAATGAAAAACAATAAGCTTCAAAACTGACCACACCCTTCTTGTCATTATGACCTTTCGAAGTTCACGTTTTGAGAAAAAGTTTTATTCAGAATGCTTCATATTTGAAAAAGTTAATCTACTGACGTCTAAGTGAAATACTGCGAGTACGTCTTTGCCACTTTTTTGGCCCTTTCCCTAAGAGTAAGCCTGAATGAACCAGAAAACTACCGCACCATAGAACGGCCTTCAAATCATACTTTGCTCTCCGAAATCCAAACACAAAACCCAAACCAAAACATAAGCTAGCACGTGACAATATAAACCTTTACTTTTTGTTGATATATTCAGTCTTTAAACCCACCACAACAGCAGCAAAAACGTCTAACAAGTAATGGAAAACAAATAAAACAAGCTGTACTGTGTTGAAAATTTACCTTATTATTATATTTTGTTTTTGTTATGTATTCAACCAACCCTGGAATCTGCTTTTTTTTTTTTTGAATACCATTTTAAAGTAAAATCGATAACATAATCTTAAACAAATAAACAATTAAAAACGGTACCATGCAGTGGAACGTAATTTAAGTTCCAGTGAGATCTGAAAAGTATTCAGCCGCTAAAAGCTGTGGTCATCACACGGTGTCTTCATATTTCATCCGACGAATTTCACCTGACGACATTTCATCCGACGACATTTCATCTATCCGAATACATTTCACTCGACGGTATTTCATTGACAACATTTCACTTTGCGACATCTAATCCGAAAATAAGTGGGCAAAGCAATATTTCACCCCAAAAGTATTTAAAGAAAAAATGAAAGGGAAAAAATGGTAAATAATACACGTGAAGGACACACAGACGTCCAATCACGACAAAGATATGTCAAAGCTCTGTTCGTTTAATGTCATTCAGTGCATTATCTGTCATGAAAGACGACTTGATTTTAATGGAAATAAAATGTCACTTTCTCAATTAAGTTTCATAAAAAATTCTCGAATAAAATGCTTCGTACATTCAATCCCTCTATTGTATACAATCCCACAACAAATGCAAAAATAAAGATAATATAACACAATTTTAATTAATTCTGGTCTTGGCTCAGACACGAACTTTGCATTTTGTCTGCTTCCTAGAGGGCCTCATTCTCAGCATTTTTGCCCTTTCTACAACCTTAGCCCGGTGGCATTCGCGTCGAAACAGGTCGAGATGTGTGCATCTGACTAAGGCACGTGCCGCCATCTTGAAATCGTCGATCAGGAAAAGACAAATGCATGCATTCAACGAATATCGAAACTCACGTATAATTCTAGCTAAAAATGTGAAGAGTGCAACTCGTCCCGTGCTTCTGGCAAAATAACCAAATATTATGGCCAAAACTGACGTCACAAAGTCATTGGCGAACGCGGCGATGTGTACTTTGGCATTGAGCCATTCCGATCCGGAGATTGTTCCGTTTAGCAATTCGATATCACGTCGTGAAGTGGAAACTTTTCTAAAGATGGTTATATAGCAGAAAATTGTGACTATCGACGTACTAACCGTGTAAGATATATAGTTGTAAACTGTAGAATACCAATGCGGAAGGAATTCACTGTCGGTGTCCAGGTAACCGAGGATGCAGTAAGACTCTTTCTTCATAAATCTTCCACGGCTTCGATAACCCAACAGAAACGGAACCAGCAAGCTGTAGAATAACGGAAACGCCAGACACACTGCGCATGTCAGCAGGGTCGTAGTTTGAGAAACCCATTTGATATAGCTTGCAGGAGGTTTGGTAACCAAAATGTATCTATTAATAGCTATGGCTGTAAGTATTAATAGCTCACTGTTTAAATAAATTGGCTGAAAATAGGCTGTATATCGACATAGCCTTTCTCTGAGAGCGTCGGGTTCAGATAAATATAACAAGCATTTGGGTGAATTTAATAGAAGAACTGCTGCGGCCCCAAAAAGATTACTTAATGCTAAACTTGAGAGGAGAATATTGCGTGGAGATCTGCAATGTTTTGAAAAGACAAAGCAGAGAATTACCAAGATATTCGATATGATACCCACGATCGAAAATAAGCTATGTATTGTTCCATCGAGTACTGAAAAAATATCCAATTTCATATTCAATGTCTTTCATTTGAATTGGTATCTGACATTAGTCCTGTCTCCTTAGAGGCAATGAGACGTAGAAAGTGCCAAACACAAGCTCATCGCAAGCTTCTCCGCTCAAACTCTTGCAGAAGGAAACACAGAGTGTGGACTGGAGACGTTAACACATTCCCAAACGCAATTCCAACATAGTAATTTACAACTGGAGTGTGAACGTCAAGTAACTCTCGCCAAACAGGTGTTTCATAGAGAAAATAAACGACTTTAAAATACCAATGGACCTGTCACAAATTTATCATTAGCGAGTATATTAACGGGTGGACGATTCATGGAAAAGGTCTTTAATTTCACACTGCTTCAAAGACATGAAGTATGAAACCATTTACTGATCTTTTATCTTTTATCTATAAAAATATCTATGACTCCTGTTATATAAGATTTAAAAGAAACAAGTGTGGCTGAAAGACTCATGGGGTAAAAAAATAATCTAGCCTATTGTAGCCCCGTAGCCAAAACAGTATGAGGAAAAGTGAATCCCGTATTTATCATCCCAGCCTCGGTGGCCTAGTGGCTAGAGTGTCCGCCTCGAGATTGAAAGTTCGTGGGTTCAAACCCCGGTCGGGTCATACCTAAGACTTTAAAATTGGGGACTCCTCCTTGCTACCCTGTGAGGCACTCCACATGTAAGGGTTAGAAGGAGGGCTGGAATGCCCCATTTCAGTATAATGTGCCAGGGGGATCCCGATATGACCATAGCAGTTGAAAGGGATCTAAAGAACAATACAATACAATTTATCATCCCGGGCTGGATATCACTTTGAGGATCACAATACTGACCTCCTGAACAACTACGCTACCCTCACCCCTCCCCTTCTTCAGCAATACACGACACAAACTCTAAGCCACTCTCTACGCCTATATCATGTACTCCACAACACTAGGCATTAGCCCACTCCACCAAACATGATATTATGTCTGCTTTGGCCTTATTCGTCGGGTTTATTATTATTATTATTATTATTATTATTATTATTATTATTATTATTATTATTATTTTTATTTTTATTTTTATTTTTATTATTTTTATTATTTTTGTTATTTTTATTATTATTATTACATATTTCTTGTATGGCGGCATTTCTAATTAAAGCCATAGGCGCAACAAAGAACGTGAAAACAATATGAAAATAACTAATATATAACATAATATATAACTTAAAAAGATGGGTTTTGAGTTGAGATCTAACAGTCATTCCTGATGTATTCTGACGAATTTCAAGACATTTAATGACAAGGATGCATAATAATGCATAATAATACTGAAGGCAAGCTGTATTGTGTCCTGTGTGGTCTTACTTCAAGGGTGCTTTTGGCCAAGTTCTTCTTCTATCTGTTCTTATTGAATAGTTTTCTCAAATAATAAAACATTGTTTGTGTTGTGCTTGGCCTTAGCATATTTTCCCCTCAGCTGTCACAGATGCTTATGCTTATGACGATTTTTAATTTTCAATTCTCTAATCAAATGGATGTAATTATATAATAACACTATTGTGTTTTTAAGCTACAGTACTCGTTGAATTTACCATTGCTGTGGCCTTAAATATGGGTTAATCCAAATAGTAACATCGAGTCACTGAACAGTTGAATGCGCACAAACTCTTATGGGTCCTGTGGACGATTAGCGGCACTCTATCTATTGCATTGAAGAGCTGCAAGTTACATGTTCAAGTACGTGACAGTCTCTTCTCCTTTCACCCTGAAGTTGTTATCTTTTTTATTATCTATACGAATTTAAGATAATACTTATAAACAATCTTTAACGCTGCCTCATGCTGCAATAGTGCAACCATTTAAAAATGTGGAATTCATCTCGGTGAAGTCCAGCTGTATGGAAAGCAACCTGCGATGTTTCTAGACTAGCGATTGACAAATAACATTATCACACAAAAGAAATAAGATTATTAATGTTTTGAAACAATAATGTTTTCTGTTTATCCTGGTTGAGCAGTAATTGTAATAATATAAGTGTGATTATACTTAATATACACTTAAAACTGTCTTTCTGTGTGACCAGCATAGGTCAAAAGTTTGTGCAGTCTCTTGTAGACTGGAGATAGAATTTTTGAACACTTGTGTTATCTGTTTTATATAAAATTTAGGATAAGGATTACTGTAAAAAAAACCTGGCACTAGTAGACATGGATATTTCCCAAGAAAACAAACATGGAGGAAGTACGCGTAGTCATGGCGGTATAGATGATTCCTTAAAATTTGGATATTGCAACTGGAAGCCATCGTGGCTACAGGGCTGCAACTCTCCACCCGCACTACTGGCCTGTGTATGCTGGTTCACATTCACACAAGGTATACCCTTTTTATGTATATGGACTAATTCCATACAAAGTAGTGGGTTTAACGCACGGGGACTGATAGTTATTCTAGGCTCATTTCTGTATCAGAAACTGTTGTTATATTGTTCACATAGACTTTCATTGAATATGCTGTTTCACAGTTATGCAAAGTGGATCCTGTACTTTGCATACAACCAAGCGGTTCATATTTAAGTTTAATTTCCTATAACGTACATATGCATACCGACAATTTTTAATATGAAACATTTGAACTTGCTCCATTAAGGTATTAAGAAGGTGCTCCAGTAAGATGCTGTTTAGGCGCTCCATTAAAGTGTTCTTAAGGTGCTCACTTGATCACTTATTATCATATGTGTTACTATGCGTGTCCAAAAGCACTGAAAAATGTAAGGTTACTTTTGAGGCAAGTTGTGGTGTGGTGTGGTGTGCTATTTCGTTGAAAAGAAAAATAATATTCATTCAGCATTTCGCGTTTGGTTAAAAAGGGGGTGTTCTTTGAAACTTAGCACTTCGCGTTAGTGAACCATTTTCAAACGTTTTGGGCACGCATGATAACCAGGTGGTACCTGGGTGTCCCATCTCCCCTGGCTTTTTGAGTCAGCAACCCTCAAGAATCTTAAACCAGTTAGCTCTAATAATGGTTCCTAAACAATTTCATTAATAATTTTGAATAAATTTCTAAGCAAGTGAAACATTTTCCAGGAATTGTCGAAAAAACTGACAAAACTCCTCTGTGTCTAAGCTCATGCTACTTGGAAGAAACTGATCTGCATGATGATTGCAACTATGGATGCAACTGCACGACAAACACTTATGATCCGGTTTGCACTTCTGATGGCATTGACTATTTCACCCCTTGTTTTGCGGCATGTATTGACGTTGTTGAATCCAATGATGAAAAGATATCTTTAAAAAAGATCTATTATACATTATCCGAAACTTATCTCAACAATTTTATCCTTTTTATTTGCGTTTGAAAATTTGAAATTTAAAGCTTTTATTTCTTTTTATAAGGTCGTTAATATCTGCAAGACCTTGTGCAGAATAACCCCGAAATAGGAACCACCTCATAAACAGGACCTGTCACCACTCCTGTGTTTCCCATTGTACCCCACAAATGGAACCATCCCGGATATCAGATCACTTTAGTTCGGTTCCAATGGTATTCCTGTAAGCAAACTCCCTCTATCACGATGGCGTGAGACCAACAGTGTCAGTGTATTTGTATGTTTGTCGTAACTTGGAAAAAACTGTCTGAAAGTGCTTACTATCTTTTTATTTACAGCATCCATTTCCCTATCACTTGCCCATGAACGCCAGCGCAATTGGACATTCAAGTTTGTAAAGTTGCCTATTTTGACCCAGACCACTTGATTCAATTCGAGAATTACAGATCTGGCTCAGATTAATCCTGTATCATTGGAATATATCTCTCCATTTTCTTCGTTTGGAGACAATGTACCAGGGCCAATCATATTTGGACTGGTATTCGATGCATCCTGTCTGGTCTGGCTGGATTTATAACACGGAATAAGTAGCTAAAGGAATATTCTATGCTTGTATTGTAGTAAAGGGCGTGTCTAGTTTAAGGTTCTTGCTAGCCTTGTTATGATATAAAGCTCCAGAGTTGACCGAAACTTTACTTGAAAAGCAAGTAGACACAATAAGTAACAAACAAGATACTGGTTATGGTAATGAGTACTTGAATAACACCAATATAGAAACAAATGAAAGTCGTAACCCAATAGACAATAGTTACGATCAGAGCCAAAACGCTGGAAACAGAATTGTTGATGATGATCATGCAGGCACTGCTGATAGCATTAAGCAAGCAGGTTCTCCTGGGAGCATTAAGCATACAACTGCTGCAAGTGAATGGTACTACCGTGGAAAACTATTTGCAGACAACAAACATAATGAGCCAGTTTCTAATTTTTATTCAACCACTATGTTATAGATCGTAGCTGCATTCAAAAATAAGTACAATTTTAAAAAAGATAGAAAGAAATAAAAATTATAATACAAAAACTCTCGATAGTTATAGTATGCAAAATGACGCATGCTATGTGTGAATAATTAAAAGTTGTATCTCACACCAGAACTAAAACTGATTACCAGCAACAGAACGATAGCAAGGAATATACTAAATTATACTGCAATGTAGAACATCAGTGTCAAAGGCTTAGAAAAGACCCAATTGGAAGTTTTAGCAAATATCAAGTCTTTTTTGTATATCTTTGTATAGAGAGGAAGTCGTACCAGGTCAAAGGTTATGTATCGTCAGTTGTGTCAATATATATATATATATATATATATATATATATATATATATATATATATATATATATATATATATATATATATATATATATATATATATATATATATATATATATATATATATATAGTGTTTGCTTATCCTAAGTGTTTGCCTAGTGTTTTCTTATGCTGACATTCCGTTATTATTTACAGATATACCATGAATAAAAGCAATAATTTCTTTGTGAGCCCTGAAAAAATTAAAAAAAATTAAAAATAATTTTCTTCATTGTTTGCTATGATTACAGCTCCAAGGAAAAGTTTTTACTTTTGAAAAGCTCTTTACCACACCTCAACACATCTTACAAGAGTATGACTTCTTGTTCTTGTTGTTAATCAGTTAGCCCTTTCATGCATCTTTTCTGTGTATCTTAAAGCTTTCCCCTAAGTTAGAACTTTAGATCTTGCGTTTGACTTTTCTACTCTTTATAACATCAACTAAACTAGACAAATATAAATTTTATATTTAATGATCCCTTTCATGTTTATTTTAACGAATGGACGGACCAATTGTCGGATACAAGTAGGAATAAAGGAGCAGCTTCTATTCAATCATATACTGGTGCAACCGATTGAAATGTATAAAGATATTAAATAATAATTCCTCAAAATGTTCACTTCTTTGCTGAGTTAAATTGTCTCATTTGAATTCACTCTTGAACACTGTATTTTTGTAGTCAGTGCTACATTATTCAAACCATAATAAAGTCATTATCAGTGAAAACGGTTTTACACCACTGCATTACAATTAGATTTCTGCCACAAAAAGATTTAAAATTTCATCAAACACCTATATTTCAGTTAATTCTATTCTGTCAAAATTGTTTAAGCTTTTATATAGCTTAAAATTGGTAAGTTAAATTTTGTCTTATAATATTACTAAATTATGGCATTTTGTAATAATCCCTTCGAACATCAAAGCCTTAGTGGCATAATTTATTACTGTCATGATAATCAGGTCATTGCCCAATTTTATCTTTACAGTGGATTTATAGTTTGATGTTGCACTTAATTATGATATCTGATAAGGTCATGTCAGGAAAGTAGGTCAAGTGATCTTTACAATTTTACATGCTGTTACTTATCGCAATGATTTATGTGTTTTCTTTTAAAACATACTAACTGTTACCTGCATATAACAGATACAGTTGGCCATACTTTTGCATTTACACTACGAATGTCAGTTATCTAAGAATATAGTGGAATTATTTCACTTCAATCCATGGAAAATATGCTGAACTTTGTTATACTGGCACAAAAAAACAGTACGCAGAATTGCAGTTTTTATGATGGGTAAAAGAGGTGATTTCTTTTCAAGTATACTCCCTTCAAAAATACTGAAACGCATATGTGAAAGAACTGAGTTAAAGTTAATATGTAATCTTTCCACAACTGAGAGATGGGCAGATGGTAGATCTGGCAATAAGTGACAATTTTGCATGTAAGAACGGATAAAAAAAGAAGTACCCTATTGTTTTACTCAGCTATTGCGACCTCAAACACGTTCAGACTACTGGATTTCAACTGATTCGAAAATGCCCGTGAAACTTTGATTGGGCTTGTACAAAAAAGACAGGGTTGTCAGACTGCTCTTTGAATAATGTAGATGAGCGTCAGAAAGACTTCCTCCTTAACGGCAATGTGGTGCGAATAGGTGTTCAGTCAGAATATTAGATTTTTAAAACATTGTGACCTCATTACTCAGTCTTGGCTTAATACATAAAAACATCATGTTTTAAAAATTAAGACTTGTACACTGGTACTAACATGAGTTTTACTGCACTCAATATCAAAATGTCACTTGAACGTCTCTTCAGTCTTCAGTTAACAACGGTTCACCGTGATATCAACGGTTTAACGACATCTAATGCTATTTTACATACGTCTTGTCATGAAAACCTGTCAAAGTTATCTAAATGTAGCAATCTTGAGAATGCTAAGAGTCAAATGCAAAAACTGGTTTCTGCAAAAAATGCTAGCATTTTATATTTATCTTACACGTACTAATTTTTTGTTAAAAGTGTTTGTATTTTAGTTTTCCATCTTGTGCCAAGTATCATTCTATATTTTACATGTGCCATCTGTTTTGTAGTGACCAAAACAAGCGTAAACGGAAGAACTATTGAAGTCACCAGCAGAAAAGCATGGATAATATAAAGTTCAACTATTACCAATAAAAATGAATAATTCTAATCATAAGAAAACTCATGAGAGTGGGTGTAGTCACGACAAATGGGAAGATTCCTTAAAATGTGGATACTGTACTTGGAAGCCATCATGGCTACAGGGCTGCAATTCACCACGCGCCTTATTGGCCTGTATATGCTGGTTTACATTTACACAAGGTACATCCTTTGACACACATGCATCTGTTTTACGCAAAGTAGGTTTTGGGTGCCTATGCACGAAGACTGAAAGTTATTCTTTTCTCATTACAGTACCATTTACTGTTCATGTGCTGTTCATATAGCCTTCAGCCCCAATGTGGGACTATAAGTTATCAGCATCGAAGGCGGACTAGGTTTAGGTGACCTACTTTCAAGGTTACAATGTCCGCCATCTTTGATTTTCATTTCCCGATGGTGCTGTGCTTTACACCATGGCCTTTTATTATACCACTGCACACGGTTTAGTTTAAACAAAACACAAATATTCAGGAAATATTTAAATTTATCTCTTGTACATTTTATATAAATTACTGAAAATAATTGTTTGTAAACATGATTACAGTAAAAATACAGGAAAGTACATTAAACAATTAGGTAAAAAATTAAATCAGAAGTAGAATCAGTGGATTTGGTTTTTAGGTTTTGTAGTTAATGGAATCATCTATGTAAATCTGTCAGCATGGGAGCGTCTTTACGAGTTACAGAGCAAACAGACAGCTTGGATTGTCAGTGCTTATGATGTATCTGCTGGTAGGAAATTGTCCATTTTAGAATTCACTTTTTGATGACACTTTATCAGACCTCCAAAAACACATTAGTTATATGAAGAAGCCCAATTATCTATTTTAAACTTAATAACCACAAAAATTGTAAATTCCTGTATTCATGAAAAGTTTGATTTCAGCAATCTTCACATTGCTGTTTGGATTTATTGGACGTTTTATACACAATGGCATTGTACTTAGCATAGGATCGTTTGCCATGGCTATGGGGTCCTTCTCCATGGTAACACCGCACTTGCTGTCAGGCCTGTACGAGTTAGGACCTCTGCCTGTAGAGATATGTGACCTGAGCGGTAAGCGATCTGCCAATGAAAGCAGTTGACATACAGCGACCAATTAAAAGAATACACCAATAAGTCTGTGACACTCTCCCCTTTCAAAAAACATCAAACTAATGATGTAAACATATCGCTGCTAAAGTTCGTCTTTTGACCAATCTTTCAAATTTTCAAAACAACTGTCTGTGCGTGGCCTGGTAACAATACAAAACAGATAATGCTTTGCAATGGTTTATTTTTCCCCTCAGTCTCTAAGTGAAGGGCTGAGTGAATTGAAGCATACACATTTTGCACATGGGTAACTGAAAAATATTAACACAGAGATTTAAATAATATCAAATTTATTTGAACGCCATTCAGGTCAAATATGGTTCGCTACAACTAACTAAAAGCCTCAAAAATATTTGTGATGTAGCTACCTAGGGTCTAGGACAATTCCCAGAAGGACAATTCCCGAAAGGAGAGTTATTCGACAGGGCAATTGCCGACTCTGCAATTTACGACAGAGGGCAATTGCCGACCAGGACAATTCAGGACTTATAGAAACAATAACAGAAAACAAAATCGTAACAATTCGAAATTTACTAATCTTTATTAGCTTTAACTGTCAAGCAAAGCTCTGAAAATCTGCAACTTTTGCTGCTTTTCACTTTTTTACTCCGCCTGGCTTGATGGCTTATTTGAGATCACCGAGGGACGAGGTCACGAGGTTTTTGATCAACGTTCATCGTAATAAATTCATAATTCCGTGCCTTTATTTGATTTTTAGTATTGATTGCAATAATCGATTGCAGTTTTAGAGTTGAATATCTGATTGCAATATATCTGAGTTGAATATCTGATTCATCAAGGATCAAAGTATTGGTATTTTAGTTGTTTAACACTTTATGTCATTCTTTTCAAGATAACAGTACCACTGAGTACTGCATAGGTTCCGAGAGTTCTACTTATTACTGGTTTTTCATTGTTGGTCAATTACTGCACGGAGTTGGAGGAGGGGCTGTGTACACATTGGGCATACCTTACATGGATGAGCAGATCAAGATGAAAAACACCCCTCTCTACATTGGTAAGTGAGTGTATGGACCGGCCACAAGGTCAGTAGGCGCGGAGGTAGATAGGGGAGACATACATATCAATGTTATCGTCAGCAGGTCATTATACTACTAGTAACGTCAATTATTATGCGGTCAGAAGTGGGAACAAAGACGATTTGTACATCCTAGATATATCCTACAAGGGGAGAAAAGGACTGAAAAAGCAGCACGGTTATTTATATATCTGTTGATTTAGTAGCTCAACACAAAGAGGTGTGGTTTTTGGAAAATATTGTGAAAATAATCAGTTGCACTCATAGCATGATATGAAAAAATGCATTTGAAAAACAACACTCTCCATGTACAAATTTCACAGTGATTTCAGTGGCTTTCTAAATTGATTCAGGTAATTATTTTTCCAGAGAAAATGTTTTATGGTCCCAAGCTCGTCACGGAATGAGTATTTGCCCTATTGCACCCAAGTATTTTTAGGGATGTTACAGAAAGTTACTATTTTACGTAACAATAATTTTATTGCATTACCGCTTAGAATCAAGAGCTCTTCATCATTTCGGGTCACAGAACAGTGTGTTTTGATTAAAAGCACTGCTCAGATTTCTAAAAGTTTGAACAAGGACAAAATTGAAACTTGATTGTAGGAATCATGCTAGGATTTGCCGCATTTGGTCCAGCAATGGGCTATATCTGCGGCGGTCTTTTTCTTCAAATATACGTGGACTTCAACAGAATGGAGGAAGAGTATATATTTTACTATCGAATAAAAAATAGCTAAAGAATAATTCAAACATTTGAACATATCGGCAACATCCAGTATAATTAACGTTTTCTTACATATGCATCTTAAAACATCTCCGACTTTTATAAGTCTAAATTTTATGGAATTCAAGTTATCATTCAGTCTTACTATTTTGTATTGACACCAAGTAATACTTATTGATGCTTATTTTCTGTCAAAAGTGTACACTTTTTCATTCACACTTTTTACATTTTAAAGGTTTCTTTTACATTTTCTGTGAATTGTGATCGTTTTTTACATGCTCTGTAACTGTTTGTTGTCCACTGTTTAGGAGGCCACCATTACATGTTTTTGATATATGTTTTATCAGGATTGATTTGGAGCCGTCGGATCCACGTTGGGTTGGGGCTTGGTGGATAGGATTGGTATATTCGGGATTCGCCGCTCTGACAGTTGCAGCATTGATGGCATGTTTTCCCAGAAAACTACCAAGTATGTGTTCAAATGTTTAAGTTAAAAGGTTTGCTTTCTATATGCTATGAAAGACCGATTTTAAGTTCACCACTTTTTGTAAGATCGCGTAACTCCTGCTGGTTTCAGCATCTTTCGCATGTTTTGTAAATTTAATAGTGTAATTTATAATATCATATATAATATTATATACTAGACATTACGTTATATTAGTATATCATTGAATAGAATATAGACAAAACGCAACAAGTCATCAGGGTGGTAATAAGTCTTCAATCAGTAAACTGAAATAATTCGTAATATCTTTAATAAAATTTTAATATTTGAATAAACCATGTATTGGTAAAATTAGTCAAGTATGGGATTAGAAAAGTGATAGACTATACTAGTACAAATGTGTTAATTTTGATCCAAACTTTTTTACCTTAATCATTAAGTTTATTCCATGCAAAACAGTAGGTCGACACAAATGTGTCCACTTATTGCACTCATTGTAAATATAAATATTGCATTCAATTATATGTAGCACGCATTACATGTTATGTGTTACGCTACGTGATATAGAGTATATATTATGTATCATGTATTTATGTATTTATGTAATATGCTGCATTCAGGTGCCATAAAATATGAGGCAGAGCGTGTTTCACAAGCACACAAAGGAGGAATAAATACTCAGGTATCAAACACAAAAGATGAAAAGGCTCTGAATCATATCTGGATGATGACAAAAAGCACATTGTCAAACCCGGTGTGGATTTTTATTACTATTTCATGCACTATTGAAAGTGGAGCCATCACTGGCTTTGCTGCCTATCTTCCAAAGGTATATCACAAAAATGTTCTCTTTAGGGTTCTAAATTGGTTTTTGATATTGTATTACATTTAGTAACATGTCGTTTTTTCGTTAATATTGCTTATTTTGCACAAAAACATTTGCATTTAAAAGTCCACCTAAAGTATAACTACTAAAGCCAATATCATTTATGTTATTCTAGTTAAGCCGAGATTCTATACTTTATTCTGATCACAGCTAGAACACAGGAGACAGGACAAAATTGAATTATTATTTACAAACCTTAGTTTTAAAATAAAACACTCTACGACAATTTGTACTCTGGATATTTGCAGATTATACAGTTTCAATTTTCTTTGTCGGCTACCGAGGCGGCTATCTGGGCAGGTAAATCATCGACTGCAAATAGCTTGGTCATTGAATATAGTGTTCATTTTTATGGCTTTCAGTTTAGTGCTTTTCCTTATTAAAATGACAGAGTAGTTAAAAGGTATTACACAATGGAGTCTTCAAGTAAATATCTCAAAATCTCATGCTAACCGATCAAAGCGGCCGTTGTTAAAAATCAAAGTATTTGATTGGTTACAGGACTTGTGGTGATACCTGGTGCGGCAGGAGGCAATATTATTGGTGGATTAATTCCCAAATGGTTGAATTTAAAGGTGCGGGGCTTGCTAGCACAGGCATGTATCAACACATTCATATGCCTTCTCCTGTCATTTCAATTTCTGCTCAGATGTGAAACTCCAAAAATAGCAGGTGTCACAGTACCGTATTTTAACAGGTAGGTGTGAATACTTGTGCAATAACGTCATGAACGGCGACAAATAAAAAACCCTTAATATTGCAGCTTCTTGGAAATAAAACAATCTGACTTCTAATCTTGAAATGTACAAACATAAGCAGAGGCTGGTTAGTTGCAATTTTAATGTTATTTCTACAATTAAAATATGTGCCTTAAAAGAGTTGTTCATAATATGATGTAAGCAGAGTGCACAAGGGCGAAAGGTTACGTTTTCTTAGAAACAGGTTACAATAGTTTGTCCATCAATTCCACCACCACCATCGCACCACCCCATCACCAAAAAACTCTAGAAAAGATATGTACACAAAATCATACATATGTTTCAGTTCTTATTACTTGGAAGAAGCTAATCTATACGACGAATGTAACTATGGCTGTAACTGCACAACAAATACTTATGATCCTGTTTGTGGTTCTGATGGTTTAGATTATTTTACACCTTGTTTTGCCGGATGTACTGAAATTGAAGAATCTAATGACGAAAAGGTAATTGTTTTAACTCAGATCTATTACATCTGTCACCATCGCTAACAGCTAGTAACGAAGGCCGACGCTGTGCGGCATAAGTCATGGCTAGTTTGCTTAAGCTCCTGTTTAATATTATATCTATAACAGTTTACCATTAACTTGATAACATTTCTTAATTTGCATTGTATCGAGAAGGTGCTTTATTGTAATATGTTTTGTTTAATTTCTTTATATGTGCCACGCAACCGTGGGATAAGGCTACCCCACAAATGGGATAACCTCACAAATGAGACATTTTACAGTCCTGCTTTAGGTCATGTTTTCCACTAAAAAGAACTTTAAAAAAGTAGGACAAACCTAGAAATCGGGCCACATTATAGTTCAGTCCCAATGGTGTTCCTGTTTACAGGGTTCTGCTGTGATACTCAGCAACATGTAATATGTTGTACAAACAAATTTAACACTTAATTTCGATATTAATAGAACATACTCAAAATTTAATTGTCTACTTAATCAAGTTAATTTAATTTTACAGATATACTACAACTGTTCTTGCATCATTGAAAACCATGATCAAGTTACGCCTTATCCAGCCTTTGCCAATGAAGGAGTGTGCGGAGGAGAGTGCAATGAATTCTATGTATTTCTGGTGTTGTTCCTAGGAATTAATCTCTGCACATTCATTACTTCTACAGCTGGACAAGCTGCCACTATAAGGTAGTCACATTCCTACTACTGTAAGGTATCCACATTCACACTGTTATGCATCCATACTGGTATAACGTACATGCATTCATTCTTCTATATGGTATTAGCATTATAACTGCTATGGATACTCGCATTCACAATTTCTGTACATTCAGTTCTCCCGCCGTCGCTACTGCTATAAGGTATAAGGTACTCCCATGCACTCTACTGTAAGGTATCCACGTTAATACTTCCACACTTCTACTTCATTCAATTCACACTGCTATAAGGTTCTAACATTCTCTTTATCATACGGTATTAACATTAACACTTCTACATTTGCACTTTATTCAATTTTACTCTACTATAAGGTTTTCATATTTACTCTGTTAGAAGTTATTCACATTTACGCTGTTATGAGGTATTCGAGTTCTTGCTATTATCTGATATTCGCATTCACCACTGTAAGGCACACACCTTTACGCTACTGTGTGCACCCTACATTTCCAGTACTATAAGGGGCTGACATCTAAACTACTCTAAGGTAATCACATTCACGCTACTACAAGGTACTCAGATTTACGCCAATAAAAGGTACTCACATTAATGGTACTGCAAAATACTCATATTCAAGCTTCTATAAAGTACTTGCATACTCCAATGAAATATACAAAGCATAAATTTACGCCATAAATGTCCACATTATCACAAGTGTCTACTATAATTTAAATTTAGATATCCTGATTGAAATATAGATAACCCTTTTGGTTCTGTGTACCGTTGCCACAATCCTTGCAAATTCTGAGTAACTACAAGTTAAGTAGATTTTCAAATGATTCAAAACCTTTTTGGTAGGAATAATAATTTGTTAATTATTATATCTCAATTTTCTATCTGAGTTTTTTGTTTTATATCTGAGTTTTATATTTTAAGTCTGAGTTTTCTGTTTTTATCTAACGAGTACACAAATATATTTTACTTCAGGCGTCTTATTTATTTTTAAGACTATAAAATAAATAAGACGCCTGCATTTGTGCATTTATTTTGATATGTAGAATTGTCAGTGACGAGGAAAGATCATTTGCATACGGACTTCAGCTTACAATTACCAGGCTGCTTGGTAAGTCTTTTGAGCAGTTGTAAATAATCCTTATTCATAATATTATTTTCGCATGTTGGACATCTTTAAACCTATGCTAAACATGGCAGCACTTAGTTGGGCGTGAAAAGAAAAGTTGCACTTTTTGCAATATATTTCGAATGATAGCTAAAGTTATAATAGATAGACAATTTATAATAGCTGTTGCCTGCTGGTTTTATGTTATGGTATCCTAATACGAGAATGCAAGTGTATTCCTAGGCAATGTACCTGGGCCAATCATATTTGGAATAGTCTTTGATGCCGCTTGCCTAGTCTGGCAAGAATCCTGCGGCGAACAAGGCTCTTGCTGGATCTATGACACAGAATTTGTAGCCAAAGGAATATTCTATGCCTGTATTGTAGTGAAGGGAGTTTCAAGTTCAGGGTTCTTGATTGCTTTGTTGTTATATAAACCTCCAAAGCAAGGTGAAACTTTAATTGAAAAACAGATAGACACAATAGGTATCAAAGCGGAAAATAATTACATAAATTCTTATTGTGATACGAGTGATGCAGAAATAGGCAGTATGGGCAGTAACACTGATCAAATTGTCAGCTTGGAAAAGAATATTGATGACGATGAGTATCGGGGTACTACTGAAAACAGAATACCCGTTGATAATGGTAATCACCCTGTCATAGATACCTTACACATTGGTAATGAGAAGCACCAAGGTACTTCCACAAGCACAGTCCGCCTTGATAATGATGAATCTCTAGGTACCGCCAAAGAAACAGTACATGTCGACAGTGGTGACGACATACGTCACGCGACTACTACTGATGGCATTTCTCGAAAAGAATCATCAATTCCGCAAGACAAATATAGTATTGACTTTCCTGAGTTATATTTGAATACAAAGCTCTAGAATCCCACTGTTTTCCAGCCAAAATAAACATAATAATTAAGGAGCCAAATCAACACACAGATGGATGTACATAAAATGATATCTTGAAATGTTTAACCTACACTCGGTTGCAACAGGCCAAATTAAACCTTTTATGTATGTTGTTCATTGCATATTACTTGCGCATGGACATCGAAGTGGTTCAATGTATATATGTATGTTAGACAGTGCAAAGGTTTACAGGTTAATCTAGATTACTTCGGGAATCTCTTGTCCGACTTCAACTGGGGCTTTGATTGAATGAGACCGATTATCGAGAAGCGCAGGACGTGAATAATACAAAGTGATGGGACAGCAAACCATGAGATTTAAACAACTAGGTGCAAAGGGAAAATACTAAATTCCATAATAATTATACATAAATTATGCTCTAAAATGCCATTTTAAAGACGTAAACTAAAACAACTTTGATGGTATAGGTAGAAACCGGTTGTAAAACAAATAGACCAAATGAAGCAAACAAACAATATTACTTGATTGAATTTTTATCTAAAATTAATTTTCAATCGCATTAAGTTATATGAAACTTAAATATCTATTTTTAATGTAAATTCAACAAAGTATTTTCCCAAAATGCATTTGGGATGCATTTGAGTTTTGAAAATTGTTAATTTTAGAATATTTGTGACTTTTTCGTAGTATTGATTTATATCCACATGAAAAAAATTGCAAAGGAAATTTGACGTATTTGTTCACGTAAAATGTCATTTAATGCCTTTGATTATTTTTTACTTTTAGTGTTGTTGCAATGGGCATAGAATACCATAGATAAAACGCTGTATCAGAAGTTTTCTTTAAAAATGAAATAAAGTACCAACAACAGTTCTTGGCAAACGTTGTTATGGGAGTCTGCTATTTAGTTGCCTATTTTATGAAGAAGTTCTTTTAAAACGGCATATTATTTGCAATTGTTTATCAGAAATTGAACGAGACTCCTACCCATGACCTGCTGACATTGAAAAGTTTTGGATCCAAAAATTTTGTACACGAACTTAATTATGCTTAGCATATGACACTTTGAGATTAGTGATAAAGCACTTAGATACCTTTTAATATGTATACAACTTGTGCTCTATTCTTAAAATATTAAACTACACCTAAAAGGACTGGTGCCTGTTTTGTCATTGCGTATGGCTTAACTAAATTTCAGAAAGCGTATTTTATTAAATTTTACAAAGAAGCCATCAACAGAAATATAGAAAGATGCAAATTTTGAATTAAAACATTAAATAATAATTTGGCTTGTCAAATCATTTGACCTGTTTTCAAACTTATTCTATTTTTATATTTTCCCTAGTTTCAAATAAAGTAATCTGAGAAAATCCTAAATGCGAGATTTTAGTGTACCACTTGATAATCCTAAACGCAGGACACGCAGAATTAGAAATTTTTAATATATGTATAACTTGTTCTTATTTCCAAAAAATATATAAAATACCCCGTCAAGGAGCTGAAAACTGGTGTATATTTCCAAATTTGTTCAATTTGCTTTTGTCTATGTTTTGTTAAATTAAAATAAACTTACTGCGTTAATTTAGTCACAGTGAAAAAATTTATGAGTCTGTCATTGATAATTAGGTCAAAAGCATTGTCAGATTTTATCTCAACAGTAGATCAATCAGTTAATATCTTACTTCATTATACAACACGTTCTCGTCTGTGATAAGCTCATCTTTAATAGAGAAGGTCAAGCGGGCCGCAAGTGACCTTGATTAATTACAAATTTTATTTGCCGCAACGCATATCAATGCAGTGCATGTTTTAATCAAGATTGCGGGCTACAACCAGCACCGTCCATGGAAGAGTTGCCTTCCAAAATACATTTCACATTGTCAATCGAAATTACTGTTATCTCCTGGCAAAACGTCGCCTTATTTACTGGATTCATATTTTGTAAAATAACTTTGTAAACAAATGGAAAATAAACACAAAGGAAAAGAGAATGGATATTCGGAATGTTTGGACACTGTTGGCAAGACAGCAGTTGTGGATGATGTTGATGACATCGTCCAGGATGGCTCGCGCAGATGTGGGTACTGCAGCTGGAAGCCCGACTGGCTCCAGGGCTGTAACACACCGCGATGGTTGCTGGCCTGTGTCTGTTGGTTCACATTCACTCAAGGTAAAATTTGAGGAAATGTACCCTCCTTAAAGAATAACTTGGTAAAACATGCTGTGTAAAAATTCGATCCTTTGGTTCTAAGCATCGCGCGCAATTCAAAGGAAGAAAATACTTTTGTTTGTGTGTTTGATCTAGCCATGCCAAAATTGATACGTTAGTTCTAAGCAGCGCAAGCGAACAACAAGCGGAAAATATTTTCTTTTTAATTTTTTACGTTTGTTTTTAGTCATAACCAATATCGATCCTTAGTTCCAAGTAACGCATGCGCACAAAAGAAAGGAAATAGTTTGTTGTTAGTTCTATGTAAATTTTAGCGATGCAAAAATTTATGCCTCGGTTTGAAGTAGTCACATGGCAACAAAGACAGGAAATACTTTTATTTTTCGTTGTTTTATGTTTATTTTAAGATATACTAAAATCAATCAATACAAGTAGCCCATATTCATCAAAGGATATGTATTTCTTTTTCATGTTACATTGTAACCATACCGAAGTATTTCATGAAAATTCTGAACAATATCTACTTATTTTTGTAGTTGTTAATTCATCAAGGCAACATAGTGTTTTAATTTTTGTATATTTTAATCTTTTAATGTTTTACATCTACATTTTTAAACCGTCCATTCCAAAGAAATGCTGTTGCGCATTTGTTGGCATTTATGCATCAGGACTATTTATAGCTATATGCAATCAGTTAAAGAGCATACCTTTAGATATTGATACTGATTTAAGTAAAAAGGTCCATATACTGGATATAATGATATTCGTAAGGAATACATGCTGTCTGTCAGAAGGAATGATGTTGTTTGTCATAATAAAGTAGTTACTACAGCAGTTAAAAGAAGTAAACACTTAATTATTTATCGTTTGATTTCAGATTTTTACCAACATTTTACCAAATTTTAATTACTATAGATAAAATCCATATTACTCATAAAAGATCTGATATCACTGATCGTACGTTACGTTTAGTATATATAAATCTGTCTGAGGACTAATGCACTAATTTGTAAGTGCTTTCCAGGTTCGATATTATCTGTGCCTTTGTAGCGCTAGCAAGGCCAGTGGGTAATCGTGACTAGTCATATTCTTAAGGGTTGCAACGGTGTTTTAATTGTGCTTACAATTTACGTGATCTTAAACTAAACAAACTAAATTAGCTAAATTGATTGATATTCTTATATTTAGGCTTAGAATGTTTAGTCACGATGCAAGTTTTAATCTTCACCGGATAAATACAACAAAAAAGTCATCAAATTAGAAAATATCTACAGAAAATCCCAACGTTTCAGACGCTAAGATGGCGGACCGTTACTTCCAGATTCAGTGCCAGTTTTCATAACTTTAAGGTTCAGCACCCGTATTCGTTACTCCAGATTCAGCGCCCGTATTCGCCTTTTTTATCCACACGAAAAACATTCCTTGATAGTTTCAATTTTTGACACTGAGAATATGATACAAATGATACTAACGATTTGTGCTTATATTTCTCGAATGATCTTATTCAGTACTTTTCAAGCTTGAGTGTTTCGTTGTATACCTTTGATCACTTTGACTACTCAACCCAGATCCGCAGTGGGATGTCACTAATAATTAATAGCTCACTTAAAACGATCTTAACACATTTCTTCAGCCACATCCAAAAAAGAACAACAAACCAATAAAAAATTATAAGTGTCCTGCTTTGGCTACAACCCAATAATCAGAGCATTGTCCCAGCGTCTTTGCTATCTCAGTTAATACACCATGCTAAATCAATTATTAAGGTCCAGTTTTTTCTAGGATATCGTGGCACATTAAAATTTTCCCATGTTTTAGAGCTTTGGAGTAAGTACGCTTGAACCCTTATACTTTTGCTCTTCGCAGTTCTTAAATCTAATGCATAACCTAGCTAATTTCTTGTGACCTACTTTGTTATTTAATTGACGGGATTTTTTATTGTCGACCATTTTCCAAGATCACAAGATGGAAACTTTTTGGATTTGTTACAGCCAAAGTTTGTTAATTTTGCAATCAAAATTATTCCTGGGGTGACGGTTAGCTCAGTCGGTAGAGCGTTGGTCCTGTAATCCCATGGTCCCTGGTTCGAATCTGGCCAGGAGTGGAAAGCGGGGTATTGACCTTCGCTCAAATTGCCTCAGCTAAAGGGCTGCACGGGATTATTCATCACCACGAAATTCAAAATTAGCACAAATGAGTATTCCGGCCATCCCTTTAAAAAATAAAAAATATTCCTTCAGCTCTACAAACTGCAGTTAATTAAGAATTACGAATATCAAAGTCCTATATTTTTCGAAACTTTTAAAATTAAATTTAACAGAGCCAAATAAAATAAAACATACTTTTGAATATACAATATACAAAAGGATCTCAGTTCTCCTAATCTTTAGTTAGTTGTGGTGGTTATTTATGACGCTTTTAGGCTTCATCGTTAATGGCATTATTTACGTAAACTTGGGAGCATGGGAAAGGAGATACGGGCTAACTAGTAAACAATCGGCGTGGATCACCAGTGCGTACGATATCTCTGCCGGTAAGCTCTCTACTTTATTGTATGCTTTCCAGTAAATATCTCAACGATAAGAGAAAATATTTATCAAAAATCACGAAACAGAAACAAAAACACACTCGCCTTTGGATTGATCCAAAACCCACCCTTAGCATTGTGTTCTGTTCGCTCCCACCTTTCAAGTTAGTGCTACCAGTGCTATAACCTTTGGGAAGAATTTTCGGAACAATCCACAAACTCGTTTGATTTTCATTTCACCTTATGATTACCAATAACCGCGCAAAGGAAAAGTGGTATTTTTGCATTTCATATGACGAGTAGATACAAGCAACCCTGGATACTTGCAACTTGTGACAATATTTACTTAAAATCGCCATAGTAGAATAACTTCGTGAAGGAGTGCGAAAAAATGTGTAATTTATGAGAGATTATAACTACGTAAAATCACTTTCAAGCCTGTGCGGCCATGGGTGCAGACTGTGTAGGGAAAGGGAGAAGGTGTCACGACAGTGAAACTGTAGTGACTGCTACAGCCTATGTGAGGGTGGGGGGATAAGGCTTGGATCAGTCCACCAGAGGTATATAAGCCTTATATAAAGCATCATATTTCAATGGCAGCACAAGTGTGACTCAGCAGCTTTATAGCTCTGTGATATTTTGTCATTGTTCCCACAACCAACTTCTACGGCTTTTCGGTCTTTTACTACCCCGACCTGTTAGATACCACAAAAAATAATCATTAGAAGACGTACCTTTTTCACTGCATTTATATATAACTAGATTTTCCCGAAGGTCAGCTGTTTTGTAGCAATAGTATTTATATTATGATCTTGTTATAAATATTTTAATAAGTGTTTGGCTCCTGTTTTGTTTGCTCATTAACAAATAAGAATGAGGTAAATCCTCTAGAACTTGCCGTCTGAATAGAACAATAATTTTAATACCAAATCTCAGATTATTTATATATGTTGAGCACATCATTGTTTTATCGTTTCAGCAATATTCACATTACTTTTTGGATATATTGGGCAATTCATGCACAACGGCATCATACTGTCAGTTGGGGCGTTTGTCATGGGAATCGGCTCGTTCATCATGGTCTCACCCCAGATACTATCTGATGTCTATCAGCTTGGCCCTCTAACTGTGGAACTCTGTGAACTATGTAAGGCTGATACCTGCTGTATTGCACTTAAGTGCTTGTACCAATTAAGCACTGCTATAAACTTTTAATTTACTTTTACTTCTGATCCTACTATACAACAAACTTTTGTTTTCAACACCAGTATGTCTAGAAATGATAATGACAATGAAACCTAATTTGTATTAGAACAGTTTTAAAATATTGATAACAGATAATCAGACAGAAAGTGCGTGCATAGTCTCTGGCCGCTCCTACTACTGGTTCTTTATTGTCGCTCAGTGTTTACATGGAGTAGGTGGTGCTGCTGCATACACTCTTGCAATACCATATATGGATGACCAAATACAAATTAAAAATACACCAATATACATAGGTAAGTACAAAAATATCACATATGTCACATATGGTAATACATGTGTCGGACAGTTAACTAACACTGAATGCACCAAAAATGGCTTTACATAATAACAATGTTCACAAGTATAACATAATGGCGACGGGAATTATCTAAGCAAAGCATTATTTCTAAATATGCTATATGAATATATGGAAGATGTATAACACAGCTGTGCTAAATTCGATGATGTTTGCAGGAATAATGCAGGGCTTTGCAGCATTTGGGCCAGCGATGGGCTATATCTGTGGAGGATTATTTCTCACCATATATGTTGATGTTCTAAAATATTCGGGAGAGTAAGTTTAGTACCATTCTTTAGTTTCTTAGAAATTCAAATTCCCTTTTTTAAAAAGCAATAGGTAAAAATAGCAGATCACATCCGTTGACTGAATATGAATTAAATTACATGTAAATTAAAACAGTAAAGGCATTGTTCTGTTACTGTTTATGATAAGGATAGACCTAGAGCCGTCGGATCCGCGGTGGGTTGGGGCATGGTGGATTGGGCCGCTGTATTCAGGATTTGCAGCATTAACAGTAGCTGCTTTGATGGCCTGCTTCCCCAAAGAACTGCCAAGTACTTTGGTCTAATTGGAATCAATCTGTGAATAATCAAAAACTGTTGTTTTAACGTTTCGACTGGTGTGACTGATATGAAAAAAATGAACTGGTTCTATGTGCATGATTCTGCTTAAGGGTAAAGGCTTTCTTGTGGGTTGTCTTTCGTATTATTGCCAATATTCTAACTCTATTGTTACATCAAATTAATAAATACCTTACTATGTCGCTGCGTCTGTTTGACCGAATAACTTGGTAGAAACCGTCACTAACAGCCTGAATTGAATTATTTTCAGCTGCAATTAAATATAGATCGGAGCGCAAATCTCAGGCTTACAAGGGTGCAGGAGAACAGGAAGCTGCAAGGGAGGATTTTGGAAAATCTTTGGCAGACGTTTGGATTATTACTAAAAATATTTTCACAAATCCTGTCTGGATATTCCTCACAATATCCGGTACAATTGAGAGTGGAGCGATTATTGGCTTTGCAGCTTTTCTACCCAAAGTAATGTTCTATTATTATTCTTATTTCTCTAAAATGTGGTATAACTTTTACTATGAGTATTCTAATTTCCTTTCTGTTGCACAGTGTCAACCCTGAGTAGTATTTTGTTTTCATAGAATATATTGATAGCTCTAAGCATTTCTTTATTTGTTATGGTAAATTTGAACACTGCTTGTTCTTGTTTTAGATGATACAGTTTCAGTTTTCCCAAACACCAAGTGCAGCTGCCATGTGGGCAGGTAAACTGCTACCTTTTATATTAACATTGAACTTGACAAGTACGATCTAAATATATAGCTTTTTTATTCATTTTAGCTAATTTGCTTTGTTATTGTAACATAAAAATAACTCACTACATTAAATTTTGTCAAAAACATTAATGATCAAAAATAAGCCAATGAACTTCAATTTCGTAAACTTTAAAATCTCTAAATGTTTAAAATAACAATAAATGGGACTAAACATATAAAATGCGTAGAATGTTTATCTACTTCTTTTTGTTGTTTTAAAGCAAGAAATAACTCACCATATTACAATTTTATCAAAAGATCGTATAAGCATGACTTTTATCTGGACTAACCATCTTCGGTGGCCTAGTGGTTAGAGTGTCCACCTTGAGACTGGAAGCAGTTGAAAGGGATCTAAACACAATACAATACAATGCAATACTAACCCATACTTATTTTCAAGGCATCGTAGTTGTCCCTGGTGCAGCTGGTGGACAAATTCTGGGAGGGCTGATACCAAAATGGCTTGATCTGAAAATGCGAGGACTCATCACACAATCTCTTATTTGTAGTGTCATTGCGGCCTTAATATCCTTTCAGTTTTTGCTTAAATGTAGCACTCCACATATCGCGGGGGTTACAGTTGAATATTTTGACAGGTGAGATTGACTGTACTTAAGCTATACTTTAGTGCTATTACTAGGCCTGTCTTGTCAAATAAAACTTTCCATTGCACTTTTTAAGAGCATAAAGCTATTTTGCTATTTTCCATAAAAAGGATTAAATGTCGAGATGGCATACTAATAGAATTTATCATTTTAGGATGATATCAAAAACTTCTTTTACGTATAAGTATTGTAGAACTGGGCAGAATAGTACAATAGTGTTCATACGCTTTTTGTCATATGCTCATATACGGTGTGCGTGGCGGTTTCAGGGAGGAATGGATCGAGGAACCAGCCGTGCAGCATGCATGTAATGAACCTTGCAACTGCACCACGGAAAGCTACGACCCTATATGCGGCAGTGATGACATAGAATATTTTTCTCCTTGTTTTGCTGGGTGTACAGACTCAGTAGAGACAGACAATGATGAGGTTTTGTATAAGTATAAATCTCTATTTTTATTTTTTGTCTTTATTAAAGAAATATGTCCAAAAATAATTCCTAAAATTTAATATACTATCAAAATCTGTGGCGGTTTGATCATATGAGAAAATATATATTACAATGAAAACATACACCATCGCAAGCATTATAGCCGAGTTCAAGGAAAGGAAAAGATTGTAGAACAAAACTATTTCCTACAATTTCGAAAACTACAAATGTGCATTTAGACATTTAGCCGAGACCAAACTGCAAATTTTGCACAGCATCTGGTATGAATTTATTAGTAATCTGCAACCAAATTAGTTTTTGCTATGTTGTTCTGAAATCGAAGTGCTCGGAATAACATATTTTAAAATATTTACTTCATGGCATTCGACAAACATTGTATTTCGAATGTTTCTCAATATGAATACACACAGCTGCCAAAAAAAAATGAAATGCTTTATGAATGCTAAAACAGAAATAATCATGTACACATTCCTTTTTATACTTCTGCTAGTATTACGATAACTGCTTGTGTATTGCGGAAAATGGCAAACAACTGAGTAACATTACTACGTTCACAATTGGGTCAGCTACCAGTGGCATTTGTGAGCAGGACTGTGACGTTTTCTGGATCTTTCTCATCCTGTTTTTCTTCATCTGTCTCTGTACCTTTGTGTCTGCTACGTCTGGACAAGCGGCAACAATAAGGTAGCTATGATATAAATGGGAAGTCGCCTCATCGCAATTGAACCATCAAATGTAAGGTAGCTTAGATCAAAATGGCTAGTCGCATTACCACAAAGTTGTTAGTCGTGAATTTAGTTATTAGTATTAATTTAAAATTAATTTAAAACGAAAACTGAAATAAAAAAAGGCTACATTTTTATTGTTTTGGTTCAATGTTCACACAAAAGAAAAGCAGAAAACAAAGAAAATTCTTCTTTTCTGTCTCTAATATCAATTTGAATATTTGGATCGAAGAAAACCATTGCATTATATTGCTGATGGTAAGCTTAAATTTTGGACATAGGAGTGTACCAGACAAACAAAGGGCATTCGCTTTCGGTGTGCAGAGGACAATTGTGAGACTATTCGGTACGCCCCCAGGCACATGCATAAGTTCACTTCTAACGTTGCTTAAAACCTCTGAACCAGATATTTTCTCTTCTATGTTTCATGTTAGTTTTTAAACATAAAACTAAATAAGAAAAACTACTTTATATCAGTTTTATTTTTCTGTATGCGTATCAAATTTAAGCATAATGTGTATTTTTACCATTATGCAGTCCCTGAAAATACAGTTTATTTCAGTCTCGATTTGTAGCTCACATATACAGTGTTTTTTTATCAGGAAATGTTCCAGGACCAATTGTGTTTGGCGTAGTGTTTGACACAGCATGTCTGGTGTGGCAAGAAACGTGTGAGGGTCTCGGATCATGTTGGATTTATGACACAGATTATCTGGCAGAGGGAATATTCTGGGCTTGCGTTATAGTTAAGAGTATGTCGAGTTTAGGATTTTTGCTAGCTCTAGTGCTATACAAGCCACCACCCGAAAAGATAGTCACAGAGGCTGATGTGACATGTGGTCCACAGAAAGACGCCGAAGGCAAATCAAGTGATAAAACTAACCTGGACGATAAACTGGAATTAAAGGTGGCGCTCGAAAACGAGGGTTTTAATTTTGACGACACAAATGATGTGAAGCTTATCACTTATATGTAAAAAAACTCAGTGGTCGATAATTTGAAAGTCTGTGATAAATGACCTAACCCATCGCATTCCCTATTATCACCCCAAGCCAGATTCAAACCGACATCTTGGGGATTCTAGACCAACGCTCGAAAAAACTCTAGGGTTAACCGTAATCCGTCACCTCATCCAACCCCGATCCCCCTCTTTGCAACATCTTATTTGAATACTTATTTATATGTATAAAACAATAAACACCTCTTTGATTTTCGCAGAGTATATTGCAAATGTAAATCAGTTGTAAGCTTAAAGTTGAATGTAAATGTTATTCTAAATTTCTATTTGCTCACTTGCTCAATTTCAATTGCGACTCTGGTAAAGATATAGTTTCAGGAACACACCTAATTTTAGTAGCCACATTATACTCTCGGTAAACTGACCCCGATTTGAAACTTATCCTAAAAGTTTACCCTTATTCCTTACTCTAAAACTGATGAATCGTTAAAATTAAAGTATAGGTACTTATTCAACTGGTTGAAAAAGTTAGATGGGTCTCTTAAACTACATTGATTCTTACTTAAATGTTAAAAAACAGCTTTATAACAAATAATGATTGCATTTAGAACAAACAAACACATTATTATGAATAGTATCACGCATTGCATATACATTTAAAGGAGCAATTTAAAAAAGAATGATGCTGCAATTAAACAATTCATATACTTGGAAAATATTTACCAGATGCATGAATAAAGCTTTTGAAAAAATGCGATATAAAGGCCTCTAAAGCAATATATAGTGGGGACAAGAATTGTGATAGCGGTTTACTATATTGTTAAGAATTAAACTGGTCATGAAAAATCCAGTTAATGATATTCCTGTCCTTGAAATTGGAAGCATGTAATATTTTTTTGCAGAATATTTATAAAACTGCAGCACATAACACACTTATATAGATGAAAGGAACATGATTTTCTCTAGGTGTCAGGTGGACTTATTTGAGAATGCTGCTTTGTGTGCTCTCCACCTCTTTCAAATGGAACAATAAAAACGTTTTCTTGCTATGCAACTCGGAAGTTAAACTGTCTTGTACAAATAATTCATGACATAAACTATCAGAAGTGGTATTCTGCTCTGTCCTTATATTTAAGGACGTCCTTATTTTTGAAATTAGATGGTTCATCCTTAATTTTGATTATTATTTTTAAAAGACTTTGTTAAGTTTGAGGATAGAGCAGAATAGCTTTTTTATCCTTACTTTTAAAAATAAGGACATCCTTAAAAATAAGGACAGAGCAGAATACCACTCCAGGTCCAGGGATAGGCACTCACGTATCAACTGGGTACCATGCGTATCCATGACTTTTTGAAATGACCCCCAAACGAGGAATGACAATTTTGAAATAATACGCCCAGTTAACCAAACGTCCTGTTCTGAAAGAACCCCTTTTTTTACTGGAAATACGTAGTTCTGAATGAATATTAATACCCTTTTCAACGAAACTGCCATTCTACGTGCACTACATCAGCCTCAAAATTACACTCCACTTTCTCCACGTGTCTTTCTGCAAGCGCGGCAGCACTTATGGTATCAAATAGTTCCCGGATGCGACTACGTGCTTCGTATAAGGTTTGAACACGTGCAAAAACACGTGCACAGTACTGTATGGAAGCCCGTGTTTAACCAGCATCATTATTTCAGCACAGCATTAAGGATATCGACACAAAAGTTTTGTTAGCATCACGTTGGCTTATACCTATAACGTTTGTGAGCATGTAGCCATGTACGCGGAATGTAACATGTACTTATTATTTCTTGATAAGGGAGTGCACCTATCAGTCGGCGCGTCTTATAAAACAACACAATGTTATTGCTGGAAAGATTTTATTGCATCGACTAGAGCATGAATTGATTTCAGTCGTTTTGCAGTTGTACTTCTGCAGGTGCTTACTTTAAAAAATCAAACATAACATTCTCACTAAAGTATAAGTACTAACTTTTCTTATCAAACTGAAGAAAGAATTCTATTGTTTGTATTTTTATATTTTTAAGCGTTCTTTTAAAAGTACTTTCGAGCAAACCTTTAACCATACTTTTAAGCGCACTATACACACTACGAGGTAGCACGAGGGTAAAAAATTGTCTTTTCTGCAGTTTTTATTCTTAAGAGCCTGGTTGGGAAATGTCACAAAATGCACCCCATCTATCAAGTAGTTGTTGCTAGCGGAACCTAGTTTGACGTATATTGTTCCAGTTTATTTTATCTCAGAAATTCCCTTTAAATTTGCATGACATATCCTTTATGTAAATAGATAGATAGATCTAGTTGAATTTTGTATTTGCTGTTTCAATCCATAGCGAATACATAATTGACAAGCAGTGTGGATTTTTACAACAATGTGTTGTTGTTGTCACCAACAAATACATTGATTTATCTGGTGGTAACTGGAAACAAAAAAATCATGCAGGATTCCAAGAATTTCCCAAGTTGCAAAATTACCATATAATATTCGGATAAGGGAAAATATCAAGACTCAAATATATAAAGAGCAATTTTTATTGTCATTAAAATTAGGTATTGTTGAGAATAAACGACAATCACACAACTTTACACAAACACCTTGTCATAAAATCCCAATCACAACTGTCATGAATCAAGCTTGTCATCAATCCCCACCGCCAATAAATACCCACTGCTATCAGTCGCCAAAGTCAATCAATCCCCACCCACAAGTTACCACCGCCATTAATCCTCACCGCTATCAATCCCCACCCACAACAGTTACCACCCCCATTAATCCTCACCGCTATCAATCCCCAACCACAACAGTTACCACCGCCATTAATCCTCACCGCTATCAATCCCAACCCACAACAGTTACCACCGCCATTAATCCTCACCACTATCAATCCCCACCACAATCAATCATGACCGCCCATCAGTTTTTACCATCACCATCGCCCATCAATTCTTACGGCAATCAATCACCACCGCCATCGACCATCTCCTTTATCAATCCCCAGAGCTAATCAGTTCCCAACACCCATCCATCCCCACCGCTATCCATCACCACCGCTATCCATCACCACCGCTATCCATCCCCACCGCTATCCATCCCCACCGCTATCCATCACCACCGCCATCAGTCAACAAAGTCCAAGGACGTAGATGTGTGCATAACATCAGTAATTATTAATTTCTTTGTTTTCTTGTTATTGGTAACAGAGTAAACATTCGCTTCAATACACTCTGGCAATATATTTCGATAGGTAGTGAGAATTAGCAAGACTGAAAAAGTAGTCGGGTCTTAAAACACCCAACATACGATCATTAATTTTGAATATCTTAGACAGGGTTAAATTAAACATTTATATGGCTTAAATAACGAACATTTTATTTCATGTCATAGATTTTACATTTTATTTATTTTTTCTGTGAAAAGATGGAGATGTATTGCATATTATGGATGCTGCTTAGAGTTACTCTCATAGCTGGCGAGAATTTACTACACATGGGTAAGTATTTTAAGCAATAATCACCAAAACAGCTTAATAATAAACTACAGAAACATCTATTTCCAAATAATAACAATTAATAATAATAAAAAATAATTATGATTGATAATAGTAATAGCAATAATAGATCAATAAAATTAATAAAAATAATGATAATACCGGCAATATTTTATTGTAGGAAACGAAACACTAGGCAGCGGTGGAAATCTGGTCAGATTTGCTGCATGGCTAAAATGCATGGGTGAGTCCACTAAAGAAAGTGAGGTAGACGATGGATACTACATGAGCTACCATCCGCCCCGCAATGTTATCCCTGGAAACTCTTTAGTAGAGGTCAGTGCCCATACATAACTTTTATATAGACAGTTTAAGTACCACACAAAAAGTTACCCCATTCACAAGTTAATTAATGCTGATAATTAAATATTATAACAAGCACCAAATGATAGATATACTCCTGTATAAAGGAATGACAAGTACATTTTATGTTCTCCAATCGCGGACAAAGCTTTGCAAGTCCAGATCCACAGGAACATCAAAGGAAAAAGCTAACGTGACATTGTCGAAGGCTTTGTGGCGAAATCCTTTCTCGTTTTGAATGATGAAAGATGCTATACAACACACAAACTACGGCACAGTACTTGAAATATCTATAAAAATAGTTTGGCTATTGTTAACTAATTTAAGACATCGTTTTGTGGGTTTATGGTAAAGACCATGGAGCTGGTTTATATTAGCTTCTGGCGTGCCTGGAAGGTAAATGAGCTCACCGCTGTCTTGGGGGTTCACGGGCTTTCCACTCTTAAATACAATACAAAGCACATAACCCCTTGATGTATCACTCTTATGAGCCTCTACACCAGGAACTCTGTGAAAATGAGCAGCGACTTGAACTCTCCTGGAGCGCCACCTCAGCGGACAGGCCGCACACTGATGCCTACAACATCAGACTCTTCGTTGCTTCAGAATGCATGAAGGATATTGACACAAACTCCGCCATCCAGTTTGAAGGCAAGCTGTTCACAGTGGGGACTACAAAATATCCAGTCAAGAAAATATTCACTCATTTACTGGAAATGTATTCCAATTAACTGTAACCGTAATGTTTTATACGTTGCTATAAAACATGACAGACCCATTGTTGTCTGTTCCGTGCATGCCGTAAAAAGCGATCGAAATTTCTTTCCTTTTATTTTTTCTTTTGCTATTTTATTCGTTGAATGGGACGTTAAACATCAAACTAACTAAACATTAAACATCAAGAAAATAGTGCGTTAGTGTATATATATATATATATATATATATATATATATATATATATATATATATATATATATATATATATATATATATATATATATATATATATATATATAATCTTAGGTTTTCATATAAATACAAAAAGCAACCATACATAGTACATGAGCATAAATTAACCATTTTTATTTATGAATTGTGACATTTCTAAGTACAAAATACATTCTTGATTAAATCCTGTGGAACCAAATTTTGCAAATGGCCTTATTAGTTGAAGCAGAGGCTAATGGCGGCATGGCGGCTCTTTTTATAGGCGTTGATATAGGTGGCGATGCAGATCCCTCTTCATACACGTTTGACGCTTCTGTCAGGATTCCGGATCCATATCCAGGGCTCTGTCAGCCATGTGAGTATTTTCTAGTAAAGCTTTATAATTGGTTATACCAGTTCCCTCTTGGTTTTATATATATCCTTAACACTTGGCAAGACGAAGTCTAATAGTTTCCGAAATCGGTTCTCGTTTTTATTGCTCTAATGCTACCATACATTTGTAATATTCTAACTGCTTCACAGGATTATATAAGTGAACTGTTAAAGTACCATAAACCCTCCAGATCCACACGCTCAGCAACACAGAACCTCCTCTTTGAACCCCTCTACAGACTTACGAGCGCTGGATATCGAAGTTTTGAAGTGGCAAGTCCACGGCTGTGGAATTAACTCCCGTCCGATCTCCGAAACACTGACAGTTTTATTGTGAAGAAATGAAAGACGTATTTATTCAATGTGTAACTACATTACATCAACTCTTAACAGTATTAACATGAAAAACGCGTTATAAAAAAAGGGCTGAAATTAATTTATTTATTTTCACTTCTTTGTTTAATTGTACTTCAATTATTTTATGTTATTAAAAAGGTATAAGATGATAATTCTTTACCGTCTCTATATCTGGCGCAGTTTGTATCATGGCGGCCGTTGATATTGATTCTATGGACCGACAAGAGAAGTTCAAAACATTCATCAGAACCGGACTTCTGCTTAATGGTAGAGATGACTGCATGTTTCCTTGTAAGTAACAGGTAGAGTTCAGTGACACTTCTTCTTAGGGAACACCTATCGTTTGGAAATGCTGTCTTTAGGAAACCACCTTTCGTTAGGGAATGCCTCTCGTTAATTACCACCTTCAGTAGCGGTTGCACATTTTTAGTCCCACATCCAGTAATTTCTTCGATAATCTCCCTGTATTTGCTTCTGTATACAGAACATTTTTCGGTCCCAAAGGCGAGTTTTTACTGTTCAAAATCAATAGAACATCTCAATATCTTGATTACAGAAGAGTACTAATATGCAAAATTAACATACAAGGGGACTCTCAATAACGCAACAGCAATTGCAACAGCAAACAGCAATTGCCTGGCAACGCAAGCGTTGGTTGGAGATTATTTTAAGCCTCTTATATTTAAGAGTAAAGATATGTTTTGTTTTTTAATTCTTCAAACTGTAGTCGCTTTTAACCACTTGTAGATGACGCTCGCATACAACCTACCGAGGACTTTGACAGAAGCCTTCAGTCCTCGATTGTGCCCGCCATAGATATCGACGGCAATTACTATTTATCTTGGAGACAGATTGCTAAGGATCCACAAACGGTAAGATCCTGATCTTAACACACGTACGGCTACCCACCTGATCCCGATGTTTCTACATGAACACACGTATGGCTACCCACCTGATCCCGATGTTTCTACATGAACACACGTATGGCTACCCACCTGATCCTGATGTTTCTACATGAACACACGTATGGCTGCCCACCTGATCCTGATGCTTGTACATGAACACACGTATGGCTACCCACCTGATCCTGATGTTTCTACATGAACACGCGCATGGCTACCCACCTGATCCTGATGTTTCTACATTAACACATGTGTGACTACCCACCTGATCCTGATGTTTGTACATGAACACACGTATGGCTACCAACCTGATCCTGATGTTTCTACATTAACACATGTATGACTACCCACCTGATCCTGATGTTTCTACCTTAACACACGTATGGCTACCCACCTGATCCCGATGTTTCTACATGAACACACGTATGGCTACCCACCTGATCCTGATGTTTCTACATGAACACACGTATGGCTACCCACCTGATCCTGATGTTTCTACATGAACACACGTATGGCTACCCACCTGATCCTGATGTTTCTACATGAACACACGTACGGCTACCCACCTGATCCCGATGTTTCTACATGAACACACGTATGGCTACCCACCTGATCCCGATGTTTCTACATGAACACACGTATGGCTACCCACCTGATCCTGATGTTTCTACATTAACACATGTATGACTACCCACCTGATCCTGATGTTTCTACCTTAACACACGTATGGCTACCCACCTGATCCCGATGTTTCTACATGAACACACGTATGGCTACCCACCTGATCCCGATGTTTCTACATGAACACATGTATGACTACCCACCTGATCCTGATGTTTCTACCTTAACACACGTATGGCTACCCACTTGATCCCGATGTTTCTACATTAACACATGTATGACTACCCACCTGATCCTGATGTTTCTACATGAACACACGTATGGCTACCCACCTGATCCCGATGTTTCTACATGAACACACGTATGGCTACCCACCTGATCCTGATGTTTCTACATGAACACACGTATGGCTACCCACCGGATCCTGATGTTTCTACATTAACACACGTATGGCTACCCACCTGATCCTGATGTTTCTACATTAACACATGTATGGCTACCCACCTGATCCTGATGTTTCTACATGAACACACGTATGGCTACCCACCTGATCCCGATGTTTCTACATGAACACACGTATGGCTGCCCACCTGATCCTGATGCTTGTACATGAACACACGTATGGCTACCCACCTGATCCCGATGTTTCTACATGAACACACGTATGACTACCCACCTGATCCCGATGTTTCTACATGAACACACGTATGGCTACCCACCTGATCCTGATGTTTCTACCTTAACACACGTATGGCTACCCACCTGATCCCGATGTTTCTACATGAACACACGTATGGCTACCCACCTGATCCCGATGTTTCTACATGAACACACGTATGGCTACCCACCTGATCCCGATGTTTCTACATGAACACACGTATGGCTACCCACCTGATCCTGATGTTTCTACCTTAACACACGTATGACTACCCACCTGATCCTGATGTTTCTACATGAACACACGTATGGTTCCCCATCTGATCCAGGTATATAAGAAGTCATACTGTGGTATTTCTACCTGTTGGTTTTGTTCTATACATTTTTGTTTCTTTGCTTAATAATTACTGAATGCAAACTTTTCTTTTCAGAGCAATCATCATATTTATTTTACATTACAAGAAGGGCAGACATTGCTGACTAACAATCACCCAAACCTCAAGGCTGTTTATTTTATTCGCCCGTTTGATTTGACGCACGAGTCGCCAGAATGGCAATGGCTGTTTGGGCAATGTGACACGGGTATCACCGGCATTGGCATGGGTGATCTGTTGCTAGGCACCGTCGATGTGGCCACTGAGCAAGGTACGCATCCAAGCCACAAACATCTTGCCAAAGCAGGTATATATGCCTTTGGGCACGTCCTAGTGAACTATAAAAGTCCTGCTTTATGCAGCAGAATCCGGAAAATAGGACCACCAGTAGGATTGAACAAAACAAAAGTGGTCCGATTTCGGAGTTGGTCCTATTTATCCGAGCAATTCCTTATGGAAGGCACTTAGAAGTGTACCACTGAAAAGTGGTCCTATATGTGTGGTGAGAGATTCTTATTTGCGGGGCGGGTGGTGGTGGGGTTTCGGGTTGTTTTTTTTAATATAATTATAGAATACGTTAACGCTACAATGATAAACTTAACCTTTTTGTTGTTGTTGTTTTTTTTTTTATTTCTTTCCAACTGTAATTAAATGAGTTAAAATGTTCAAATGTGACGTCATTAGCACTGGCTTGTTTTTGTTTTAACATGCAATAAACAGGTGCAGAAATTCCGCCACCTAGCGGGAGAATTTATCTCACTGGACCGAAAGCTGACTGTTTCGTTGCCCAAAATATTTGCGATAAACAAATCCGAGATGAGATTTTTATAGAATAATAATAAAAAGAAAACAAACAAACAATAACAACACGAAAGACATTTTACGCCTCTAAAATTTATCAAAATCAACTTTCTGAAAAATCAAAGTCATATTTTGTAGTAATCTAGAAAATTTTTGTTTGAAATCAAATTAAATTTAAAGAAAAAACAGAACCACATTTTGGTGATAATATGGCAGAGTGGCGAAGCAATATTTTAAGTGAGACATGAAAGTATTCAGAAGAAAACAGTGGTGTTACTAAAATGGGAGAAAAAGGAGTCACAAATGATTTCAATTTTATTGGTCGGCAGAAAAACCATTGCAGCTGACGGTTGTTCTGGATTACATCCATGAAACCGCTGATCCAGATCGATGTGGCAATACCGCGCATCATGAGATCCACATCAACTGCTCTGGTAAACTCTCCAACGGCCGTTGTTGTCTAACAGCCAACCTCTGCGGCGTTCGCTCCGTTGCATATTAGACGTCTTTGTTCCGCAGACCCACTGAGGAAAAAAAGGGAACTGCCTTTTAGAAATCTGTTCTCTTTGTGTTTATATATAACAAATCGATCTCTCCAGAGGTCAGTTGTTATAACAACGGTCCCGCCCACCCTGTTCTCTCAACTTCGCCCCCTCCCCCCCCCCCCCCAATCCCCGAGATTTTGATTTCTCAACTTGGCTCTTTTCATCTGACGTGTCAATACTGCAAGCCTGAGGCTAACTGTTGACCTCACCTGTCCGCAATCAAGCCACTTGTTTTTTTTTTATCAAAAGAACTCAACCAGCTTTTCAAGAAAGCGCGATTGTTTTCGATCTTAACCGTAATCAGAAGGGATCGCCGGACCAAAACGTTCCCTTATAAATACAACGCATGACGTCACAACTATGTAGGCGTCGTATGTTTTATTATTTTTTTAGAATACATGAGAACAAGAGAGACATCAGTGAAGCTGTTCTACAATAATCTGACATAAGGTCAAAATCTGATGACCTTGACCTGTGACAACAGTGACGGTTATTCCTTCCACACATATGATTTTTATGGCAAAGTTTGTTTAGTTTTGTTTTTCTTTTCTAACGGTCAGTAGCGTCGTTATATACCGGAAATAAGACAACCGAATTTTACACACAAAACATTGGATCGTTGAAATATAATTTAACATTTCGACACTTTTCGACGAATGTGACAAAATACTGACGAATTAGAAACAGAGATCACGATCTTGTGACAACACTCGTAAATTGATTAATTACTCAGACAAACATATCAACTTGTTGACTTTCAAGGTCAACATGTTTGTAACTGTTCAGAAATACCTTCATGTTAATTCCATATATATTCAATTGGCGTTTTGATTACAAAAACGGTCGACTCCGATGTTGCGGTCAAAACTGAAAAGTAATTAACTTGTGCACCGACCAATTAGACTGCAACATTTCAACAAATCATGAAGCACTACTATTTGAATTCTATTTGTTTTCCATAGGGTTGGAAAAGGCAGAACCTGTTTACAATGACGCCATTACAATATTACGGATATATGCGACTTGATGTGATGCAGAAATCTTTGGTTGCCGAGGCAACCACGTCCGCATGCTCCAACGCCATTCAGGAGGAGAATTCAGATAATCGCAGCGTTATCATCAAGGAGAAATTTGATACCATGCTTTGTCAATGTACCAACCGAACAACATGCTTGGATGCCTTGGTGCGGTTCCGTGCGGCGTTACACGCGTGCAGGGACCATGAATTATTCTATGTTTTCTACGTTGCTATGGCTGAGTTAGAAAGATACCTTCCCGAAGCCGAAGACCTTCAGGAGGATTCCTGTGATCGACGTTTTCTGCACCCGCCCAGCTTTGGTTCCGATCCTATTATCAGCCCATACCACAGAGGGTATTTCCTCTATACGACTACAGATGAATACCCAAGGGAATCTTGTTGCAAGGAGGATCACGAAGAATGCGCTCGATACAAGAAAATGCTGCGCGACTTCAGAAAATTAAACCATATAACATGTGGTGAAACACCGTGGACTCTGGAGACGACCTACAGAGATAAACAGATCTGCGGGTCCCGACTTCTGACCAGAAAATTAAAAGCGGACCCTGGCTACTACTTGCAATTCAACTGGGATCTCCAGGGGCTTATGAGACACGGTAAACGCATAATTTTATCACATTTTGATGTTATAAAGCATCCGTCAAAGACTAAGAAATTCATTGGGACCCTTCGCTTGTGTTTTTTTTTCATATCCCTAACAGTGGAAGATATGTTTTTATTTTTATTAATTTGTTTACATTGGTACTTTATAGGTGGGCATCAATCAGTTTACAATCCAGATGTGCATCTGGAGAGCCGCCAGAAATCAGTGGAGAAGTTCGAGCTGTTTTGTGGTGCCGTCAGTCTGTTCGAGCCCATTGTCTTCACTCCCATCTACTACACAGGTAACCAGACCGTATCCTGATAGATAGCAGAAACACACACTTGAATAAATCAGAACAGTAATTTCTGTCTTGCGTTTTTGCTGTGTGTGGTTTTCAAGATACAAATATCACGTGACCTTTTGCTTGAAAGTAAAGGTCACGACCCAGATCACGAAGTTACGGCTTAAGCCTGAGTTATGTGTCGGGAGTATGAAAATGAGGCTGACTCCTGTATTTCTCGGTGAGTTTTACCTGACTTGTGCATTACTTATTGGGCTCTATTGATTTCATGCATTTCTCGATGTGTTCTATATACTTTGGTAATCGATATTTTTCATCATCAGCAATAGTCTTGATTTTATGTGTTAATAATTGGTTAAAAAATTTCTTACACAGTCAAAGAAGTTTCTGACACTCGAACAGAGATTATGGAAACCGTATACAACATATGGGAAAGCGACACTTCGAATGCGTATTGCTGGAACGCCCTGGCTATGACGTCATGCTCGCATTGTGAAGTTGCCACGGGTTCAGGGGGTTTTAGATTTCCTTCCCACAATATGCAAGGTCCTTCTTCGAGGAGCGGTGGAGTAATGGGATTCGACAATCCACGGGATAGACCTGGATCGCGGAGTGGACCAATGGGATCTCGAGACACAGGAAATAGACCTGGATCGTGGAGCATGGGATCCCCAGGGATGGGAGATGAAACCATGGGTTTCGATTACACATGGAATGGACCTGGATCGTGGAGTGGGCCAATGGGATCTGGAGACAGTGAAAATAGACCGGAACAATGGAATATGGAATCTCCTGGGATGGAAGACAGAGCAATAAATTTCGGCAGCACATGGAATGACTCTGGATCCTGGAACATCGGAGATGAACGGAACAGATCCCACAGCTTTAGAGATTGGTTTGAATCCATGGGATCCGATGAAACCGGGTTCCCTAGTTTCCGAGATGAAGCAAGCAGATTCGGCAGCAGGGGCAATGAACCTGAATCCACGGAATCCCCTGCGGCATTCCTGCCTGGAATGGAGACTGGTTCTAGTGGGTGGGCGGGAACTGATGACTCGGCCGACAGACCGGCACATAGTGGGCCACATCAAGAGAAACATGGGCCATGGGACAGACCGTGAATCAGACGAACACTCAACGTGCCATCCATACTCCGTCCTTCTCGTTTCCTAAGAGCCAATCCTGGCCATGTGCGCTTATTTTACATAATTCAAAATTTCAACTTAAGGAGTTCTTTACCGAAAATGACCTTTTAACAAATGTTCTCTTCCGACAAAACTCAATACACTTTCGAGAAATCCCCCAAAAGGGAATAAACGCACAGATTTTATTTAATAATGATTAAAACTGACCATATTTAAAGAACGAAGTGAAATCGTCAATATATGACTTTTTGTTCTTTATATAGATGTGTTACAACTGGCGCTGGCACGATCCGATATTTTTAAAAATCGCCATCTTTATTTTTTTTTTTGCCCGTAATGCATTTGGATTTTAGTGAAGAACCGGTTCTTTGTTCCGATTCAATAAATGCTGGTCTCCATGGAGAACACTGTGTTTACATGGCTACGTCATTGTTTACTTCCTGTTTCATCCTTACGCCCGCCAAAGAAGGGCGTTCCTTTTTTCTACTCAAAAGCTTCCAGTCCAGTGATCAAGGAGTACAGAACTGAATGGCAGAACGCAGAAAAAGATTTTAGAGATTGTGTCGATAGAGAATAAAGAGGTGAGAACGATAAAAATAACAACAAAAGTAAGGATGGTAGTTTTCAACAGCACTGGTTCGATCCAGATAAACTACTAAACACTTTCAAAAATCCTTTTTATTGAATGTTAAAAAAGGGCAAGAGTAAAATTAATTTTAACTGACATGCATTTTGTCCTTGAAGTCGTTGGTTTTCGAGAACATTTTAATTCCGCGTTTTGATGCCAGGGGAAGCTAGCTCTGCCTCCTTGGATCCTGGAGGGGCAAGTATCATGTATATTGCCACGTTTGGTTAGAAAAGGGTGGTATTATTTCAAAATTAGCACTCCTGCTTAAGAGACCGTTTTAAAAAGACTGGGACACGAATGGTTACCAGTTGGCACGTAACATGTCCCCGAGGCACTTGTCCTGTTACCACGTGTTCGCCCCCCCCCCCGGCTCCTACTCCCCACCCCTACCCCCGCCCCCGCTCCCTCTCCGAGTCTTTGGTATGGGTGTTTAAGTAGATGTGCCATTATTATTGGTTTTATATCATAAGATTGTGCATGTATTTTACACGGAAATCTGTGTAGTCAGGGATTTCATGCCATTTCTACGGAATTCGTGGAATGACTGAAAAATCACAATTGTAGTTTTGATATGTCATTTGATTGCCCGCAATGGGACTGTTAAAAAAAAGTAGGAACTTTAAACAGTAAAAGAGCAAAGTAATATATTTTTCTCCAATAACCAGCAATTCACTGCTGAAGTATCACGGTAAAAATGCAGTTCCTAAACCCCCCCCCCCTCCTACCCCCCCCCCCCTCAAACTCCGTCTCCACCCAATGCTCCCTAATCGTAATAATTCGTGAATTTGTTGTCATAAGCAATCTTTACCTGAAAATGGTTATAGTCTAAAAATATCACAGATTCCCTGTTACATATATATATGTTAGCAAATTAAGTCAATGTTAGGTGTTAGATATGGAATGTTGTTTTAATTTTCTAATATTTATAATAAAAATATAAATTAACGAAATAAATATCACCATTTGAAGGGCTGATAGCAAAATATTCCATCAACTGATTCTGGATATCATAAATTAGAGGACCACTATTGATATCATTGATTGATATTTGATATAAAAATGAATTCAGTTGAATTTTTATATGTACAATTTATAGTGAAACTTGCGAAATAAATCATAGAAAATTACACATCTGCTGGAGTTTACATTTGAGTCATACCAACTATTTAATTTTTTTTATTTGGTATTGTAATTTACAACTCCAGGAGAGGTACAACTGTTTTTGTTTTAACAAGTGAATGCACTATGAAAAAAGATAAATAAATCCTTTCGCTTAAAGTAAGCGATGTTGAGATAAGAAACAGACTTAAGATGTGGGTCTGAGTGCCGAGACTTGAACTTTCTTTTTACATTTCTGCTTTCATCGATAATACTCAAGATGAAAAGATGAAGGCGTCAGGTGGGCATGTGACGTATGAATACTGTGAGAACTGATCCGTGCGGTCACTTGGTGAAATTTAATATATCTCAAGATAATTGTTGAAATGCAATAGGGTTCGTTAGTCTAAACTGGAGGAGACCACATGGAAATGATAAACCATTATTTTTTTTTTACTTTGCACATACCACGTGAGTCGATCTAACCTTACTGTATTTAACTGTACAGCCGTACTGCAAGGTACTTTTCTGTACAACCGTACTGCAGGGGTACTTTACTGTACAGCTGCATTGTACGTTACTTTACTGTAGCTATGTGAGCGCAAGGGGGCTGTTATCCAGCCCAAACCACCCCCCCCCCCCCCCAGCCAATTCATGTAAATATTTATCATCCAGACGGAGAGTTTTATAGGACGTTATCTACAGATAAGAAAGAAAGGTAAAGTTTGCTATTTCGGTTCATACAAACAAGGAAGTGAACCAAATTGATTCCACAGTTAGCGATAAAAATGAAATTGGCAAAAACAAAGATTATAAAATGCCAAGCGGCCATGTTTTCTGCCAAAACCGCTACTTTTCATATCATTTTGAGAAACAGCTAGGATTGCCGTCGCCATCTCGTTCCCCTTCTCCCCTTCCTCACACCCCGCCCCTCCGCTATCCCGCCCATGTCTTCAACCAGGATAGACCAATATATGCCCATGCGGGAATAGAAACAGGAAACCGAACAATACATCCACATTGGCAAAACTGAAAATGAGTTTTTTTAAGATGTGAATAGAGCATTTTTGCAATGGTTACTCCTGGTTTATTTGCAAACTAGAAGTCACGAAATTCACTATGACATTCTTAGTCCTGCCATAACAATCTTAGTCAGGCCATAACAATCTTAGTCATGCCATAACAATCTTAGTCATGCCATAACAATCTTAGTCCTGCCATAACAATCTTAGTCATGCCATAACAATCTTAGTCATGCCATAACAATCTTAGTCAGGCCATAACAATCTTAGTCATGCCATAACAATCTTAGTCCTGCCATAACAATCTTAGTCATGCCATAACAATCTTAGTCATGCCATAACAATCTTAGTCAGGCCATAACAATCTTAGTCATGCCATAACAATCTTAGTCATGCCATAACAATCTTAGTCCTGCCATAACAATCCTAGTCATGCCATAACAATCTTAGTCATGCCATGACAATCTTAGTCAGGCCATGACAATCTTCTGTAGCTAGTAGATTGATTTGTAATTTCACCCGTCACGATGTCCTTCTTTCTTATTAAATAAAAAAATATATTACAGTTCAAAAACTTGTTATTCATATTTTCACCGGGGAAGTTTTGACCCTGAATTTATTTGGTGACCTTGTAGTCGGGGACCTTATGGTCGGGGACATCATGGGCGGGGACCTTATAGCCGGGGACTTTATGACTGGTACCTATTGGCCGGGGACCTCATGGCCGGGGACTTTATGACCGCAGACCTTATGGTCGGGGACATCATGGGCGGGGACCTTATAGCCGGGGACTTTATGACTGGTACCTATTGGCCGGGGACCTCATGGCCGGGGACTTTATGACCGCAGACCTTATGGTCGGGGACATCATGGGCGGGGACCTTATAGCCGGGGACTTTATGACTGGTACCTATTGGCCGGGGACCTCATGGCCGGGGACTTTATGACCGCAGACCTTATGGTCGGGGACTTTATGACCGGAGACCTCATGGTCGGGGACTTTATGGGAGGACATTTTAGCAGGATACCCCTTTTCAGTTTGAATGTTTCTTGCTCCGTACATACTCATCGAACAAAATGTCTTGCCTGTTATTCAAGCCTCACCTGCAACAAGTAATTGGCTATCCTTGTCTATCAAACGGATATTTTTTACTTATTTATACTGTATTAATAAATCTTAAAGTACCAGGACTGATTAAGAAGGCATAAATAGTAACACTAGACTCCTTATGGGCAGTGATAAGTGTTATCAGCTGAATGTAGTGACGGTTACATGTTATGCTTAAGAGGTGAAGGGAGAGGAGGGAGTGGGGTGGGGAATAAAACTTGAAAAAATTAGCGAGTTTACCAGTCAATTTTTTTTTGTGAAAAGCAGTTTCAGAGTTTCCAAATTTAGGGGGGGATTGCAATCCTTGAACCCCCTCCCCCCTCCCCCGCCTTGAATGAATCACGTACGTCACACATTTATTGTGAAATGAAAGACTAAAAAACGAGATGATGAAAAAAAACTGAGAATACCATGGCCTGGACAAAATATACCACAGGAGTGAAACCACTTAAGAATCTATGTTCTATATCAATGTGCATCTGTCACTGTTCTTGATTTAATTTGATTTATAGATACTTTATTTGTAATCTATTCCATTTTTTACAATATTTTTTAAATTTCTTGCTATATTTTATCGTCATTGAACATTGACCTTGAAAGTGAAGGTCAAGGTAACCGAAGAAAGTTTCCTTGCATAACATCATGCTTTATTACCTTAAGCTTTTTTAGCTATCCTGAAAATCTTTGGGAACACCATATAGCCATTGAAAGTGAAGAAAGAAAATTTCGACATTTTTCAACTTTTAAGATTTTTGGTCATGCTTTTAAAAAGCAGATTCCACACTCATTTCACCCGACCTTATTTGGCTTTGTTTGTATTCTTTGGCATGATTTTTAAGGTGTTTATTTGGGTCAATGTCACGTGGTATATAATCTGCCTGCATGTGTAGCACTTGTCTAATATCGTGGGACGACTGAGGAATCCGTTTAATTCTAAACCAATTACAAGTCGCTTTCCCCTCGAACCACTGACAGCTATCTGGACTGTCACTAAAATTGACAGCGGAGACGCCTGGACGCGAAAACAACAGTGCAAAAACAGTCATCAGACGGTGGGGCGTTTGCGCATCGCCTCCTAACTAGAACAGGGCCAACTGAACGTACAGACATCCACAACCAAATGCGTTGGGTCAGCAGCCACACACTGTTGGGATTTGAAGATACGTTGTGATTATCACGTAGAACTTCGACATATACACCACAGGAATATGCATCCGGATAGAAGACTCCAAGAATCCTCCATCACGTGGTCGCGCCCAGTGGTGCCAGGGGAATGGCAGTGATACCACTAACAGCAAAATCAACAGATTGATGGAGTTCAGCGCTCGTGCTACACAAAACCAACCAACGCCCCGCGTACCCGCTACTGAGTAAGTGAATGTTAAAGTGAAACGTCGAAATACTGAACGCACTCGGGAGCTTAACCCAGGGAGACCTCTGGTGCACATTTTGGTTACCATGCGTTTCTCTGACTTTATAAAACGATCCCTAGTGCTGAGTTTGAAATATTGCCCCCATTTTTAACTAAACGCGCAGTGCAGCTCCAAAAGAATATCCCTTGTGTGAAATGCGGAGTACAGAATGAAAATTACCCCCCCCCCCCGTCGGTCCCCTTTTTTTTAAACGAACATGTTATTCCGGTTCTGGCCTCAAAATTATCCCATTCTCCGCGTTGTTTTTGGACACACATGGTAACACATATCATACCAAGTGCATCCCCCCCCCCCCGGTGTCCGGACAGTTGTTTATTATATAAAGGTGTTCTCTAAAAAAACGTTAAATTTACTACGAGCGTTCAGAAATTCGAAAAAAATTGTGTTCACTAACTGGAGGTTGTTCGCCAGATAGGAGTGTTCACTGATGGGAGGTTTTATTGAGCGTCATATTTCCATGAACGGTAAAATGTGGCCGCCGATTTGTCCGCGGTTCGTGTTTGCGGGGAATTGTCATGTCTGTCAGTGGTTGCTGTGTTGTGGAATCTCTGTGATAACATTTCCATGCTGTAATGACCGAAAAATGCAAAGCGCGCAGCCTAAATTAAACTATTGTTGCCAGAGTTTACTTTGTTCCTCGTTAAGGATGTCATTGGCGGACCTGATAAAAACGAGATTCCTACGCCACCACCGCCCCCCCCCCTCCTCCCTTGCACAGAGTACCTGTACCTGTGGTCCGGCGTCACTTGAAGATAAACCCTCCTGCCACCCACCCCCCCCCCCTCCCACCCTCTACCACAGCCAAAATTCTGGATGCACGCATGTAATCTGTCGTTGTCTTTCGTCGAGTGTCGATGTTTCTTTATCTCCGGTATCAGAGATAAGCTTGAATTGTGTGTGCTTATCTCTCACGACACTTTACGAACATTTCCGTGATGCAAGTAGTTTGACGACGGCTGAAATTGCTTAGTCCACAGTCGTTCTCGAACTCAGGCAATAAAATAAAAACCACCTTTGGTGCTGGTCAAAAATGGGTCTGACGAAGTGTTCTTTTCACTCATTTCCGGACTGAACTTATCTCGGGGTTTTACTCTACCAGTGGTAACCAATATAAAAGCACCGGAAGAGAGGTACCAGTGTTGAACAATATAAAAACACCGAAAGAGAGGTGTAAAATATTACGAAAGTTCATTTCTTAATACATTAAAGTCCTTGACAATTCCAGCATTAAGAAATTTTCTTGATCACAGTTAAAATATATATGATGAGAAAAAAACTTGCATAAAAAACAGGACATCAATAATTTATTTCCCTAGCACTTTTATAAATCGAGCATTTTTATAGCGAGAAAAATTTTTGGACTTGAATATCAACTTTCTCTTACTGGTCAGTAATTGACAGATACTGACTCATTTTTAGTTAAGACGTGAAGACGTTACTGTGATGTAAATGTTGACCTAATGGTCAACTTATGTTTGTTACTTGACTTAACTGGTATTGATCACAACTACATGCACTGTCTATTGATTTTTCTGAAAATGACTTTGGAATTGACCAGTCAGATTACAAAACTTAGCGGAATAAAGGCGATAACATAAATTGACTTACTTTGAGTCAAAATTAAAGTATACTGTACCGGGATGGAAATGTTGACCTCAAGCTAATTATTTCTCAGAAGGTCAACATGAACTAATGGTGACTGGACAAAAGCCAAAACATGCTTTTTATATGATCCTTGAAGAGCAGAACAACAGGAAATGACAAACCGGAAGTGCATGATGCTGTTGACCAGAAACTGTTCACCGGAAATGACGTGGCAGTTTGATGTGTCAACAAGCTCGGAAGCACGTTGGGATAATTGAAGAATCGTTTTAGAAAATATTAAAACATTCTAAAACCGAGATCGGCTAGAACTCGCCCAAGTAGATTCTTCCCAAGGAATAAATCTCACTATCTCTCTCTCTCTCTCTCTCTCTCTCTCTCTCTCTCTCTCTCTCTCTCTCTCTCTCTCTCGTAGCAGATAAAAGTTACCTGTTGACAATTTTCGGAAGCACCCAGTTTCATATCTAACTCAAAGTGATGCCTTCTTTATGACCTTGTCATTTCAAAGCACCTTGAGCTAGCAACATGGGCTAGGGACATGAGCTGTTACATGAGCTAGTACCATGAGCTAGCAACATGAGCTAGTAACATGAGTTAGCAACATGAGCTAGCAACATGAGCTAGCAACATGAACTAGTAACATGAGCTAGCAACACGAGCTAGTAACATGAGCTAGCAACATGAGCTAGTAACATGAGCTAGCATCATGTGTTTTCGAGTCGTTATATATTATATTTTAAATTTAGAGCAGTTCCACTCTTTTATTTATTTATTTATTCATTTTTTTTAAAGCGGAACTTTTGTGTTCGGGAAAACAAATGAAAAAGAAAGAGAGAAGCAAAAAAGTGAAAAAAAACATCATAGACTGTTCCTGAAATCTATGTTATGCCAATTGCGAACACATCAAGTGCTATATGTGCAGTACTGATATGATTCACAACCGGGTGTGGTGGAGTGGGAGCGGGGGGGGGGGCGAGGGCAGGGGGGGAAGGTCCACGGCACGTGACACAAACGCGAGATTACTGTTATGTGACGAATCCTTATCTCGAGTTGACACACAGAGGTTGTGGCATTGTACTGTATGATATTACTGTGAACGAGTCCAACAAATTCAACCTAAACAAAAAGACATCAGTTCTTCATGAAATGTACTTTATTAAGATAGGCTGGAATAAAAAATAATAAGGCATATATAAACAACAACAATAAATAAATAAATAGTAATAGTCAGTCCTGGAATAAAAAAAACATTGTGCTTGGTGAAAGAAATTTGAAAAACAATTCGAAACATAAACATTTGAACTGCCGTTAAGTGAGATATTAATTAGCGCACACGGATATTACTGATTAGATTACTTGACTATGGGGGATCTCCCACCAGTACGTAATCCCTCTGATGAGGGAATGGTAGCCATATTTGACCTCACCAATGCTTTCCTCGATGCCATGGCACCATCGACGTGGTTTGATCTAATTGCCAAATACAACATCGAAACGTTCGACGATTTTTCCGAAGATTCATTTCTCAATGATTGGCCGAACTGGATGATATGGGGCTATGCGATATGTCTGGCTTTGGGCGTGCTGTTTATGTTGTTCATGCCGCTGTGTGGATGTTTTTATTGCTGTTGTCGCACCTGTTGTGGATGTTGCCAGACGCAAGAGAAAGTACGTAAAGGCGCCGATCCGCCATCTTGCTGTCGCACCGTCACCTGCGCAGTAGTCCTATTCGTGATCACAGGCACGATGCTGGCCGCGTCACTCATAGCCCTTGCGGCTGTACCCATGCTCAAAACCGAAACAGGCCCTGAAGGTACGTTGAATGACGTCAAAACATCAATTCATACAATCGATCAATACATAATCGATTCTGTTGATGACGTCGAACAAGCGATTTTCCCGCCATTCGAGGAGACCAAAGACGAGATATTTAGGATCTTGGACGACATGCCAACAGCCACAGTTGAAGAGCTAGCCCTGGAAACCGGAGTCGATCCTGCTCTCTACGACTTGAACGACTACACGCAGAGCCTACCCGCTCTAAGCTCTAACCTCACCGCGATGAACGATCTATCGATATCGCTCGAGCAGATGAGGGGCGAACTGGACACCGAATTAACAGCAAGTAGAACAAGCATCGACGCACTGTTGAGCTCAGGTTGCCCAGCCGATATAACCGAATACTGTACCAGCTTGGAAGACGATTTACCCAGACTCGTATCATGGGCAGTCTATTACAATCTGAGCAACACAACGACAGCTGCAAGCGTCATTGAGGAGGAGATAAATGACGGACTGATTACAGACGTAGAAGGATTCGTCACACACTTCGAAAGCCTTTCAATGGTGATCGAAAACAAAACCAGTGACGACATCAACATGACCAAAGAGGCGGTGAACGAAATCGAGAAAACTATGTACGAGAAATTTGACGAGATGAGCGCCGAATTAACATCTCTAGTTGACTTTGACTCAATCATTAACACCATAGAGACAGATATAGAACCTTATATAGACGAATATTATGCATACATACACTACACTCTTTTAGGGTTCACTTTCCTGGCTTTTTTGACGGCTTTGCTTTACTTGGCTGGTATACCACTTGGTTTGTTTTGCGGATCATCAGCCTCAAAACACGGGGCTAATTGCATCCTTGCTGGCATTGCCTTCACGTTTATATTCTCCTTCCTGTTCTGGATGCTAACCTTTGCGTTCTTGTTAAGTGGTGGATCGGTTCAAATCGGGGCGTGTCGTCATTTGACGACGTATGACGAATCAATGCAGGCATTGGAGAAAGTCGGACGTACAACGTGGATAGAGGGTCAAGACGCCACAACCTATCCATACAACCTCACCGGAAGGGAACTTCTCGATAGCTGCAAAGCTGACGAAGCCCTATACACCGCTTTTAATCTTGCTGACAATGGGTACGATATCACGGAAACTCTTAATCTCGATAACACCGATATCGAAGAAGAACTGGACAAGCTGGCCAACATCACATTTAATTTCGGAACAGTCACGATTGTCACGCCGGAAGTGAACGCCTCCATTTTGCGTATCGACTCGGAAACTTCCGCCATTGATTTTGAGGATTATTATACGGAGCTTAGCAAAGGAATCACTAAGATTGAGTTACCGGAATATTCCCAAACTCTAAATGACGCTGCGGACGCCACATCAGACACCGCTTTCGCAGATTCCTTAAGGGACGAAGCTGATAAATTAGACACTATCTATAACGACCACGTGGTAACCATGGAATCAGAACGCGAAAGTTTACGGAAAGCAACGACAGCTGCCGATGAAATAGTGCATTCGATTTCACTATCGCAGACAATGCGGGACTTGACCATTGCGCAACAAAGGCTAAATAATGACATCAACAAAATCGTACAGGAGATTATCAGGAACGACACAGACGAAATCTACAACCTATTGGACGAATATGCGGTCGATGTGACGGAATCAATCGAAAACGACATCGCAGCTTGCCGACCAGTTTATGACGCAATTACTGTCACGGTTCAAGGAGTGTGTGTTTATTGTTTAGATCCCATCAATGTGCTTTGGTTCTGTTTCGGATGGTTTATGTCTTTCGGTATCCTTGCCATAATTTTCGGTACTTCAGTTGTCGGTATATTCCGTTCGAAAGCAGTATTTGTCAAAACCAGTCCGGCAGATCAGCTGGCAAATGACTTCTATCCGATGGTGACCTATAAATAAACTTATTCTGGTACCAATCAGTATATTTATAAAGTATATTCTGTCAAATTTTGTTGTTAAAAATTTCATGAAAATCAAAAATGATGTTTGATCTCCAATACAAATCTTGAATTTTTTGTTTTGCTTTACAGAAATTGTAGGTATTCTATTTCGATTTTTTTTATTATGTTTTAAATGTAGCCGGGCGATTCCGGATTAATTGAACAGTTTATTTTAAGAATCGATGAGCAGTGTGACTGCGATACAATAATTTTTTAACAAATCAAGTTAGTAAGTAGGATTAAAATTATGTAATACAAAGTTTTCGAACAACATACACCCCCTGTGGGCGTACAGTGTTATAATGACTGTTCTTCAGTGGATTTTCAAATTTTTCAGCTGTGATATATTTATTTTTAAGCAAGTTGCTGTGAAGGATATCTGGTCAAATGTAATTGTAAGGACAGTGTTGCCTTTTTTTTTCAAAAAAAAAAAATCAAGAATTCAAGCAAGTCCAGAATATATTTCCTTAAATAACCTTGTGTTGACCATTTTAAAAAGAGCTATAGGGCTGCACACACTGTTCTTTATGTTTAGTGTTATCGTTTCACTTCCATGTGCGAAATGAACGATGTTTGTCTGTCTAGTTGTGAGTTCGTGTGTCCGTACGTCGGTCCAGTTTACAGGTGCAATATGTTGCTTCCTGAAACCTGGAATTTTTGGCATTTTAAAAAGTAATAAAATATTGCACATGTGTTAAAAAAGGGTTACATTTTTTTTACAGATTTGAAAAACAAAAATTAAAGTGATATGTTCTTTCTGGGCTAGTTCCTGAAAGCTATATTGGTCGTGAGGTTAAAAAAACTTATACTAGGAATGGCGCATTTTAAAGGACTGAAATGTGGCACTTCTGATGATGAAGAACTTTCTCCTCATTTCTTCGTTGAACAATCTACTGTTGTTATACAATACGAGTATAGTTCACACCACTTCCGTTGACGCCACTTGAAGGATACTCCTCTTTCACTTGTCTCGACGAATGGCCTTTAAAGGATTTCGAGCCGAGAACTCTGACCAGGCTCACTGGTTTATCTTGCTACAATTATTAACATGGCACTGCTATTTTTTTAAACTAATTTTATTCTAATTTGATTTATTATTCGTGATTTTTATGATCTCTGCTATAAGCGTGAAGTCACAAAATAAAAAAAAAATTGTGTTTGATCTTCATTTGAATGACTCGGGGTACATCCCATAATATACGTATCCAGAAAATGACCTCCTCCCCTAGTGGTAAAATTTCTGACGTCACCAGCCGTCTGTTACATTAACCCTAGACTTCATGGGAATTGGGAATGGGTGCCAAATCCTAAGTTGTAGTACAGATTATTATGCAAATAAAGGGAAAAAAATTAAAATTATGTCTTTTCTAAACCTGCAAAATGTTACGTCATATGGAAGCCCCACATAGGTTTTGTTTCACGTTTTTGTGTTGAGAAATTGGAGCTACCTTTTACCAGATCACAGAAACTGAAATTTAAGAAATGGTGGTGATGACCGTGTACTTCTTTCATACGTTTAATAGCGCATCAAAAACGAACGAATCTCTTCAATCTTATAAATTGCCAGCATCGTTTGTCTCTCATCTGTGTTGTATGTGGAGTTCAAGTTGATAAGTGTGATTTAAAAAAAATATATCGTAGTGGGAAAAACAGGAGCAGAAGTCAGGTGCAGATTAAGTTTTCTTATTTGTGATGGAACGATCTTAAGGTTAATAACATAAAGACGTATTTCACTGCATCTCTCTGGTATAATCGTCCTGGAACATGTGCCTTCTTTTGATCGATTTTTTTTTAAATGTTGGCCAGTGAGAGACAGCTGCAGTTTGTAAAAATGCAGCATAATCTTGCCTCAGTTAACTTTGTGATGAACGTGCTTTGAAAATGATTGGTAGTTTCATTTTATTACAAATTATTGACTTGAAATGAACTGTGCTCGGTCAAAATTTATTTATTTATATTTATAAAGGCTTTTCTGCAATTCCCTTTTTTTCACGTGCCCAATAACTGAAAAAAAAAACCATTGAAAACACAAGAAATTTTACAATATATAAGCCATAAAATGTGCTTTTATTATCACAAAGAAGCAACAATAGGCCATAAACACCTCAAAAGATGAATAGATACAACGGAAAACTGTATTCAAAACCATATAACGGAAAACTGTATTTAAAAAAAATATATAGCGAAAAACCATATTCAAAACTTCACGACGAAGAGCTGCAGTCGGTGCTTTATTGGATAAATGTCCGAATCCAGCAGCAGCATGTTTTCAGGCAGAAGTGAGTCTTTGAAGAAAACACCACTAGAGATGAGTGTGAGTAGCATTTTCTGGATGAGTCATTCCGCCATTTTCCACACCCTTTTCGGGGTGATTATCAACGTCGATATCCTTTTCCACAAGTTTGTCATCTTCCGGTGGGGGTTTATATAAGCATAATGCGAGTAGGAACCCCAAGCTAGCCACTCCTTTGACGACAATGCAGGTGTAGAATATCCCGGTGGCCACGAACTGACTGTCGTAAATCCAACAAGAGCCCCTCTCGTCGCAACTTTCTTGCCAGATAATGCACGATGCGTCGAAAACCAGTCCAAATAGGATTGACCCCGGTACGTTACCTACCAAAAAAAGACATTTGAACGTTCAACTTGATGTTAATGTTTAGCGTATTGTGAACAGTATAACTCTTAACTTATTGTGAATGCATACTGTTGTGACTAAAGCGTGGCCATTCCAATGTGTTCTGCATAGAACAACTATTGGGGGAGTAAGGGAACAGCCCTGTTTGAACCACGAATGATCATAACCAGGATTTGGTCACTTGGATCAAAATGTTGGTCAAGTATTATACCGCCTTGGTCAAGCTTTTCAGTCACGGCCAACCCTGACCAAGTCCAAAGGCTGTTTATGGAAGCGCTGTAGCTGCAATACGGCATTTGAATTTGCAACACCTCATGATTTATAATAGTAGGATGTAACGTGATATTTTTATTCAGAATTGAAACAAAGATTATTTTTGATTTAGGTAACTTGGCAACGACCAAAACCTCATTTAAATATTGGTCAATCTGGTTGCAGTTTTTAAAAGCTTGGTCAGACCAGCATTTTGATCGGAAGAACGAAGATTTTGTCGAGGTGACAATGTCTATGGTTCAAATGACCAGTTGGTGTTGAAAATAGGTCTGATGTGCTCACATCATCGACAGGACAGCTCTGCGAAATATAACCTCCGAAAAAACGTCACAGTGACCCCATGACTACCACACGGCCAACTTGAATTTCAAATCGAGTTAAACCAGCAATAACTTGGAAAATCCATACATTCGTTTATCAGCCATGTTGGATATGGAATTCCTTTGCAGTGTCTCAAGCTTTTAATATCTGGATCCATTGGACGTGACTTTCCTGTGCACAAGTGTTCACACGATATGCATAGTGACCTGACGGCCAATCCGGGTTTTAGTATCTGCCAAATTAAGTTGTATTTCGACTAAAAAAAGCATGGGAATTAATTGTCACTTATTTAAACTATGAAACTGTGGTGGATAGAAATAGAAGTTGCTTACCCAAAAGTCTGATGATTGTTCTTTGAACGCCATTTGCAAAAGCTCTTTGTTTGTCAGGCACCGACCTAAAAAACAAAACACTTCGTTTTTTTTTACAAAAATAAATGACTCTAAAAGTCGCTTTGCAGCGTAATGAGACTCGAAATTATCCACTTAAATGCGGAATCAAAAGATGTAAAATACATGTTAACCAAATTTAACGGCGATGCCTTGATATTTTCAACATTCCAAAGTACAGAGTGTTTGGATTATTTTGATGAAAGCTATAAAAAGAATTCAGTGTCAACTGACATATTTTCAGCCAATTTTCAACTTTTTAGTAAAGATTTATTGTTATAATTGTAAGACTTCATGTTCCAAACCTGATAGTTGCAGCCTGCCCAGATGTTGAAGAGATAAATGTACATAGATTTATACACAAAAAGAGAAACATGAAAAGAATAAAGATGTCACAATCGACAGAGCAAATCCCTCCTTCGGCGGACTTGGACGCTGAGGAATTATTCGACTCTATACAGCTGCAGTCGTAGTAGACCTGAGGAGCAATCAGATACCCGTTGTTATTTAACAGCTGACCTCTGGAAAGATCGGACTGTCACGTGTAAACACAAAGCGAGTGGAATTTTAAAAGTAGTTCCTGTGTTGCAATAAGAATCCAGGTATGTCTGAGAAACAAAAAGGTCCTAAATACAAGCAGAACGCACCGCTACGGAGGTTGGTTGTAGAATCACACCGATCAGATACCGCATAACTTCATGGTAAAACAATGAAGGAACTCAATGAAGGGGTGGTGTTGTCGGTCGTAAATAAACGGTGAAACTATGTACTCCATGGTTTACTCATATGGTAGGTAAACCATGCAGTTGCAAATCCTATGTTTAATTTGTATGTTTGACGGACACAAGTGATTATCACGTGATAAAGTGATGTTGTCTTCACTAAGTGAGTATACATAAGCACCCGATAATATACAAGCACCTGAGGGTATACAGGCACCTGAGAGTACACAAGTACCTGAGAGTACATAAGTACCTGAGAGCACACAAGTACCTGAGAGTATATAAGCACCTACTTTATTGCCATTTTCCTCGTTGATCCGAGTGCAGGCAGCAAAACAGGGCGAGAAGTACTCGATGCTGTCCGAGCCACACACTGGATCGTAGCTAGATGTCGTGCAGTTACAGTGTGTGTTACACTCATGGTACACATCAGGATCGGGATAGTCAAAGCTGGCTTCCTGTGTACTGCAAAGTAACTTAGCTTTGACCATGGCTGGCGAAACATTATATTAATTTTAACCCCATAGGAAACATCAGATTAAAGTAAGAACCCTGGCATTTAGTTGCAGTAAATCATGGGCAATGGGCTTCGACCTTGACCCGAAATAACGCATTACTTTTCTCTGATATCTTGATTTATTACATATTTTCGCGGAATCTTCGGTGGAACGAAAACGTCTTAAACAAAGACAGAACCGCCATAGAGGTAGGATGTTGGACAACAACGCAGGATCGTAATCGCGTTCCTGCCAAAAGTGCAGTGCAAGGTTTTAAATTGAAATAGAAAAAAAACACACGTTTTGTGTGTTAATGATTCAGAGGGATGAAACTAACAAACCTGTTGTAATACGGAACAGTCACACCGGCAATGCTGGGCGTACGGCACCGAAGTAAAAACTGGAATGAGATCACTAGCCCGATAACACCACTGATAACGCACTGCAAAAGTAGTCCCCGCATTTTCAAATTCAACCATTTTGGAATGAGTCCGCCTAAGATCTGACCGCCAGCTGCACCAGGTACAACTACCAATCCTGCACACAAACATTAGCATCTCAAAATGAAGCGAATAAACCAGTGAAACTAGTCACAGTTTCCCACAAGTCATAGAACACTGGATAATTCAACTGAAGGGGTACGTGCCGATATATGGCACATAGAGAATATTTAAGTCCATAGCTGTAACGGGTTATTTTTTAAAGAATTTGCTTTTCAGTTTTACCGAAAAAAATGGAAAATAACCATGTCGCATAGCTTCTGTATAGAAGAAATAAACAGCTGAATAGCTGCTGAGATACGAGATACAAAATACAAAAGTTCACAACTGTATTAGTATTTGATCAAAAAAAATTAAAAAATTTAGACAACGTCTCAGCATCAAGTTTGAAAAATATGTCCTGTGCAATACAAAATACAAACCGATGCTATGAAGGGGACATTTTGCCTGAAAGTGTTTCTTGGCTTAAAATGTTCGGATTTTTTCACAAAGGATTGTGGGATATAATGAAATCAAGTCTTGACGCACCTGCGTAAATAGCCGCTTCAGACGGTGTCTTTGAAAACTGGAATTGTATGACCTATCGGGAAAAAAATCAGTAATGATTGGCCTTAAAATGTCTTGAGGTTAAACATTTGGTCGAATCCCTTTTACTTGTCAAAATGATATTATTTACTACTGTCCTGTGAAAGACTACACGTCTGTCTTCTCACAAAGTTAACAAAATAAATGAATTAATCTATTCTTACCTATTCATTGTAAATACCAAAAATTAGTGTGTATTAAGGAAAATTTTGCTGAAATGCACTGAGCAATAAATGACTGCAAAAAAAAAAAAAAAAAAAAAAAAAAAAAAAAAAACCTTTGGTAAAAATGCGGCAAATCCCGTCACAGCCCCACTTTCAATTGCTCCGGATATCGTCAGAAACACCCAGACTGGATTCGTAAATAGGTACTTGACTGTGATCCAGATGTCTCTGGCGGACTTTCCAAAATCCTCCCTGGCTGTCTCCGCGTCGCCCGCGCCTTTGTGTGCTTGTGACTTTCTTTCTGCCTTGTTCTTTTTGGCACCTACAATTATCGTTTATTGACTTATTTTGGGTCAACATTCATTATTTTTGACCTGTAACAAAATGTGGAACCTAAGGTCAACATTTTAGTAAGTGATCAATAATATCTACATGTTGACCCGAAATATGCAATATATGCCTTGTTAATGACTCACACGCTTTTACTACAAAGAACTACAACATCCATCGACTTTTCAAGGAGAAAAACAACGCTCGCATTATACTTTACAGCTGATATTCTTAATCCCTCTTAATCCCTCTTAATCCATTCAGCTTCATGATGCACGCTTATAGTGTTTTGAGGTTTAAGGCAATTTCATGCAGCACCCTTACAAGACCTTTTTATTCCAGCAAAACATGCCACGAAACTCAAATATAACTAAACGAAAGCCATCACAGCACAATAATAAACCCATCAAACATTTATTTAAATTCTTTCATTTATATGGAGTTAAGCTTAGGCCTAAAAAACCGAATGGCCCACTTGGTAATTCTCGTGGAAAGCAAGCCATAAGAACTGCCACGGTTAATCCTGCTAATCCAGAATACAGCAGACCTATCCACCAAGCGCCCACCCATCGTGGATCCGATGGCTCCAGATCTATCCTGAAAACGAAATAATAGAAACATTAAGAACTAGAGTCAACAGCAGTTAAGAATAACGGCCAAAGCTATTATGGACAAAATCGACAGTGCAACCAAGGTAGGTATCGGAAGGTTAGCTTGTTCTAAATTTCACGTTCGCGCGTTTTACAAGTGCATTGGATTACGCACAAATCCGCGCCGTTTGTTGCTCAGAACTCGACACCTTCCTTCTTCCCATGATTTTGGCGCTATCGGCCTAAGCTGTCGGAAGATCGTGTTTCTGCGGTGGCAGTCGCGAAGACTAGATCTACGCTTAAGTGGGTGCGCCATCTCTTCGATAGTATGACGTCACAATGTTGCCGGTATGCCGCACCAGCATCAACTTCCCGATCCCTCGAGTCTGTCCCGTACTGTTCTGTATTATCATTTGAGTCATTGTTTCTTTGATGCTTTCCTGACATGCGCATTGGTTAACCTGCCCTGCAGTTGTCATCCTTAGAATCTTCCTGGGACACCGTGTTTTAAAATTCGCGTATTTTCAGCCAACTTGCCATCCGCAGTTAATTTACAGGTCTTTTGTTTTTTTGGCACGTTTTTATGTATGGAATGCCATTTTCGCATTTATTAGAGAATTATTGATATCATGAATTAATTCTTGATCTCAAAAATTGATTTTTTGATATCAGGAATTAATTTTTGATCTCTAAAATCCATATTGTGACATCAAGAATTAATTTCTGCTATCTGTAATTGCATTTTTAATGTCCCCAAATGTATTCTTGATCTCAAAAAATAATTTTTGATGTCAATAAATATTTAGAGAAATCAAGAAATATTTATTGATATAAAAATTATTTAATGATATGTAAAATTGATTTTTTTGAGATGAAAAATTCAATTCTTGACAGCAAAAATGAAATATTTGATAGCAAAATATCAATTTTGAGTTCAATAATTCATCTTCCTTTTATTAATATCAAGAATATATTTCAGATATCATTATTTCAGAATGATGCTTTTTAATTTGTATTTTGAAATCTGTAAATGATTTTTTGATCTCAAAAATTTATTTTGATATCAAAATATCAGTCAATTTTTTTTTAAAAAAAAATTCAGAAACACATATCTGTAAATAAATAATGACTGGTCCTTGTATGCAGTATCATTTATTAAATTTCTTTACTGTACAAAGAGATCAAAAATTGTGCTGTTATTATTGACCTCAATAATTCAAATTTTCACCTCCAAAATTTAATTGACGACTCGTTATATGTTATGTAAATGTTTGTCTCCCTTAAGATTTTTTTAAGATTGTAAAATTGATTTTTGATCACAAAAATAATTTTTGTCATCTAAAATTCAATTATTGATAGCAAAATATAAATTATTGGGATCTACATTAATTTATTGATATCTTTAATTATACTTTGATATCGAAAATAAGCATTAAATGTTAAAACGGCATTCCATATTTATGGGCATACTCAGGTCATTGGACACCTGTGACTTCAAATCATTTCTGAATTGTGAATTTATCCTTCCTTATGTCATTTAAGTCCAAAGTTAGACAGTGCTGAGCAATCTGTCTCTTGACTTCGGCAACTGACAGCTGTAGTTTTTAGGAACACACCTTCATCTACGGTCTTTGATCACACGTACCTTTCTTCACCGGTAGCTGACGGCAGCAGTCGGTTGTGCGGATACAAGCTTTGCTTTTTATGATTTTACGAGTTTTACTGAAATCCCAGGGGGTGAAGGGGGGCACTTGTTGTCAAGTGTTACCATGCGTGTCCAAAAAAAAAATCAAAACGCGGAGAAAGGGGACCTAAAGGGGGGGGGCGAGTTAATTTTTCATCAGTACTCCGCGTTACATACAAAAGAGGGGTTCCTGCAGAATTATACTCTACGTTTGGTTAAAACTGGGGGTATTATTTCTAGCCTGGCACTCTGTGTTTAGGAGTCGTTTTCAAAGGTCATGGACACTTATGGTAACCAGTTGGTATTTGAGGGCCCCCACTCCCGGGACTAAACTGTAATGTCTGTCGTTTAATAAACCATGAGGCAAGGTTGATAGGCTTACTAATACACGCATTATTCATTATATTCGCCAAACCTAAAGTAACTGCCTTTTATTTACATAATATTACCTAGAAATACTTTTTGTACATCAAGAAGCATATTTTTCTTTGTTGATATACTTCACTCTTACAAACCCCATCCGATATCGAAGGAAGAATGTAAGACATTGATGGAAAATCAAGGCCAAAGTAAGACTTTGAGTGCACATACTCTGAGTCAGATCTGTCAGTGTCTACATAGATGCTGAGGAACAGCCCGCCGCATATGTACCCCATGGCTGGCCCCAGTGCCGCAAACGACAGCATAATACCTGCAAGCCCCAAAGTGAATACGTTGTCCCAGTATACGCAAGCCCCGAGGTGAATACGTGTATAATATCTGCACGCCCCGCAGTGAACACGTTGTCACAATATCTGCAAGCCCCGCAGTGAATACGTTGTCACGATATGTGCAAGCCCCGCAGTGAATACGTTGTCGTAATACCTACACGCCCCGCAGTGAATACGTTGTCACAATATCTGCAAGCCCCGCAGTGAATACGTTGTCACGATATGTGCAAGTCCCGCAGTGAATACGTTGTCGTAATACCTACACGCCCCGCAGTGAATACGTTGTCATAATACCTGCAAGTCCCACAGTGAATACGTTGTCATAATACCTACACGCCCCGCAGTAAATAGGTTGTCACAAAACCTGCACGCCCCGCAGTGAATACGTTGTCACAATACCCGCAAGCCCCGCAGTGAATACGTTGTCGCAATACCCGCAAGCCCCGCAGTGAAAACGTTGTCGCAATACCTGCACGCCTGCAGTGAATACATTGTCATAATACATTCACGTTCCGCAGTGGATACGTTGTCATAATGACGACTGTCTTTACTATGATACATTATACTTTTATGACTTACCCTAATAGTTCAAATTCTTATTTGTTTTGTTAATCTCATTTGGTACAATCCGGATTAGTGCTGTTTTCATACAGCAGCTTAAACAGGCTTAAACAGATGTAACTGGGTTTCGTTTATGTGTATAAAGCGGTTTATCACAAATCCTGCAAACAAACCCTTAACGCCTCCTTCTGCAGTCAGACACAACCCATTTTACTTGTGTAAACAGGTGTGTTCTTCAACTTACCTATGTAAACAGGAGTGTTCTTTATTTTAATTTGGTCATCCATATAAGGTATACCAAGAGTATACAGTGCCCCTCCTCCTACGCCATGGAGAACTTGTCCAGCTATGAGGAACCAGTAGTAGGCTGAGGAACTCTCACCAGTACAGTCAATGAATGTACTGTTACCTATACCCAAAAAAAATACCTAGTTTGCCAGTGCAATCAATAAATATAATGTTATCTATGCCCCAAAAGTACCTCGTTGCAGCACAATCAATAAATATAATGCTACCGGTGCCGAAAAGTACGTAGTTACCAGTACAATCAATAAATTTACTGTTACCTACGTCAAAAACTACCTAGTTGCCAGTACAGTCAATAAATTTAATGTTACTATGCCAAAAAGTACCTCACTGCCAGTTTAGTCAATAAAGATACTGTTACCTGTGCCAAAAGTACCTAGTGGCCAGTGCAACCAATAAATTCACTGTTACCTATGCCAAAAAGTACCTAGTGGCCAGTAGAGTCAATAAATGTGCAAAAATATCTCTTTGGAAATACTGTGTTCTTACTGTAATTCAATATAAAATCACTCTCCAGTGTACAGAAGAACTATAGTATACAAAATATGAATCTGTTCTCGAAACTCCCATGAAGATCGTTTGCCTGATTCGGACAAATGTCAAAGGTATATGCAATGTTGACAACCGAGCGATCTGACAGAGATCTGTTGGCTTTGCAAAAGCTTCGAATTCGCTTATGACACTTGTAACTAACGGTGACATGTCGGTAGTGCCAGTAAGTGTGTCTCCCTTCTCCACAAGAAGCAACAGTTCGAAGAAACTAAAACTGATTTAATTGCACATATTGCTTAGGAGTTGTCAGGTGGCATTTAAGTCCACAATTGCTTGTTTTGAGTCCAAGCCGTTCTCGGCTTACTGCGCCACCCACATCTGGACAGTTTTGTTGAAGTTACGCACTCCGTAGGAAAAAAGTAATTCCGTCGAACACGTGGGAGACGCTGCTACACCATCTTCGGGCGTTTAGAGATGTAGCTAATGTTTCTGGGCCTTACGGCAGGTTTTTGCCGCAGACCCGTTTTGGGACTGTTTTGAAAACCGTTTCGGCACCACTATCGAGACATCATCGCACCCCATGGTCTTCAGGCCACGGATACTATGACTCTTGTGTCGATGGGCCAAGTTACGGGCCGCCCCAACCCAAACGGGCCGTACCGTACGACCCTTGGCGGGGAAAAGGGAGGATCGGGACCAATGCCCCTCACTCCATTAACCCCTCAAGCGCCAGAGAGCCTAGTCACGACCTATCATCCGTTCTCAGTAAAGTTCAGGACCTTGCAGGAGATGACAAAAGAGTTACAGAACAAGGTTGCGATACAGGAGATAAAGAAAACCAACAGGGTTTTCAGCAGGGTGTCTCTGGTCCCCAAGAAGGCTGGGGGTTTGAGATTCATCATCATTCTCTCATCCCACAACGAGTATCTCTATGTGACCTCGTTCCAGATATATGGCTCAGGTCATAAAGGAGACTCTGCAAGAGGGCATTGTGGTACGTCGAAAGATCTCTCCGACGCCTATCTACACTTCTCTATCCGCCTCCCGGCCAGAAAGTATCTGTGCTTCCAAAAAGAGCAAACATGCTTCCCTTCGGTCTATCAATGGCCTCCTGCGTATTTCATGAAAGTACTAAAAGCATGGGCCCAACTGAAAGATATATTAGTATTTCAATATCTGGATGACTGGTTTCTGGCACACCCACGCAGACAGACAGCCAATCAATATACCCTACAACTAGTAAAAAATCATACAGGTGGGACGCATGATAAACTTGAAAGAATTAGAATTAATCCACAAACAACACCTAGTCTTTTATAGAGAAAGATGGGATTTAAAGACTTGCCGTGTGTACCCCAACATAGATCGGCATATAAAGATATCCCGGCACATTTAAGGTATCCTCGCGGATTAAAAGGTGATTATCTTTGTACAGATTCGCTGTTAGGTTTATTAGTAAGGACAGTACCCCTAGACCTACTACAGAACAGGCCTTTCCAGAGCTAGATAAGGTTAGTTCTGTATCAAGGCTGTTTTCCCAAACAAAATGGGTATCACAGAATCCTTCTTTGCCTAATGGTGGTGTGAGTCCATAATTTTGGACAAGGGGTTACCTTTGCCCCCGGAAATGGAGAGCCAAACAGACATGTCCCTGTCGGAGTAGGAGATAATTTCGGGGTTAGATGTGGCAAAACAACTGGCCACCAGCCTTTTGGGGTACTCACATCAACTCGTTGGAGTTCCGAGTGGTCTGCATAGCCCTAAACAAGTTATCCAAGCTACCACAGGGCAGAGTGTCGTGGTTCTTCCAGACAACTCGACGGCTGTGATGTACCTGAACAAGCAGGGAGGCACACGGCGCCCTTTCTTTTGAATTTGACATCTGAAATCTTGCTATTTGCACGAGGCCACAAGATCCAGGTTTCGGTCTGTTAATTAGCGGGAAAATTAAGTGTATTGGCAGACCTGGCCCTCAGAACAGTACAGGTCATCCATACGAAATAGTGCCTCCTCATTGCGATGGTTAACACGACAATCTCCATGGGGTCGCAATCCCTGGACCTCTTTTACAATTCGTTGACATTACAACAAGGTTTATCGATCCATGTCCACATAAATGAGCGTGGGCGATCGATGCTCTAAATTGTCCGTGGCTGACATTCGATGTACTACATGCTTTTCCATATATATTATCCTGTTACAGGTCATGCAAAAAGTAGTAGAGATCTGCCCAAGCAGACTGCTCCTAGTAGTCCCTTGGGTGCCAGAGATCCGTGGTTCCCATTTGTCTCCGCTACAGGTCAGTAAAAACAGTGCCATTACCGTTCCACAAGAACCTTTTGCCGCAGCCATATTGGAATAATGTTCACTCCGTCCCTCCCCCACATCTGTTGAGCTTACACCTATGGTTCCTAACACTGTGGTGCCGATCCTAAACCTTTTGCTTATCTAAACAGATCGTTGGGAATATGCTAAGTAACCACAAGCAATCTACATCAAAAGTCTACCGCTCAAGTGGACTAAATTTGCCTCTTGGTGTAGCAAGTCAAAATAGACACATTTCAGGCTTCACTAGCGGTGGTAGCGTATGTCTTCATTATCTGTTTGCGGGATGTCACCTCAGGATAGAGACCATCGAGGGCTATCGGGCAGTCATCGGCTCGAGACTCAGGGCTACGATGGGCTATGATCCAGGGGAAGACTCAGCCCTATCACAATTATTCGGGCATTTTAAGGTAAATACTCCACCCACTTAGTCAAGCATTGCCCAGTGGGATTTAGCCTTAGAAAGGTCAAGAAAAAGAATGATGAGTGGAATAAATTGTTTCTTATTCCAATGGCAGATATCATGAGCAAAATTCATATCGCCACTGGAGGAATGAGTACCTTCAGCCACACACTGCCCTACCGGCCCTGCCAGAGGAACCGTAAGAGGCAGACCTGGCCTCTCTGTGTCATGCCGGAGCTCTCTGTCACTATCTTCAAATTTCAGGTCAATAAAGAGCCACAAACTGAAAAGCTCTTAATAATTTCTTTCATGCCAAATTTCAATAGGGACTTTTAGAAGAAAACGGTCTTCAATTATATTTCATTAAAGGAGTCATGACAGCAGCATATGAGAAAACATAGTCGACTTTGGGCTTCAAACAGAATGCAGAGTTACAGCCTATGATGCAAAACAGACTGACAATTATTTTTGTGTTCTACGATCCTTTTGAGTCGTGCTGGACCCAATTTGTTCTCTCTGTCTCCTTTTGTGTCCTGCTCCGGACTTCGGTCTCATCTAAAAGTGGCGAAAATTCGAAGCTTTTGTGAGGACGAGCGTATTTGCGTTCTCCACTTTTAGCTTATGTTTTCCCTCCCAACTTCCTTCAAGTCCGAGTGAATTTGCACCTCTTGGGTGGGACGAAAGGGAACACCTTTTTTCACAGCACTGCACCAAGTTGACACCCCCCCCCCCCCGCGCCCTTGTCCGAAAGCTGTATCCGCCACTGAGCAGTGACGTAATACAATGCATTTCCCACTTCTGATTGGCCTTTGAGGGATTGGTGGGACGGAACTATTCGAATTGCTACAGAAGAAACTTTTTCTATTGCCTGAAACGAATGAACTAGAAGGGAAACCCCATATAAAAGTGGAGATAAGCGAATTCAACAATTTTCATCAGGTTTGTAAACAACACCGGTTCATGCAGTAATCAGTGACAAAACCAATAGGAAGAAGACAAAATCTCCATTTTTATTTGCATTTTCCAAGAACAAGAATTTAGTACTCTGCAGTGTGTAAATGTACTCCGTACAAAAGAACTAACAGATATCCGAAATGTAGATTTTATTTTAAAAATACGGGCTCCGTTGATGTTTTGGACTGAATATAATTAAATGAGTTATGATCGCTTTAGGGCAGTAAAACGACACTAAATAAACCCTTAAGTCACGAAAATGAATAGAGGAAAAACAATGTCAGATAACTGCAACACTTCATGTTCATTCTATTAGCTAATCTCGTCAGGTTAAAGTGTTATTTTTTCCTAACTGTCAATATCTATAAAAAGAAACAACATGGCGGCCCCAGGGTCGTTTCTGGGCGTATCCCCGTCCTTAAAATGATCGTACCAAACGTTCCATCCACTACCTCCATTATAATGTTATGCTCGCCGTAAAACTTGGCATACAATGAGCAGGACGGATAAAAAAACTGCCACTTCAGTACGTTTTATTGGTTGGCCCTGGCGGAGCAGCCTGGTTATCATTGGAGAATACTCTCGGAGCGATAATTTCAACATCCGCAGAAATTGTCTTTGGATCGCCATGTTGCTACCACTTATAGAAATGGACATCTGTAAATTTCCAGCACACTGTTAACATATATTCTTTAACTAGGTCGCCTTATGGAAAGCAGTTATTTAAATAATCACATTTAAATAATGCACATGTTTATAAAGGACCGGCACCACTGCACTATAACTGTAAAAAAAAAAAAACAAAAAAAAAAAACCAAAAAACAAACAAACAAACAAAACAATAAAAAGTATTTTGCCTCATTTCATTTTGCAATTAATCAGTTTCCGAACTAGTGGCAAATATTTTGAGCATATGTAAAACAGACACAGTCAGATGAGAGGAAAGAAAAGCAGAGAAAAAGATGAGAGGAAATACCAAATGACAAAAGTGATAAATTATAATAAAGGAAAAGAACCGAAAACATATCCGTTAACAAGAAAGAGAGGGCTCCCTAGGCGCAAACCTTGCCATAGAAATAAGATAGTGCTAATTTTTTTTTATTTTTAATCTTTCATTGCTCTGTTCCAGACAAAAAATAGAGCCATTCTACTGCATCAATCTTTTTCTTTTCACCCATCTTACACAGAAATAGCATGCACTAAACTTTAAACTAATTTAAACATCACCAGTGTGGTCTCCAATGTAGCAATGTAGCCACGTATAATGAAATAATAGGCATTCAAATTCATTCGTTTTCCGTGAGCAGAAAATCTCAGGACATCCTTAACTAATCTAATCTAATCTTGCTTAATCTAGTGGTATATGTAATTTACTCATCAACACATGAGTATAATTCCAAATTAACATACCAGATGCATCGCATATTTCTGCCGGAAGTGGTCCCATCTCATACAGGCCCGACAGAATATGAGGCATTAGCATGAGGAAAGATCCACACGCTAAGGCGATGCCACTTGTCGCCAGTATAATACCATTGTGCATAAACTGCCCGATGTAACCGAAGAACAATGTGAAGATAGCTGCAAGAAAAATGTTCAAATATAATTCAGAATCGAAGCTTTTGATACTGAGCGAAATTAAATTAAATTAACGTTCGATTTTTTTCCTCAGAAATAAATTTAATATCTTACATTCATGAACTAGAAAAGCAGGATTAGGGGAAATATATTGTTGTTTACATCATGATTGGGTGCTGTATATCTGGAGGGAGAAACGAGCGCTGTGTTGCATGAGCTGTGCTGCTCAGTGCAGTACTTATACTACTTTATATTAGTGGTCGGGCACTGCACCCTTTAAATTACCAACTGAGCTGCCAAATTGAAATAAGACAAATAGACAAAGCTGACCTAATTTCACAAAAATGATAGCGCTTCATTTGCTAACTCCTCAGATGATAGCGCATCGTTTTATAGCGCTCGTGTAATAGCGCTTCATTTCATAGCGCTTCAGATGGTAGCGCGTCGTTTTATAGCGCTCGTGTAATAGCGCTTCATTTCATAGCGCTTCAGATGATAGCGCATCGTTTTATAGCGCTCGTGTAATAGCGCTTCATTTCATAGCACTTCAGATGATAGCGCGTCGTTTTATAGCGCTCATGTGATAGCGCTTCATTTCATAGCGCTTCAGATGATAGCGCGTCGTTTTATAGCGCTCATGTAATAGCGCTTCATTTCATAGCGCTTCAGATGATAGCGCGTCGTTTTATAGCGCTCGTGTGATAGCGCTTCATTTCATAGCGCTTCAGATGATAGCGCATCGTTTTAAAGCGCTCGTGTAATAGCGCTTCATTTCATAGCGCTTCAGATGATAGCGCATCGTTTTATAGCGCTCGTGTAATAGCGCTTCATTTCTTTGCAACCATATGCACATAAAACAGAACTTGATTGCCCTAGAGCTAAATTTTAAGTCAGATTATAGAACTTTGTTGAGTGTTCAATCCATATATCTACCACATGATAAAAACAGTGTAAAACATAAATCAAGTAGAGATACCGATAGAACTCTTCATTTGCCAAACCTAACATAGCATTGTAATAGAAACAAATCACTTTCTTTTTGGGTAATTCATGCGTTCACGCATAAATGTTTATTGATTATCATGCAATTTCAACCGCAAACAAGACCACGGCCTTCCGTTATCTCTAAAAAATCACACAAAAAAAGAAAATAACATTCCAAAATAAGACGAAATTTATAAAAAATAAAAAAAAAACCTACCAGCAGAGATGTCGTAGGAACTGACAATCCAGGCCGTCTGTGTGCTCTCTAGCTCGTAGAGTCGTTCCCATGGTGACAGGTCCACATAAATGATACCGTTCACAACAAACCCTAGAAACCGTGAATTATGACACTGTTTTTAAGGGATAGCCGAAAGACTCAATGGGCGCTAATATTTTACTTCCGTTGTAGGTTACACCGGATCAGCGCTATAACCGACTGCTCTAAGCATAATCCTCTGAATTGTTTCACTAATTCTCTCTCTCTCTCTCTCTCTCTCTCTCTCTCTCTCTCTCTCTCTCTCTCTCTCTCTCTCTCTCTCTCTCTCTCTCTCTCTCTAAACTATCACTAGGATATGTTTAAAATATGTTCGTGTATATTAAGATAAATAAAACTGTTAGAGGGGATTTTCATCCAATACAACGCAGTGAAATTGTAAAAAAAAAAGTGTAAAATGATAACTAAGGCCGCTTTTTATGCACTTCTTGTGGCCTAATTTGTATATATATTTTTTTCAATACAGCGTTGTAAAGCTGCTACACTTACATATTCTTTTTTTAATATTAAGGTCTATTAAAAATAAATTGAAAATTGAAAGATATGCTACATTGCATGCAACTATCGACTAAATTTAAAGGTAAATAGAATCAACAGAATGCAACCATATGCATAGCCACGTTATCGGATTATTCTAAAAGATTCTGAAAGCCAAAATGTATACACGCGCTGAGTTGAGCCATTCCAACTGAGATTTAGACAAAAATTCTTATAAAAGTGGCTCAGGCTTCTGCATTTTATTTAGAAATGGCAAATACACATTAAAAAAGTAGTGGCACACAATGATAGCCAGATGTATCGATATGTATTGATAATCTTCATGATGTTGACACTCCATATCACGATATGTTTTGGTAATCTTCATGATGATGACACTCCATGTCACTATATACATTGATAATCTTCATGATGATGACACTCCATGTCACTATATACATTGATAATCTTCATGATGATGACACTCCATGTCACTATATACATTGATAATCTTCATGATGTTGACACTCCATATCACGATATGTTTTGATAATCTTCAAAATGATGACACTCCATGTCACTATATACATTGATAATCTTCATGATGTTGACACTCCATATCACGATATGTTTTGATAATCTTCATGATGATGACACTCCATGTCACTATATGCTTCATTTTCCTAGATTTATTCGTTTCGGGGGAAATCTGTCGAAACCAGAAGGTGACAAAGAAAACGAAAAAGAAAAATTTAAAGAAAAAAAAATCGAAATGCCCAGGCAAAGAATAACGTCTTTGGACTTTCTGTTCTAATTTTAAGTAACGTACTCAGTCATTATCATTCTGTTTAAATGCCCACGCCTTGCTCAAATCCTGCTATATATTAAAAGAAGCTAAGCATCAGGGTATTTTATTTACTTTAGCGGTGATCAGATTGAAACCAATGTTGTTGTTTTTTTTTTTAGCCTAGTCTGTCGTCAGACATTTCAGGCGGTAGAAGCAAGGAACAGTTCTTTTTCTTGAAAGTTATGTCACCTTTCCAATAATTGTGGTAAAAGGATTGTAGTCCACAAATTATTCCTTTCCCATGTAACACACCAGCATAGAGAGCTCAGTTGCAATAGTTTTGACCTTGAAATTAGGTTAAGATCAAAATGTAAATAACCTACCACTATCCACTGTAATAGATCATCTATAAACCACATATCATAAGGAATAGATTATCGCGGCTGGAGTAACAGCCGGCAACGAACTGACAGACGGATAGACAAACAGACAACACCCAAACCTATAGTCCCACTCAGGTCCACAACCCGCGTCGGGGCTAAAATCTAGCTTATAGTTTTAGGTTCAAAGCATGATGGGACATGTTAAGACAAATGGGATATATAATTCGCGTTCTATTTGTCTGTTGTTATAATATGTTAAGAAAACAAAGACAGACCAAATGGCCCACAAAAAAAACTTTCACATAAAAAGAATCGAGTAGCAAAGTAACACAGTAAACATTTCAGATCTGGAGTATGTTAAATAAAATTAAACTTGACTTAATGGAAGAACACATGGAGAGATTAGAAGATTACTTTTTATGCTGTATTTAAAAAACGTAGTATTCAAAGGACCTATTCAATTTGAAACAGGAATTTTTTTGGCGGAGGCTATAAAGTATATGGGAAAAAAATAAAAAATAAATTATCGGGGTTCATCGGTAGCAATTGACTTTTTAGACCAGCCGACTTTGGGAGGGATCCGTCGCCTATATATACGTATGTACGTGTGTATGTATTCACATATGTGCATTTTACTTCAATGTTTCTTCTTCTTCAGTTATGATCGAAGCCCTTTCAAATTTTGTACGAAGATTCTCTGGGTAGGCCTCTCTTGAAAACTTACTTTTGTGGCAATCACCAATATAGGGGGTTAATTTTTTTAGTTGCCAATTTTCAAAATGCTTCTCTTCCCACAATCGGATTGCATAGCTTTTGTATAAATGTTCACCATAAAAGCCCTCATGAAAAAATGACTAACTAGCCGACAAAAATTTTGGTCAACTCGCCGACACTAGAAACGCCAACTCGCTGACACTTGAGAATATATTTGAGTATCAATGTTTAGACCATTTCAAATTTGGATGATTTTGTATGAAAAAAATCAATCGTTCTTATTCGAATGATGTTTCTTTCAAGATCAGCATTTTTAAATTACTCAAAGGGGTTGTTAAGATTTCTGTTACCTGTCCGTTTCCCTTTAGAGATTTTTTCATTGCACTTGTCACACAAATAATAACATTTCATGGTATTAATAGTGATTAATTATTAATACCCCGTTTCTTTTGCGAACATATTAACTTGTGCTTATGAGTAGTCGTAGTATGTTTTTAATAAAGATAAGGAAAAAAATAGTTTTTAGTAAATAAACTGGATTTTAAGTTAAGGTGTTTTAATTATGTTTGTATTTATAGTTTTGTGCTTATGGTTTCTTAGGGGTGCCCAAATACTGACAGCCAAATATATTTTTTGTGCCGGCGAGTTGACTTTTCTTGTGTAGGCGAGTTGACCAAATTTTTTGTCGGCGAGTTGGTTTGTCGGCGATGTTTGCTCTTTACGATGTTAGAATCTGCACGGCTGTGTTAACCTACACTTGCTTTACCGTACTTTAGATATTAGAATCTGCACCACTGTTATCATTTTCGTTTGCATTATCATGCCTTCCAACAGTGCAATCTGCACTGCTGTTATCAGCGACATCCCCTGCGGGGTGGGAGAATCTTAAGGATAGACCCACTGCGGTCTGGGAGGCGACTTATCAAAATTTCTTCTTTTTTTTGGGGGGGGGGTAGCTTTTCTTTTACTGGTTCTTTATTCTTAATCACTATGGAATGCCGTTTTGACATTCAATGCTTATTTTTGATGTCAAAATATAATTAAATATTAGATATCAATAAATCAATGCAGATCTCAATAATTTACATTTTGCTTTCAATAATTGAATTTTAGATGGCAAAAAAATTATTTTTGAGATAAGAAAATCAATTTTACAATCTTAAAAAATCTTAAGGGAGACAAACATTTACATAAAATATAACGAGTCGTCAATTAAATTTTGGAGGTAAAAATTTGAATTATTGAATTATTAAAAAATCTTAAGGAAGACACACATTTACATAGAAAACAGGCTAGGACTCACCATGTGTGAATGTATACCAGCACATGCATGCCAGGAGCATGCGCGGGGTGTTGCATCCCTGCAGGCAGTCCGGTCTCCAGCTACAGTATCCACACTTCAAGGACGCGTCCGGATCCACGTCCTCTATGACGTCAGCATCCGCCTTGCTCTTTTCCGGACTGCTGCTACTGTCGCCATTTTCTAGATGTTTCTTGGACGACGCTTCTTTACTATCCATGGTGTCGTGTATTTTTACTGTCATTTTAATTCATAATTTTTACTCTCCAATCACCCAGGCATACATTCAGTTTAATAGTCCGTAAGTTGCTTTAATTCTATTTTTAAAAATAAGAATTAAAACTCCTCTTATGTAACCAATTATTAAAGAAGGAGAGAACAAAAAAATGAGAAATAAATGCAAAAGAACACGCCTGAAGAACTAACCCTTGGGTTTGATAAAATTGAATTTCTAATGCCCTCTTTAACCATTATACTTAGATGCAAACTTCATAATAATGAACCCCCAAATACGTTGAAATTTAAAAAAAGCTGGATTTTCCGTGACAGGTCCTATATGGCACACATCAGAAAATTTAAATCTTATTTGCTTATCTATTTTTAGTAATGGCCTGATAAAATATTTATAATGTTAAGTCCTGGATCCAGAGCGCGTAGTGCCTTGAAGCAGAAGGGTGACGTATTCATGAGGTTCTGGATACAGTACCTACAAAATCTAAGTGCTCCAAAGACAGAGACCACCTGAAGATGACTAAGCTAGAATTTTGTGTACAGTCATTTAAAATAAACACCCTCATATAGAGACTCGTTCATGCATAAAAAACGTATTTGAGAATAGGGAACCTGAGTAGTATCCAGAGTCAGGTTCATGTCTCCCCCTTCATCCAAAATATCAAAAATTCAATCAGAGATATCCATAATTCTTCAATGAATAAAATTTGGCATAAACAAAGACTGAAGTGGAACTGTTTCTGGAAACCACTTTGAGGTCAAAAATACTTAGACCTCAATTTGACCTTGACCTTGGCAGTCAAGGTCAATTTTTTCGGATTTCACGATATTACGTCATTCTCTATCTTTGTGCCAAATTTCATTGTCTAAGTCAAAAAGTTCTAGACGGAGTTTTATAGAAACCTCCGAGTTGAAAAAAAAAACAAAGAATAAGCGGCCAGAATTCTTGTAAGAATGTTTGCAAGTGTACATTAGTCATTGATGTCAAAAATAAGACGAGGAATATGACAAGGGCATTCCACACCATACAAAAAACATTTGTTTCATGAAATTACAACAACCTATAGATTGTTATGTCTTTTTTTCTCTTTGATAAACGGATCATTTTTCAGCCTTTGTTTTATTCTGCGTTGTTTTAGTTTCAGTTATTCTACGAGATGATCATTTTTTAAACCTGTAATTAATCCACATATAGCCCACGTTGCACTTGCACGTTTCACCGTCGTACAAAATCTTGATAGTAATTTAAACAGTTCAAGATAAAATCCTATTCAAAGAGACAAAGCAGGTCAAGTGTCTGTCATATACATATGAGGGCTCTTCGTTGGAGGTTCATTCCGGGTTTCTGACTGCGAATTGTATGATGCAAAAAGAGTTGTCGCATAGTTGTTGTAGAACTGCCCGTTCGATCCGAGTTATAATGTGCAAGAACGTGTAAGAACTGTCCTGCGGTTGGCAAAAAAAAGAAGTTAAAGACCCCGGGTGCAGAGAACAATTTTTGGCAGATAAGTCTCCTTTCAAGCCACCAACGTATTCCGTCGCAATTATTGCTGATAATAAAATAATCTGTTCAATTTGTACCCAAACCTGAGCTATAAAATTGTCCCTCTATCCTTCCGCCCATTTCTCCGTCCTTCCGTCCGTTGAGCTGCTTGTTTGCGTCACACTTTACTTGCCATTTTGCTTCAGCCAATTCTTTAAAATTACCTGAGCTGGTAGTTTTGGGGGAAGACAGGCAGCTGTACATATTGAATTTGTACAGCGCTGTATTACTTTCGAAATGTTGACAAAAATTAGTGGGCAATGTTTATATCATTTTTTAATCGGATAAAAATGTTTTAAATCCGTACAGCGAGACTCCGGTTTCCACAAGACCTTTCCAAAATAAATATTAAAATAAGCATATGTAATCCTGCACAGTGATATTGCATAATTTTTGTGAACTAAATGTCAGCTGTGAAATAATTGATTGATATAATTTTGTCCACACTATATGTTAGAAAAAACAAGTTGTGTCACCCTGTATTACTTTTTGAGGCCAGCGAGAACAGAAGAAATTACAATTTGTCAAAATAAGTGCAAATTTCGTAAATCCGTAATACAAAACCTCTCAAAAACTGTTAAACCTGCGCTTGTACCGCCCTGGACAGTCAAATTCTATATAATTTCGGAAACACTCGGACAATCTTACATAAATTAACAAATCGAGAAGCTTAAAAAATTAAAGAAATTTCATTATCCGTACTAGAAATGTTCCATATTGTTTAGTGTTTTCAAACATAATATTTAGAGTTATAGCGACATGAAATTAATACTGTTCACGTCTCAAATTTGCTGTAAGGATCAGAGCTTTTGAACGGAAAAGTTCAGTTAAAAAATACTCTATTGAATGCCAGTCAAGAAAAATAACTGGTTTGCAATGGAAATACTCGTCATTTTTTTTTGGCACTTGAGAGGGTACTCGATCCCGCTATATATGTGCCCGGAGCAAATTTTTCAGGAAGAAACAATTGGACTGTGATTGAATTACTCCCGATTTACCCTGATAATTGTGAGTGTATTTTTTGTAAGTGACGATCATGATAATTGCAATTAGCACTCATCATGATTGCATTTTTTATAATATTGTAAATTTTTAACTTTCCTGTAGGTAGTTTTTGCAACAAACAACGGTTCTATGATCCAGCATTTTTTTATTTGTATGTCGATTACACCTCACCCCTAACACCCATACCTTTACTGATGTAAAAAAATCTGAAGCCATATATCGGTTAGTTCGAATATCGGTTAGTTCGAACAATTTCGTCGGTTCCAGCTTGTTTGTTTGAAGTAACGAATATTTACTGTATTATGAACATCTAAACAACAAAATGGATTCTTTGGCAAACCCAAAGGCAAACACGTATATTCACTGCGTGTACAAACGCCACACCAGAAAACTCCCACATGTTCCCATGACACCTGCCGCTGCGAAATCACAATTCGTAGGCAAAATGTATCACCACCACATTGACAGACACAAGACACCAGACAGGAAACTTTGCGTCAAGTGGTCGACCAAAAGCATAATCGCAACCCCAACAAGCATTAGGATACGCACATCAGCAGCCATACGATCACATCTCGCTGCCAAAAATCTTGAAACCTAATAGAAAGCTGTTTTACATCATAACGACAAGCAACACTTCATCAACCCCAGTACGCACATTCTTCCGTAAGCTTGGGCCCAGTTGGTTTCGAATCTTTTCAACCAAGTCAATGTGATGACCGTTCCGCTGTTTCTTTTTGCATGCACTTTGGAGTAATTTACTATCTTTTATAGCTCTCCTCAGTCCGGGTCATGACACGCACTGACTTGCATACAAAAGTTCTGGTCTTTATTTCGATAAGGATGCACCAAACTTTGCAACCAACTTGATCATAGTCATTCTCTTGGTCTTCGTATTTAGTTCGCTTTCTTTTAGTCGCAACTTTATTGTTTTCCTTTAGCTTAATCACGAGCACTTGCTTGGTTTTAGTCACCCATGCGACGATATCAAGGCGTAAATTTGTCAAGTATTTGTTGCGTGAATACCAGCCGGCACTTCAAATCTAACCTCATTTTCGAATTACCTGCTTTCACATATATGCCACTGCGAGTTTTTTTATAGCTCTTGATTTCACAGACTCTGAAAAACCTATTTCTTTAGTTGTTGCTTCATTGATGCTACACTTAAGAAATTTGCCGTTTCAAAAAGAATGGCGTGAGAATTTGTTTTGATACCTACGTTGCGTTAGTGCAACACTGTTTGATCAAAGAATGTATACTTCTGGTCGGAGTGTACACTTCTCTTATAGAGAGGTCATCATTCGCTATCATTTTACAATCGTCTGAGGCTAGTGAGATATGACGTTTCATATGATTTTCAACCGGAATCCCAATCCCAATAGACCACTTCTAAATACTTCTTGCCACATCAATTTCTTCGAAGTAATGGACCCCCATCTAATTCAAAACCCTTGAAAATTCGTAGCATCTGTTTTCACTCTCCTTCCTACCTCCTTCTGCACTCTCCGTCCTGGATTGGGAAACTTGTCTACTTTGCAGTTGCATCAGACTAGCGGATCCTATCTCAAATATGCAGCTCAGTTATCCTGTCCGATGGTGCTGCTCGGTCCTTGTGTCGTTATCAGTTTCGTAGCTCATCCAGCTATGAATGAAAAAGTAGCTCATCCAGCTATGAATGAAAAAGTCATAGCAACCCCTGTTGCTATGACTTTTTCATTCTTGAAATCAAGCAATTGTACCTGACCTCGGACTTCCTATTCCTTATGGTAGTTGCGCACTGTGAGTTCCCACACAACCTTTAATTGAACAAATACGTATTTGTAAAACACGAGCAGGCCCCAACCCCCCCCCCCCCCCAAATTCAATATATTCTAATTACCATTGCAGTAATTGGAGATGAATTTTATGATTTCTATTTTTGCAGTCCTTTTCAGTCTTTTTAGCTGACCTACGATATTCAAGTCAAAAGTTTGATGTTGCTTTGAGATGTCACACTCCAATGCATAAAATATTTGAAATTGGTGTGACGTTGTATCGATGCACAAAGCACACTTTTGCGATCTTATTTGGGCTGGATCATATCTTTGAGTGGTCTTATGTTTGATGTTTTACGGCTATTATATTTATAATAATCTCTTTTATTCTACGAGTGTTCATGCATATATGTAGAATTATTACTAACTCTTTTTTTTTCTTTTGATGTTTGATACAAATTATTTGGGGCTGCTTGAAATGTAATAAAACAGAAGCGAGAATTGTCAACGTGTTTCCTGCATTGCACGCAACCTTACCACCGCGCCGAACATGGCCTTATAGACAAAGGCCTTCTATTGGGTATAATTTTACTCTGAACACATAATGCTGACTAAAATGCAACCAATCAAACCAGTACCGTTGTATCATAACTGTAAAAAAATCTAAAATGAAATAAATCGCCAAAATCATTTTTATGGGCTTACAATGTCTTTAGCAATTAAAAAGATACTGTTATTATGTTTTACATAATATTTGCCTTCTTAAATTACAGGGTAAATTTAACTTTACTTTGGCGCATGCGCAGTAAAATTACCTTCGCCGTTTGTTCGCAGCCGGAAGTGATTAGTGGCGAAAAAAGTTTCACTGCAAACTGAACCAGTCCTTTTAAATGACTACAAGAGTTATGATGGTGAACATGTGCGAAGCACGAAACCGCGCAGAATTCTGTCCATAAATACCACAAGACACTTCAGAGCATGGTGGTGGCCATTCCTGTATGAATTTCTCTGTAAGGTTTTTGACAGTTTCAATATCGTGAAACAACCATATTCGGCATAAAAAGACTTCGTCGTAGAAAGAACGAGCGATAAAAGCAGAGTCTATAATCACATTTGGGTGTTCTGAATTTTTGCATTTTGACTGCAAGCGAACCTGGTCAAAATAGGCATAACCACTTCGGATGTTTCAAATAAAATGCGCAGGGAATTTGAATATCTGCAGGAAAATGTAGGACCGACAATTTTTAAGGTTGTCCAGCGGATAAGTGTTTTTTTTTGCCATAAGCGCTTTCACTGTATGACAGCTTTTTAACTCCGAAGACCCATGACCGAAGCATAACAAAAGTACACTAAAAGTTGATTTTATCTGCCGTGTCGATCTATAAGGTGTCAAAACTTGATTGGTATGCTGGAAAATTTATTCGTGACAATTATATAATGAGTTTCAAACATAAAAAGAACGTTATGTCCATTTAAAGGTGATTTTGATGTATTTCTTCATTGGCCTCTATGTTTCTAGTTCCCCAGCTTCTCTGTTTATCCCAAAAACTGGAATTCTGTTTTTTTTAGGCCCCAACCGTTCGGATTGGGGCCTATAGGTTTGGGGTGGCCGTCCGTCCGTCCGTCTGTCGGTCATCGCTTTATACCCCTGTGAATTTGGGGGGCGGTTGGGGCCTGCTTGTGTTTCACAAATACTTTTTTTTTGCGTAAATCTCGTGAGCGAAACTGTGAATGCCCTTATTTTTTGGTAACACCCAAAGTATGATAGGGCTTTTTGATCTAAAGACAAATCATTTAAATGTACAGAATGAGACAAATTTTTTTCTTTTGATAATTTTTTCGAGTTCAGTTGATAAATTTATATATTAAATAATATTGATTTTCATGTTATTCACCGCTTGGTCCCTAATAATTTCGTTGTTGTGCGTTTGCTTAAGGACAAAAAAATTAATGCGCTTAGGGAAAAAAATTAGTAACAAAATTTAACGAGACGGTTTTGAGTTGTCGTACCGGAAGCAAGACGTTTCGGCCCAAAACCATTTCGGCCCACTCCCATAGACGATTCGGCCCAAGACGTTTCGGCCCACTCATTTTTTAACTAAACTTGCGCCCCAAGACTTTTCGGCCCAAGACGTTTCGGCCCACTTTTCCCAAGACTTTTCGGCCCAAGACGTTTCGGCCCACTGAACTATCATTATACAGATGTTTTGATTTTGTGTTAGACATTTAGTTAATGGATAAGTCCAAAGCCATTGCAAGAGCAGTTTGTTAACAATCGAAACTGTAGCTATTCCTATCTGAATTTAAATCGTGTGTTATGTATTATCTCAAATTGCTTATACTGCTGTTTCTTTAACGATTGAAATTTTCAACTTATGAAAACCTGAAAGCCATACATAAGCATACAGCGATTAGATAAATGATATGTAATTGCAATTAACCTGAAACGCAATAGGCAGCCTCGGGAAGATTTGATCAATTGCGTTCTGACTTAAATGAACTATCCGCGTTATTACAAATTATAAAATGTTATATAAGAGTCTGTGTCAACTGTAATTCTGTTTGAACAACTAAGTTGATAAATCGGCAATAATTTGGTGGAATGAGGTATTTACCAGGTTGATAGGGTAGGATGGGTGATAGGCTGAAAAGATATTACTTGGGAAAGGAGCAGCATACTTTATTTCGTATATTCTGGTTCGAATTACGAATAAGTAACAAGTCTTTATCACTAAAACTTTTATTTACAATAAAAACCCTAGTTACTTAATGGAGGAGGAAGGGGACGGTGGTATAGCTGACCGGCACATCAAGTCGAGAATCATCCAATTGATTGTGTGTGGATTTGAATTTACGAAGTGCAATCAACAAAAAAATCGTCACACACCGTATTAAGTCGGTAAATCAGCTCATAATCCTCTGCAGATTAAGTGCAGAGGATTATGAGCTGATTTAGCGTCAGTTAATTAACTGTTAACCCATCAAATACCAGAGTAGGTGTATGAAATGCGCTTGGAATTGCAATAGAAAAATAATCCAACACACACCAGAGACGATCAGCAAATAATTGTTGAAAGCCATCAGACGCTGGAGTTAGTTAGAAGAATAAAATTTCACAGCTGTTTTGAAATAACTTATGAATACATGAGCCTCAATCTTCAACCCTTTCTAAGTAATACTTTTTTAGTGGACCGAAATGACTTGGGCCGAAAAGTCTTGGCAAACTGGGCCGAAAAGTCTTGGGGGAAAAAAGTGGGCCGAAATGTCTTGGCAGTTCAAATGTGGGCCGAAACGTCTTGGGCCGAAAAGGTCTGCCATTTCGGACTAGGCCGAAACGTCTATGGGCCGAAATGGTTTTGGGCCGAAACGTCTAGAAGCCTGTCGTACCATGCAAACTTGTAGCTGGATCAATTGTCGTAGATCTGGCACACCGTGGAGGGGAGGGAAATGTCTGACAGTCAATTACCTTTGTGGTAATATCGATGCAATAGTCAAGAAAGAGCCCAGCATTTTGAAGAACTGGGCCCAGCCAATCAAACGTCAAAAGTCTTTGTTTGCACTCCAACCGTGTTAAAATAACAAAATAATTCAGGTTTGTGGTTTCGGGAAATTGTTAATTTCTCGATTGAAAATAGGGAATAAAACTTGCAAAAAAAAAAAAAAAAATGATAGAGAAAATCCCACACTTTTTTTCTTGCAAAGAAATCTGCGGTGAAATCCACACGGTATTTCACAAATGTATGAGGTGACTATATGAAGGTATAACTGTAAAATACACAGCGCTACTGTGGTGAAAAAAGCAAAGGAAAAAGTTGTGAGGTTAACTCAAATAACAACTTTCTCATTTTGTGCGTCGTACATGTGAGAAATAAACAATGAAAAGAAAGAAAAACTTGCTCCATTCATTTTTTTCAAAAACGAGAGTGTGTTTAATGGGGAGTTGTAGACGGTGCTAAATTTCAGAAATCCCATCCACTGTTCCCAACCGGGATAAACCTGTTCTGAACTAAAAGACGTTTTATTTTAGTTATGGAAGAAGCCCTGGAGATCATAGAGTTCGTCAGACCAGAGGAAACTTCAAAGAAGTTGTTTATTCCCAACTTGTGCGAATCACCCATAGAGCAGAAATGTGTTCAGGTTTGCCCGATTTCTTTGTTTATTTGTTTGTTTGTTTTTTTTTTTAATTTTGTTTGTTTGTTTGTTTTTTTTTTTTTTTTTTTTTTGGGGGGGGGGGGGGAGAGGGGTAGGAAGTATTTTATAGTGTTTTCCGCCGCAATCCATGCTCATCTGATCGTGGGTGTCTTAAAGTATATGCTTTTTTCCAGCGTATAATGCGCACGTATAAAACGTATGTTCATAAAAAATATGCTGTGCTAAAAAATACTGTGCCACATTTTGAAAAAAAAACAAAAAAAAAACGCTCAAACCCAAAGAAATTTTTTAAAGCCAAAATTGGATAACTTGTTTAGTTGACGGTTGTAAGAGCAATATTACACAGTTCCCGGAGAAAAATCTTGATAATTGCTGCACATAAAAATTCTAAATAATATTTTTGAATGCGTTAATCTTTAAACTAATATCAGGTTTTTTTGTTCGATCTGCAGGAACAGCTTCAGGAGGTATTTACGCAGTATGGCTTACTTCATGACGTAGCCGTGATTCCAGCAGACGACAGCAGGGATGTGACGTCACTTCCGGCAGTCGGCGATGACGTGTACGCCTTCGTCACGTTCTACTCGTACCACGACGCGATGAACGCGAAACGATCTGAGACAGGCAAACTTGTGATCAATGGCCGCCTCGCTAATGTGAGCTCAAAACACACCCGACTGCTTCATTAATAATAAGAATAATATAAAATAAACAATAAGAATTAAAATAAATGAATAATGATGATCTAATAATAATAATAATGAAATAATGATAGTAATAATAATAATAATAATAATAATAAAAACACGAGATTCTGCTAATGAATTTTGACAGTTTAAATTTATATGGATTATAAGTGTAAGGGCTAGAAAAACGCGATGTACCAACAGTTTCTATGGGTTTTTATTTATTTATTCATTCATTTTTTTTTTTTTTTGGGTTAATTTGGTGTGTTGAGCAATGCTTTGGGCGAACAATCAGTGCATGAAATCGAGTAATCTGATAGCAAGGATTGGAACAAATCAGTAGCATTTGAATAATGGGTCATGTGATTTAAAAAAAAAAAACTTTCAGATCAAGTTTTCGCGGAGGAGAAACCATTTTGGAGCCCCTGGGAGTCTCTACGTCGCCAAATGTTACGAACTGGCCAACCATTTTTTGGGATACAATGGGTGGACATCAAAAATTCTTAGCGTAAATTTTATTTGAATTTCAATTAATTTTTATTATATGACGTTATTGTGAAGCCGCCGTAAATCTTTGTAAGTGACTGTCGCCTGTCAGTTTGGTGGTCATTTTTGATGTCCTCTAAAATAAAAATTGGAAACTTAATGACAAAATTTCTGAGACGAAAGTAATGCATGGAGAGCGATAAAAGTGGAAACACGGTCTTTTTCTTTTCAACCCTTCCCAGAAGCATTTTCCATGTGCTATGTTTTTGAACAGATAAAGCCAGTGGTAGAAGAGGTGGAGCCAGGACACTCTTGCAGCGTCTCCGTCAACTGTGTCGTACAGATAACACTGACCGCCGGGGGGTTACACAGTGAGGGGGCCGCCTCCTCCCCCCGCCAGGGCTATGCCAAAGTAGGTGTGTGCTTCAAGCGTTTGCAAATTTCTAATATCTTAAGGGGAGATGAGTGGGTGGGGAATTTTTCCTTAAAGACGGAAAGCCTAGAGTAAAATGAATATGAAAATTCTTGGAATACGTTTAGAAAACTTAAGCTGTGTCCTTAGTGAATACATCGCCATTTGTGGGAGAAAACAGCCAAACCTCGTCGCTGCCCATTTCGGTGTTAATATATTATGTTTATTGTTATTTACTATATTAGTATTATTAGTGTACTTTTATTAGGCCCCAACCCTTCGGATTGGGGCCTATAGGTTTGGGGTGTCCGTCCTGCCGTCCGTCTGTCCGTCATCGCTTTATACCCCTATGAATTTGGGGGGGGGGGCGGTTGGGGCCTGCTTGTGTTTCACAAATACTTACTTGTTTAGAATATTTAAGTGCTGATTATCGTCGCTGGGCTACTCATCATTTGTGGGGCATTAGTTGTACGTTATGTTTTATTCCCCACAGGTAGAACCTGTGGGGAATATATGCGATCGACCGCGTGTCTGTCGGTCGGTCTGTCATCAAAAGCTTGTTAACACGACAACTTAAAAACTCCTGCAAGGATTTTCATGAAACTTGGTATGTGGCTTCTATGGGAACAAACACAGATCGGTATTGTAAATGGGCCAGGTTCGTCCAAGGAAAATGCACCAACTGCACTTGGAAAATTTCAGATCTTCATTGACTATTGATGGCCGTGTTTTAACTGATGGGGGGGGGGGGGTCCTGTGGGGAATATGTGGGCTATGCACACTGCTCTAGTTGTGTTTGTGTGTAAGCAGTTCTTTAAAATGCTAGTATTTCAACATTTCAGGTTTGATTGTTTTGATATTTGCCAGGAATGTTCCCTGAGTAATGCTCAATACGGGTTAAATGGGCCAAAATATTGGTCGAATTTAGGGAAAAGGTGCTAATCTTCCTACAAGTCCGGCTCGACTGCGTTGAAATTTTACAGGAATGTTCCCCTCAAGTTCCCGCATCAGGCTTATATTTTGTTAGGCCAAAAAAAAAACAAAAAAAAAAAACAAACAAACAAAAAAAAAAAAACAAACAAAAAAAAGTTGAAATTGCAGAAAAATTTCCAGTGTGCTTCTACTTGAGGCTTCTTCACCTGTCGAAAGTTGTTTAGGTGGTCGTGACCAAGTCAGTAGCGCGTAGGGGCTGGTAATGACGAGGTCGTGAGTTGATGCCCCGCTCTCTATGAGAGTTTTTAGGTACTGATGTTTTCATATAATTTTTCTCAAGCCGATTTACCAAATGTATATATATATATATTAGTAAACCGGTATATATTTTACGGCTGGGTGCAATGTCCACGGACATTCTTTTTAAAAATAATTGTAGGGCTTTCAACAAAGGGAGTGGCGATGTGTAAAGCCAAGAAGCAGGCGTACCAGCTAGCCATGCAGGACGCCTTCAGAAAGGTGCTCCTTGTCCGCCTGCCTGACGGAAGGTGCCACGCCGAGGTCAATACCACTGCTGAGGACCACATTCTTCTCAATGAAGAACTAGACAAGAGCTCATTGTTAAAGGTGCGAAGACCTTTTCTCATTAGACATGTTTAAAAACTCCGAACTCAAGAAATCTTGTGTACCTGATTTTTTTTTTAAACCATTGAGACTGGAAACGTTTAGTCGATTAATAGTTTACCGATTAATCGAGTACTGGAATTAATGACCGTCTCAAGGCTTAGTTACTAAGACGCAAGCTGCAATTCCACATTTGTCATGTCTTACTTCCCCATTCGCCTTACATTTGAAACTGTTTGTCCAGTTGGCCACACAGAATATGCCTATGGTGTGGGATCTGTTGTCTGCCCGCCATCCAGACCGTCCGGCCTTGAAGAACGAAACCAAACTGTTGATTCCAAACCTTACAGAAAGTTGAGCCAGAGGGATATGTGTGCGTGTCGTGATCTTTGTGATCATTTGTTTAATGCTCATTTTTCTGTGAATTTTACCCAAAAATTTATTTATTTATTTATTTTTTTTTGTCAGTTTCCCTACAGTTTTGTTGGAAATGACTTGAGAATGCCGCACCCATCTACCCCCTGAAAATCAGTGTGCTTTTGAATTGTTGTTGTAAAGCGATGAAAAAAAAATCCGTTCGTCCGTAAACTTTTTTTTAGTTTCACGTTTCTTTCAGTTTTCGTTATCACAGTAAAATTTTGTACAAATGGGGCCCACTTTGGGGAAGAGTATAATAATACTTCATGGCTTGGTTACAAATCGTGTTTACTGCCTTTTGCAACCAGAATTTGCAGAAGCACAGAGCGTCAGCGCGGTCCCGACTGCCTTCAGGTTAGAGAGGGCATTAAAACACGGTTTGCTTAAAATTCCTATAATAATAAGCTATAAAAAGCATTTCTGAAATTTGCAAACTTTCAAAGATACATTTGAATATTTTTTTGCAATTTTTGTAGTGTTATCTCATCACAAAAATTACCGTCAGGGAAGAAATTTTGGAGTAACTTAAAATTTCACGCCAATTCCAAAGGTCATGACCTGTTAAAATTTTCAAAATTGTTTCAAAAGTGTTTCAGAAAATTTGAAAGATATAGAAAAATTTCAAATAAAAAAAAAAAAAAAAAACCATTTGAATACTTCTTCTACAATACCTGTAGTAATCTCTTATCATACAAGTGAATATTACGGTCGAGGAAGAAGTTATGGAGGAATATTTCACGCCAATTCCACTGGTCAAAAAAAATTGAAAGATACCAGAAAATTTTAAAATCCATTTGAATACTGTTTCCACAACACCTGTATTAAATTTTTCATCAAATCAGTGGAAGTTTCGATCGAGGAATATCGAGAAACACAAACAGTCAAGTCGGTTCTCACCGACAGCTATGACGTAACATATCAAAAAGCGCATGTTTACGCTGAGAAATCTGACGTAATTGATTCACGGAGGAAATGACAAAGAAATCATTCGTAAAATAGCCGTAAAAGTTATAGAGCACCTATGTCTTCACCCGAATAATTGTAACGGTTTGATAAGAGGTGCCTGTGCATCTTATTTAGCTGTGATGTCGTTGGCAGAATGAACACTAGCTAGATTTTACAGCCCAGAACAAATTAATGTTGAGCATAAGTAAAGTAGTTAATAACAGAACTAAAATTTCCGCCATCTGTCCACCATATTTTTGGAAAAAGCGCGGGTTTTCAGTGGTTTCCGGTTTACATTTTTGGCATTAAGGGAAGTCCAAATAAAACTGTGCTTGATTCTGTTTACTTTCAGGTGAACGAGTGTATTGCACCGCCATTGGTGGATTCTGATGATGACGTCATGGAAGATTTGGATGAAATGAATATGCAGATTTTAATGGATTTAGAAAACTCGTGCTTTGAAAACAGCGAATAGATTAATTTTATTTTAAATATATATCTGTGATGATATATATATACATAGCTGTGATGTATTCGACGTCATCACGTAAAACATGTATTGAACAACATCTTGTGTGCAAAATATCTCGGCAATCGATAGTCTCATCGACGTCAAATTTTATGTGGATATTCTTTGGGTATGTCGGACGGCTCTTTCAACTTCACACTTGTGTGGCGAAATTAACGTAGTCGTATGACGTCGTTAAATAAAAATCTTGTATGTAAGATTTCTTATATACCTCGGAGAAAGTGCAAACTTGGTGTGACTATTGCTTGACAGAGCTTAGAGCTGCTTTCAAATTTTGCCCTGGAGTAGAACGAACAGTAACGTCATATGAGGTCATTACGTAAAAAGTTATCTGGTAAGCAAAATATATCGATAGCGGAAAGTCGTATCGACCTCAAACTTGGTGTAGTTATCCCCTGGATTAGTCGCGTTGGTTTTGTTAAAGAAAATAACAAAAAAAGGCGTATGACGTCAGTTCATGAAGAAATAATACGTGATATATGTTGGAGTCGCTGAATCTGCAAGATAGGACAAGATATTATATCATGGCTATAACTACACACAGGGTACAGGCCCTTACCGAAGCGCTGGGTGAAATGGTTAGATCTGTGTTAGAGTCATACCTTCATCATATTGCCAGGGAGGGATGAGGGGGGTGTCGGTTTGCAAAAACAAAGTCACCAATGCGGTGGCTAACTGATTGGTGCTGTGGCTAACAGCTTCCAGACGCGGATAAAAAGACGTGAAGTAATACTTGCTTGTAGGCACCATCTTCCAGCTTCGGATAAAAAAAAAATGTACGGTAAAACTTGCTTGTCTTGATCACCTTCCAAATTGGATAAAAAAGTGCGTACAGTCAGACTGCTGTAGCGACCAACTCCCAGTCCCGGATAAAAAAGGAATCATATATAACCTGTTTTTGCGACCACCTTCCAGATCCGCAGAAAAACGACGTACAGTAAAACTTGTTCGTATTGACTACCATCCGGCCCCGGGTAAAAAATACGTCCAGTACAACCTTTATAAGTGATCACCGTCCAAACCTGGATATAAAGGCATACCGTAACCTGCCTAGTGCCCCAATCCAGACCCAAATAAGACCCCTGTACCTGAGTTTGTACAGAAAAAGAGGATTGAAATACCCACAATTCAAATTACGTAACTCCCACCTCACAGACACGCTTCAAATCTGGAATAAGATTTATTTATTCATATGTATTTAAGCAAGGTCTTATTATTCTGAAAAGAGTACAAAATTGTTCAAATAAATCTTTATGAAAAGGCTATCGGGGGAAAGATCTGTTTGTTTACTGGTTGATAAAAGTGTTTGACATGTTCGGGTACACTGTAGTTGGTGAACAGTGACTGCTGTAGTTTTTTTTTTTTCAACTTTTGACTGAATTATGTTTGCAGAAATTATTATTATTTTTTATTTCAGAAAAAAAAAAGAAAATGATTATTGTCGAATTATGGATTTAGTGTGGGGAGTATTTATTTTTGTTTACAAAGGCAAAAAACTAAATTGGTGTCGATTGAAAGTGTGTGATATAAGTAGAGGTGTGACGGTGCGCTGTTCCCACGGTTCGGTTCGATACACTTCATCTATTCGGTTAGATTCGGTTTTTTCGGTATGATTTTGTGAAAACTGTTACGATTTTGCCGAAATTGTATAATGGTTGTATTTAGCGAAATATTTAAAAAGCCAATAATACTTTTTAGCTTTGTCATTTGAAAGAAAAAAAACGCTTTTTTATTATATTTGTAACATTCAAATTGATAAATTGGAGGCTATTTAAATAGTTATTTAAATAAAGTGTCACTCGTTTAACAGTGTCGCAACATCATCCTTTTTAAAAGGATTATCTTTTATCCTTTTTTATCCTTAAATACTTTTTATACTGTTTTTTATTTTCATCCTTTTTTCATACTTTTTTTCGCTTTCCATCCTTTTTTTTATTCATTCCCCACAGACAGAACCTGTGGGAAATATATGCGATCGACCGCGTGTCGGTATGAGTAAGTCATGCGTCTTCATATCACTCTAGTTTGTTTCCCACAGGGAATATATGCGATCAACCGCGCGTCGGTCTGTCGGTCGGTCTGTCATCAAGAGCTTGTAAACACGATAACTTAAAAACTCCTGCAAGGATTTTAATGAAACTTAGTATGTAGCTTCTATGGGAAAAAACACATATCGGTATTGTAATTAGGCCAGGTTCGTCCAAGGAAAATGGACCAGCTGGACTTTGAAAATTTCAGCTCTTGATTGACTGTTGTGTGACCTTGTTAACACGATAACTTAAAAACTGCTGCAAGGATTTTCATGAAACTTGGTATTTAGCTTCTGTGGGAAAAAGCACAGATCGGTGTGTAAATGGGCCACGTTCGTCCAAGGAAAATGGACCAGTTAGACTTGGAAAATTTCAGCTCTTGATTGACTGTTGTGTGACATTGTTAACACGATAACTTAAAAACTGCTGCAAGGATTTTCATGAAACTTTGTAAGTAGCTTCTATGGGAAAAAACACAGATCGATGTGTAAATGGGCCACGTTCGTCCAAGGAAAATGGACCAGTTAGACTTAGAAAATTTCAGCGCTTGATTGACTGTTGTGTGACCTTGTTAACACGATAACTTAAAAACTGCTGCAAGGATTTTCATGAAACTTGGTATTTAGCTTCTGTGGGAAAAAGCACAGATCGGTGTGTAAATGGGCCACGTTCGTCCAAGGAAAATAGACCAGTTAGACTTGGAAAATTTCAGCTCTTGATTGACTGTTGTGTGAGCTTGTTAACACGATAACTTAAAAACTGCTGCAAGGATTTTCATGAAACTTGGTATGTAGCTTCCATGGGAACAAACACTGATCGGTATCGTAAATGGCCCATTTTTGTCCAAGGAAAATGGACCTGCTAGACTTAGAATATTTCAGCTCGTGATTGACTATTGTGTGAGCTTGTTAGTCCCTCTCCGGGGGACTATAGTTTTCGGGTTTGTCCGTCTGTCCACAGCTTTTTTGTTAACACTCAAGCCTACATTTTTCTACCAATTGTTAAGATATTGTATATATGGGCAGTACTGGAACGAACAAGGATCGGTATTGTAAATGAGCAAAGTCGGCCCAAGGACATTGGCACAACTGAACTTCACAAATTTTCCCAATCCTTACTCATTTGAATGAGTTTGTTAACACACTCAAGCCTACATTTCTGGATCGATTGACAAGATATCTTAACTATAAGTTAGTATTGGAACCAACAAGTGTTGGTATTGTAAATGAGCCATGTCGACCCAAGGACATTGGCCCAGCTGAACTTCACAAATTTTCCCAATCCTTACTCAGTTGAATTAGTTTTTTAACACACTAAAGTCTACATTTCTAGATCGATTGTTGAAATCTTTTAGATATAGGAAGTATTAAAAACCAAAAAGTGTTGGTATTGTAAATGAGCCCTGTCGGCCCAAAGACATTGGCCCAGCTGAACTTCAGAAATTTTCACAATCCTTACATACTGGATTGAGTTTGTTAACACACTCAAATCTACATTTTTTTATCAATTGGTAAAATGTTATACACATAGGTAGTATGGGTGGTAACAAGAATTGGTATTGTAAATGAGCCTGGTCGGCCCAAGGACACTGGCCCAGCTTGAATTTTAAAATTCACGAATATGATACGAATTGCTTAAGGGTTGTAGTCCAACCTAACAAAATTAAATACTGGGACATAGTCAGTTTCACTGACCCACTTGTTAACACGATAACTTAAAAACTGATGCAAGGATTTTCGTGAAACTTGGTATGTAGCTTCCATCGGAACAAACACAGATCGGTATTGTAAATGGGCCAGGATCGTCCAAGGAAAATGGACCAGCTGGACTTTGAAAATTTCAGCCCTTGATTGACTATTGTTAACACGATATCTCAAGAACAACTGCAAGGATTTTAATGAATCTTGGTGTGTATCTTCTGTGGGCACTAGCAAGGATCGGTATTGTGAATGGGTTAGGTTGGCCCGAGGAAAAAAAAGAGCCAAATGCACTTTGAAATTTACCAAATCCTGGAAATTATTCAGCATCGAAATGAGTTTGTTAAAACGTTATCTCAAGCCCTGTTTCGGTTTTTATTCTTACATAGTCTGTAAGCAGGACAATGTCAAGTTTCCTGAACCAGCAACTGCAAATAGCTTAGTAGATGTCTTTGCAGCATTTTTCAAAGAAAAAATTGACAAAATTAGCTCGACATGTGGTGATGCAAAGTTACAAAAAAATTGAAGAAAGCGATCAGATCTCATCGAAATTGCCATGTTTTCGTCCGATGTCAGCTGAGCAATACATTTTATCGGCCCCGACTAAGTCGTATCAGTTGGACCCTATGCCAACATACTTAGTTAAAGAAGGCATAGAAGAACTTTGCCGATTTTAGTTACGATAATCAACAATTCTATTACGACTGGTGAAATGCCAAAGGCCTTTAAAAACGCACTAATAACGCCAATTCCAAAAAAGCCTAACATTTTTTAATTTAAGAATTTTCGACCAATATCAAACCTCCCATTCCTGTCAAAAGTCATCATACGTGTCATAGCCGAGCAGCTTACTGCGACCAGAGCCCGCTAAACGAATCCCACCAATCGGCATACCGAAAAAATCATGACTAAAACAGCGCTTTTAAAAGTAACCAACGACATTTTTATTAAATATGGATAGACAACAGGTTACCCTAGTCATCATGCTAAACTTCTCAACGCCCTTTGTTACACTGCTTCCTGGGATCTTTTTAGACAGGCTTAATTCCGAGTTCCACGTCACAGATTTAGCACACGCATGGTTTGTTTCATACTTCAAAAATCGACAACAGAAAGTGACCGTAAATGGATATACATCACAAGTTGTGGTTTTAGAAACAGGGGGGGGGGGGGGGGGCAAGTATCTGCATTAGAGCCTTGGATCTCTAGATACATGAAACCACTCGGGTCCATTATTTTAACTTTTTCCACATTATTACACTTATTGGCGGACAATACACAGCTTTACAGATCGCTTAATCCAAACTGCACCAGGTCCCAAATCTAGGCTAAATCTACTATGGAAGCATGCATTGCAAAAATTTGGATGACCGCTAACAGATTGAAGCTCAACGAAAACGAAACAGAATTTATTATGTTTGGTAAGTGCAAACAACTGGACAAAATTACGTTTAATACCATAGAAGTAGGAGGAAACATCCCAGCATTCACGTCTGTCCGCAATCTCGGTGTCTTTCTCGACCAGGAATTAAAGATGCAACTAAAATAATAGTGCTTGCTCTTATTACCTCACGCTTGGACTATTGCAATAGCTTTCTGTATGGAATATCGGAGGACTCGATAAAGAAGCTTTAAAAAAGCTTCAAAACGCAGCAGCACAGTTAATATTGAGGTTGAGAAAACAGAATCATGTAACTCAGTCTTGAAACATATACATTGGTTACCCATTCGCCAAAGAATTGAATACAAAATCGCTCTAATCAAATACAAATTCCTAAATGGAACAGCACCTATGTACCTAGTCGATCTTCTAAAAAGACAAGCCTGTGAACGAACCCTGAGATCCAACCATCAAAACCTATTTGAAGTTCCGGTCTCGAACCTAAAAACTGCTGGTGACCTAAGTTTTAGTGTGAGTGCTCCTAAAATTTGGAATAGTCTACAGGGCACCGAAAAAAGTTGTAAAACAATCGCTCAGCTAAGAGTCTAATCAAAAACTTTTTATTCAATAGAGCTTTTAAGTAAATGTCTGTGATCTTTAATCTGTCATCTAGTCCTTTGTAGCTCGGTAATAGTTTTATTTGTTGTACATTTACCACTATACTGTGTATATGTATTTTTTACTTTAAACAATGTATTTTACTTTATACACTGTACAGCGCTTTGAGTAATCTGTTGGATATACGCGCTTTATAAAAGTTTCATCATATCGTATCGTAACTATGGTAACAGATTTTGTGAATAAAACACGGCTTGGAATCTGGCATCTCGGTTCCAGTTCATAAAAAAGTCTGAAATCCTTCATTTTCAGCGACAGAGAAATATTTCTAATGAAATAATTTCTTTGTAAAAAAAAGTAAGTAGCAGTCAAGCTACTTTTCAATAAGGAATTGTTTTAGATTTTTCGGATTTATTTGGCAAAACTACAGAAGCTGCTATGAAGGACACTTTGGTTTGAATATGTTATTACCTAAAATGTTTGATGATGAATTACGTAACGGTGTTGGTGATATTAATCGCCCTGGTTAACTTACGTTTCAACTTCTCGAAGGGGTTTACAAGCGATGACTTAAGAGCTGAGGATTTCTGTGTAGTATCCTTAATTTTTGTCGCCGGGGCATCGTATCTCGATGTACCAAGTGTAACTATTTATGTTTTCTTGTGATATGATACGTTAAATTACACGTATTGTCTTGTGAATACGAAATATGCGGCCCATACTCATTGCACACGGCATGGGTTTTATCTTTCGTTATTATGTAAGGATTCCAGCTGGTCGCCATGAAAATGGACACAGGAGCTGTGAGGTCTTTTTCTTCCATTTTCTCGAAAGTTTTAGTGATTTATCCGAAATGCGACTGGCATTGAAACAGAGGATACCGCAGATCGAACCAGTCTCTGCAACAAGAATATACAATAGTATCAATACAAGTTCAAATCCTTTCATTTATAAGACATCTCAATGAATTTTATTGTTTGTAAAAGAGTTACCAGTAAAAATTTAAAAATGTAACGAACCACTCGATTAATTGTATTTCTCAGATATATCAAATTTCTAAAAATATATGGTAGTCAGTTGGGTGTCTGTCGTGGTCACTGATCCATTTTTTTAGCTTGCCATATACATTATTCGTCCAGTAACGTCCATGTTGACCCCTTAGTGCATCACCCTTGAGATCATACGGTCTAGCCACTCCATGCCTATAATGAAAACCCCTCCAGAGCCATGCGACCAAGCCCTTCTGGTGGGTAGGTATTTGATAGGAAAGTATCTTCATAGAAGTTAAAAATAAAAACTCGAATCAGTCTGGATTTTAAATAAACCTTGAGTGTCATAGAATGTGATGTGTAAATTGTTTTGAGTTCTTTTTTTTTTGTGTGTACAGCTGCTGACAAAGCAATCATCGAAGTCTGATATGGTTTTGTTTACGCTCAAATAGCAGAGTATCAACAGTGGCGGATCCAAGGGGAGGGGAATTTAGCGGTTGCAACCCCCCCCCCCCCCCACTGGCTTGGCAACTAGCGTATGCCCTACTTCTACGCTGGCCCAAGTTGAACCCCCTTGTCCCAAGACTGTATCCACCCCTGATCCATACGAGATAAATGCTTTGTTCTAACAAAACATTGTCCGCGGCCATAATGTCACCAAATGAACATAGGGAAATGAGTATATCCCTTATGTCGCACAAATAAAGCGTTTTGTCATTCCTGTGATCCTTAATCCCGTAATTCCAAAATAAACACTTCTCAGCTATCTGAAATATTCAGTTAGCAACCGGTCGCAAAACATTTTAAAAAATGAAAAACTTTCTGATTAAATAAAAAGATAATATTAGAGTTCAAAAACTTATTTGTTTTTTATATTTTCACCGGAGACGTTTTGGCAATGAAATTTATTTTCAGATATAATGGCAGGGACTTTATTGGCCGAGATGTTTTGGTTGGATACCCTCGTAATGATCTGCAACCTTGCACAGTGAAAATATATGTACTCTAAATGTGCAACGTTGTATTATTTTTGAAATCGGTGAAAAAATGATAATTTGTCAAAGTTGCACAAACTTACGGTGGACTTAGAAATTGTGCGATATTTTGTCTGCACCACTTCGCATATAACCATTTATCCTAGTGACCTACAACCTTGCACAATGAAATTATGTATATTGTAGATGTGCAACATCGTATTTTTTTTAAATCGGTGAAAAAGTGAATGGGGCAATTTGGGAACGAGACAACTCATCCATTATAGGTGTTCGCTATTAGTAGGTGTTCAGTAATGGAGTTATTAATGTATATAATTTACCTTATACAGGGTATCCTGTCGCACTGAGACTCTACTTGTGTTGAGTTATGTACTTTTCTGGGTTGATTGGTCACATCACTGAGGGAAACTCATCTGTCTTTTGTATATACAGGTGTACTTGTGTAAAGTTTTCAAAATGTCTCTTCTTCGACAGTTTTGATAAGGTTGCTTTCAATTTCAGTGTAGGTGTTACCTAGGCAGTGCCGTCTTGAAAAACTACTTTATTGGGGGGGGGGATGGAGTAGTAGGTGATTCTGGAAAATTAGGCAGCTTCCGATATTTTAATAAATTTGGGAACCAGTATTCAAAAAGATTATCTCTTAATTTTCATTGTGTTGCTTGAAATGTTGCGGGAATATTTCCTAAGTAGTCCTCTTAACATTTATTTGATTTGGGCGATCCGTTATAAACGGCTGAATAGCAACATTTTTATTAAATATATGGCAGTTAATTTTCAAAATGCTGCAATTTCCATCGAATTGTTTTCAGACCTTGTGTAGATGTTCCGTAAGTACTGTGCTGACAATACTGTTCTAATGATAATCCACCATACATTAGCCAAACGAAAGCAAGTTTTGTTGTAGCCATTTTTTTAAAAAATATGATCCCGCAATTTTTATCGGGTTACTTTCAAAATTTTTGTGAATGCTTCTTCTGTACTTCTTTCTTGAATGATTACTTTCCGTTAAAAATTTATTAAATATCAACATTTCTATTTTTTGACAGCTAATTTTTAAACGGCCTGTCCTACAGTTTTGATCGGATTGCTTTTGAATCTTGAGGAATGTTTCCCATGTGCGTCTTCCTTAAAAAAAATTTTTGATATCCGCCAGAAAAGGGCTAAATATAGTTTGCATCAATTTTCAAAACGCGTTTGAATGGCATTACTTATAATTTTTAGAATTTTAGAAGACTTTTCTTCAGACAATTTTTTAATTAGTTTTTTTTTTTTTTTTTTTGGCTATCCTCCAGAAATTGGTATATTACTAGCATTTCAATTTTTTAGAGATTCCGTTTTTTCCAAAGTTCAAATAAAATTGCCCAAAAGATGCTCTTTGTCTTTAGATTTTTTCCTGTGTACTTATGTTTGTAAAATTGGATTCTGATATTGCTGCAATAAATGTACCACTCATTTCAGATGTTTCTGAAATCACAAGTTGTGAGTTTTAGTTAACCTTCATACTTCATATGTCAAATCTAAATAAACATTAAAACAGTTTTACTTTATTGTTTTTCTTTACTTTATACAACGGAATTTAGTTCCTAGTTTTATAGACATTGGTAAACACGATGGGTGAGTGAATATTAAATTCATGAGCTTCGTCGTTAGATTTTGCATGAATATAAAAATGCACACATTTATAAATCACAATAAAATACTACTTATCTCGGATTTTTAAACATGCCGATTTGTCAAATGGCAAACTTACCCAAATTTCCTTATAACATTGTGTTTTAAAGGACATACAAGAACAGGGACATTCAAAATTTGTTAAATACTGAACTCTAAATTTTATTTAAATTCAGAACACATCAACTCAATAGCTTCTTCATGTAAATAATTTTCGTTCAAGTAATTAAAATAATATCCTGATTGAATAATTTTTATATTGAGAAAACGTCGTAGAATTTCTTGACTTATTTCAAACAGCGTTTGTGAGTTATCAGAAAACACGCAGTGTGTTAAATAATATTTCCTAATCTCAAATTTTCGGGCAAATGTTTATATTTTGAGCACCTGTTACCCACAATGCACCTAAAACAAGATGTCGAAGGTTTGAGTACAACTTCCTGTGTACTGTAAATAAAGGATCAGGTGGAATCCTGAAAGGCTAGGTGGGTAGCATGTACCACTTATATTGCAATGAGTTTCTAATACACCCATGTCTATAGAAATTATATTATTTTAGCGAGACATTATAGGAGCTTTATGTATTTTGCACTGCAAATTAGGCCATTGTATCTCCCGCCATCAAAATGGACGACAGTCGAAAATAATTTGCCATTTTGAAAAAAATCCCCCGTTTCCTTTGTTGACATCTCAAGACACGTTCTTTCTCACATACCGTTTTGTTAAGAATGTCAGTGTGAACCTTCTGTATTAGTGTTAAAGATGCGTGAAATCTCCTGGCAGGTGAACAGTGAAGTTATGTTGCCGAATGGAGCGGAGATGTCAGGCGTGAGACACATTGGTCCCGGAGTGAGGTCTCAAGACGATGCCACTGTCGGATACTTCTTTCAGAGACCCCAAAGCGACATGTCGCAACAGTATAACCAAAAGCGATGGGCAGTTGGTGATGACAGTGCCATCGAACACGTGAGTTTGTTTTTTCTTTGTCAACTGTTACGAGTGAAGGGACAAGGAATTTGAACCAGTACGAGGGAGCGGAGATAGAAATGGTTACAGTAGATCGTAATTGGTGACAACAAAATGTTCAATTCTGACTAAACTTAATTAGCCAGATGCAAATTTGGCGACCTTTTATACTCAAATTTTCCTTATTTTGCGATATTTGACAAATAAAAATTGTTTCCAGCCACGGAATATGGTCTTTTCAATTTCACCAATTTTGATCTACTGTAGCCATTCGTTCTCCTCCCCCTTGTACCGCCTCTGTAAGCCTGGCAGCACCTTGCCCATTAAATTTATTGTGGAAATTTCGTCTTCGAGGTGCTGGTTTATATACCGAATGAGCGTTTAAAAGCATCTCATTTTCAGGTCGCTGGGTAGCTCCGAGTAGCTCTGACTTGTATATCTCTCTGTCAGAGCTACGAAGCCTTCCATTGCTCCCCTAATAGGGGTCAACTTCACATGTTCTGAGGCACGAATCCTGCATACCAGTCCGTATTATTCAAACATCTACAGAAAGTTCATGCCCAATATGCCCTTTTTGTAAAACAGGCAAAGTTTTTAGTGATCTGTATATCTTTTATTTGTTCATAAAAGTGCAGAAAAGTTAACTTCCGCATCCACCTGTCAAATGTTTGTTTACATTCTGGCCTTTAAATGTCACCTGAACAAAGTCAAGGGACCGAAAATTTAAATAAAGGGGTTATAGTTTATTTGGACAATATATATTAAATAGTTGATAGATGCAGAATTACGTATAAATTTATTTGGTACACCAACAATAGTTGACTTTTTATGTTTACGTTCTTTTTGAAATATCAATTTAAACGTTTTTTGGTGGATAATTGCAAAAAATTATTGTTACTATTTCACGTAATAAGGTATGCTCCCTGTATACAAACAAATGTCATTTATTGCGGGAGATTTGGGGTTATTTCCGTATTATTTTCTTTTGAAGAAAGCGTAACACAGAAGTTGTATATGATTACCGTTGTACTTTGAGGGCCTTAAGCAAATGCCAATAAAAACTTCTGGGTCGGTGAATCTCGCACAAAGTAGCCACAGGGGTGCCTCAAAGCGAGCGCAGTTGACTTGCTTATCGTTATATAGCGAGGCTTTGAAGCGGTGCCCGGAAACTTTTTAGCCCACCGCTTCTTGGAGCTAGTCGCTGGGGAACTATCGCCCCTTTCGTACTTGGTGTTACAAAAGTGTTTCCACCCCCTAAAGCTACCAACCAAAGATATATGAGGCAAAGAACATTTGAATTTAACAGCACATCGCACTTCATTGGATTGCAGATTGTCTGTTAGCTGTACTAGACTATCGTGACTTATAGTAAGAGTGTCATGGTGAATAGCGTGGCTTCTAGCTTGTAAATAAATCTGGAGTAACTGCCGCAAGCGCAGTTTTCACATTAAAGGGACACATGTTTAGTTTTGCCAATTACGAAGTGCTGTTCCGTTTCATGTTTATCTCCTTATAGCATTTACAGGGTCGCATTACATCATGGAAGGCTTGGCCACAAAGTTCTTAAATCGGTTTGCTTTGCCAATATATTGACATACCAGTAACCTTGGGTGGGCGGTCCGTCCGTTTATGAAATCTATTAAGTTCCTATTACGGACTTGTTGTCGCTATGCATCTGGAAAGTACATGAGTTTAGACGTCTCTGGTTTGCATTAAGTTGTATCTCGTATGAAGAGAAAATTATAGGTCAAATCAAACTCCCCTTACTGCAGTTGCGCTTAAAAACTTTTCCATGTAAACATGGATGGGTTCGTAATGTCAGTCGAAATTAATTTTTAGCGCGTCGCGACACATTCAGGAAACGTAAACTCTTCAACCGATTCAAGGCTTTGTGTTGTCAGCTGGGAAAATAGAGAAAATGCAGTTTTCGGGATGTGGCGAAGCTGCTTGTATAGTATTAGGTTATTGAAATAAAATTAATTCTCTTTTTGGATCACCACTTTACCGAATTAAAATGTAGAAATGTTCTGTTTCCCCTACAAAGCCAAGTGTGTTTCATGTGAATACAGTTCCGAAATTGTATGAGAAATTCGCTGAAATTGGCCCTGAGTTGACCCGCAATTCTAACGTGAGACTGATTCAGTTACATAGCTGTTTTGCTGGGTGATACGCAGTTTCGAAACTGTGAAGATGCCGCATTGTAGCCATAAAAAGGTGTAATTAATTTGTTTGCATTTTGTCTTTGGGGTGGAGGTTGGCTGAAGCCCTTGCATTTACTTACAGTGAAGGGTTTGCTGCACCCACCAGCGAAAATGCCTACTTGAAAGCGTAATGAATCACAGCGTCTGTTATTCAACAAAAACATGTTCTCACAAGTATTCCAAAAATCGTCGAAAACCTGTATGCGAATAGGATTACGAGAATAGTTTTGAAATGGAAAAGCTCACAATTTCGATGTTGTCCAATTACATCAATGTGTCAAAAGCTCAACTACTGAAATGTACATAAAATATGTCTGGCTCAGTCATATTCAAGTTACAGCTGCTGACAAAAAATTAACTTAATTCAAATGAATGGTGGTTATTCAGTGAATATATCTGGAAATTACCAAAAGTCAAGAGATTGCGAAACGACGAGGGTGCAGTTTCCAGACTCCTAAGCTACCATTTTTTTTGTGTAAGATGGGATTTGTAAGCCACTGGTTACAAAACGGCACCCTCTCCTAAACGGGCTGAAATTTAACACCTTATCGAATTTGTGCATCTTAGGACCATTGTTTATATTTTTTACCTTCATATGACCCGATCTTAAAGTTACATGGCTTAAGTGCGCCGACTTAACTGGTCGGATTTAGATTTGAATGGCAAAATACTTGTACCCATTGTGTTCATGTATTGAGTTGGCGAACAAACTGTTCTAATTTTCCAGGTGAGAAATATGAACGAACTAGAAAGAGGTTTTCATCAAATGGGATTCGACGATAGATCAGAGGTAACTGATGAAATTGTTGTTTTTTTTTCGGGCTGTAGTGAAAAATGGGGACCCGATAAATATATGTATGTGTAATAAAATTTTTGATCGGCGTTCGGGGTCTCGAGGGTCGAAAGCACGGGAGGTGAGAGAGGGGGGTGGCGGTCCAAGGCCAGTGATCGCCCCCCCCCCCCTGCAAGTTTCTAGCCCCGTGTTGTGCTTTAAATGTTAGTCTAAATATTGAAGAATGTTTCAAATGCCAAAGTTTTGAAGCAGCCGAGAGGACGAGTCACTTCACCATTTCTAATAACCAGTAATCCGATTCATTGCGCTGGGATGATCTGTTGTACAGATTTATGAAATCCCAAGGGAATTTGTGTACTGAGCATTTCTTTTTTAGAGATTTTTTCTAACCTTTACATTTCAGATGTTTCAACTTCTTTTAATTTTCTTTCCAGTTCAAATGAGGGCAACTGAATGATATAGCAAAATTAATACCTAGAATTCCAGAACACGAATTTCCCCGGGATTGCACGAAATCCGTAGAAAAACACTAATTTGTCTAATGATTGTCAAATATTAAAGATTCAAAACTTGTTCATAAAAGTTCTGTTGGAGTTTAAACAGGGTTCTAGTGTTAATACTGAGAATGTCATTATTACCAAGTTATAATGTTCTAGATTAGAACCAAATCAGTTTGGCATCGATTTGTTAAAAGCTAAATCACCCGTAAGATCCGTTTTTTTCTGCCTGAAAGTTAGCGAGAAAAATATTTAGATTGTGCATTTTCCGATTGTCCTTTAGAATAGTTTCCTGTCTGCTTGTTCGTTGTAGTCCATAAAATAGAAGTAAGTTGTGTATTTTCTAACCGGCTACGAAAGTTCACCATATTCATTCGAACGTCATGGCAAGTGCTGGAAATTTATTTGTCTCGAGTGTCCTGGAAACTCATGGGAATTTGCCTGAAATTTTTTTTTTCTTTTTAACAAAAAGGGCGGGAACCCTTTGAAGAGTGATCAGGGCACGCAGTCATGTAACGCTGGGAATCACTGCGCATTGCTTTATCATGGGAAGGTGCTAGTAAATCTTCTTCTTTTTTAAGCAGATGGGCGGAGCTAAGAAAATATGGGATGACGGCAAAGCCGCGGGTGACGCGGCGGCCAAGGGTATTTTTCCCGGGCCGTGGTCACGTGAGGATGGCTGGAACGCCCAACAACATCCGGGTATGTGCGGAGTTTGTTGCTTTACTGCCAAGACTTGGAATTTTTCGTGAATGTAATATTTAGAAAATGTCCTGTATTTTGAAACGTAACCAAAAAATGTACAAAAAAAACTTTCATAAGAAAAAGAAAGAGTTAAAATGCTGTTTAACTGACATCAATAAGGCCATGAAATGCATGTTATATTAGGTGATGTGTTGGTTTTGAAAGATGCAGTTGCAGTAGAATGTATTATAACTTATCGCCTGAAGTGTGTAGTTTAACGATGTGGGAATTGTTGAGTTTAGGGGCTGCCAGTAAAAGTGTCAAAGTGTGTCTTATCCGGTTCTTTTCTTCCGTGCAGGACAGCACCCTGGGCTGCCGCCGCCGCCACACCACCACCCAGGCCACCCGCCGCACCCGATGATGCCGCACCTGAGGCGTCCCGGCAGTTTCCCGGGCAGCAACGACCCGGCCTCGGTGCTGTCGCCGCGCTCAAGCGAGACGGGGGCACTGGGCGTGAACATGGCCGAATACGTACTGGGAGGCTCACCCGTCGGCAACCGGCGTCAGGTGCACGCCAATGTACGTATGTTCCACCATGTACGTATACACATAGCCCTTTAGCTGACGGTAGATGTGTGTGTGTGTTGTGTTTTGCGGTGATGTGGGGGGTGGGGGTTGTTGTTTTGGAGTTGGCAAATGGCGGAAGCTACTGTGGTATTTCGTTTAAAATATTCGCATCAAGTATCTTTTTTCGAATATAAACAAACTTCCATGTTTCACTTCTAGATAAATCCCCTTTTTGTGTATGCATTTTATTTTCCTTAGTTGCGTTACACTGTTTATCTCAAAAGGAGAAATTGAAAGTCATATGATTCAGAAAATATCCAAATTATGACTTCGTGAAAGCTAGCAAAAAGAGTCAAAAAATTCCCATGGTAGCTTTCTGTTGCCTCGTCACGATGTCTTGCGAAGTACTCTTATCCTAGCATGCAGACTTTTAACCAGTTAAAAAACATTCAGCAACTTGCTAAATCCTCAAAGGGCATCCATAATTTGTGTGTGGCGAAGAGTTTGGGAGGAGGTAGGAGGAGAGTGGGGGTGATGGGGAATAAGTGCAAAGTTCCTACGATCATGACAAAACCCTGAGAAGTAATGGAAAACATTTTCCAACGTGGAAATGTCGTGGGATGTTAAAAAAAAATTAAAAAAGGTCAGGGAAAATTTCTTATGTTGAAAATATTTTCCAGGACTGCAGGAATTGCTCATATTTTTTTAGAAACATATACCAAGCATTTAGTTTTTCCTATTTTTGTTTGAATTTTGTTTTTGGCTTTACTTTACTGTATGTCATAGATCAACCGTAAAATGTACTTCTGGAAGTCGTTGGAAGGTGATGAAACAAATAAAAAAAGGAAATCCTGCGTAAATGATTCAACCACGGGGCGGAAATTCTGAAAATTCTGCGTACGTATTTTGTGCATGTGGTTGTTAGTTCTGAGAATTTCGCATACGTACTTTATGGATGGCCTCGTGAAGCAGAATGTTGCCAGGTTTTTAAGTCGGGGGGAAGGGGGGGGGGAGTGGACTGTGTATGCCTTGTCTGATTTGTGGGCGTTGATTAACGCCGTTCTTCGGCAACGCAAGTGTTGCTTCTTTAAAGGTAAGTGTGATGTGATGTCAACTGTTTTGCTTCAAAATTTTAAGTAGAAAATTAATTGAACTTACCGTGTAATGACCGTTGTGTTTGTTGCTGGGGGGATGTGTATTGCCAAGTTCCGTTGCATAATGTAAGGCAGCTCAATTGGCATCGTTGATGTGATAAGTTTTAGGACAAACACAATTTAAAACTAGAACCTCATTTCGCTAGCGAAATGTTAAACACTTGACAAAAATTAAAACGCAAAAATATTTCCTTCAGTCGGTTATTTCTTGAATACTCTATTACAAACGACACAGCTTGAATACGTCTTATAAGCCGAGTGTTTGGTAGTGTTTGGTTTTTGCTGACGTAAGGTTTTATTGACTGATCAGGCATACGCCGTGTTATATATTTGTGCAGTGAAAGCTCGCACAAAGCTGAGCAACTGTGTGTTCTGAGCCAGGCGTTAAATGCTCCGCATTTACTTGCAAAAAATACACTCTTTTCACATGGCGTTTTAAACAAGATAACGAAATCGAAGGCGAAAATAATAAATGTCATTCACACGCTCATATCAAGTTCTACGCAAGTCCCAAGTTTCGTGGCCTTAGGGCCCGTAGTGCCAGTGGAGGAGATGACACAAGAAATCCGATTACCGGCAAAGAAAAAAAAACAAAGATACCAACGGCTGCTCGCAAAAATTCATATAGTCCTTGCAAGCCAAAGGCTTGTCAAGTGTTAACTAGACCGTTTTCGCTATCGAGTAGCGAAAATTACACTTAGGTGTCACAAAAAATACTATTCTAAACTCTTAACCTCTCACATATGGTCTTTTGAGCCCAAAAGGGTCGAAAATAAGCCCAAAATCGCTCTATCTCTAACCGTTTTCCAGATAATGGCCCACTTCCGGTTTTTTTAGGCCCCAACCCTTCGGATTTTGGCCTATGGGTTTGGGGTGTCCGTCTGTCCGTCATCGCTTTATACCCCTATGAATTTGGGGGGCGGTTGGGGCCTGCTTGTGTTTCACAAATACTTACTTGTTACTTTGAACATGCCCAAGCAGGTCAAGGTCACCCAGGTACCTCTTATATATCGTCTTTTTGACCCAAGGGGTCGAAAATAAGCCCAAAATCGCTCTATCTCTAACCGTTTTCAAGACAATGGTCCACTTCCGGTTTTTTACATTGACCATGGCCGGCGATGTCAGTTCTCTAAGGTCATGGTTACAAAAAATGCGGATTTCACGGCGTCTAATCACCCTCTATCAGTGAGGCAAATTTCATCACTCTTTAGCAATTGGGAAAAAGACCCAAACCCAATGTAAGACCTGCAATGGATATCTGTCAAAAATTACAGCCAGTTTTGTCTCGTATCACTATGTAAGTCACTAAGATATGGCGCGTACAAAGTTACCACTATAAATCGGGGATATTACACATTTTCACAAGATTTCAAAAATCTGACATTTTTTTTTCATTTTTTAAGAAAAACCAAAAATAACCTCGCGTTGCACACCTGTTATATATGTTCTCTGTCGATGCAAGACAGAAATGAAATAACTTAGTTACTCAGATATGGCGCGCTCAAACTTACCACTGAGATATGACGCGTACAAACTTACCACTATAGATGGGGACAGACGAACGAACGGACGTTTCCGTTTCAGGAGCGCGGAGCGAGGACTGACGAGCAAAGACTGTTGATCGTTGTTACTTGGAACAGAGTATTAAAAATTGGTTTCAGGTGACATACATGAGGGCACACCGTTGAAATTGTACGGCTGCCTTGTGACTGTAGGTAACGAGTGTTCAATAGAAGTGTGTTGTATGGGTTCATTCTGACTGTACGACTCAAGCTGCTGACAAAATAGGTTAAAAAGTGTAGTGGATGAGTACATTATGACCACACAGCTACCACATGCATGTTCTTTATATATGTGCACATTTGATTACCGATTGTTCGTTATGGCTTTACCTGGTTCCTTATGTGCGGCACTGTCGGTTACAACCAAATAATCAAAATCATTACATTTATGAAATATTAAATTTAAGCAGTATGGAAAACTTGAATAAAAAAACAGTAGTTGTTTATTTATGTATTTTCAATGCAGAATGACATTTAAACGTGTGCAAGGGGGAGGGGAAGGGAGTGCATCATTCAACGGGAAGTGAAGTGAAAAAATTATACAGGATGTTTTTTTTTCTTTCTTTCTTTGTTTTTTTTTTTTTTTTTTTTTTTTTTTTTTTGGGTATTTCTGTTCGAGTTATTTTGGACTAAGAAAATGTCGATTGTAGGTGTTTTCCTTGAAAAATGTTTTTGATTCTTCTCATTTATGCAAGTCTATCAATGTACAGATGAAATCGGTGGAATCCGCATTGGTTAAACAATAAACAGGTTATTTGCTTGCCTTTCTTCCACATTTAGAGTGTACTGAATTATGGCCTAAACCAAATTAAAGACATGCCTTTCTTTAGAAAATGGGCTGTGCAGTTAGCCGGTTTCGACCTTTATTTCGAAGAACGGCGATAAAGTTATGTGACGTTGGCTGCATATCTTGTGAAATTTGAAGATAGCAGAAATGCGCGGTTGTCTTAATAACATCCGGGTTTCCCTTGAGTTTAGTCGCTAGTTAAAAGTGTTGCAGACTATAAATTGGCATTGGGTTCCTCGAGTCGTCCTGGTTCCTGATTGGTTGGCTGTAGTGTACCCGAAATAGCGTCCAGATACTGTATGTGTACTGATTCACTTCTTTCTTGTGGTACCTTAACAGTTTCTATAAACTCGACGTAAAAATAATTTGAAGTCTTTCTAATGGTGTATTTTATACACTAGAAACTGATAAAAGTCTTTTTTAGTGCCCGCGATTTATGATTCAAACCCCTTGAATGGCATTTTGTGCATCATAAAGAATGTACTTTATTCCTGAGATTTGTAATAAACTTGCCAAGGGTAATTAGAAAATGGGTAATGTTTAGGTCGAAATGTTGAAATTGTCCACTTTAGAACATGGATTAAGGGGAGTGAGAGAGCTCGGTCATGAAGACACACACTGACACTATTGGAATTAAATGGATTTTTTGTTTCTTTATCAGGTTTGTGTGAAGGTCGGTGATTTAAAAGGAGTTTGCCAAGCTAATAAACTTTTCTGTCATGTTCACTATTTGGTATAAGAGGCTGACCAGTAAGCTTAATTTATAATGCACGGCAAAAGAAGTAATTTTTTCATCAGAAAGTGAGTGTCGTACAGCGGTCATTACAAGCTGGGCACTGAAGGAGAGTGTCGTCATCTTCTCCGGACAGTTTGTGTGACGTTATATCGGTGATCCCGCAAAAGAGGATTGTGGTTGCCAAAAAAAACAAAAAAAAACGCGTTCCAAATGAATGTTTACGTGAATGCTTCGTTTACCACATTTGATTGATTTACTCTCTGAAAGATTTTACGTATCTGTCTTATAGAGTGTTCGAGGAAGTGATAGTTTTAAAACGGCTCTGTATAGTAACGCTGTGTCTATTTTTAGAAATTTTGTTGGCGCGTGTCTTGCGCAGATCTAACATATTTTGCACTTTGCACCGTTTTCATGGGCAGGAGTGTGTGGTGTGGCGCATTACAGCTCTGAAACGTGAGGCTTAATTGGACAGTTCTTGTTCGTGTCTCCCAAACCGCAGTTGTTTTTAAAAACCTGAAATTAATTTTAAAAAATCGCTTCAAAAAAGGGGGTTTTTGAATCGGCTATATTAAGTGTTTGTGCTGTCGTGTCCCAAGCAACGCCTAATTAAGTTTTGTGTATCGTTTCAACACCTGCTGAAATGTTATTAACTTAATAAAAGCCACGGAATGGTGCAGATTAAGTGAGCGTATTCTTTCCCGAGTGACTGAGCAGCTATTTTGTCAATTTCTCCGTGAGTGGCAATAGCATAGACTCGAATAATCAAACAGTGGCTAAATATCATTACAGTTGATTACTCAACACAAAGTTTGAAGTGTGTTCGCCGTGTAATCGACACTGGCTGATAACTCGGGGTGAACAAAAAAATGCCATCGTTCTGCTTCATTTCGTGCCCTAAAAAAGCCACAGAAATTGGATTTTATTGCGGAAAAGGAGTTTGGAGAGCGGTGGGGGTGTATCCTCTTCGCAGAAAGGTTAATTTTGCTGAAGGGCGATGTGAAATGATCGTGTGTGATTTCATTTATTTCGCTTGGAAGCGCAAAAAGAACTAAACCCAGAACTGGATTCATAATCAGAGTACATTTTGAAATTTTCAATAAATAAAAGAAACAATTCCTGGATTACTCTAAATAAAATCCAGCGAGTATGTAAAAAATTCTCATGTTCCTGTCAACTTCCAGGGGATTTTTTGGATTAGTTTTGTGCGCAGTCGGTCAATCGCATCGTAGTCAATATCTAAATCAGTATCATGGGTGTTGGTCGCATAAACCGGTAAATTACATAAATCGATTAATACTATACACTAGAAAAAAAAAATCCATAAACGTTCATTTGCATATCTGTACATGCCGAATAAATTACATAAACCGGTTAAACACATATTTTTTTCTTTGGGAAAATGGGCTTGCATTTAACCGGTTTGGACTGCATTCGAAGAAACTCATTGTTGGGGAAATTACGGTGCTTAATTCAGACATCCAAAACACACACCTTTTTGCGTATATATTTGGCTAAAGAAATTATCTGTACAATGTTTCACACTTTACGTTAATTTCTTCCAGCACCTCACCTCGATCGCCTTTGTCTCTTGTTTTCTAATGGAGATACTTAAGCATTGTGTCTCGGGTGCTTCACCCGGGTCGTGCGAGGTTGCCATGCCGAGTCTTGCACAAAGAACCATATATGGAATAAATAAATGAAAGAAAAAGAAGCTTTCTTTTGTAAGGGCGTGTATTCAATTAATTCCCATAAAGTGCGCGTGTGCAGAGAGATTAGCATAAAAAGGGCTTCCATCTGACAAACAGTGAGCAAACAAGAAAAAGTGGTCACTCGTCCTCGACCCAACGGTCATTTCTTTTCAGGCCTTTGATGAGTGTACTTTTGTACGCTATTTAGGTAGAAGATAGCTTGCTTTTGCTCATGTGTAATTTGGGCCAATGCAAATGTATGTGTGTTAATCCGCCCCCCCCCCTCCCCCCTCTCCCGGAGGTGGGGATCGAATGTGTTCTGGCTTGATTTACTAGTTTATAACTTTTCTTTTGGAATGAGGCTTTATGCAACATTATTTATTTACTTCAACCATTAAAAATGAATGACTTTTGCACAGGAGCGAGACATAAATCACATGATTTATCGTTACCCAATGTACCAAAATTCAATTTTTGAGTCGAAGAGCACATCTGTGTAGTGATTCTTTTGACTTAGTAATTTTTTGTTTGGTGTTATTTTCCAGGGGTGAGATCCAATATCGTTGTATACTTTGGAGCAAGGAAATGGTTTTGCAGAGAACCTTGATGGATGCGCAAAGTGTGGTTTATTTTGTTTGGAGTCTGAGCAAATTCATTTCCCCCCCTCCTCCCCCTAGCCTGGGACACAGGGCGTCGGAGCTGAAATCAAGTGGTCTCATGCCACTGGGCCTCTGCTCATTCCCAGTCCCTTCCGCCGGCCCCATCCCAATACATATCAGAGATGCTCTGTATTGCAGACGTCGAAGTTGCTTGATGCAGCAATGGCCCGTGCTGCATCATTCCGTCGTCTTTTGAGGGATTGCGTCGTTTCCGGACAGGAAAGGAAAGAAAAGAAGTCGGCTTCGTGTTTAGTAAAAAAAAAAAAAAAAAAAAAAACGAAATCTCGCGCACGTTTAATCAGTCTCAGCCCCGCATTCTTTGCAAGAACCATTCTTTTAGATGGCAGGGGTAGGACGTTGCTATTTTCGAACTCTGACGAAATTCCCATTTGTAATATCATAAAAAACCTTGCTAACAAAAGTGACTGGTGACCTAAAGAAGGCCATAAATTGTCATGCATCGCCAATTTATGTCGTTGTTTATGCCCCCGCGTCAGACATGTTTATTTTATCCAGGCATATATGTATCTGCTTTTCCAGCAGAGGGACTTGTTCGTAATTTCTTGCTCAAGGGAATTGCCGGGAGTGACGTAGCTTCCGGTGCACTATTTCCGGCGTCTGGGGGAGGGGGCGATAAAGATAGAGGCGGTATTGAGGGCGAGCCACTGTTGGTCGATGCATGCCCCATTTCTGTCAGAGTCGTCCATTAGCGGGGAACGTGCGTTGACTTCCAACCCTAGTAAATAGGCTGACTTTGTTCTTAGCCTTCGAGGGAAGGGGGGGGGGGGTATAAAGAGAAACTATTGGTAAACGACATGGAAAATTTAAGCTAAATTCCTGTATTTCATTTCTTTGGTTTTCAACTTTCAAGACGGATGACAAAATAAAAGTTATCGCCTGGTAGATATACAATGTTGAGAAAATAATTGAAAAGATGAAAATATTGATTAAATGTCGGGTACTTCACAGCCCCTTGTCAACGTGTGCAACATTAAAAGCTCGTTCTGTTTTAAATGGAAAATGTATATTGAAAACTAATGAAAGGTATGAAAAAGGGGGCGAGTGCTTTAAGTAAAGCGCTACCATCAGCCGTCACAAAAACAGATTCAAAGTAAAATATAAATCAATAATAGAGAAAGGATTACCATTGATTGATTTGAAATCGACAGAGATCTTGGAAAGACAGATTGTTGAAACTTGAAAATTAGCAGAAATCGCATGTTTAAAATCACCTGTCTGCCGGAGAAAATAGGATACTGAATGGATTTTCAGAGGAAAGGTCTAAATTCGAGGATAGTCAACAAGAAATGCCAAGATATAAATTGATATAATGAGTCCGATTTTTAAAAATGTGTATTTTTGTTATACTGCTTCGTCTGGCTATAATACCTGTGCAAATTAAATTTTGTAAATTTAAAACTACTTATTAGTAAAGGAAACATACAGATTCCGTAAGTGGCATCGGTTGTCACGACAACAGCTACTTGCACACTACGGAAAGCCAACGGAAATAGAAACATCTGGTACATAAGTATATTTCTGTTGGAAGCTGTTTTTGCAACCAATTAAAGCAAGATCCTCAGCGTGACTTGTAGCCAGAAAAATGCTATCTTAACTCACTATTCTGTCCAGGGCTTCCCCGACATTTTACACACCATAATTTGAGAGTAAAGATTTCACCCTCAGATCCCGCTCTTCATTTGATGTAGGTCTTCAAATTTCGCATGTATAACGCCTGGATACTAGTGGGCTTGCAGTAGACTTTCACGTGTTTTGGATGCTGGCTTAATGCGCTTTAGAAGACTCATTGTAAAGTATCGCTGCCAATTGAAAGAAGAGTATAAGGGTCGTAAAAATCTTAGCTGGATGACCACGCTCTTCATAACGTCGATAGACGAGTGTACTGGGTATAGTCCAGAACTTCAGTAGTAAAATAAACCTTGTCGGAGCGAAACTCTTATCGTCGATTTGGTTTATATATATATATATATATATATATATATATATGTTTTTTTTTTTTTTTTTTTGTTCACTTCCACATAGGCGGTGTAACAACTTCGTGGGGGAGGTGGGGGGGGGGGGGGGGGAGGAGGATCGGGAGTGCACTTCGTCAGAGTGACAAGAGTTGAAAATAACTTTGAAACATATTCAAGGATTCGAGTTTATCCTCAATTGGCGTCAGTTTTGGATATATACAAACAAGGTTGGACATGGTGCCATAACAAAAAAACCCGTTACAAGGGCTGGCTGTATTTGAGTTGCTGGTGCTTCGTTTGGTGGCTGATGGAGTCAGTCACGGTTGAGGACTTGATTCGGTTAATGTAGATTACCGTCACTGTTACCCCTATAGAACTGGTTAACTTTAGTCTACGTTCAAAGTTTAAGTCGGGGTGAAACGATGTTGCTAGTGTCGCTTTCGGTTCTGTATTCCCAATTCTGCACGATATTCTTGCGCGTTTGCTGTGTAACGGCAGTTCTGATGTAAAATCAGCTGCAAACGCACTCATTCTTCTGTTGGTGTATCGATATAAGTTCTTTAAAAGACATATAGGGGGCAGTTCAATATTTCAGGGAGGCAGTATTTCGTCCGAGTGTTAAACAGAGTAACATGACTCGCAGTGATGGTTTTGGGACCCGGTCATCCGGACGCTTTTGGGATATACCCATCGCAGCTTGGAAAAATAACAAAATTATCTTCCAGTATCAATTTGGAATATTGTTGAAAGATAGTAAATTGATTCTAGACAAGACTTACTAAGTAAATCTTCGGCTGAGAGTCGCCAGTACAGAGTGTGGCATGACGTGCCCAGGACTGCATTGTCGGTGTTCACGTGCTTGACACGTGCACTAACAGTTCATGCGTGTTTTTTTATGCTGGATCGCGCCGTAACGTCTTTGACGTGAAGTCTCGTGGCATCACGTCACCAGGGCTACGTTGTGTCTGTGTGTGTGTGTGGGATCATGTACTCGACACGTGACATCAGAGATTTCTAGGCGAGATCGTCTGCCACAGTCTCAGCGGACGCGTGCATAGAAGCAAAAGCAACGTCAATCACGCGGGATTGTAATCTGTTAACAACGCTCACACTTCTTTTGCTTTAAAAAAAAAAAGGTTTAAAATATCTAGAAATGTTCACGCCCAGATAAAGTTATAGGCTTTGGGTAGAGTTAAACTAGTTCACAGACTGACAGTTTAAACTAGCAAATGCACATTCTTGGGATTGGCTCGAAAACTACTTTAATCTCTATGGTTACAGGCTGGTAGTTTTTGTTTATTGAAATATAATCAGCTGTGCTTGTGCTTAACTGTAATCAATGATGTGTCGTATGACAAGACCTGATTTGTGGCTTATGAGAGATAAAAATTTTGACTGAAGTGCATCACGTGAAATTTCACTAGAAATCTGTAAATATGATACCTTTTTATGCGAGCAGTTTCTGTGTGGGTGTGTACTCGGGAGAGATGCGGGTACACAGGGAGTGACGCCACGGTACTGTCTATAGCTGAAAGTACACATTGACGGCCGAGCGTGGGTCCCATGTGACGCCTGTTTACATCGTCGGGGACTAAATATCAAGGGATTTCTTTCGAGGCATTTATGGATATAAATGTCCACACTGGACAACTGATAACGTACGCGTGGTTGGTTGGGTGGATTTTGGCTGATTGGATGTTGGTTGGATGGATATTATTGTTATTCTCGGGATTTAAATGAGTCAGAGGCGATTTTTGTAGTCTGGACTCTGTCGTGGGAACTAGTACCCAGTGAAAACAATCTAATATTTTACTAAGTTGAGGCGAGACGGGCTGTGTCGGATGGGCGGTTGGTCTGGGGCGGGGGGTGGGGGGGGGGGCTGGTTGGCTGGAGGATGCCCAGGAGTGGAGTGGTAGCCCCCTGGTGTGTCGTACTGCTGTCAATGAAAATGACGTCCTTGCCACGACAGCCGTTATTTGAGCGTGCTGGAGCACGAATCAGGGCATGTAATAACGCTGTAGAAGACTCCCCCCCCCACCCCCATCGCGTCCCTAACTTTATGGTATACACGTTATGAACAGAACCCCAGGTTCTGTTTTGTTGGTAAGGAATACTTGATTGGCTGCTCCTACTTAGTGGAAAATGGAAAATAAGTAAATAAAATTAAAAAAAAAACATGCACGCACAGATTGTTGCATGCATCATTAAGGCACATTTTGTGATCCAGTCTGTTACTTCAAGGGTGCAGTTTTACATTTACTCAGTACTGTAAAGTTTTGACGCAGTTTTACAGGGGCTCGCTACTTTGGAGTTTTGGTGCAGTTTTACCTGGGCTCACTACTGTGGAGTTTTGGTGCAGTTTTACAGGTGCTCGCTACTGTGGAGTTTTGGTGCAGTTTTACATGGACTCACTACTGTGGAGTTTTGGTGCAGTTTTACATGGGCTCACTACTGTGGAGTTTTGGTGCAGTTTTACATAGGCTCGCCACTGTGGAGTTTTGGTACAGTTTTACAGGGGCTCGATGCTGTGGAGTTTTGGTGCAGTTTTACAGGTACTCGCCACTGTGGAGTTTTGGTGCAGTTTTACATGGGCTCGCTACTGTGGAGCTTTACACCGGCTCTACAACCGATGAGTTTGGTAATCCGGTGTCTCCTAGCTGCGCATTGCTTCTGAGACACGCAGACGGAGAGGTGATAAAAATGTTGTGTCCAAAGGAAGGGGTAATCTCTGTTAAATTTTCACCCAAAATAGTTCGACATGGAAAAAATGAGTATTGAATATCCTTCCCCCCCCCCAATTATGAGGTTTCGGCTAAAGGTGAAGACTAGTTTTTCTTGTTTTGAGTATTATGTAGTATTATTGTGGTGGAGCAGGACGAGCTGTGTGGTGGAAGCCCGTGAAAGAGGTAGTCTGTTAACCGCTTCAACTTTATGGAAATCTCATTCATCACAATAACTAATACCAGATATACTTGCGCCACGTTATATAGAAAAAAAAATAACTAGACAACGCCCTACGCTGCATTTCGACGCAGAGCTGAATTTTCACTTGCCCATTTCCCCTGCACTAAAATATTGACAAAAGGTAAGGGAAATACGATTAAGTCGGACGTTTACTGTGGCCTGGGGGCGAAAAAAAAAAACTTTTAGCTTGTGTGCCTTCGGTATATAGGATCAGCAAACATGACTCATGTCTACCAGACAGCAAGCGTTAATCTCTTAAGAACTCATTTCTTTTACCCTCCCCTCATCCCCCCCACCCCAGTCTTACCGTGGAGTTGACTATCTTGGCAATATTTGCTGTTTCGATGCTAGGCAAGTTAGCTCAGCATATATCGCCAGTGAAAAGAGTTACTGTAAGAAACCTTAAGCCAATATTAATAAGTAAATTATGTTTGCTCACTCGACAAGAAGTAAAACTTGAATATGCCTGTATAGATTACATGATTGAGTTATGGGGAGGCTTCGCCGGGTCTTGGTTCTTTGTACAGATTCAAAGGGAGACGTGGACGGCTTTTAAAAAGTTTCCAGCTTAACCAGGGTTCTAATTGCTACAATATTGACACATACTTTTTTTTGTCAGATGTAGAACGCAGTCGGGTGGTTTATGTGGTAAATTGGTATGATAAACAGCAGTTTACTCTGAACTTGTGAAAACATGGCAGAATGTCGGAGTGTCAAATGAACGTCACATTGCGTCACGCGTCAGGCGTCGCTCTACATTTTCTGTGGCGCTACCTCTCGACGTGTGCTCAAACGGTTTTCCTGTCGAACGTCAATTGAGAAGAACAGATAATCGATAGAAATTATTCCCTTTAGTTGAGAATAAACTTGAGATTGAGATTCCACAACAACAGTAACAGCATCTTTATGAGAAAAAAAAAGGAAGGAAAATGTCTTCCTTTCCTGCGCTATCCCAAGTGTCGAATAGACTGATTGGCATCACAGAGTGAACCCTTTTCTTGTTGCCGAGTTCCATTTCTCCTGTGTGGCTTGCCTGGGAGTCTATAATAGAAAGGTGATTGCTTGTGGCTTGACTCTGTTATAGTCTTCTGTGACAGCGGCGACAAAAGTGAAACCAAATGGCTTTTCTTCTTGTCCACTTGAATGTCGGTGTAGTAAAATGTTGGCGTATTGAGAGGGGGTTTCTCATTGAAGCCCTAAGAAACTGAAAAGAAAGGCAATGCGATATTCTGTTTTGGCATTTAAAGATTTAATGCAATACAGTGGGCTTGGTCTGTTTGCGGCGTGGTGTGACAACTACGGTTTTGTCAAAGGATGTGCTGCACTAGGTTCCCGGAGAGACGGGTCGTAAACGGATGTGCTGCACTAGGTTCCCGGAGAGACGGGTCGTAAACGGATGTGCTGCACTAGGTTCCCGGAGAGACGGGTCGTAAACTCGGCAGATATCGGTAGTGTGACTGAGGGAAACAAAAAAAAAATGTGTGTGCGAGAAAAATCAATTGGGAGGTCAAAACCCAGGGCAAGATTGCCATGTGATCCCTTCAAACACTGCGATGTTAGTAAACACAAAGTGAAATTTGAAAAGGCAGAATTACGGTTAGGATTGTAGGAATTCCGTTAAATAGTAATGGTTGTAAATGGCTGTGCATCACGCAAACCCAAAATGCCATTGTCATCACAGAAGGGAATAAAAAAAAACGTCTTTTGCAAGCGTCAGTTTTGAAACGAGGAACTAAAATACTGAAAGGACCTTTTCCTTCATGAATATCACATTGTCTCACGATACTGTTTCACTGAAGGGTTGATAGTGTCGAGGTAAAAAGTGATTTTTTTTATACCCGTTTCGCAATACAGGAGTGGAATATTTAAGGCACTTTACTTATATAAGTGCGAAGGGGGGTGAAGAAGTCCCAGTGTGAGACCTATTATTAATGAAAAACAACCAATAAATCATCACTGTTGTGTCAGCTTGTCTTTTATCTATATTCGCATCGTCCTGTGGTGGAAGCCGGAGCACATTGAGCGGTTTTTGAAGCATGACAAATATGTAAATATAAGAAATTGTAGTACATAAGCTTGGTTTTATTTCACCGTGATTGGATAAAAATAAAAAGTGTAATACCATTTATATAAATGAAATAATATAAATTATTGGTGGCAACAAATGAAACAAATATGAATTTTGATTCTTGCTGTTTTTATGTAAAAAAGGGACGAAAGAAGTGAACGTATTAATTAGGAAGGTTATTATTAGACGCATTGCCAGGGACACACATGAGAAAAACCTCGTCATATCCGGCCAATATGCGACTTGTTGGCTTGAATGCGGCCTCCTCGCACTCAGTGAACAAGAAGGGAGGTACACCTGCGAGAGCTGCAGTCAGGGGCGAGCCCAGGCTAGACCGCTCAGTGGGAGATATGGCTGGGGTGCGGTATGGACCTCTGCAGCTGGGGTGTACCCGGTCCGCCTAGGAGAACTGCAGTCAGGGGCGAGCCAAGGCTGGACCGCTCAGTGGGAGTTATGGCTGGGGTGCGGTATGGACCTCTACAGCTGGGGTGTACCCGGTCCGCTCTCTGTAGTTGCTTTTGGGTGGGTTGGGGGTGCGGTCTGTAGCTGTGCTGCTTCCGCCCTGAATTCGGCAGTTCCTTTACGGGAAGGAGGAGGGGGTTGGGAAGTTTGGAGATGCGACAAACAAGCCGGGAGCTGTCAACTAAATTTTAACCAAGATTTGCGCAACAATATTGCGGAAGTATATCATGCATATGTCGTGCGCAACCTTTTCAGTATGCTGCAAGACGCACCCCTGGATATCACTAAACAATGGTTTGGGTCGATGGTTTGAAAAGCTGACAAGTGAAAAGAGGAAGGCACAGTCATATGGAAAGGCGTGCTGCATATCACATGATTCAAGAGGGAACCGAATAAATTTAGTATTTTTGCGCTTGGACATTGATGTTTTAGATCGTGGTGCCCTCCTCCCCCTCCCGCCGCCCCCCCCCCCAGCCTCCCTCCTCTCATTCCTGCCCCCACCTCACCAAAGTCAGAATGACTTCACCCCTGCCCGTGATTAATGGTCAGTATCTCTAGCGTTAAGACGTCTCTTCCACCATATCAGCATTAATGGGACTTGTGAAACCACATTCAAGACTTTGCCAAATGGGGGTATATAGACTATACCCATCTTTTCTAGTATTCTGCGCTACACAGCAGAGACTAATTAGTTCTAAGTGAAAGACGACCGGCATCTTTTTACAGCTGATGTGAGGGCTTAAAGACACTTTAAGAGAACTGGGTAGAAGGGGGTTAACAGGAAGAGGGGCAAGTAATAGCATCATAAGTTTATAGCACGGCTAAATATTTTTGCCCCTTAAGAAAAAAGTTTAAAAAAAAAAAGGAAGGAAAAAAAACAAGGGGAAAAAGTAAACAAAACAAAAAACAACCAAACAATAGAAAAAAAAAAACGAAAAGAATAGAAAAAGAAGGAAAAAAAGAAGAATAAATGTGAACTTGCCAAAATGATGTTATGTTTGGAATAAAGGGCGTGCACATAGAGAAAAAAGGATGCGTTTTAATGTTCGTTACATGTGAAGGCAAAATACTGGAATCTGTCTAGTTAAAAATACTTTGCAGAGGTAGCCTTTACTTAATGGGCTATTTGCTAAATGATTAATAATCTTATACGTTAAGTTTTATACCGTACAGTGCCATTGAAATAGAGAAAAACCAAGGCAGAAAAAAAAAGCCAGCCAGCCAGAGATTTATGGCGTTTCTACCAACTACCTGTCGCGATTTTTGGTTTTTGCCGTTTACACAATTATAGGATACATATGTACGATAATAGAAGTGGAATTTTTGGCTGGATAACACACGATGCTTAGTGTTTTGTGCATGGATAAAGTTAACTTTTTATGGAAATGTAGATGGACTCTCGCAGAGCGGCTATTCGCATAAACCGCTTAATTGCATATTGTTGAAAAATCCTTTAGCGCTCTTTTTTGATTGATTGCATAGTGTTTTTAGAAAAAAATTGGCTTCGCAGTTAACCGTTTCGACCACAGCCAGGATACGTGGACTTTGTAGGGGTTAAGAGCAACTATCCTGATGACTGGGTGTGGGGGTGGGTAGGCGTAAGGAATGGTGGGCTATTCTTGTCTGACAATGACCTAGCAGTTTAAAGGGATCAAAAGAACAATACAATACAATCTGACAATGCGTAGTGCTTAATATCAACTATCCTCGGGATTGAGGGGGGAGGGGGGGGCGGTGTGAGTGATGGTGCGGTATTCTTGTCTAAGAATGCAAAATTATGTCCACTATTGATTAGATTTTGCAACACTTCTGGAGATACACCGGATGTTGAAAAAATCGCTTGTAAGAGTCGCCCCTGGGAGGAAGTCCTACCAATTATACGAATCTTCTTTGCTCGTCCATATTTCTCTCCAATCTGTTCTCCAATGTTGGTTTGCAGCATCCGTAAAAATGTATCAGCCGATAAATATATCTAATAAAATCGAAAAGGCGAGGCAGTAAATAATTGACAGACTGCAGGACGCCTACTGCAGGCACTGGATACGCCGAGTATTACGATTGATGGGACGTCATGCAGGCAAACATAAAGTCACGTTGCGTTTCGGCAGTGCTTTTGAGGATGGGAGGGAGAGGGGTTAAGGCGAGGGGGAGGGGGGGGGGGGGGAGGGGATGACGTGTGGAGTTGATCTGAAAAAAAATGGGGCCATTCCTGATTGTTGCTTGTCATGTATACATTTCGAGATGCCGACCGAGGGCGAAAATCGTTGCGTTGGGAGGAAACTAGTCTGTGCGGAGATAAAAAAAAATACGCACGGTATCTAATTGGTGCGGGTCTGGGGAGGAAAGCTGGTTATCTCATACGTTTATGCTGTTTTTCTCCTGACATGGTCTAGGCGATTCAAGGATCAAAATCATTAGTTATTCGCATGAAATACGGGGAAAGATTTGGCCTGGCAGCCAGTTCTTCGGAGTATATAGGCGTTTATCCTGGATAACCTGAATGTAGTGAAATATCGTGAGAAAACTCCGTATTTCTTTTTTTAAGACGGTACCGCATTTTTTTTTTTTTTTTTTTTTTGTAAAGAGTAACATGTGTAGTCCAGGCATTGGTCTTCCTGTATTGGGTTGTACTTGAAGCGCAGGGCAAAAAAGGGAATGAAAGAAAGTTAGAGAGTAGTAATTTATTGGCGTCACATTGGATAGATTTATCATTGCGATATCTTTTTAAATATTCCACGTGCGTAGCCTGGAATTTTTTATTCCAAGACATGCAAAATTTATTACAAATGAAATGACACTAGGCGAGATGGAACATTTAGTGCTTCACGAGTTGACTTGTGTTCGTGAGTCCCAAGCAGCCATCACTATGCATTGTGACGAAAATTTCAATTTCAAAATATCACGTTCACTGCCTGTAAATTATGCATGGCACGCCGCAGAAAAATAATAAATAATTAAATAAATAAAGCACTCAAATAAACTGCATATTTACTGCTGTTAAGAAATAGAAGGATAGTTACACTTATGAAGGATAGTTTGTCTATTTATTCTTTCAGTAAGATTAATCTATATTTGGGTACTAAACGTCATATTCGCAGGGTGTCGTGGAATAAAGGCACTTCAGGTCCGGGTTGCGCTGGTCTCTGCCCGCGCGCCCGCGGTGAGGATCAAATGAGTTAAGATGGAATTAATGTAACCTTTGTATGAAAACGAAACGCAAGTGATCTGAGAATCTACTCCGACATTTTCAGCTCTCAGTTGTCTTACTTGTTGCTGACTTGTTTTGAATTTTTCGTTCTCCATAGCATGTTGATTCCCTTAACGTCCAGTAAGTCGGCCACCACTGCCACCCACAGACCCACCCACTGCCACCCCCAGACCCACCCACTGCCACCCACAGACCCACCCACTGTCACCCACAGACCCACCCACTGCCACCCACAGACCCACCCACTGCCACCCACAGACCCACCCACTGCCACCCACAGACCCACCCACTGGCACCCACAGACAGTATAGCATCGTAAGCCGGCCGCCATTGGCACCCACAGTACAGTATAGCATTGCCACTGGGTGCTCGTAGCATGGTACTTGACCGGCAATAAATGTATGTAGGGTATACTGCACCGACTTTAAAAGATGACAACTTGTACCCCACTGACAATACTCGGACCACGGGCATCCATCGCGTATATACCATTGTCATCGACAAGAAGTGTTATTTGTCCCCAGGGTTGCGATCGCGAGTAGTTTTGTCGATGGCTGTGCTTTGGTTCGACGCCGTTGACAATCACCATTGACTTGCTGTGGATATCCCTTTAGTTTGACTTCTCCTGTAATGTCTATAATTGGATGCGCACCCCCGCGAAAATGTTCGCTATGAATTATATTAGGCTGGGGCTAAAAATACTCTGGGGTTTACAGTATGGGTATCTTTTAGCAGTGAGAGATAGGATCGTCTTAACAAGTGAACAATGAAATATTCCTTGAGGAATCATATCTGCTATTAATTATTGATACGCACAGTCTTTATATGATGTCAATTTTACAGTTTTTGGTAAAGTAAAAAAAGAGCCTCGTGGCAATTTATGCGATGGTAATACTGACGTAGAGGGGGTGTCCGTATTACCTCGTTCGTATAGGGCAATAAGATGTTATCGGTTTGACCACGGTGAGGCCGTGGTATGGGGCAGATCCAGTATGGATTTTGGAAGCTTCAGTGATGTTCCATTGTGTATGAGTGGCGCTGTCACGTCCTGCTTCATTTCATGTTATACGGAATATATACACTGCGTGTGGCTCTTTGAAGGAGTGAGAGGGGGGGGGGGGGTTGGAGGCGGTGGTCTTTCCCCGTTTTAGCTTGAGTGTGCTGGAACAGTAGTGTTCCCCTTACTGCAATTAAGCTGTCACCGTAACAACAAGCAGTGATCAAACACGAGAACTCTAATATTGGGCTCCGTTGCATTAAAAAGGGGATGCTGATACTGCTTTTACCGTCACTTACAGCAGCGGCATCGCTATATATAGAATATAAAGCACAACAGCAGTTGGATTACTTACCATCGGAAAAAAAGTAATCTGAAGTTTCGAGGCCATGAATGCACTGCGTCACATTTTCCGATGACGCCAGATTTGTAGGAGGAATGGAAGGAGGGGGAGGGGTGATAGAGTGCTCAAGAGGTTAAGTCAGAGAGATACCCGGGTCAGCCATCAAACGTTTATTTTTGTTGGTGAGCCTCGCTGCGTGTTTTGGGAAAAGGGGTTGCTGGAGAGAGGGCTTCGGGTGAATACGTCATCAACGACCAAAGGACACTTGTGTTGCGTGCTCTGCGTATCGCGGGGATGGGGATGGTTGGTTGGTTAGAACAAGACCGTAGCAGAAGCAACGGGAGACTGCGAGGTTTTATTCGAATGTCTAGCTTTTGTTGCTATAAGTGTTTTATTAACATCGTATTATTTAAAATAAGAGTTCTGAAGCAAATAAGAAAGCAGATGCCTTTTGATATGCTATTTTTTTTTTTTTTTACCTAAGTGTGAAAATAAGTTGAACAATTAAATTGCTATCTTTTGGCGATAGGAAATAAAATATTTTAAAATTGAGTTTAATTTTAGCTGATCATTAAAATATCGGTGGTTCAGTTTGGATAACCTATCGGAATTTTGAATTTTTAAAAACTTGCTATTTTTCAATTTTTTTCATGTTTTTTTTTCTGTTTGTAAATAAAGACAATAAGTTGTTTATGTAGCTCATAACCTCAACTGATGAATTAACGAAAGCTTTCGATTTCTGTGACATTCTACGTATCGGTAGTCTATTCCAGATTAGCCTACAAAAAATATCTGGTTTCTGTTTTGCTTCAGAATTGTAATTTTAAATAATGCGGTGTTTATTGCGCTTTTACTTAACGTCTGCGATAGGTTATGGCCCAAGAATGACGTCATTTGTTGCGTCTACGAAACCGTGTGTGTGTGATTCGAAAAGCTGTGTCACAGAAATGTGTGGAATGGTGATGTGGTGTGGTGTGTTCTTGCCCAGGCCGTCGGTTTTTGCTGCTAATTCTGTTCTGTCATGACGAGCGCCGTCTTGTGACATTTACATTTAAGCTGTAGTAGCAAGTCTGGAAGTGAGGCTTAACGGGGGACCTCGGAATGTGACGTCATCAGGCTTGTAGGTAGGACGTGATAAGTGTGATTTACCTGTTTCTATCGCTGTTGCTGGTTTGGGACTGTGGAAGGAGGGGGGTGGGGGGCAGGGCTGGTTTGGGACTGTGGAAGGAGGGGGTGGGGGCAGGGCTGCTTGGGCCAGCGAAAGTGGGGGGGGGGGGGGCAGGGCTGGTTTGGGACTGTGGAAGGAGGGGGGGTTGGGCAGGGCTGCCGGTCCTTGATATTCCTGTAATTGGTCCTTTTTAGCCGAAAGCCTGCAATGCATCATGCAGTAATGATTCGGCGGGGCGTTTAACACACCACCCTTTCCTCTCCCAGTCATACACTGAAAATAAATGAATAAAACAAAATGTTTTATCGTCAGTGCAATGGAAGTAGCGGTCTTGAATTAAAGTTAACCTTTTAAAAATTGTGCTTTATGAATGAATGAATGAATCGTGCTTGTTAGCACAGCGGCTGCACGCACTGAATACTGAAAGAGACGGAGAAACTAGTTAAAAAGGGGGGTCTGCATAATGTGAACGTGAATGACTTGGGAAGTGACGGTCAGAGAAAAAAAGCTGACCGGATGAAAAGAAGCTGGTGGTGAATAGCGGAGAATACGAAATAAAAGGCGAATTCTGCCTGAAAGGAAAGTCTAACAAAAGTAAAGAAAGCTCGAACTGGGTGAAATAATAGTAAATCCTTATGATCCCCCCATTTGCAGGGAGATTGTGTGGACAAAGGTTGCCCCCCAGCAGATTAAAAACGTAAAAGAAGAATATTGCGGATCATGGAGGCCTGTGCATAAACACAGATCTGATTCCGAAACCTTTTGATGGCGACCATTAGCATTTCCAGTGGACGAAAAGACCACACGAGGCTATGGTTTAACCACCGAACACGACCACTGTCCACCCAAAAGAGCATTATCTTCGTTTGCATTTGAATGTGATTTTATGTGAACTCTTTTACTTAGGCCGTCGAGACCTACGCTGACACTCACCACTTAAAAGGGCACCGGCCGCTTATGGGCTCATAATCGTCCGAATTTGTTTCCGTCATTTGCTCGGCTTTTTCCGTGGATGTCACGTGCCGTTAAGACGATATAGAAACTTGACATGGATACAAAGGAGTTGGGATTAACTGATACAAGAGAATGTGGATATGAGAAATGACGCCTTAGTTAATTTCTGCATAATCTTATCGTGAAATCGCCTCAGGGTTGAACTCTTGGATTTGAGTGGTGGTGTTTGCAGAGAAGCCACACGTACTATCAATAAAGAAATGCGTCTTGAGATACGAGCGCTCCTTGGATATTAGCAGTCACATTTGCTATCTGGATTTTATTCAATTAAAACAAAAAACACCAGTGAAGAAGCGAAAAAAGGGGACAGAATTCCCGGCGTGTGTTTGGCCAAAGTATACATTCAGGGCTTCTTGCGTCATTGCTTGTATTATTTGGAACCCCTCCTTATCCAGAAAAGGCATGGAATTGCATACATAAGGATGTTTGTGTTGGGAAAACGTGAGCGAGTAAAAAGTCGTCATTGATATACGATACGGGATATGTCGAGTTTTCAATGATCTATTGTATAGAGACTCCCCTTAACACGAGATACTCGCAAGTTTGATGACGAAGTTTTGTATGTGGGCCTGCTGAACTCAGTGAAAAGAAGCTTAATCTACATGAACAAACATTAAGGCAAAACCCACAAGTGAACTGATCTAAAACAAATTTCATAAAATAAATTTACTTAACGTCGTGGAGAAAAAAAGTGAGAGCGGGAGTATAGAACACTTGTATTGTGAACAGCTTGTTTTTCAGTCGTGTGTATGTGTACGAAATCAGGGCGAATTGTCAAAACGGTTAATTCCGTGTTGAACTTTTTCTGTCTTGTGTCTGTTCGTGCTGCCGTGTCCATTGGTTTGGCTCGGGGTCTGTCTGCTGGATACGTATGTGAGAAACTAACGGATGTCGCCTATTTTGTTGTCTTGTCTTGAAGCTAAGCGGCCGTCCGTCCTATTCAAATGTTTATTCGGGATTGATCCAAGCGAAGACAGCCTCCCCACTGTAGTCTCGAAAGCACAAACATGCAGCGGTAGCAGACCTGTATTTGACGACAAAAAAACAAGAGGCCCAACTTATTAAACAGCAGCGATTGATTCCGTTCTATGTCGCAACGTCTTTTAGAACAGGGGGGACTGATTCCACCTCAGTGAAATGTCAAATTTATGTATGGGAAACGCTCACATAAAAAGAATGACATTTTGATTAATTTCGATGTTACAAGAGAAATGTGTGTTTCTATTAGACGTTTGAATAGATAAATATATGAAACTGGTTGAAAGAAGACAGCTGTAAAGAGAACTTTTTTTTTCTTCCATCCTAAGAGCAAAGCTAGATTGGGCAAGGAAAGCAAACACATTGGATATTGCGGAACAATTAAATGTCGAATTGCATAAATGAATATGTAACAAAATTATGCTCTTGGAGTTAACGCAGTGTTTAAATGTCATAGCTGCTGATAGCACTTTGCAATCTGGCTTCTCTATTGTATAACAACCTGTACATCTAACGTAAAGAAAAGAAGTATTCACAGCACTGCTTGGTACATGGAGGACCAAATCGGTCGGATATTGGCGGCTGAAAAAAAAAAAAAAACGAGGTGACCTTTTGAAAGGATAAAAGAACCGTATAGGTGAAAGTGGCCCAAATACAGCGGCCTTTGGATAGCATTTAATCGGCAAGTTTCACTTGAATAATGCCACTGCTTCCAGCCAGTCTCCTGTGCTTGGGAGCGAATGAGAAAACTGCGTAATGAATTAATACCCTTGTTAAAAGTAAACGAGGACCTTTGGTTTTGTCCGAAAAGTTCACGAAATCTGCTATGTGATTTGAATGTCGTTCTTTAGAAGATTGGAGTTCGTTCAACTACCCGCATCAACGCTATATCAAGCCGTTCTAGTCAAGCCTTAAATGTCTCATATTATCGCTCAGTGGCAACGCCTTCTCGCACTCAATTTCTTGTTTGGTGTGGATGAGACACTGAATCTTTTTCGTTGAATCTGTGATAAACGTTAGAATTCGAAACGAAGCGACGATGTTTTTGCACGTACGCAGGGATTACTGTTATTGAGTCTCAAACCAAACAAACTGTGATAGGAAAAGAAATTAATAAACAAAAAGCTCAAGTTTTCTATAAACACGTTTGAATAATTAAAGAGTACTTGCAATTGAGCATTTCTCACATTCTTCCGTTATTGGTCAAGAATAAATTACACGACCGCAACTAAAGGTCAGAGAAGGTCAGTGTCAAGGAAAGGTCAAGGTTGTGTGTTTTGGACAAAAAAATAATGATGAACTAATATTGTAAGTTGGCATTTTGCATAAACTGAAATCTTGTGCAAACGGTGGAAGCCTTCTCTGCAACAATCGGCCAGTGATCAATGACGTCATTTTGTCATTGAACGTTACAACGAAACATACAAAATCTGAAACAGGCAGTTAAACAAATTGTGTAAAAAAAGAAAAAAAAAAGGAATCGTGGAAACTCTGTACTGTTCATAATTGTCTCCGTGGATATTTTTTACTTGTGAAGACTAATTGAAGAGTTGTTGGGAAAAAAGGAAGAAAAGTGACATAATATGTAATTACGCACTGAGACCATTAAAAACTTCAGTTACGTATAAAAAATTAAGCGCACTAGAATGTCTTTCAATATAGCACATCTGTGAAATTTCAACTTGGAACGAAGTGCACAAGCACGGAACAAAGCTCATCTTAATGTCTACAATAGGATGGTAAATAGTAGACGACATGGTGATTTGAGGAATTTATTCTGTGGTGACAGTTGATGTCGCGATTCTTGCACTTAAGGCGGCTTGTGAGTTGAGTTCAGAACAGGATCAATGATATAAAATCTGTGAACATATTTAACATACAATTTTTTTTTCTCTCTGTCTCAGTTTCTCTCTCTCTCTCTCTCTCTCTCAAAGAAAGCGAGTACTTATTATTTTTTAGATACCGAGTACTGTGTACTGTAAGTGTACTGCAAGGAGGACTTTGAATAGTTGCGAACTGGATTAGTGCTGATTTAAAACACAACCACAAGATTAAAACAAAGGTAGCCTGCACGCATATCTGATAAGTTGAGAAGCTGCATTATCTTTTATTATCTATTCTGTCGAGTGTTTGCACACCCAATCGCAGCGGCCAATTTTAAGCGTTATTGAAACTTGGACCTCTTGACGAGTTGTAACTTTATGTTTTGTGCATGAAGTGCATAATTGTGTACATTAGTAACAGTTAAACTGAAACGCTCTCCTATAAACTAACGCTGCTGAATTCAACGTATCATCAAGATATGTGATGTATCGGGCTGTGAGACCTGGTTTTGAAAAAGAAGAGAGATCTGTTGACGTTCTTTAAACGGGACACGTGAATTTGGATCAATATGACATACAGAATAAAAACTCAACGAAGACGGATTACTTAAGCTGCTAAAAGGGACAAAGTATCGCCAGAGAAGAAAACAAGCCAGGAAACTGAAATTTGCATATTGAAACTTATTTGCAAGTTAAAATTGATAAGTTAGTATACAAGTGGCTTGTATAGTATAGGGAAGTATACCGGATATAGTAGTTATCAGTGGAAATTTTTCTTCAGGATAATGGAATTTTGAAAAAAAGTCATCAGTAGTTTAAATATAGCACTTGTTTGGTGTATAGAGTTATAGAGTAAACAAAGATTTTCAAAACAGACAATTGTGACGTAAATTAGCAAAGGAGAGTGAGTGGCCGAACAGATCACCCATTCCTCCCCGTATCCAGAATGGTTAAAATCGCGTACGCTACCTCGCCAAACAGCAGCGCGCGGCCAGGCAAATATAACGGCGAGCGGGGGCGGAAGAAGGACGGATTGCACGTCATCAACCGCAATATCACATCCGTTGTGCGCACCACTGCTGTACAACTCATCCTACAAAATCTCACGGGAAAGGTAGGGCTGCGTCACTTTTTTTGTGTAGTAATGTGCTGTGTTATCGCTCACTTCTTTTATGCCGCTCATTACCTTTTATTTTTCCTTTTCGCTGATGCGAAAGTTTGTTCGAAATGTAGTGGACTAATTGCAAAAACACTGCGTCGCCCCGTGAGGGATTCAATGATATTACATCCTGTTCGCTTCGTATTGAGTAAATGAGGGGCTGATGTCTCCCAAGTCCCTTGTGGGTGTTACAAAACGTTATGCCCGAACCCATTTCTAGGTGCGTAACTTTATACCTTGCTGGTTCCATTTCATGTCATAAATAGCACTAAATTTATAACGTTGATCATCACTTGTCACATCTTGCTGTGAGCAGTAGAGTTTAGCGAAGTTCAGTTAATACTTTGCAGGGGCTTTCACAGAGGTGGTTATAATGCTGAATGTCTAAGTAGAAGTCCGGTGTGTTAGGCAAAAGGTGGCATACCCACAGCATATAGATTTGAAAATCCGGCCCGAAAAGGCCAGATGTCGTTATTTTGTCGATCTCGAGGTGGGTCGCCTTTCTTTGGTGACCCGTGTTATTATGTTCCGTGCAACGGAGGGATATAGTTCTGAGCTTGTCCGTCTGTCCGTCTGTCCGCGTGCGAGAATACACTTTTGTCCGCGTATCGTATCCTCGTGTCCGAGTTATGTCTCCGAAACTTTAGGTCGGTTTGTTTTGAGATTTCACACACAGATAGAGCACATATTGGAGGTGTGCAACGCCGTATTTTTGTAGACGTGAAGTAATGGCAAAATGACGTTTTTTTTATTATTTTTTTTTAATTCTTGTTGGAACCAACGGTCGTATTTTCGGCATCGTGCCCAGACTAATCTGCAAAACTCTTAATAGGACTGTGTTAAAATTTTACATCGGATAGAGCACATTTTGAAGGTATGGAACGTCGTAGTTTTGTTCAGATTCATGAAAAATTGCCAAAATTACAGTATCTTTAAACTCAATTGAAGGTGTGCAGTGTCGTAATTTTGTTTGGAAAAATGAGAAATTGTCAAAGTGACAGTGTTTTGAAATTTGGGAAAACTTTGTGTTTTGATTGCCCGCGTCTTGCAACGTGTCGTCGAGGCTGTGTCTCCAAAACTAGTCATCTGAAGTTTTAAAAGTTCACACACGAGTAAAATTGATATCAAAAATTGCCAAAATAACTTTTTTTTTTAATGGAAACCTTAGCTTTTGTCGAAATTTAAAAATGTAAACATGTTAGAATTGTGAAAAACGTGATGAAATTGAAGTGGTATGACAATTTGCAAAGCGACCTTAGTACCGATTTCATGGGACATCCGCTCTACACGGGGGGGGGGGGGGGGGGGGCGGGAGGGGGGGGGGGTCGTGTCTCTCTGAGGCTCTAGTTTTCTGAGCAATTTTTCTTGAATAAATGTGATCGATTTATGAAGCTCAGCCTTCAAAATGCACACGTATGAGTTTGTAGGTTGACAAATTGTGTGATTGTTATTATATTTTAACGTTGCGAAATTTGCGATTAGAAGTTCACGCAGAGCTGTCAAGTTTTTGATTCGACTTTCCTTGAGAACTGTTTAAACTCAGCAAAACAAACAACACTTCTTTAAGGAGACAACCCTGAGTTCATAGCTTTATAAAATGTTTTAAATCTATCAATAAAGTGCAATTGATTGTCTATTCGTAAAACAAATACGTGCTTTTTCGTGGTGTACACCGGAGCTTTCAGAGAAGTGTCCGATTATTGCCTGTCTCCGCAGACTTTTTTTTTTTTTTTTTGTTGTTGTTGTTGCTAAACTCAAAAGCAAGGCCCTGAATGGTATTATGATGTTTTGAAAAAATGCTCTGCAAATAGTCAGGTTTAGCTGAAAAAGTTATCGTATTCGGGAAACCTCTCGTACGGAGGGATAATTTAGATACAGATAAGGGGGTGTAAGGAGTATACGGGTAATGATTTCCGTCTGGGGATATAAATGTCAGTATGCAGTTTTATAAGTAAGCCGCCATTTACAAGCCGTCAAATATTAATTGATAAACTAAATAGGAAATGAATAGCGGTATTATTCGACATAAATTAATAGAGATAAGACGGATATATTCAACACGACACCGTTTCAGATTTTTTTTTCTTTTTCTTTTTTCTTTTCTTTTTCTTTTTTGAGAAAAAAAAAAAAAACAATGAAATAAACAATAATGCCCGGCATGTAGTACACCCCACAGATCTGCTTGACTGCAAAGAAGGAAAAACAGCCACGTGTTATGTTTGGACGATTCGGGGGGGGGGGGGGAGGGAGTGGAGTCGAGAGCGCTAAAATATTGTACGTAAAAAGATCTGTTATGCTCCTTTCTATATAAAATGCAGTTTTAGATAAAGAAAAAGCCACCAGACGGCCTTTGCTGCAATTTTCGCTTCAATCCTGATATGAAAGTTTACCGGGGGCATATTTTTTTACGCCACTGGCTGCGAAACGTTATCAAGCAAAAAAATTAGTCGCTAGGGGTCGCTGGTGGCGCTTTTTTTACGACATGGACGATGTACATGAAATTAATTCAGCCTTTATACCACCAACTCATGACAAACGCCGTTTAGAAACGGTATAATTGATGGACAAAAAGGGCTCCCAAATTACTAATAATTAAGGAATGTGCGCTGTGTGATTCGGCGAAATGTCGCTGATTATTGTGAGAGCAGTGATGCCCGCACCCAGACACACGGTGCCGCCACCGTATCTTACAGACCCCCACTATAGAAAACACCTCGTCTATCAACGCACACCTGAACCCTGGCTTTTCCTCAGTCTTGTTTCCCACGCCGCACTGTTTTTTTGTAATCATAAAAAAAAGAAGAAGAAAAGGCTGAACCATAGGTATTTAAAGACTGACAAATAAGGTTACTGTTATGCATTTAAAAAGCATTGATACCCAAGAGTTCATCGTTGAAAAAAGAGGAAAAACTTCTTTGAATCTACATTATAAAATGGCTGTCTGTTGGGAGAAAGGCGTACATGTACCATCAATTAACTTGCAATCTTTAGCCCCCCCCCCCCTTTTAAATAGATGTGCCGTCTCTGTACCTTGTGAAAAAGAGGGTACCGTTATTTTTAACGAAACTGAATAGGTAAATTTGTGCTTAGGGTCGTAAGAGTTTGCTTGCATTGTCTTCTCAATCAGAATTAGAGCATTGTATTTTTCCACGACCTTATAACACCACACTGAAACTAGACAGAAATTCGCACAGCGAATTAGCCCCACTTGGAATGATAACTTAAAGCGGAAGGTAGATGATATTGCAGTTTGTTGACAATTTTCACATTTCTGAATGCAGAATATCCTCCTAAATACTTCTAACTATACCGGTAAGTTCAAGGCCAAAAATTTGCTCTATCTCTTACCGTTTTCGAGATAAAGGCCAACTTCCGGTTTGAGGCTCGAAAGTGACATGGAGGTCAAGGACACCGGAAGTTATACCTTACGTATCGTCGTATTGGGGGTAGAGGTCGAAAATGAGGTCAAAATTGCTCTATCTCTTACCGTTTTCGAGATAAAGGCCAACTTCCGGTTTGGGGCTCACAAGTGACCTGGAGTTCAAGGACACCGGAAGTTATACCTTACGTATGGTTGTATAGGGGGTGGAGGTCGAAAATGAGGTCAGAATAGCTCTATCTCTTTCCGTTTTCGAGATAAAAGCCAACTTTCGGTTTGGGGCTCGAAAATGACCTGGAGGTCAAGGACACCGGAAGTTATACCTTACGTATCGTCGTATATGAGGTGGAGGTCGAAAATGAGGTCAGAATTGCTCTATCTCTTACCGTATTTGAGATAAATCATTGTTTTTCTTAAATAACGTTTTTCGCGATTTCAAGGTCAAGCTCAAGGTCAAAAATTTTTACCGGTTACTTCAGATCACATCGCCCTTTATATATGTGCCAAGTTTGGCTTTTCTAGCTTCAATGGCCTTGCTGTAGATGTCTGGAAACCGATTGACCTTTTTCACGATTTGACCTTGACCAGTAAGGTCAAGGTCGAAAATTTTTATCAGGTGTACCATTTCAGATGACCCTCCATACATGTGCTAAGTTTGGTTGGTCTAGCTTCAGCGGTCTCGTCGGAGATGTCTGGAAACCGAATCGGCGGAAAAAGAAAAAAAGGAGGAAAAAAAATAGGTGAAGAATTCAAGGCAATCCATCCCCATTTGGTATTTTTAATACCAAGTGGGAATAAAATCATACGCACACCAAAAATGTTTATCATATAGTAGAATAAATCACTTAATCACAGGATGCAGCCACCACACAGACACACAGACACACACACACATATGTATATATATATATATGTGTGTGTGTGTGTGTGCATCCTGTGATTAATATATATATATATATATATATATATATATATATATATATATATATATATATATATATATATATATATATATATTTGGAGAGAGAGAGAGAGAGAGAGAGAGAGAGAGAGAGAGAAAGAGAGAGAGATCCAAACTTGGACGATGTAGGCTTGATACTGTACATCAAATAGCGCATAGTAAAAGCACGACTACTCCAAAAAATGCAGCAGAAACATACGAAAAAAAAAAACACACACAGGATATGTAAAACTTGAAGGACAATAAGGGAAAAGAAATCTAACGCACCAACCTCCCACACCCCCTCTTAACAACCACCATCACCATCCAATGTTTGTTGCATTTGGGCAATTAATGTCGATGAAATGTACCAAAAGCCTCCATAAATAATGTCACACTGAGATAAAGAGAGGAAAGGTGTTTTCTGATTTCCCTCAATGCTTGGGATCGTAAACGATATGATAACATTGTGAAACTTCATAATCACGTTAGCGACAGAGAGAGAGAGAGAGAGAGAGAGAGAGAGAGAGAGAGAGAGAGAGAGAGATTTCCGAGTCAGTACAGCATAGAAAAGGGCGTACCTACGATTACAGCAATATGATATATATGTAGCCGTTTCTGAATTATAGAGAAGTGCGATAATAAAATCATACGCACATCCCCCGCCAACTTCCGGTTTTGGGCTCGAAAGTGACATGGAGGTCAAGGACACCGGAAGTTATAACTTACGTATCGTCGTATAGGGGATAGAGGTCGAAAATGAGGTCAGAATTGCTCTATCTCTTACCGTTTTCGAGATAAAGGCCAACTTCCGTTTTGGGGTTCGAAAGTGACCTGGAGGTCAAGGACACCGGAAGTTATACCTTACGTATCGTCGTATAGGGGGTGGAGGTCGAAAATGAGGTCAGAATTGCTCTATCTCTTACCGTTTTCGAGATAACTCATTGTTTTTCTTAAATAATATTTTCGTGATTTCATGGTCATGGTCAAGGTCAAGGTCAAAAATTTTTATTGGTTGCTTCAGATCACATCGCTGTTTATATATGTGCCAAGTTTGGCTTTTCTAACTTCAACGGCCTTGCAGTAATTGTCTGACAACCGATTGACCTTTTTCGCGATTTGACCTTGATCAGTAAGGTCAAGGTCAAAAAAATTTATCAGGTGCACCACTTTCGATGACCCTCCATACATGTACCAAGTTTGGTTGGTCTAGCTTCAGTGGTCTCGGACGTTTTCGAGATAACTCATTGTTTTTCTTAAATAACGTTTTTCGCGATTTCAAGGTCATGGTCAAGGTCAAGGTCAAAAATTTTTATTCGTTGCTTTGTATCACATCGCCCTTTATATATATGCCAAGTTTGGCTTTTCTAGCTTCCACGGTCTTGCAGTAATTGTCTGAAAACCGTTTGACCTTTTTCGCGATTTGACCTTGACCAGTAAGGTCAAGGTCGAAAATTTTTATCAGGTGCACCACTTCAGATGACCCTCCATACATGTGCCAAGTTTGGTTGGTCTAGCTTCAGCGGTCTCGGAGGAGATGTCTGGAAACCGATTCGGCGGAAGAAGAAAAAAAATTAAAAAAAAGCGAGAAAAAAAAGGAAAAATAGGTGAAGAATTCGAGGCAATCCATCCCCATTTGGCATTTTCAATGCCAAGTGGGAACTAAATGAAGGTTGTGGCTGTGAACCCGGGTTACACAACCGCCTTGATGGTTAAGGTTGCGTTGCAGTCCAGCCTTAATAACCACATTAGCAGTACAGTTAAAGCTGCAGCAACATCGGGCTTAGACACGCACTTGAATGATTCCAGTAATTGGGGTAGTGCGATCAGTGTTTGTAAAACCACAATGGCGGTGCCTTTGAAGCTACAATCTTTCCCGGTTTATATACCTAAAGCTATAGCTGAAGAAAGGGTACCGGAAGTTGTCAGTGTGACAGCTTAGTTTGTCGCAAATCAGCGACGACACATCAGTTGTCATGGCAATCGGCGCTGTAAGATTAGCCATAGCTATATCAGTGCTGCAGCTTGACTCTTCCACACAACCAGCCAAAAAAAAATGTAATTATCCCGATTGATTTTAACGATAAAGGTCATATTCAGAACCCGCGTACTTAAGCACTGGAAGCGACTGTTACAAAAACGAAAGCGCATTTTCAAATGTTGAAATTTCAATACTGAATTCCGGTCTTTATCATTTTAAACTTTCAGTATCATACGTGTTTGACCAAAAGTCGATCTTTTTTGCTGTGGGATCTTAACGCGTCCACTTGGTCGTAGGATATTTCATTTTGAAATATTTCTATATTTTTTCTATTATTGTACTTGTGTGTGTGCTGTGAGAAAAGGACGAACAAAACGCGCATAAAATGGAATGTGGTAAAACGATTCTTGCAAATCGAGGCCGCTATGTTTTTGCGTCTCTCACGTGCGTGCACACATCTGTTCGCCCATATGTCTGTCCCGTCAGCATGGGGTTGAATCTTTCTTGTTTGGGAAAAGAGAACTGAGTGTCGTAATGCTTTCTGTAACAGTTCTGTCGTGACTAAAATTGTGGATTGCTTCAAGTGTTTTTTTTTTTTAACATGGATCATACGTTCATTGCGAAAAATTTATGTTTGTGTAATATTTTATTTTCATTGCAATTTTGAAATGTTCTTCCGTTGAGAAGCATAATGTAAATTGATAAATGACAATCACTATTCAAGACGGTCTGAAAATTAATTTAAATAGATTGGATGGGACAAAAAAATATAGTTAATTTTAGAACAAAAGCGTTATATATATGCTGCATGCCTCAAAAGAAGAAATGAACGAGAGAAGAAACCACTGTTGGTCATGTTTTCGATCATTCCGAGTGAAGAAGTCGCAGACCTGGGAGAGTTATGTTTGTGTGCACTTTTGACAGGCCGGGTCGGTGGACCAGCAAGTGCTAGTGGACAAACAGGGCAAAGTTTCCAGCTTCGAGGCTGTGCAAGAGGGAGCAGCCGAGCCGGGTGTGGACGCCGAAGGCCACAACAACGGCATAATACAGAATGGCCTAGAAGACGACAAGTTCAGGTGAGTACCCGCCAAACAAACTTTGGGGTGGTGGTTGGGGGGGATGATGAGGTTCGCCGAGAGGTACAACATCGACATCATATAGAATACCCCAGAAGGTGACAAGTTCAGATGAGGACCCGCCAGGCAAAGTTAAGGAGGGGATGGGGTGGGCTGGAGCTGTGACGAACAATGAATTTTTAGAGGGCAACACAGGAAATATTTGGTACAGCTGTGAGAGGGACACACCTAATGATTGGTCCCTCCCCCCCCCCCCCCGTAGGAGGGGGGAGGTTAAATACTGGGCTGAGCGTTGCGCGATGAATTAGGAGTTTTGTAGTTCACAACTCCCGTGCATCCCGGTTTTGTAAAATTTTCACCTCCACCGAAATACTAATGAAACTGCTGGGGTGAAATAATTTTAGCGAAGACAGTTTTCGGTTGACGGCGATTTCTGAAAATGGGAATTATCCTCTCGCTGCTCGAGTTACAGCCTCAGTTCGCCAATCAAAGGAGTGCGAAAATGCTTTCAAGCGAGGCGTCGTTCGACGGAAAAAAATGGATTTCCATGGCGTCGGGATTGCCATGGCTCACCCAGCACGTGACGTCACATGTAAATCCGGCTTGCATAGGACCACATAAGGCCGAACACAAACAATATGACAAAGTGTAGTCTTAAGTTCAGGCCAAATTTATGACAGTAACAGTGTTGCATGTATACGTTTTGTCCGAATGGATTCAACTTTGAACCACATTATTTTGACTGAAGTATCCATTGTAGATAACGTCAGTACAGCCTGGATACAACGGGGTCGGTGGTTAAGCCCCCCACCCAATCGGCGAACCCAGCAAGTGGTCATATTTTCAACTGGTCATATTTTCAACTTTACCATGAGTTTGTCACGTGACCAGTTGTTAGGGTGTTTACTCCCCCTTGGTTAAAAATTAATAATAATGATTCGTGGATCTTTTTGAGATGCGAGTGCAATGCTTGAACTTCACGCAACAACCCTGATTGATATTTCACGGCCCGCTTCCGTTCAAGTGGCGTCTTAATTGTCTCGTATTGGTGTACTCTTCAACATATTTATTTGCCCTGAAAAAAAAAAACGGTCTGAACTATTTGTCTAAATTAGCTTGTCCTGACGAGTGGTGATACGCCAGCTGATAACATGGCCCGCTACCCGTTGCCACGAATTCAGTTTTCTAGAAACACTTGTACGTGCCATGGCGAGTCCTTAACGCCACTGCTGAAATGTAAAGTGACAGCGACGCATGTTTGATGAAGTTGGCAGGCCCCAGTATGATGTATTCGGAGAAGTTGGGCGTGACCCACCGGTCCAAGTGCTGGGAGGGGGGGGGCAAATACGGGTCGATTCAGAAGCCAAAATAAAAGAGAAAAGCATCTATTTGAGGCCAATGTGCGAGTGCACAGTTATATACAGTTTTGCTTTGATATCATTTTTTTTCTGAGACTCCTATTCAAGTCTTGGGCCTGCCTGATCGAGAAGGGCGCATGGGTACTTCCGTGCTCAAGTGGGCCCCGGAACACTACACGAGCCCGTACTGAGTATCGAGGCGGTTCGTGTTTTCTTGCAGAGGGGCATCGACGAGTAGACAGCAGGACTCTCCCCGCGAGGGCGAGCTGGCGGCGAGCCAGGCAGCCGAACCGCAGCGCGCCATTCTACCCGACCATATGCAGCACCCAGCTTTGCAGCAGCAGCCGGTAAGCCTCTACACCTCCCAGGGGGGGGGGGGGGATAGGGAGGGACCATGCAGCACGCGGTAAGCCTACCACACCTGTGCTTGGGCAGGGCGGTGGGTGGGTTGAGGGTGGTTTAGGTTTATTGGGGGGTCGATTCATTGCAATACTCGGTAATTTTTGTGCTAATGAAGTGGCTTTGCGCATGTTAAGCCGGGATCTGGGCGAGAGTGATCGAAGATGACGCACATGTTGGTTTCGACCAAGGTTAAATAAATTCTCGCGTCAAATGGACTACGGGAAATACCCTGTAGTTAAAAACCATTTAACTCTTCCCTCCCCCCTCACCCTCACCCCCACTAACACTTGCTACAGGCTGTTCTTGTGTTCCACATAGTTGTAGTAAATTTAATATTCTAAGTATGTAATAGGTTTTGGTTTAATTGTTGATGAGTGCGAAGAAGTGGAAAATGTTTGATGGTGTGTGTTTGCAGGTTGGTTTACATTTAGAGCCGCAGCATTTCGAACCAGTCGGGATCGAACCCTTCACTGTCGATTACACGAATCAGCTGGGCGTGCCGTCCATGGACAGCCCCAATTTTGGGGACTACTCGCAGGTATGCAAACACCCTCCCCTCTCCCCCCTCCCCCCCCCCCTCCGCCCCCTCCTCAGAAAATGTTATTAAAATCTTAGGAAAGCTAGCACCGACTATGTTTTGATGGAAATTTGTCTTGAAATCTACATCTATTTGAAACTTATGAAATCAGTCTTGCGTATTTTAGGTTAAATTGGCATTTTTACTCCGCGTTCGTGAGCTTTGCGTGGAAACGTGACGGTACCCTTAAGAGAGCACGGCAGCGGGCAACCCTTTGTCCACATGTTAGAAGCAGACACATTTGTGACGAGGGGCTGGGTTGTTTGACTTTAATCCTTTAGCCCGCAAACACAGGCCCAAACAGCAATACGCTTAATGCGCCGCCAGGACTGGTTGAAATCTCATATTAGTCACGTGCAGTTTACTCAGCCTGGCAGCTTTAGATTTGCCACCCCTTGTGCTCTATTCTGTCTCTATATGTAAAGACAAAATGCATCTTGAGCATATTCAAATATTGATTGTGGGAAGTTTTAAGCATTCTGTTGACATGTTGAGGTTTGGGCATTCACCTCCGTCAGTGACAATGGTCAAAAGGAGCGCATGTTTATAGCTTCTATGGTCTCTGCCAAAGCGAATGCGCCACGGTTTTTTGCCCGTCAAGAAGCTGGCATATATTTGTGGCAAAAAAAAATATGAATGCGCTATTGATCCGTTTTAAGTAGAATATTGTCTATAAAATTACACAGGAGAGTGGAATTCGAATGCAAATGGGCGAAGATAGAACTCGGTAATGAGGCATATTTATGAGAAGAGGTCTCGGTGCCCTAAACACCAAAAAGAAAAAAAAATCATAGAATTAAAAATAATAATGTATTGAGATTAGAAATTGTGGTCCCCCATTCCCTTTATTTATTTGTATAGACCTCTGTACACTCTCCTTGGCATTAATAACGGTTGAGCGGTTGGTTCTTTCACAACCAGATTTACCTTTTTTTAATGAGAGGCGTGTGGAGGCATCGGCACACGCGTCACAACATTCGTACTGACACGCGCGAAGCGACTTTTAAAAATAGGTTTTAACTGAAGATTATAATGCTGGTTTTAAACCTTTTCAGCTGCAACAAAGACCAGTCACATTAATAACACAACAACAGTATCTCGCAGCCCAGCAACAGCAGCAACAGTTAGGTGAGTCGTCATGGCAACCGGTTGTGTTCCCATAGAAACATGTTCATTTCACATATTGTTTTACTTATGACCACCTAATGGAGAGAGAGAGAATTATCGATGACTTCCCAGTGCTTCTGCAACTGTTACCTGGCCTTAGCAACATTCCGTTGTCCATAGCAACCACACAACACCTTGTGCATAAACGCGTCTCATTGTTTTGTTAGACAGAGAATTACCACTTGCTTAATGTTAAGTTGTAACAGCTTGGCTTTGGGTAAATGTATATGAACTATTTTTTGCCCGCATTTTTACATTTTTTTTCTCTAAATGTTGATTACTTTGTCGGTGACAGTTGAAATATGTTGTATGGAAGAAGACAACGTGGTTGCGTTGCGACTGGGGTTTTTATTTATTAGCTCCCCCCCCCCCCCCCCCCGCCGCGAAGCACCGGACCACAGTGTTCGGGTTTGTCTGTCCGTCCGTCTGTCGACGCTTAAAGTACATGAATGTGTGGAATCTATATCTGAAACACGAGGGCGAATACAACTGCTATGCGTATGCTAAATGTTTCCCACCGTTTATAAATGTGCAAGAAGTATTTTGCGTGTCCATACGTCCAGCCGTTCGTCTCTGACATTCCGTCAAATTTTCTGCACATATGAATTTGAGGTACATGATTTGGTTCGGTTCGGTCAGTTTACCTGACAGTACTTGTTAGTCCCCCGCCGCCGCGATTTTCGCCTGTCCGTCCGTCTACAATTTATTTATGGGCGCTATACCTCCGTAACCACCGAAGCGATTCAATTGTTCTCTTGCACAATCAAAGACTAGATAGTGGAGCTGTGCAACGAGGGGTTATTTGGAAAGTTTCGCAAAAATTGGGAAAATGGGAAAACTGAAAATTCAACATAAATAACCTATTCAATGGGTGTTTGTTTTACTCTATATCTCCGTAACCATTCAAGCGATTCAATTGTTCTCTTGCACGTAGTAAGATTATGTAGTGGATCTGTGCAACGAGGAATTATTTTGAGATTTTCGTAAAATAAATTGGAGAAAATGGAAAGATCCTGTGATTGCACGCCTGCAGGGGACTTTACTGACATACTTGTTTTGTTTTGTTTTTTTTGCTCGACAGCAGGCTTAGCAACGACGCAGGGCCTGTCTACGCCATACGTCATCAATCCAGGCACGGGCACTCAGGATCCGTACCTCGGTCTGCAGGCCGCACAGAGTGAGTTCTTTGCTGCCTCGTTACGCTGCGCCCCCGCCCCCAATCCCACCACCACCACCCCCTCCCCCCCTCCCCCCGCCACGGTCTAGAAATATTGTGGCGGTGACAGGAGCGCTATTCTGCAGATTTTGTCACATGAATATGCGCTGATGTTGTACGGTTGAGTAGCTATTACAAGGGTGCTTGGGTGATAGCGAGGCAGTTAGCACTGAAAAGTGGCCGATCCTCTCAAGGTCAAGAGTGAAGGGTGCAAAGTTTACAAAGTGTAACAAATAAGGCAGTAACATGAAAACGTCAGGAGAAGCTGTTTTGATTGATTGATTTATTTATTTTATGCTAGGCCCGGCAATGGTCCAACCGTACTATGGCCTACAGCCACAGTGGGGCATGTACCCCTCCACAGCCGGTCTTCTTCAGCAGCAGGGACTGACAACTGGCCAGACGACACCCCAGGGTCAAGGTCAGGTGCTGCGCACGCAGACGCCGAGGTCGCTGACGCCCTCCCAGCAGAGTGAGGGTTTGGGCACACCCACGGGGAACGTTCAGCCGCAAGCCCAAGCATTACACACACCAGGTGTGTCCCATTAGTGATAATAGAAACATAATTTGCGTTGTCAAAAATCATAATAAAGGGGAAATTATTTGATTACCACGTGGAAAAGCACGCTTTACTTTCTAGGAAGCAAAATTGTTCAATCCGTTTCATATCTTAATGTTGTCCTAAATTTGGTCGCAATTTCCGGACCTGTATCCTCATCAGCAAATGTATGACAAATAATGAATAAAAATGAATAAGAAGTAATAAAAAAATGTACCTTTCCCGCATAAATTTCTTTTGTTCACAAGAAAAGTGAAGTGTATTCGATGTTTCAGGTGGAACGCCTCAGTATCAGATTCTCACACCGGCCTATTACGACCAGAATGGGCAGCTCGTCGTGGGCAATGGGCGGGGCCTCGGCACGCCCGTCAGACTCGTTAGCCCCGCCCCAATGCTTCTCAATCCTCAGCAAGGTAAATATGCTCCCCCTATCCCCCCCCTCCCCTCCCCCCTCTCCCCTCCCCTCCCCTCGAGATCTCAAGGATCCCCAGGATTATTTACGTTCTTTCCTCTGCTTTATACAGAGTGCTGGTGCTATCGCCTGGCGTATATAACGGCTAGGGTTGGGGGGAGGACTTACTTGTACAAATAGGGTGGCGTGAGATGGGAGAGTGACCTCACTGGCATTTCATATAACAAGCTTCGCGTGTGTTGCGCTGTATGTTTGTATATTTGTCTTGTATAATATGTACAAATAATTGCATAACACTTTGCCGTTTATCTTGTGTTACAGTCGCTAAGTATATTTCTTGTGTTTCGACATTTTTCCTGCTTTTTGCTTAAATGTTTAAAGTTTTAATGACTTCACTACGCAAAAGCCAGGGAACTTTGGGTTTTTTTTTTTTAATCACAAATATGTTGTGTTAAACAGTTGCGTGTTAATGTTAACCTAAGATTTAATTGTAAATAGCAATTTTAATGCACCACTCTCTTTAAGCTTGCGCTGTGTAAAAAACAAATCTTTGAAATATTAGTGTTTTCATGAACTCAAATTGTTTGTAAATTAAAAAAAAGCACATAATTATGTTTAAATTCCAAATTGATGTTGGAACTTTTGCCAATTTTGTCGCTGGTAATATTGCCTCTCATTACCATGGCAGTCTTCACAATTTTAACCAATCGCAGGCGCCGCTACAGGTCCAATCCAAGTCCTGACCAATCAGCAAGGACAGCAGTTCCCTGTTGCCGCGATGCCTATGTCGCAGGAAGCAGCCAATCAGAAGGCCATGGATGGTAGGCTCCGCCCACATTTCTACCCAAAACTTGTTATCCACACCTATTCCCGGCTAGTTACAACGCTATGATGCTTTCTCAGCTCCACAGCTTAATTCTTTGCATGGGAGGCCATTGTTGCCTGTGAGTCGAGTTCACATGGTTTTTTTCCTTTTTAAGTCCCAACCGAAGCTTCCGCCCTGAAGGGGAGCTGTATGTTTATTTAAAAATAGCTGTTCAATAGCTGTTCAATAGCCCCAAAAACGCTAAAATGAAACAGGTCGAGCTACTTTGAATATTCATGAACTTTCTTTTTTTCTTTTATGACAGCGGTGCCCCCCCCCCCCAAGTTTAGACATTAAACCGCAGAGATTTTCCCTTTTATAAGTTCCTACCATTTTATCTCTTTCACCAAGTTTTACCGATGTTTTGTATTGAGCTAGACAGCCCTGGAAGCGATTGTGGGCAATTTGCTGTGAACTCTGCTCTTCTTTGGGGTTTAAACTTCTGCTGCCTTAACACATCGTTTGTGATGTTTCTACTAATCACAATCTTGGTTATGGGCGTTTCTTTTATCACTTCCTTTCTCTAATGTCTATTGAAGTTTTTGGTGTTATTATTGTCACAGCACAGCAGAGGCCACTTGCCAAGCTGATTTTTTTTTGCATAACTTATTAACTTAACCTTATTAATTGAGCTTAACTTAACTTGCGCAAACTTAGAAACCAAAAGGGGGGAAAAGGAAAGAAAAAAAAAACTGGAAAAAAAAAAGAATAAAATAGTTCTTAAATTGTTATTTCTTCAGTTATTGCTCCTTGAAACAAAGTTTATCGTCGGTGTACAGGAGTTGACATGGAAATTATCGATGTTTATGTGTTAAATAAAAACGAATTGCTGAGCCCAGCAGCCAGGTGTGAAAACTTGTGAGAAAAAATTTTGGGGCCCTGTCGATCTTCTAGATGTAAACTGGTAACGCTTAGGTGCTGGGACTGGATGCGAGGTTTTACGTCATGCAGCTGTAAATAAATAAATTGGCCTTTTGCTTGCTTTCTAATTGTTTCATATCATAAGAAGATTATCTGAGACAAAACAAAATCTTTCAGGTGATTCCAGGTGAGAAGTCGTTGATTAACTTAACGAAATCGCATAGCGATTGCATAGTAGTACGAGATAGGTCGCAGCACGAGGTTGTACGAGAGTCTTAAACGCATTTCTGCGAATCGAACAAATTTCTGAGGTCTGAAGTCACCCCATTTTTACGAGACTGCTGAAACTTTGAACGCTTTTTACAAAAATCGCTAAATGATTCAGCGACTGCTGAATCGACGGATCCGCTGTAACATATATTCTAACTGCTACTTGCTACTGTCCTCCAACGCCTGGAGAAGCGATTTTTTTTTTTTTTTTTTTTTTTGATGGTTTGTTACTAGTGAGCCTTACGGACTTAATGTTAAGCAGATGGTTGTACATAATTTTATTGTTCGCAATGATGTGAAAAGGAAGGAGGGGGTGGGGGGAATAAGGTCTTCCATAGTCGGTTGTCCAATACCATAGAAAGCCTGTATAGTCGCTATTGGGTGTGCACTGATGTACAGGTTCACTGATGCCGCTATAGTTTGATCAGGTAACATATGGTAGGAGCTTAGGATGTTTGTAATTAAGTTCTGACGGAGGCGTTTTTCTGTTTGAGTTCTATTTGAGATTTTCGGTTTCAGTCTGTTTATTATGTCGTGAAGCACAGATCCAGAAAAAAGCCAAAATGAAACGCTATTGCATGCGTTGAAGAAAAAAAGGTCTAAAAATGCGTTGAAGAAAAAAAAAAAGGTCTAAAAACGCGTCCGTCATGTTTTGATTATGTAAGAGTCTGTATGTGTACATAATGCTCGCGCCTGTCTCTCCACAAATATCCAGGGTTCCCTCAAGTGAGCGGTTACCCAGGAGGCAGCAGTTTGTTTAACCCCATCAGCACCATGGCAACGGGCCAACCAGGTACGCCGGGAGCCATAGGAACAGGTGCGCCTCTTACGACATCACTTTTAGCATTCTAAAAAAAAAAAAAGCTCCAGTTTGCCGTACTGCCATGCATAATCTCATTGTGGTTCTTACCATGAATGTGTCTTTGCATCCGTACTCACAAAACTCCCCACTCCGTTGTTTAGTTTTAAGTTTGCATGGAGAACAGAGTCGTGGCAAAGTTTTGTGAGCACGGGTACTTGCTTGGCTGGAGTGGCTATGTCCGTTGCAGTCTCATCTTTGCCTATATATGTTTAACATCTTTACAGTATTTAGTTTAACCTGATCTGTCTTTTTGTGCTTTTGGTGCTGCGGTGTGTGAAAACTGTTTGATCCTCTCTTGCTCTGCTTGATTGAACAATAGATGCGAAAGCTGTATTTACAGTTGTTTCATATTGAGCTGCATTTAGGGTTTTTGAACTCCTCGAGGTAGGATTGGGTGCGTTAGTCGGAATCGCGTACGTCCTTCCGTGATTCTGCCATTTCCGCTTCTATGTTTTGTCCGTGTATGTGCCCTGACAGGACCTAGCTTGGCTTTATGTCTTGCAGTGGGACATTAAGTTTATTTAAATTGTTTAATGTCGTATTGCTTGTACACCGAGACAAAATGGGATTTGATAAATATTCGCATTTGCTCATTGTTTTGGTCGGCGTTTTATTTCCCAGAAGCATCGGGTTTGAGACACGGAAATGCAAGCGAAAACTAGAACGGTCTGCAGCACTAGCTGACAGTCTTCTGATGTTAATTGCGTACTTTTTAAACGACTTTTAAACAACATACGAGAAATCCAATGTGGCAGAGTGGAACCCGAAGTTTTGGTTTAATTACGTAAAAATGTTTCGGTAGTTCGGGAAGGGCAGCTGTTATTCTTGCGCGCCAAAGTAGGCTGTGACGTCACCGTTACGGCATCCCCTTTGTAGCCTGCCTCCTAACCTTTGGCTTTCACGTCACGTCGCCACGAGTTTATTACGAAGTAACGGGCAGTTTCTGCAGTGCCGTAACAGATTTTGTAAAGAAATGTAAAAACGCCCGCACTTTTATTCCGCGAACTGCAAAAATAAATCTAATTCTTGAGTGCTGAGTTTATAATAAATAGTTCATTTTTTAAGTAAAGGAACTACATTTCTAAGCGGCAGTTTTTGTAATGTTCTTATTTTTCACGTTGTTGTGTTCGTCGCACTTGTTTGTTGCGCTGTGCCTTAGCACTCCTCTGCTTTCTGCTGGTATCAGTCCGCGTCCATGCTTCGTCAGTGACCTCGTGTTATTTCTTCATTCTGTCTTTTGTGAATAAGCACCCCTTACTGTATCGCTGTACTTATCATTTTCTGATATTTAAAAAGTGTAGAAACAATTATGATTATGTGGCATCTGGTAAATGTGAAATCATTATTGATGTGAACTGTGTGGTAAAAAAAAAGATGTGAAATTTCCAAAAAGCTCTTTCAAATGCATTACATTATTAGATACAGTTGTCAAAGAAAAAGTCCTCCGTACGGCTGTCAGAAAACGATAGGAATTCACATCTTTGTTGGCTATGGATTTTCTCCAAGTATACGTTTGTTTTGGGGGGAAATTGCTTCCTATTTGAAAACATAAAAAACGGGTACTGATTCATTTTTCTTGTTAACTATGACGTGTTGTAGTGTAAATATGGTCATTTAAGTGAAGCTGCTGGATTGTTAAGCAGCTTGTAAAATTTTTTTTTTTTTTTTTTTTTTTGGGGGGGGGGGTGGGGGAGGTTGTATTGGTGTATCGATTTTCTAGGGACAGGTTTATAAATGTCCGGTCTTTTGACGTATATTTTATGTGAAGCTTCGGATCATCCCTATCTATAATAACAAGGACATGAGTGTTTTATTTAATGTATTTTTGTGTTTTTCATAAGACACTGTAAATAAATATAAGAAAGTTCATTTAAATTTGTCAGTTAATGCATAAATGTTTTTGTTGTTTGGTTTTCTCAACGAATATTGTTTGCACGGGAGAGGCGAAGTGGTCGCTGTGGCTTAAAAAAAGGGCAGAGTGGTTCGGCTGTCTTTGGGAAACAAGGTGTTGATTGGAGGGCGCCGTGTTTGCTAATGGCTGCACATTGCGTCCCAGCAGGTGAGAGGCCCAGCTCGTTGGCCAGCTCGGGCGCGTCCGAGAAGCGGTTCGTGAATCTGGGGGAAGCCTTCTACAAGCAGCAAGCTGCAGCCGCAGCTGCTCAGATTCCAGCTGCCCAGCTGTCGGCGGCCCAGTACTATGCCGCTAGCGCCTCCCCGGCGGCCGGGCCCATGGGCTTGGTACAGGCAGCGCCGCTCACTCCTCCACCTACTTTAACGGCGGCCCATTTTGCCGTCAGTCCGTTTGGAGGTCAGTGGACAAAACACGGTATTCAATACTCACTATTGTGTATAGTATCTGAGTATTTCTGTCGTCTGGTCAGTACTGGGGACGTGTAACTATGCTGTATAGGGGACATCTTCCTGTTCCCTTGTGTGTCGGCACTGTGTGTTGGTTACCCCTAAATAGTCGATCTTCCCGAGTATTTGTATGGAGCGGTTACGATATATTATATATGTGTGGAGTTACACGTCAGGCTTGAGATCTCTGGGTGGGAGGCGCCTCCCTCTCCGTGGTGCTTGCTGTTGGGGCTGGCTTGTGTGGGATATCTCGCTTTGATGTTGGCGTCATTGTTTGTGATGTATACGTCATCGAATGCAGTGCTTGGTGCTGTGCTACCGTGCCATGTGACTCGTGTGTCTGCGTGCTGGTCGCGCCGCGTTGTGTGTAACCACGTGTAGTCACGTGACATCAGCAGGCGGGTTCGCCGCGCTTTAATTGGCCTGGCGCCTTTTTTGTTGCACTTTGCTTATTTTCTTCCTTGGCACGTTGCTTGATGCTTTACACGTTGCTTGTTGCGTACCGTGGCACGTTACTTGGTGCCCAGCCTTGTATTTTGCTTAGTCCCTGGCACGTTGCTTATAGCCTTGCCTTGCATATTGCTTAAATTCTGGCCGTTGTTATAAAACAGCTGACCTGTTACGTTTAGCGGATGGATATTTTAAAAAGGAATGCCATTCTTTTATGAGTATTATTTTCTCGGAATCCCCAGTGGGTCTGTGGAGTAAAAAGGTGTTATACACAACAAACCGAACCGCCGAAGAGGTTGGCTGTCAACAACAACAAGTTGCTGGCGCGTTGCTTATTGCCTTGCGCTGCATTTTGCGTGCTGCCTTGTACCTTGCACGTTGCTTATTGCCTTGCCTTGCAGCCTGGCTCACACAGACGGAGTTTCCAGGACTACATACTTTAGGACCTGATTTATAGTTCTCCTCGCACTTGCTTTCTGTGCCGTTGCATATTAATCACGTGATGTGTTGATGACTTCTTACGAAGCGTGCATGGTAGAGTAGTTCACAAACCAGCATTGATTCGTTTCCCTACTAATGCTCGCTGATTCCGGGGGTTTATTTTTGGGTTTGGTTGCAAAGGGTATTATTTACTATGCTTGTGTGACGCGTTTTCCCGGTTTGTGTATGTGGGTCACGAAGTGTTACTTGAAGTTAAGGTTGACCATGGTGTGCACTAACAGATACATACAATGAGAAAATAGTGGACCCTGCTTAATTTCGTGTGTCCATTTATTTATGTGACGACATGTGATTGGTTTCTTTTTAGTTACGTGATCTCTTTCTTTTTAAGTCATGATTCAGGTACATTTATGTTTTTCAAAATAAAAAAAAAATAAATAAATAAAATAAAAAAATGGAAGTTTAAAGAAATTTGAAGTTTTACCATATAGCCCATATTCGATAACTCGAACCTCGGGGGGGACCCGGGGAAAGATTCGAGGTTTCGAATATCATAACGTACCCAGCAAAATTTATTACAATAATGCATTCGTCCAATTTATCATTTTTATTTATGAATAAGTAACTAATTTATTACAACTAATAAAAAGAACTGTGTATTGCAACTGAAATACAGAATACTGTATATTGTCAATGCCGATCAATGCCGCTTTTGAAATTTTTGAGTCCATCCTGATGAGCACTTGAACTCTGTTAATCCGAGTGACTGCGAAAGTTCAGTGGGTTTAGCTGTCACCACTATCAACTGCCAGCACGGCTCTGTATTTTGACTTCCATTTCATGAGTTACTAACTTCCTTTTAACTGGTCTTGCAGAAGCTGGCTTATCTGGATTGTACAACTTGTCCGGGTTTCTTAATTTTTGCTTATAGCGCTCACCTGTTACCAGAATCTTGTGTGACGTGTACAGCTTGATTGGCTTTCAATGCTTCGCTTTTTAGTGCGTGTTTTGCACAGTTATGACAGTGGCGGTGAATAAGCTCCATGTCGCTATCACTTGATGCCTGAACTCGTTTTCTTTTCCTTGGTGAAAGTAGTTATATTTACTGCTTTATGTTTTGTCTACAAAGATCATGAGTGGTCTGGTGGTCGTTAAGGTAGTAATGTCGCACATACCGAAAAATGTTACTCAGTGCCCGCTCGTATAGTTGCACCATTCCGCTCAGATAGTGACACTGCCCGCTCAAAACGTCACGCTGCCCACTCAAAACGTCACGCTGCCCGCTCAAAACGTCACGCTGCCCGCTCACAGTTGCACCGTTTGTCTTTTACACTTCTACCTTGTTTTTTTTTTCATCGATGTTGTTTGTTCACTGGTTTATTTTAAGTTGTTGACTTCTGTTACATATAAAAAAACATGTTGACGTAATATTTATGTCACAGCAGCTGGTGTAATATAGAAAATGCACGACACAGCTTTTATATAATGGTAGATAATTATGAGGAAGCGGGCTGAAGATGTAACTGGGCTAGGTTTTGAGATTATGGACAGTTTGCAGAGAGTGCGGTTACAGAAGTAGGTGGGCTCCTCTAAAACTACACCTGTAGCAGAAGTGGTAAGCTATATGGATGGGCGGGCAGTCGCAACTCGCGGGGCACATGTCTTGTCGTGTGTACTGTGATGGAGTGGCCACTCATTGTGTCGATCCTGTGGTAAAGCTTTGGGCGAAATACATGTGGGGGATTTTATGCTGTTCCAGGGCTGGGCGCGAATCGTATGTTTCCGGCAGCTCCCGGAGCCGGTCGGGCGGCACCTGCTGCGTTGCCAGGCGGCGGATTGTTTGGCGCGTCACCGTTTATGACCTCAAAGCTGTTCCCAAAAACGTTAGTGTTGTTCACAACAGTACTTATTTTTCACATAGTAATGTGTTTTTGCTGTATTATTCCGCAGATGTCATCTAATGAAAGAAAGTATTCTTTTGAGTAAAATAAAACTTAGCGGGATTTTACGTGCCATTTTTCCTAATTGTGTGTTACCTCCAATTCTTAGTCTAAATGCCAAGTATTTTTCCGGAAGTCCGAAACTGTGAATTTGCTTATTGACATTTTTTCGTACCAGTGCTGCCATGACCAAGGAGGTGACAGGGAGAAGTCGTCTGCTGGAGGACTTCCGGAACAACCGCATCCCCAATCCGCAGCTCAAAGATTTAGCCAATCACGTTGTTGAGTTCTCACAAGATCAGCATGGCTCCAGGTAACACTTGCTCTAAACGTGTACGCATTTGGACGTGTGACTTTATTTGTAGTGCAACTAGCAAGAAGGCGAAGAAAAAAAAATAGTTTTCAAAATTTAATAGAGAAAATTTCCGCTTATAAATGCTACGATTGTAAAGTGAATAGTTAACAATTTCCGTGATCCAACCACTGACCGGGTGTAATGAAGAATATTAGTTAAATTCATGCCACATTGACCCAGTCTTCTGTACTTGACACGTTTTGAGGACGTACCCTTATTTGGAACAAGACAATATTTCCTGGTCCTTTTGCTCCGCCGCACAGGTTTATCCAACAAAAGCTGGAGAGGGCGACGCCCACGGAAAAGACCATGGTGTTTAACGAAATACTAACGGCGGCCTATAGTCTGATGACGGACGTCTTCGGCAACTACGTCATACAGAAGTTCTTCGAGTTCGGCTCACAGGAGCAGCGCCAGACGCTGGCGCAGCGCCTGCGTGGTCACGTGCTACCGCTGGCGCTGCAGATGTACGGCTGTCGTGTCATCCAGAAAGCGCTCGAGTCGATCCCCGCCGAGATGCAGGTGCGTGAGTAGGGGGGATGACGTACGTGATGATGCGTAGAGCAGGCCTTCATCCACACAATCTTTGTGCCATTTGATTATCGTTCACAGCCACTCTTGTGTTTTTCTGCCCCGTAAAAGAAAGTGTAAAAATGGCTGAAGTGCAGGACACTGAAAAACTTGCAGATTGCAGATTTGCCTTGTTAAATACCAAATTGCGTAATGCTGTTGACGTCAAAACAAGTTGTGAGTTGTTTGACATTAACTGGCTCATATAGATATATATGTATATTTTATGATCGTTTTTGCCGCCAGGTGGAGATTGTGAAGGAGCTGGACGGTCACGTGCTCAAGTGCGTCAAGGACCAGAACGGCAACCACGTGGTGCAGAAGTGCATCGAATGCGTGGAGCCGAGGCACCTGCAGTTTATCATTGACGCTTTCATAACGCAGGTAAGACAAAAAAAACTCTTCAACACCCCCCCCCCCCCTGCTTCCCCTTCAAATCAGGGTTAGGCGAGGTAAAAAAAAAAAAAAAAAACCTTGTCTCACGTGCCCCGCCCCGGTCTGTAAAGTAGGAAATAAAAAAGTGGCACGGGGAGGGGGGGGGGCGTCTTAGAATTCCATGTAAAAGAAAAGTAGAGAAGTTCTTTTTCAAAAATCGTGGTAAGAAACAAAACGAAACACAGGGTGAAAAAAAATGGATCGAAGTGAAGTGATCAAGGGCCGCCCAACTGTAAAAATTATTTGTGAAGTAAAAACAAAAAAGAAAATAACGAGGAAGAGGAAAAACAGATGGGTGGTACGTTTTTTTATTTTTTTTTTTTATTTTTTTTTTTTTGGGGGGGGGAGGATATAACTGATTGGGATGTCACTTGTTGGGAATGTTACGTTTTGGGATGTCACGTGTTTGGATGTCACGTTTTGGGATATCAAGTGTTTAGGTGTCACGTTTTGGGTGTCACGTGTTCTGACAGGTGTACACGCTGTCGACGCATCCGTACGGCTGCCGCGTCATGCAGCGCATCATGGAGCACTGCAGCCCGGATCAGGTGAACCCCATCCTGGAGGAACTGCTCACGCAAACGGAACGCCTTGTGCAGGTCAGTGTGTCGCCATTGTGCCCCTCTCCCCCATCCCGGCCCCTGCCTCTCCCTCGGACGAGAGAGGTTGGGGGCAAACTACGTCATATTTGCTCAGAAATTAAGAAAGCTCAGAAAGTAGAAACACATCTTGAACTGATACGTCATATGATAAAGTGAACGGGTATTTTTGTCGTCGTTGACCGATCAGTTCCGATAACATTGGAATGTTTAATAAAGGGTAACACTGCATTTTTTGTCGGCATTTTTGTCGACTAGGTAAAAGTAAGAAGTGATAGTTTATAAAAACAAGTAATTTACTGTGAACCCAGTGGCGGATACAGCTTTCGGGCAAAGGAGGGGGGGGGGGGGGGTTCAACTTGGGGTAGCGTAGAAGTAGGGCTTGCGCGCGGTGTTAAGCCAGCTGGGGGTCTATATTTTTCGGATTTAGAGGGGTGGGGGGGGGGGGGTTGCAACACCTGAACCCCCCCCCCCCTCCCCACCCTCCTTGGATCCGCCACTGGTGAACCATTTGTGACTTACTCAAGTGGAGTACAATGTCTGTTGTGTTTCTTTGCCTCTCGGGGGGGCTGACAGGACCAATACGGCAATTACGTCATACAGCACGTGCTGGAGCACGGACGCCTCGAGGACAAGATGAAGATCATCCAGGAACTGCGCGGCAAAATGCTCGTGCTAAGCCAGCATAAATTCGCCAGGTAAGCGTACGGGGGAGGAGGCGGAGGAGGAGGAGCGTACGGGGGAGGAGGAGGAGGATGAGCGTATGGGGAGGAGGAGGAGGAGCGTACGGGGGAGGGGGAGGAGGAGCGTACGGGGGAGGAGGAGGAGCGTACGGGGGAGGAGGAGGAGGAGGAGGAGGAGCGTACGGGGGAGGAGGCGGAGGAGGAAGGGGAGAGGGTGCCAACATAGTGCACGGGCTGTAGTGTTGGGGTATGCGGACGCCCATGTGGCGCGGCCACTGCGGGTGGGTGGAACACATTCAAGTCACAATACGCGGTAGTTTCACAGAACAAGAATAAAATGATTTTTGGAATATGATCCATAATTGCAGAATTTTCCGAATGTGATTAAACGAAGACAAAAATAAGATCTGAAGGGAGAATATGTTGCAATTGTGTAGGTAGGTAAGGTAAGAGCTTACTGAACAGCTCATACGCGTCCTGTTAAGACTCCGACCTATAGCAGCTGTTGTTTTTTGGTTTCAGCAATGTTGTGGAGAAGTGCGTGGCCCATTCGGGTCGGCCCGAGCGCGCCATGCTGATTGAGGAGGTGTGCAGCATGAACGACGGAGCTCTGTTCACCATGATGAAGGACCAGTTCGCCAACTATGTGGTGCAGAAAATGATTGACGTGGCTGACCTGCAACAGCGCAAAATGTTGTTACATAAGATCCGTCCGCACGTCAGTGCGTTGCGTAAATTCACGTACGGGAAACATATCCTCGCCAAGCTAGAAAAGTTTTACATGAAGAGCAACCAGGAGCTTGGCCCTATAGGCATGGCTCCAAACGGCGCCATGCCAGGCGCTCTGTAGTCATGTGGGCGATAATGGGACATATTGGATGACTCATGGTGTGAGCGATAACTGGAGAGGTGATTGCCAGGCGCGGTGGTGTTTGTGAGTGCCAATTCCAAAGCATTGGAGGAAAAGCATTTTTGTGACTATTGTACTCTATACAACAAATAAACAATTGCTGATCACGCACCTCAAAAGTGTGCCGCTTTTGGAGGGCGATAATCGAGGATTTATGAAATGAGAAAACGAGAAATACAAAGGTATTAGGGGAAATTTGTTATGTGAATATGAAATGGCTTTCATTACGCCAAGCGTAGGCGGTAACAATAGAAAGATATTAAAAGACAGTTTCTTTTCCTTTTTTATCGCAACAGTGCAAGTTGTCTCGACCCGGTTTTGTTGTTAGCGATTTGTACAGAGAAAATTTGTTAAATAGAAACAGACATGAACCCGTAGAAATCGTATATATGTAGCGGTACATTTTTTTGGTGGAATTTTTCCACTGAACATGGGATAGAATATACAAAGATTTGATTTGCCACTTTACAGCGTGCACATACTTGAGTTTTATGTGCGCTGTGTTGGGACTTAAGGGACAGAAGTGTCCCTTGAAGCTCAACGAAAGATTATACAGTGCAGGCCTTGTTGGTTGCGAAGAGACGCTGAGTCCGATTATGTTGATACAGTCTGAAATGGGATACAAATTTTCTCTACATTTACTATATACTAAAATAGGTGTGGTATTGAGGATGTATGTCAGAATTTAGCTTTTGTTTTATTCTTAGCTTTGTAGTTGCTTAAGCTGGTCATCTGTTGTGATTTTGTCGTGTTAGCATAACATTTATGTATTTTTTTCTTTTGAAGTGTGAATGCACTTTCCTGCTGAGGTTACGTGTAAATGCCTAGGCAGTCTGGAATTGTCGCGATTTATATGACGAAGTTTTGTTTTGCTATTTGTATGGAATGGTCTGCTACTTTGGATAATGACTGATTCTTGCCGATGCCTGGCGGCGTCATAAAGTAGCCTGGTTTTTGTGGTTTGCGGTGCCAGTGACGGCAATCCCGATATTTTCCAGAAATATTTGCTTGGTTATTTATTTGATACGTTGATGCAGTAAACATTTTGTCTCCAAATGAAAGTGACAAATTGTCTGGGTGGCGGTGACTGACTACACAATGGAGACGGCTTGTCCACACGGCGGTGACTAGTGGCCTGCATGACGCGACGCCACGTCTACGTGGCGGTGACAAATTGCCCACATGGCACTGACTATATGCCTACACATATTGTCTACACAAGGCTGACTACTTAGTCTACATTGCGGTGACTCTCCGAGGGATCAGAGAAACCCCCCGAGTATAGGGACGCACAGTAGCGGCAGCTGGGAGACCATGGCGGAGACGTGCGTGGATGCTGATGCGGTGTGACCGCCGGAGTGCCCTCCCACCCCTGACCCCTCGTACTGCACGCAGGGAGAATAGCAACGACGAGGTAAGCACTCACGTGAGTGAAACAACCCAAAAACTCCACCACACATCTTCACTTTCAAATATTGTACATTATGTCTGACATGGGACACTTGACTAATATTCACTCTTTGACATCCAAGGAAAAAAAACACACTTGGTGATGTGCACCTGTATAAAGTTGCATCTACCTGTGTGAAAATATCGTTTCTGGTGTTCGCTTAGCCACCAATCAAATGCTGTAAAAATGTATTTGAAAAAAAAAAAACCTTAATTTTTGAAAGAGAACTTTAGCATCTTTTTAAGATGAATGGAGAGTGGCTTGATTTGTTACACGAGGGTGAAACGTTGAAGAGCGGCACATTTGTTAACGGTGCTCTCGCAAAAAAAATAAATAAATAAATAAATTAGAAAAGGGATATTTTTGTGTAATCAGTTGTTATCTTTTTGGGGAAGTCATTTTACTTCAGTCTGTTGAATAAAAAATCAAATCTCTACTGAAATTTTTGTTGGGCAGAACCTTTTCAGATGTGCTGGGCTTTCCCGAAAAAAAAAAGTTTCGTGAATGGTTGATATATATATATATATATATAATAGCTTCACGGCTTCCGTAGTGTGTAAGTAAACAATGGTGATTTCTTGTAGTTAAGTCGAATAATCACATATATTTATGTTGTTAGCATATGTATATTTCAGATCTAGTTACATGTTACTAACCTGGCATTATTATTATTATTTTTTTTCCGAACAGGAAAAAAAAGCAATGCTCTTGTACAATTTGTGAACGCATAATCAACAAAATAAGTGTTGTACATATTTTTTGTGGCATATATAAAGACAACGGCCTTTGGTGTCGCTCGGTTATAAACGTGGGTGTTCTCAGTATATAAAGACCTTTTTAGTACTTTTGTTAGAAAGAAACTATTTAACAAGCAATTATTTTCAATTAGCCGCCCATTGCACGATCGTTTATGCTAATAATATACCCAGTCATCTGACTTATGTTAATGAGATAATGTTACATATGTAAATTACCAGTGGTCTAAGTATTGTTTTTTTGTGAATTATTATTATGCTTGAGCATTTTGTGCTGGCTGTTTACAATCCCGAAAGATCTTTTTTGTGATCATATAATTGACTGTGTGCTGTAGAAATTTCTATAAATTTCCACTTGTAAATTTCTCCGCTCCTTACTTTATGTGGAGTTTTACCTTCACTGTATCAGGATAATTTTCAGCTTAAATTCTTCCAGTGCAACAGGATGTTCATATGAAGTTTTATGTCAGAAGGGAGCGTGGTACGGTTATGGGACGTCGGCGGGTAGTTTACCTAACTACAGCTGATTATATCTAACTTGTTGAACAAATGAATTAGCAAAACTCCATGGTTTAGCGCAATAAATTCGCGCCATGCAAATGCTGTATCGGTCGTTCCTGCCATTCAGTTGGGTGATCATTTGTCCGGATGCCCTTGGTTATTATTATTATTATTATTACTTCTATGAAATCTTTAATTTCTGAATGTAGTAAATTATGATATTTTACTCTTTTTTGTCGTTACTACAGGCGCGGTATTGTTAAGTTTTTTTATTACTATTATTTCCTTGTTAAGGATTAGTTCACATATGGATTTTTATGTCCCAACCTGACTAGGTTTTAACTTAAAACTGCAATCATAATTGAAGGGAATATGGGGTTTTGTCATGACCTTTCACTGTCTCTCAAGCCGTATCCAATTTGTGGCCTTGAAAATAACAGGTAATTTGAGTCCTGATGAAGGTATAGCCACGAGTAAGATTTTTTGTCGTAGCTGATTTGTAAATATTTTGATACGAAAAATGTGTGTAAATGGTAAAATGGTGATTTCAATGACAACCTGCTTATTTTTCAAAAACAGAAGGGTACCATCATTTTAACAAAGAGAAATGAATAAATAAATGAATAAATTAGCCCCCCCCCCCCCCCCCACCAAAAAATAAATAAATAAATAAAAGAGAAAAAGCAAAGACAACCATTTTGATGTGAGTGAGTGCGTTGCTTATCAGCTCGAACTGATTCACAACTCGTGGTTCGAAGACACCCGGCTGCCTGTTGACTCTGAATTTGGGAAATTGCGAATTGAACTGCGAATCGATGGTGCTAAAACTGCATTGTAATATATAGTACACATTCCTCACTGAAAGAAAGAAAAAACTGAAACCAAATGGTTCCTGTGGGTTTCGATATTTAGAGGTGTAAATAATTTAATGTACTGGCTATAACGATTACAGAACAAGCGATATATTTTACTTTGCATTTGAACAACAGTGTGTCAAAATGGGGAATACAAGATGTGGGTTTGGGAATTCTTTAATGTACATAAGCTTTTGCTGGCGAAAACGTAGTAGTGGTGCAAAATTGTATATAGAGTAAAAATTCGAGATTTTAGACAAAAGATCTTCGATTTGTTTCCTCCCGAATGCAATTAGGTACTGGGGTAGGGTTTTTCTTATGTGTAAAGTACGTTGTAAATAAGACTGTAAATTCATTTTCTTAACATTCCTATAGGGATTAAACGCAATTTAACCCATTCATATAGTGTATTTACAACAGAATGTGTACAGTTCCAAGATTCACTGCCAAGAAGTGCCTATAAAGTGTGTAGATAGTTGGAAATACAAGGACAGTGTAGACTTTAGAAAATGTTTTGTCAACTCGCTGCAAAACCGAATAAGATCAACGGGCCGTGGGTGCACTGAAATGGCAACTGCAAATGTACCCTTCTTTTTCTGAAAAATGAGCAGGAAAACAAGTTAAAAAATTAATTCTCGATTCTTGGAGATAGCTGTGGGGAACATAAGAAATTACTTGATTTTTTTTAGACATCAAAATATCAACCTTTGTGTGGGGTGTGTCGGGAGATGTTGGTGCACGTGAAAGCACGTGGCCGCGAGCGGTTTATCACGTGTGCGGATGATCACGTGCAGACACGTGCCACAGTGCCTCGAGCGAGTGCGCGTTTTGATTGTAGATTCCTTTATTGGTTAATTTGTGCCCCTGTAGTTGGAATATGTGAATAATGAAAGAAATGATATTGCTTGGTGTCTTTAAGATGTTAGGCATGCCGAAATGTTCAATGCTAGTAACCCCTCCCCGTGGACTGGGGCATTTTGCAGGAATGTTTTTTTTTTTTTTTTACGTCAAATGTTCGTCACATACTTGGTGCTCTCAGCGTAATGTTATTAAAACACTTCCTAGAAATTTCACTTTTCAAGTCCCGTTTTGAAATATATGTAATTAGTGGGCGAAAAAGATAAACTTTTAACCGGCCGGCTGACCAGTTAAAGCTAATACAATTGGTAAGGAAAGCTAAACGAATGTCGAGAATGGAAAGAAATGCTTCAAAATATGTTCACATAAATCAGCTTTTGCAAAGAATAAGCGTCGAGGCATTGGATTGCATTTTTGAAATAGGAATGTGGAATTACTTTCATTAACCAAATCAAATGTACAGTGAAAATAAAAAGGAATGTCCACATACTGCTATTCAGGGATGATTTATTATTTCGTGTGAATATTGTGTAATATAGCTGGTCCTGTACAAAATCTGTTGCACGACGAGAAAAATTATGCCCTGCCTAAATTTACCCCGTCACTGCTGTTAGTACATTAAAATAGCGTTATCACCCAATCATTTGCTTGATAGTTCTGGCTTCAGGGCGGTTTGTTTCGCCAAAAGAACCAGCACGTTTTACATTTGTGACGTTAGAATTGTTTCAGGAATTCGTAACATCGCTAAACAAGTTTTATGTTAACTTGAAAATATGCTGTTGGTCTGCAAATTTAATATTTTTCGTTGACCTTCTCACCCTTTACTTCCTTATTTTTTTTCTTTACATAAATTATAGTGTTGCTTCTTTCCCGTCAGCTTAATTAAAGGTCTTTGTTACTGACTTAAGTGCAAATTTTACTCGTTTGGTTGTTTGTGGGAAATTCATTTTCCGTCGGATTGATGTTTATTAAAGCATATCTTTATAAAGGGAAAGCGTTTCGTTTGATTGCTTTGAATGTGATGATGGGGTTTTAAGTGACTTGTACTGAAAATTGCTGAAGAAAATTAATGCAAAATGAAGACAGTTCACGTCCTTTGTCAAACTGAGAAATATTGTACCGGCGTTATCAGTTCTGCATGTATATTCACTGGTCACTAGTATGTGTTTTCCATCTGAAAAGTGTGATCATCCGAGTAGACTTCTGAATATTTGAGTGAAAATTTTTGTTAGTGATTTGTAAATTTTATTTTAGGTTCTTTTTCCAGAAAAAAATGTACATTTTGACTTTGTTCAGTCAGTAGTGTGAAATACAAAAACAGTTATTACTCAAATATTCAGAATTGACAAGGCGTGGTATCTGGGGTATACCAGACCATGTCATTTCCAAAGCACGGGCAAAATCCGTCAAAGGCCATCGTACACACATCAGTGACCACTAAATCGGCAAGCGGTTGTTTTTGCTTCTGTATGATATCACTTGTTAAGAATTATAATAAGTTAAAAAATTATAAGCAAAACACTGGGCGATGTTTTCATATTTCATCCGTGCTATTTTATGAAGTGCTTATGCCCTTTGATGGGTTTTGCCTCCGAACAGAAGAATGTAATATGTAGATTAGAAAAATGTAGAATTTGCTTGTATATTCTTTCGCTCTTTTGTGATTTAGTGTGGTTTTGAAGTGTACAGTTTATATAATCCATACATACCGACATTGGCTTGGCTTATTTTTGCGAATTCATCTTAGCTGTATAATATGTATAAAGAATGCGAACATTCATGAACCGCTTTGTGTATATTACGACTATATAGTGTTTTTGGTATGCGAATAAATACATCGTACATGTATGTTGCGAGCAAATAAAAGAAATCTGCAGTAAGAGAACCAAGTGTGTTTTATTTGTACGTTTTCAACACTTGACATAATTGAACAAATTTTGAAGTCTGCTGCAGTTCGTAGAACTTCTTACATGTGGTGATTTTAAAGATGCACACACGCGACTGAGTCCATTGCATTTGAGATTTAAACTTCACAGCGTTAAAGTACATGGCTACATTTTCATTATTTCCCCATTCCTTTTTCGGCCTTTTTGTTCACAGCGACTTGCGAAACTAACATTTATCCAGCAGCACATAAAGTTGATGTTTTTTAATTTAAAGTTCTGGCAATCGAAATAAGTGAGATCTGTCTCGTTTTCAAGGCGAAGACTACCATTCTGAAACGGCTTAGAAATCTGAAGTACTGTAAAAACGCAAGTCGCTTCCGGCACCCCTACGGCGTATGATATTAATGCTCCCCATATTGTATAGACACTACTGCATGAGTTCTCAACATTAGGTCTATTCACACTTTTCCAATGTGACACGGTTAGTACTTGCGCGATGCCTTAAAAATAATGATGTATCCAGTCCCATGTTCAATTTCTCACCAAATATATGCCGCCGCGTTGTTGTACAACAGCTAACCTCTTCGGCGGTTCGGTGTGTTGTGTAGAACACCTTTTAAATATCAGACCCACTGGTAATTCCGCGAAAATAGTACTCACAAAAGAGAGGGACTTCTTTTTAAAATAAGTTCATGCCTGTTATGCATACATGTAGAGCGGGTGGATATTTTAAAAAGTAATTCCTCTCTTTTATGAGTACTATTTTCGTGGAATCCCCAGTAGGCCTGCCGAGTAAAAAGGTGTTATACACAACCGACCGCCAAAGAGGTTGGCTGTTGAAAAAAACGCATAACAGGTATATCTCATTTGAGGTCAGCTATTTTATAACATTCATGCCGTCGCTCCCTCTAATATAATATGCGTGCCCTCACGTTTTATAGCAACACTACACGCGGGCTGTCAAGAAAATGCGTCATACGCGGATGTTAATACATATGCCAACAAATGCTCTCGCCGTTATTTTGTGTTCCCATAACAGTATTTCTAAAGATGTTCCCGGACTATAAACAATTATCCTTGTCTTTGAACACTGTATGCTACAGAGATGGAGAAAGAGACTGCCGAATCTCTACTAAATAAAAAAACTCAGAAATTTGTTTTGTGTCATAAACAATTTATTATCAATTAATTTCTACTCAAACTATTCATATAATGACATTAATCAATCGCCACTAATGACAATTTTATCTGAATCACTTTTACAACTAATTCTTTATGAATATAAACAACAATAACGAGTTTATTTAGAGTATGATTATATGTTTAAGTTTAAAATTCTAAGATACTTATAAAGATTAAAATTCTGTAATGAGCTATATTTGTATAAAAAGTATTGCCCTGAGTCGTCAACATGATTCTCTACTATTGCGCAGAGAAGCCAATCACACTGGTAACGAAATCGAATGCAATCGAAAAATGCAGACGAAATAAAGGTCAAGGCCATGTGCAAGAAAAGTCAGTTATCATGGAGTTGTTAGAGTTATTAAATGCATTGGAAGAAGATTTACATGTCATTGTTCAAAATAAAAACAACGATGAACGAAGTGCATATTGCAAATCGTGCCGGAAGGTAACTTGTTCAAATTAGTTATAACCTAAAGATACGGATCCTCCGTAGCCCCAGGAACCGGCTCAGTGGGCAGCTAATCACTTATTTCTGTCTCGATTCGTAGCTGCTGTGACCAAGCATCAGCGTAGGGGAACGATTCTTTGAGCTATCATTCGTTTTGCTGGACCGTAATGAGAACCGGGATCGTGAAGGTACAAAAGCAGTTCTGGCTGCAGTTAGTCGTGAGCTAGTTCACCGTTTCAGAGTTTAGAATAAGTTTTCCGAAGTTTCTGAATTTTGGGTGTGTTTTGTCAGCAAATCCTGAACGTAACTTGTAACGAAATGATTTTTTTTCCAATAAAACACTGAGTAAGCCTGTTCACAGTTTATTCTGCGGGATTTCTGAAAAAAAAACAGGACTGCAGTTTTTAAAGGATTAACATGCATAGCTCCGAGTCAGCCCTCCCTTAAATAACTTCGTGTATGTTTCTGTCAGAACTACGAAACCCTCCATTGTAATGCTAATAGAGATCAGCTTCATGTGTTCTGACACACGAATCCTGCAGTCAAGTCCATATTATTCCGACATTGAAAGTTCATACACAATATACCACTCACTAGTCCTAGATGACTCTTGCTTCCGAGCAAGAGTCATAGTTCCTATAATATAACTTGTCATTGATCTCAATTTTTCAATCTCGGCGCACGACTGGGGCTAATGGCGTTATTTTAGAAAGGGTGCATCACATAAATAACCCAATTATAAATTATGGCGCACAATTTTTATGGTCAAATAACAATTTTGTAATGAGAAAAATAGATGTTTTCTTCAGATCAGAATAAAGAATCTCCCATTATCGCCCACAACAACAATGAATCTGCAGTTGTAAAACCACTCTTTACTCCACTTTGGTAGTTTGGACGAGGTCGAAAATAGTGCGCCAGGATACTTCTCAGTGTGCTTTTTAAGAAAAGGCATGCCACTCCGAACCTCGGTGTCCTGATACATGCGCCGAAAGATCTAGAGCCGCGAAAATTGAGATCAATGGTGATTTCTATTACAGGAACTGTGACCCTTTCTGACTTAGGAAGACAGAAAGGGTCCACTGGGACTAACCACTCACCTACTGTAGGACCATCCGCCACTTTTCAATGGTTTTTGCGCAATAACTCTCGTGTTTTGAACTTGATCCGGTAATGCTTATGCAGTATTTTACACATGTTTTCTGTTATGCGCGAAGTAAAATTTCGTGATTTACGAAAATGCCAGGCAGGTATATTTTTTTCGGGCAGGATTTTCGAGCTGTAACTCGCCACTTTATTCAGTCACTCCGAAATATAAATTTTAAGTGCCGACTGTAAGACACATCAACACGCTTTTCAAAATGACTGCTAAGAGCTATACGGATTATATGTGAGCATAAACCTGACTTTATATCTGCATATATAAACATATATAGTATTCGAGAACCAGTGGCAATTGTCGGGAGGTTCGGCAAAAAATACCATATCCGGGATGATTGTTGTTTTTGGGAGGTGACGAAACAACAGCCACATACGGGTTTAACGTAGGTTACTGTTTTACCCTTTATCAAAAAACAGACACAATATTAGTGGGCTTCATATATTTTATTTCTTTTGGTCTTCTCTCTTATCTGTAAAATGTTAGTTGACTTTCTGGGTTTACCTGTCATATGACCAAGTCAAGTGGCCGAAAATGTAAATAAATGGGTTATTGGTTATCAGTAAAATGAGCGGATCCACAGTTTCGCCTACGAGATTTAGGCAAAAAAAGAACAGGAATCCATTTTTTGGAGATAAACACAGAAGAGGAGAAACCTGTTAATAAATAAATGGAGAAATACATCACAATCACTTTGAAATAGATATAGCGCTCTTTTTGTGTTAGAAACCCATTTTAATAATGTAATAAGTAAATTCCAATAAGGTTTTGACACCGAATAGATACGCCGTGGCAGAGAAAAATCAACTGTTAGTGTATTTTTCTTATTTGTTTCTTTATGTTTTTCCACACTGGAATCCTGCGAGTTTTCTTCACTGAGCATGCGCAGTCGCAACCGTGAACTGGCTTATATATACTCAAATAATTGATATATGTAGAATTAGATATAAATTTATTCTGCACACCACAATATTTAACTTTCTTCCATGTCGTTTTGAAATACCAATTCGAAAGTTTTTGGTGGATAATTGCAAAATTTACTTTCACCTTTTTACGTAATAAACCGTATTTTCTGGATGTAGACATTGCGGGAGGTTTGTGGCTATTTCCGTATTCTTTTCTTTTTAAAGAAAGCGCAACACAGCAGTTGTATATTATTGCCGTTGTACTTTGAGGCCCGTTGTATATTATTGCCGTTGTACTTTGAGGCCCGTTGTATATTATTGCCATTGTACTTTAGGGCCTTTAACAAATGCCAATTAAGATTGTGGATTACATGGCGAGGATTTGAAACGCTAGCCGATCCCCTAGTAGCCAGCCGCTTCTTGGAGCTAAAATATGCATAGGAGCCATTTGAGAAAAACACCAGAATCAATTTCATATAAGTAAAGAGCTCTTTTTGTGTTAGAAGCCCATTTCTGTACTGCCCTGAATAACTTGTCCCACATTCCACTAAATTTTTGACACCTTATATATAAATCATGTGAGAGAAAATAAACTTTTTGTATATTCACCTTACTTGTGTCGTTTTATTAGCCCCCAAACCTTTCGGATTGGGGCCTATAGGTTTTGGATGTCCGTCCTGCCGTCCGTCTGTCCGTCATCGCTTTATACCCCTATTAATTTGGGGGGCGGTTGGGGCCTGCTTGTGTTTCACAAATACTTGTTTTATCCCCACTTGAATCCCCACTTGCACCCCCGAAACCGTGAAGTGGTTTTTGTCCACATCATTTTGTGTGGACATTTGTGAATAAATATCGCCTTTATTCAGATTTTGAAAGAAAAAAGAAATAATAATTTGGTAAAGTATTCTGCAGATTTCAATGCAAGAAAGAAAATACGTTTGGAGTAAAATGTTTCTTCACCTTTCCGGAATTTTTTGTGTCATTATTTTATTTGTGTTTTGTCATCTTGTATTGTGATAGAAGACATTTTATTCAGCTTCGCCAGTTTGAGTCTACTATAACTTCGTTCTCCGTCTCTGCCCGCCGTCCCCCATATTACTCGCACTTGTTTTAGAAAGATTAAATTTCAAAATACTTCCAAATATTGCTTTTAGTCCAAAAGATTAGTCTTGTGACAGATCATGAATTTACATGAACTCGGCACAGATAAATGGCAATTCTAGAAGAAAGTTTCGAGTTAGACACACAGGTGAGCACGGCGAAACGCACGACTTTGGGCAATCGATGAATACGGTTTATACAGTAGGCAGACATTTTCAAAAGTGAAATATGCCTCAATTCTCAGGGCATGATTTCAAGCAGTTTTTACTGTCTGAATGGTACTGCATGACTGGGTTTTCGAATAAAGTGCGCATAAATTGAATGTTTTGACTGCAAACCAGCCTGTCTTCTTTGTGACCTGACTGAATCCAACCGGTCGACTGTCTAGTGGAATTGAGTTTAGTAGTCGATTGTTATTGTTTAGTTTGAAATACTTGCAGGGTTCCACAAGATTTTACATTTTGATCCTGTATTTTTTGCACATATCGATTTTCACTGGTTTAATTGTTTCAACTGGAATCGACAACTTTCGCACAATCCACGCATTGATTTTTGCGAGGCTTGTCAATTGATTCACTTTATTCTCACACTTTAGCAAGTTGTAGGGGTCGAATGGTAGAATCTACCTAAGATGTTCAGGTAAGGTTTAATTTGTGCGGAACAATCGAAATTTGTAGCCACTATACTAAGTTTGTCTTAGCTTTAAGTATGAAGGATTTTGTAAGAGATGACGACAATCTTTACGGTCAGATTTGAGTTTACAAAATGGATGCGGCTACAAAAATTTGATTGGTCCCTCTTGGTTCTCTTCATAAAGTATACACTGTTCCAGGTTATTGAAAGTTACTTGCGAGTTGAGAGGGATGGCGAATGCAAGTGCAAGGCCCTCACCGCGTGCCTGCAGTTGTACACAATCGTCAGGCCGCTTTGTGGCCTCGGTGACGTAGAAGCGGACAATTTGGGCCATTTCATATTTCTGTGAGCATTCTTAACCATATCGATGGTATAAGTGGTTCCGATGGCTAAATCTTTACTACTTTTCAACACTCGGCTATGCTTCTAGACCTGTAATTGATAAACTGGTTGACACGGGCGAAATGAAATTTAAAAAGTAGCACAACAGAAGTACAACTTTATATAAGAACAGAGTTGTGATGTGAAAGAATTTATCTACAAAAATTTAACGTTTCCTCTGGCACAATTTATCGTATCCCATACAACGGAATAACTAATAACAAAAGTAGAAGACAAGTTAAAATATTTTATGGAATTATCGAACCGTCTAAAATGCAAGAAACACAGACTGATAGATCCCTGGATTTGGTTGAATAAAAACGTGGCACTGAAAAAATCACTAAATGTAGCCCCGTTATAAGCAAATGGATTAGACCAAGGAGTTAGATATATGTTGATATGTCAGATATATTGTTAAAATCTAAAGTTTTAGTTAGCAAAAAGCTTACAGGGGTCGGATTGATTATGTCGCAATAAACTGTAATATCCTTTTTGCATTTTCAGAGAATGTGCCCGGCTAGTGTTAGAGATATGGTACCAAGAATGTGAAGACAACTCCCAAATAAAACACGATTTCAATGGAGCCATTACAGCAGTTGTAACAAATCTCCAAGGATTCCTCATTGGCCAGTTGTTCTTGGTGCTGCAGTGGATTATAGTAAATGGCTGGAATCACCCAACACTAAGTTCGATGCTCACCGGCAATGAACTGGAAGAAGAAAAAGGTTTGGGCTGTAACAAAATTTTGCATGTATCTTTTCAAAATTCTGTTGAATAATGTCTATACATGTTGGGTGCTCGGTTGACAATGACCACGATTTTTTTTTTTTTTTTTTTTTTGCAGCGTTGACATACTTAAGAAGTGGGGAATTTCCCGAGATTATCAAAGTGCGCATTGAGATTCTGATGGAGCAACAGTGCGAGGACCTGGCGCTCAACCTGTGCTCGTGGTGTGTGCGCAGCCCCGTCTTCCAGGACGACGTGTTCGTGAGAAAAACGCACCTACAGCTGCTCTACAAACAGGGCCGCGATGACTTTCACGACCACGTGAGCTGATCACAAGATCTTTGCTTAATTTTATTCGAAACATTATTGTTTTGCTGCGGTTGCTGCGGTCCTAATGCTTATCACTCAGCGTGAATATACCCAAATAATTCCTTACCTTGCTGTGTGGTGTTAGCGCCCAACTTGGGCTTTAGCCCCGGAGGATTGGGGGAGGGGGGGTAGTGCTTTGGGTTTGGGTGTTGCCGTCTGTTAGACGTCTGTTCCACACTGATAGTTGGCGATATTATTGTTGAGTGTACAGATGACCTATCACAGTGGATGGGTACATTTTATTAGCCCCCAACCGGGGCTTTAGCCCCGTAGGGGGATTATGGGTTTGGATGTTGTCTGTCCACCGTCGGTTGTTGCCCGCACCTTTTTCTCACCCTGATAATCCGTTTCCTGTAATGTTTTGACCTTGATCCAATTTCAAGGTCACATGGCCTCAGTCTGATCCCGTTGACGGACGGCTCTAACCTTAATGATGGCTCGTTAATATTTGAATGCAGATCTTGCGCGTGCCGTGCTGTATACTGGTCCAAATTTTGTCGGAATTGGAGACCGATCCAGGTTCCAGAAGCGCATTGTTTTTCATATGCCAGACAGCGCTGCTACACATATGGATACACTCGGATCAGGACAAAGCATGCTGCACCCAGGTGAGCTTCCGTCAAAATACTTTCAGACTTTGGGTTGTGGTGTTTTTCAATAAAATCTGCCTGCGGAAATACCGCAATATCGAGATTTATTGTGACGTTTTAGAGTCGTTTCTTCGAGAAACAGTGAGTGAGTGGGTAAATGTTAAGACGCTGTGTTGTTTGCAAATGCAATGCATTGGTCTTCAAATCTCACCAAACAAATTCAGAAGTAACAACGCAAATGACAATTCGTTCGTTTTGTTTGATGTCCACTTTGATTTTTTGCCTATACTTTGAAGTTGGTTATTGACCAACGGTTTTAGCATGACAGATTTCATCTGTTACGGGCTATGTAAAGTGAAGCTTGGATGTTTTGTTTTGCATTTTTTTCAGACACTATTGCGAAACTTTTTGAGACTGGAGAAAGAGCAAAGTAAAGGCACAGACTGCTTCCTGGACAGTGCGAATAAACTACTGCAACTCTCATCAAATAACGAGCAACGGCGAGATTTGCTTCTAGTCTTAGTAGATCTGGTAAGTTTTGAACTTACACATAACACGTGTTTTTTTTTCTGTTTGAGGAGGAGGGGGTGGGGGGGGGGGGGCTGGTAGAAAGTTTTACTCTCACCTCTTTATGACATTAAATTAGTGCTAGGAATCGCGTCGATGAAATTAGACAGCTTTCACTGCACGTTTACTTCTCATTGTTAGACGTGGGAAGTTAGATTTTGGAGAAATTGTTTTGGTTTGTCTGATTTTTCGTCGTTGTGGGTCGAGCATCTCATCAGCTAATAATTTTTGGTGACTTCATAGAAGTAGATTTTTTACGTACCTCCCTCCCCCCCCCTCCCCCCCCCCCCCCCAACAAAAAGTAAGATAATTATCTACCGATTGATGACACTTCGACGGCGTCTTACTTTCAGTGCTCCACAGATTGCCTCCATTTTTGTTCCGAGGTGGCCATTGTGACGTTAAAGAAAGACAGGTTTTTGTTGGACACGTCGAAAATCAAGAAAGAAGAGGGCGAGGCTGATGTAGCCACTTTGGGGCTGGCCGCCACGTGTCGCATCATTGCCCGGATGTTCCGGCACCATTCCCAAATGTACAGGGTAAGTCGTGTGCAGGTGTTATCTACGGTTTTTGTTCAAGTTTATGTTAGAATAAATCAGTCACGTCAAAACTTTTTGCGTAGAAAGTGATTGGTGGTTAAAGCATCGAAAATGTTGCGTGCGTATTTTATGGATGGAAGTCCTGATAAATGTTTTTCTTTCTCAACAACCGAACACTCAGTTTGAGAATTCTGTTGAGAACAAGAATCGGCATGGTTTTGTTACGAGACTCATGTCCTGTTTTAATATTGCTCGTGTGTACGCCGAATGCTAGCTTTGAACCTTGAATAGATGTCCTCATGTGACAGAGAATACAATCTGTTGTTTATTTTCTTCTAACAGAAAGTGTTTTTAGCTCTTTGTCTGTATAAAAATTTCAGCAGTGATTGATGACTCGTTATTTATCTGCAAACTGAAACGTCGAACTGACGTTCTGTAGAGCAGTTATTAGTGCCGTGGAATGCTTATTAGTTCCCCATGGCCGCGTAGCGCAAAGCGGGAGACTATAGTATTCGAGTTTGTCCGTCCGCCTGTCTGTCGAGCCGTCCGTCTGTCGACACTTGAGGTACATGAAATTGTGTAATCTGTTTCTGAAACACGGGGGTGAATGCGCATGCTAAAATGTTCCCTACCATTTTTGGATGCGCAAGAAGTGTTCTGTGAGTCGATACGTCCACCCGTTCGTCTGCGGACAGGATTATACTTTGTGTTGTCTCAGTTTCAGTGACAATACTTTTTAGTACTGTAGAGCACTAACTGGTACGGTAGAGCATTTATTACAACATTTTGTGATGATCCAGGCATCCCTGATGGCTGTGTTTTACTTGGATCCCAGCGATCAATTGTTCACGCTACTCCGGAAAGTGCTGGGGTGCGCGAAGGAGGTTGTGTCCATCGAGCCCACCCCTCCCGCCCAGCTCAGCGCAGAAATCTATAAAGAAATGTACTGTGTCGTTGATATGCTACGCCCGTCGCATTTCCACCCAAGCAAGAGCTGGCGGGAATTGAGGTAAATGAAATGAGGCTTTTTTAGTCTATACGACTAGGTATACGATTTATATTTTCGTGCTGAGGAACTTGAAATATATTTTCCTGCGTACTTAATGAAGCGGACACTAATAATTTTAACTCTTGTATGCGTTTCGTGAGTCAGGTCTCTCGGTCAGATTTATTTGAAGCAGCCTGGGTTATAATGTTATCTTTGAGTACTCGAGGCGGGGAGGGGGGCGGTCACATATTAAGGCACAATAAACCAATTCGCACTTTTGCCGAAAAGTTTTTGCGTTTCGGCTGAATTCACTTGGGATAAGGATATAAAGAAATGACAGAAAAAAAAACGGCAAAAATCAACAAAATTCCATTTTGCCAGAAACATATTCACATGTTGATTTTTAAAGGGACTGAATAATATGTAAAATAGTTTTTATAAGATCATATGATGGGTTTATAAATTTGAAAGTGTGCATGTTGAAAGAAAATTAGAATTTTGATAATTTATCCCAAAAAAATCTGCAGTCGAAACAATACCTCCACCGGAAAGACCCGAAAGTGCGAATTGACTTATTAGGATTTTTCACCAGAAATTGTCGATCACTACTTGTTTGCGCAGGTTGACCATGGTGCTGCATATGCTCGAGTCGGGCTTCAAATACGACGAAGCGACCAACAGTTTCTTCAGAGCGAGTGCGAACACCAACAGCAAGCAGCCGACAACAGCGGAGGACAGTCTCGTCGTAAACGGGACTGCAGACACAGGCTCCTCGGGAATTCTTGATTCCAAGGGTAACCCTGATGTCAGTAACTCAGATAAGAATAACTCACACTCAGATAAGATAGATAAAAACGATAAGGGCGTGATCCATGGCGATACCGTTCAGAATCCACCAATGACTAGTGTTATAGATCCTTTGACATCGCAAGTGAAAAACGCGCCATCTTTAAACGCACTTGATTCGAAGGGGGTTGAAATGCGAGTCTCTGCCCCAGAACGTCACACGGAAGAATCCGAAGCTGGTATCAACCGAACAGACGGACTGCTACTTGCCTCTGTCGGAGAAGGCATCTCTGTTCCGAATGGTGCCGTTTACAGTGAAAAAGTGAGAGCTTTAGACGAAATAAGCAGAAGCCAGAACGACGGGTTTGATCCTGGTGGGTGTAAAACCGGAAGTGTTCCCGCTGACCTGGAGCCAGTCGCGCCGGGAAGAGACAATAAAACGGACGGCGAAATGATATCTCAGGCTGATGAGCTTGAAAAGACGTCACAAAGGAAATGCGCACCGCTGCCCGTTATCTCTTTGAACAATTTGAAACAGTTGCTGAGAAACGTGTCCGGATCTAAACAGGTTAGTGTCTCTTTTAGTTTGTTTGTTGTTATTATTATTTTTCTCATTATTTTTTATAGCACTGTTGTTGATCTTGTTATATAAAAAATGTTGGTAAAACTGTTGGTTTTAATCCAGTTTTTTTCCGGCACCATATTAAACAGAGGAACACCTACCGTTAATTAAAAAGAGATTTTTTGCACATCTGTTGACGTTTTTCTTGCTTCACTGTGTGACTAATTAGTGACTGTTATGCAGGGGAAGTATTTTATTACTGCGTAACAATTACATCCCTCCCGCTAAAACGTGTACTAGCGGGGGAGAGTTGTTCAGGTAAATTTCTCAGCCTATGACCAAAAACTGGTTTCCCTGGTTATTCAGCGTGCGGAAACCAGGTCAAATCCTAGGTTGAGAAATTAACTCTCATAGTTAATTGGTAATGTTTAAGACTGTGATGTCTCGCGGCTCTCCTTAATCCCCCCCCCCCCCCTGCACCTTATGTTTGTTGTTAGCATTAGTTATTCTGCACAGTTAAGATTATATCCGTCTTAGAATTTAATTGGGTGAACCGCCGAGGTGCGATACGTTAGATTCCGCTGCTTCCCCAGTACTCAGATTTGTGACGTCATCCGCCTATAACATTTGAGGACGCCCGCTTTTGGCGGACAACCCCCCCCCCCCCCCGTCCCCCCGTCTCCCCCACTCCTATGTGTAGACACTTTACGCGTTATATATCCGGTTTTTTTTTGTGGGTTTTTTTTTTACTGAGGCCGTGTCGTTCCATTAGGTTGCGTACCACGATCACTCCACCACCAGTTCTGGCGTCACCCTGAGCACCGGTCACCACGACAACAGTCCCGATGGTATCCCGATCGATAGCGATACCGCGAAGTGGTCTGTGTGCGAACCACGGCGGAATCGTCCCGGTGATGGCTCTGTAGGATGCGGCACTGCTGCGCTGACGAGATGTAGCGAGGTGTTGCCGTGTGCTGTACATTGCATAAACAAGGATTCAAATGGCGAGCGAGGTTTGCGAGGCGTGGTTGTTGAACCCAACGACGGAGACACGCGGGATATGTGTGACGGCGGTAATGGGCCCTATAACCAAGCAGACCGCGATGGGTCTGACGGGAGCATATCTGAGGCCCTGAAATGTACCGTGAACAAACGTAAGGGTTTTGAAGCACCCGACGGGATATCAACACAAATTAAGACACACCGGGAATATACCCAGCTCAAGCAGTCACCGAACCGAGTGAGACTGGCACGGAGCCAAGACAGGTATGTAATGGGGCAGTGCGTGGTATCTGAAGAACTGTTGCCACAGGCGGCGACGTATGAGGGCATTATCGAGTGTAAGGCTGCTGAACCGAAAAACGCGCTAACAGAATCCCGGTGTGGTACGGACCAGAAGGAAATTAATACGGACCGAAGTGAAGAAAAGAGCGCTACTTCGGGTACCAGGCTATATGTGTTAGATCATTCAGATGAAGCGACTGAAACCAGGGATGAATCGGAACAGCGGGTTGATGTGGACAACTCACAAGACACAAGGCAGCAAATAAATGAGCTTGGTGAATGTGAGCCAAACAGGGAAATAAACAAACATAAACTGGAACGGAAAATCGCTGGAGCAGCAGATCGGGAATCCCCCTTTCGAAATGAAAGCGTCGCTAGGCATCTGTCTGTGTCTACGCGCAGCAGCTATAACGGCGTAAAAACGCGAAGCAGACTGAAAGGGAAGCGGCTGTTTTCTGTACCTGGACACAGCAAGACCCGTGTGAGTCCTAGCAAAAACCGGGCAAAATCCGTGGATGAAGATACGTGCCGTAACGTATCAACACACGGTGAAATGCGGAACTTGCAAGAATCGCGAAATTCAGTGGCAGGAAAAGGTTGGGGAATGTCAACGAAACCAAGCATATTGGAAAGCCCGACTTTCTCCCCACAATTTACTCTAACTCACACAAACCTCAAGCAGCCTCAAGTCGTTCAGATTTTAACCAAATGCAAACCCGTTGTAGAAGTGCAGAGACTTACAGCTAGTCAAATCAAGTACCATCAGAAATCAAACTCCATTCAAAAATCTAATCCAGCAGTAGCTTCTTCGCCAAGGGCGCTGTTAAACAGACTAGCAACGTCCAAAACCGCAACAGCCTCTCACACCCTTAAACGAACACCAGTTATAGTTCTAAACAGGCTGCCTTCTGTCCAGTGTTCAGATAATTCAAATGGGAAACCGGGCACCGCTCCGGCGGCCGGTGTTGACACAGCGAAGCTATCGTTTGGTACTTTCACAAGCTGTTCAAATAAAGTGCGTCTGAGAGAGTATACACAAGAGGACGCTCAAAGTATTGCGAGCGTCACCAAAGTCAAATTGATTGAAACGGCCACTGGAGCTGAAGAAGTCAAAGCCGATGACGTCATAAATTATAGCGATGGTGGGGAAAGTTTGAGGTCCATGAAAGATTACTGTGTCAAATCTCCGAGTCTTAGATCTACTGACATTGGAGAGGTCCAGAACGTGGAAACTGGTGGTGTTGCCAAACCTGGTGGTCGCAAAACCGGTGACGTCAGGTATGAACATCTCAAAACTGATGACGACAGAGAGAATAGAGGAGAGAAAAAGACGTCAGAAGAGACGAGTATCCGCCGTATTGACAAGGTCAAGGTCGACCTTACTGAAGAGAGACCAGAACCGCGAGATACTATTTCCTTGCGTGCCAAAGACGGTACGCCAACCCCGGGACAAGCGGTTCAGAATGACCAGACGTTGGATGAAATATCTTGGGCAAAGGTGTGGACGTCATTGGTTGCTAAGAGACCCTGTGTGGTGAGTTAAGAGCCTGGCCGATTTTTTTTCTTTTTTTTTTTTTTTTTTTGGTTTTGGTTTGGGTCTTTGGTGTGTTGTTGGTAAAAATACATCTGAACTCCTGAATAACATATCAGGACTGTTGCATGAAGAATTTTTTTCAGTTCATAACACAACACCAAAATAAAAATAACTCAGTTAGTAGACCTGTCATTGCGGCCGGTCTTCAGCGTAAAGGTAAGTCCTCAAAACGGAATCCTTGTTGACTTAAGAATTGGAATTACCAGGATGAAGACAATTTGATGCAGAAAATTCACATAGCTTATTTTGTAGTTTAGTTAGTTTCCATCTCCACGACCCGATAACGTGCGTAAACTTGGAGCTGATTTTCGGGATTTGCTCACCCGTTTCACAAAGGAATCAGAAGATGGTTCCTAGGGGAAGAAAAAAAGGGAAGTGTTGTAGGGTATTTTGGTTTGTTTGTGGGGGTTTGCGCAATACAAATGGGGCACTTTGGTATCGCTTTGCGAAAACATTCAGACGTTACAACCCTGCAACCCCCCCTCTCTACTCCCCTCCCCCGGATCCACCAGTGAACCTTGTGGTTAACTGTGGCAGTGCAGATTACCTCACCATGGACTTATGATCATGGAGATGATCATGGAGACTGATTTGCATATTAGTCTAAATCACGTGGGCACTACTGTTTTTAAGTGAACATTACATGGATCTTTCTTACTGGTATTAGTTTTTCGGGTCTGGCACAACACTGTTTGTTGTAAAGGAAGCAATCTGATTGGTCGTTTTCCTGGTCAATAATTTTTAAATGTTTACCAGAATGCAAAAGTCAGTGGATATTGCAATTACTTACAGTGACAACCACAGTTAAGTCAAGAAACAAAGCATATATTGACTTATATTGACTTATTTCATATCAGCGTGACGATATTATTGACCAGATAGAAAATGTTGACCTAAATCTGCTTAGTGTATCTCAGTAAATGATGATTCTTATTGATTCATAGTAACGTGAAGATGTTTTGTATTACGCAAATATATATATATATATATATATGTGTGAAAAAAATATAAATTTTTAGTTTCAAAAAAGTTTTCTTACATTTTTATGTTTTGTTCCGATGTCCTTGTATATTTATTGAAGTTTTTGGTTATGTTCTTAATTTCTCGTTTTTAGATAAAACAGGGAGGAGCTAAAGCAGACTGCAGTAAGAGGATTTCGACCAATCAGAGCGATTCAGACGCGTCTACGAGCATCGTACCAAACCGTGCCATAAGGAAGAGCACCCACGAGGAAGATCCTGATCGGGGGATTTCCGACAGGCCAGACGGTCGTGTCAACAAGGTAGACGACCATGTAAACCAGCAAAGGGGTCATGTCAACAAGCAAGACGGTCATTACAACAAGCAAGACGGTCATGTCAACAAGCAAGAGCGTCATGTCAGCAAGCAAGACGGTCATATCAACAAGCAAGAGCGTCATGTCAACAAGCCAGACGACCATGTCAACAAGGCACACGGTCATGTCACCAAGCAAGACAGCCATGTCAACAAGCAAGACGGTCATGTCAGCAAGCAAGAACGTCATGTCACCAAGCCAGACGGCAATGTCAAAAAGCAAGACGGTCATGTCAACAAGCAAGCTCATCATCTCAACAAGAAAGATCGTCGGATTAATAAGCCAGATGGCAATGTCAACAAGCAAGACCGTCATGTCAACAAGCCAGACGGCCATGACACCAAGCAAGACCGTCATGTCAACAAGCATGATCGTCATGTCAACAAGCAAGACTGTCATTTAAACAAGACAGATGATCATGTTACCAAGCAATACCGTTTTGTCAACAAACATGACGGTCATGCCAACAAGTCAAACAGTCCTGTCAACAAACAACATCGCCATGTCAACAAGCAAGACGGTCCTATCAACAAACACGAGAACTGTTCTGTTGAACCAGAGACACAAGTTGGCAAATCAGGCAGCTGTGATGACGAACCAAGCAGCTGTGATGGCAAACCAGACAGATGTGCGGAGAAAACAAGCAGCTGTAATGGAAAACCAGACAGCTGTGCGAGGAAAACAAGCAGCTGTGATGGCAAACCAGACAGCTGTGCGGAGAAACCAAGCAGGCCGGAAGCATGCGCCGATGAATTGACATGTGAACTCTTAAACGCAATTCATCGTCCAACATCAACACTTGTTGCCGTTTCTACATCCAATTTTGGTAAAGTTATTTCCAAAACATTTTTTTTGTTTGTTTTTTGTTGCATTTTTTTTTTTTTTTGTTCACCAGCTATTAACAGCTTTCAGACTGGATTAGCCTTTTCCCTCGGGCAAGTATATATTGTTTTTCTTTTCGTTGTGTCCGTATTTTTGTCTGTCTGTTAGTGGCATATATGTGCATCAGAAACTACAAAGCTGCAATTAAACTTGATCATGACAACTGGTACGTGTCCATTTCCCTTCCCTTCCACCCCCTCTCCTCCACCTCCCCCCCCCCCCCCCCCCGATGGGCCAAATTTTGGCATTTTCTTCTTCTGCGAAGCATTATTGTTTTGTCTATCCCGGTATGGGACAGAACATTTGTTTTTTTGTTTTTTTTTAGCCGGGTATGCCCATGTGTGACCTTCTTGAGCCATCCCCGTAGTCCCAATTCAGTTTGAAAAAAGAAAAAGACAATATAAAAAAACTGAAAACCTTTCAAAGGTAACCCGGATGTTGACATTCGGTTTTTATTGACAGCTGTACCTGGCGTAACGTTGCAAGATACAATAGCCGGCTTGATAGAGGAGAAACGGGGTCAACTAAGGGCAAATGTTGACCGTCTGTTGCAGCAGATACTGTCAAAGAACGTCTTCAGACGTGTCGGCAGTCAAAGCCCGGGCAGTGCAACGCCCAGGGAAAGGCTAAATTGGGTCTGTCTTTGTTTTATTGTGCTTATTTTTCTCATCACAATCCTTGATCAAATCTTAATACTGTGTTATAGGTTACAAAATATAGGAATAAAGAACCCGTTCTTACGCCAGCCCCCCCCCCCCCCCCCCCTCCAACCCTTATTTCAATCTCCCTAGTTGAGTGATGTTTTGTGGTGGACATTTCAGATCCTGATGAACACGGACGCTGCAGATGTGAATGCGGAAGAAGCGGCCAAAGTACGCAAGCTTCTTGCCCTGGATGAAATGATAGAGCTTTCTATCAGGAAGACCATAGCTTTGGCGTCGCCAAACCGAGGTGGGGCTTCTTACCGCTCTATTAGCTGCAGAATTGACACAGTCAAGGAATATCGGTTTTTGGAAATGATAGCAGTATTTAGCATAAGTTGACATATTTTGAGTCGACATGATATATTGTTCATTAGAAAGAAACGTTAGGTCATCAAGAGATATTGTTGATCAGAAAGAAAAGTCAGGTCACGATTTTCGTAACTGGTCAATAATATCTTCATATTGAAAAAAAATATGTCAATATATGCTTTGTTTTGTGACGTCACTGACGTCTTTATTCTAAATAACTGCGTTATTTAACGGCATTTGTGTTCCAGCAAACTTTGAAAAATTACTGAGTTTGTCATTGACTCATCAGATTGAACCAAGTCATGTAACAATTAAATATCTTGTGAAATAAAATACTGTTCGCCCGTGTACTTTTCGCCAAGGATTTTAATGTGTAACGATTAGCGAAAAGAACGCTGAGTTGCTAATATTAAGTAAAACAAAAATTCAGATTCAGAACCACATGACATTAATTACCCATTTTCCTTTCGCTGTTTAGAAAACACAGTTCCGACTGTGAAGGGGAATTCGCCAGAGCAGAAAGAAAAGGAGTTACCAGGCAATTGCGAGCGAACCGGAAGACACGCTCACGAGATCTGTAACGGTACCCAGCGAGATGAGGCTACTACTCACCCGAGGTCAGTCCCGTGTGCTGCGTTTTTTTGTTTAGAACTTTATTTATCACTACGAAATATTTTCAGTAAAGTTTCCGTTAAAAAGGATGTAGATATTTAAGACAAGCTAACTGAGTGGTAGTGTACTGATAAAATTAAATTCATAATTTTATTGACACAGCTCTTGTAGTCCGAAGTCGTTGGGACGATGTGCTGAAGGTGGTACCAATGACGGGGAATCTTTTCAGGTAATTATTTTGGATGGTTTTTATGCAGACTTTCTACTTAATATGTGCAAAAACGCTGGTGTAAGAATGTGGCGAATGTGTGTTCGTCCGTCTGTCATTCAATTATTTTTAGTCAGCACTGATATGAGAATTCCGTGACCGTTTCTTCGTTCAACTGCCATTCGATCCTTTTTTTTTGTCTGCACTTGTCGTTCATCTGTATTTTACAACTAAAGGTTTCAAAGGCTTTCCCAAAGCCTTGAGATTCTGAATACAGTTTTTCTACCTTGCTAAAGGTCGAAGCGTGTGGGCTTTGCGCTTTTCCTGTGCGGCGTGTGTGTGTGTGTGTGCCAGATCGCTTCTTGCGAAATAAAGCAGGATTGCCATGGCATTGAGTATTATTTTAATGATGAATCCCGCACTGCTACGCTTTTTCTTTCTCCTTTCTGGTCATATTTTCATCAATGACTGGTTGGATCAATCCCAAAACATGTTGGCATTAGTCCTTCGGAAGGAACTTGAGAGACGAACACCCTTTTGCAAGTAGTTTTCCTGAGTGACGTCATATGACGTCAACAAACGTTACAAATGGTGATGAAATGGTAGATGATATTTGTGACTGCAGTTGTTTAATCATAGTTTTTGTTTATTTTAGGTTAGACTCAGCAAAAATAGCACGAGAGGGCATACCCCAATTTCAGCCAATCAAAACAATGTAGGTTTAATTTCATCCAATGAAAGTTTTCCGCAAGGTGTGGCGCAAGTTTGTAGTAATGGTAACCACGGAGGTATGCCACATCAAAAAGCCGCTGAATATGACATTCACGGATCCGCCAGTCACGAAGAAAGGCGCGTATTGACCAATGAAAACAAAAGCAGCGCTGATCCCGAAAGACAACCAGATAATCAAATATCTTACATGACTGAAGCGGGTAAGGGTGATCTTGCCGATGGTGCAACAGACACACTAACAGACTCTGAACTTTCACAGCATAATGTACAAGCGCATGGTGGTGAGAAATGTAGTAGTGCACAGGCGTGTCACTGGGGAGCAGTTTCTCCCTCTGTTGCTAAGGGCAAGCGGGCTGTTGGACCTATCCCTCATCCGAGCAGGGAAAATGAAGAATGCAGTAAAACAGCCAACACTCAAGAAATCTTGGCTCTTGATAAATTAAGAGCTGCCGAGAATGTAGCAACAGAACTGGATGCCTCTTCGTCTGTTTCAAACTTGGGTGAGTATGTATGTATGCTTTTGAACGGTTACACCATTGAAACTTTTGAGCAATGAAAAGACCGTGGGTGATATGTCAGAGATTTTGTTGACATGTTTTGCGGAGGGGTGGAGCTTTTGGGTGGAATGTATGGAATAATTGTGTTTTTCTGTTCTATGGTTGTATGTTTAGCCTCACCTAGTTCTGTCTTACAAGAAACGATAGCGCGTATGTCCGACGAGAAACAGCGCCATCTGAGCGCCAATATTGACCGCCTGCTGCGACAGATATTGGCCAAGGATATGTTCAGACGTGCCGAACACCCAAGTCAAGCAAGTGGAGAGCCTCGAGTAAGGCTGAGCCGGGTGTGTTTATGTTCTTTATTAAAGTGAATAAAAACGTTTTGGTCTGTGTTAATGGAGTGAAATTTCAATCTTGAGATTTTGCAGAAGGGAAAAAAATAATTAAAAAATAAAAATGTTGGTATATTTCAGATCCTGATCAACTTGGATGTAACAGAGATTAGCACCGAAGAAAGTGTGAAGTTACGCAAACTTCTTACTCTTGACGAGCTGCTTAAAACTGCAGTGAGGGAGAAAAATGCGCTGATATCTTCAGACAGAGGTTATATAATTTTCTAATCGCTTCTGTCAGTGTTTTCCCAGCAGGGCGAGAAACGTATTGATTTTGTCGGCATGTCCGTCCGTCCGTCTCTCCATGGGAATCTCTGCATGGTTCGCTGCATAAATTTCGATGCCCTTGGCCGATTTTGATGCCACTTGCAGGAAATGGTCCTTAAACAATTTTCCAGCGATGGTTAACTTTCGGTGACCTTGACTTGATTGTCTGTACTCGTAGAGAACAATGAATTGGTTTCAGTGAAATGGGCTTCGATGGATGTTTCCGACAAATTATGGAGTGGGAAAAATTGGGCGAGAGAGCTGCCAAATCAGTTTTTTTAGTCACTTCTTATAATGAAAACATCGGAAACTCTCAGTGATCATTTGTAGCATTCGTTCTTTTTGTCGTAAATAATAAACTCTCCCCCCTCCCCCCTGCCCATCCACGACGATTGCATAAGAATCGAAAAGTCCTTGACCTTTATATGACATCAGGTGAAGGACACAGCAAGAATCAAAGGCAGGAAATGATGACAGTACTGGCCGATCACACGCTCAGGGAAGACCACGAAGGACAACCCCAAGGAGATTTGGTCATGAAGGTACAGTGCACAGCCCCCATTTTTTCTTTCTCACTTTGTCCATTTTTTTAGCACTTTTTATTCGTGTGAATATTTCATAGTTTAAGTCATCACAAGCAAAAATAATTTTAATTGCGAAATAAAGGAATATAAATAAGTAAAAATAAATCGTCGCTTTGCTTCGCTTGTGAACAATTGGTGATGAGGTGTGTATGGGAGAGCGCGTGTCGGCATGGGTCCTGGGCATTCGGCTTTGGTTTTACTCAAAAGGGAGAAGAGAAAGACGCCAACTACTGCCCACAAGCGCGGGGGAAACATGTTTTGGAGGTATCTTATCTAGTTAAGCCATACGCCATCTATATGGTGTGACGTTTTATAAACCTTCGGTTGAAGGCAGCACAGGCGCGCATTCATTATGTATGGGGTGTGGGGGAGGGGGGAGGTCGAGTTTAGGTGGATTAGGGTTACACGGTTTCTCACCAGGCTTAGCCTGGGGATGAGTGTTGAGCTTAGAGTTGACCTTTAAAATGGTTCTTCGTTTGTTCGGCTTTGCATCCGCCCGTCTGTATCTACCAGACCGCGATTGTCTGGCTGTCACACGCTTCTCCATGGGTGTTGTGTGGCTACTACATGCCCGCCCGTGTGTAATTTGTGACTGCTACATGTCCGTGTGTGGTGTCTGTGACTGTCCCACCTGTGGTGTCTGTGACTGTTATGTTTGTGCTTGTTCTTGTCACTAGTGTGTGGGCGTAGAGCGGGAGGAGACCGTGGTGAAGCGGTCCGAAACCATGCCGCGGGAGTGTAGCAGCCCGCTCTGTCGGCCTGACACGCCGATACCATCCCACAGCCAGCCTAACACGCCGGCAACACCCCACAGCCAGCCTGACACGCCGGCACCACCCCACAGCCAGCCTGACACGCCGGCACCACCCCACAGCCAGCCCGACACGCCGGCACCACCCCACAGCCAGCCTGACACGCCGGCACCACCCCACAGCCAGCCCGACACGCCGACAGCTCGCCACAGCCAGCCCGACACGCCGACACCATCCCACAGCCAGCCCGACACGCCGACACCATCCCACAGCCAGCCTGACACGCCGACACCATCCCACAGCCAGCCTGACACGCCGTCACCATCCCACAGCCAGCCTGACACGCCGTCACCGTCCCACAGCCAGCCCGACACGGCGACACCACCCCACAGCCAGCCTGACACGCAGGCAGCTTCACACAGTCGGCCCGACAAAACGGAAGCTCCCCACAGCCAGTCTGGTCAACTCGACACGCAGGCAGCTGCCGACAGCCAGCCCGACACGCAGGCAGCTTCACACAGTCGGCCCGACAAAACGGAAGCTCCCCACAGCCAGTCTGGTCAACTCGACACGCAGGCAGCTCCCCACAGCCAGCCCGACACGCAGGCAGCTTCACACAGTCAGCCCGACAAAACGGAAGCTCCCCACAGCCAGTCCGACACGCCGGTAGTTCCCCACAACCAGCCCTGTCAACCCGACACGCCGGCAGCACCCCATCAATATACTGATCCTTCGACCGAAGGCGCCGACAACGCAACCGAAATTGACGTCACAGTATCGACTAAGGATTCTGTCGTAGGTGAGTTGATGGCGTTCTGTTTTACCCACGTGATCTGTAAGCCCGTTTGGTGAGGTGGCAAAAACTATCTTAGGGGCGAAATAAGTTTTTTTTTTTTTTTTTTGCTGAGTTTTGACGGAAACAAAGGATTTATTTTTTTTCCACTTTAAGCGATTTTTGTGTTAAAGGTCCATTTGATTTGGGTTCTGTAAAATAGTGTGATGAACTTTCATTTCATACCGGCAGGTGACAGTCAAGAAACAAAAAAAGTTAAAAGAGCTGATACTACGGCATTATTTGGCATGGCGATGTGTGGGCAAGAATCTGTTAGAATCGGAGAGGGCGAGGAGAAAATTACCCTCGAAGGGACGCCAGATGAAGGGGTAGTGGTGGAAGGAACCGGCTATGCTGTCAGTGAGGCATGTGCGGCGGTGTCGCAAAATGCGAACCAGTTGTTGGCAATCGGTCAGAAGGTGTATAAGCAAGATATAAGAGAATGGCTACAGAGTACTAATCAGATGTTGGGCGAGTGCCATCAGGCAGTTCCGGATATCGTGATTGAGGACCAGAGCCATGGAGAGACGAGCGCTTCCTGCACAGACCCATCTCACAGATATCCTGTCAAAGAAGGTCTGGTTTTGGTTTGTTCTTTCCCTCACCTTGTCGCAAAAGATTGTTTTCACTGTTTCAGTTTCCGTTATATCAAAATCATAAAGTGACCGAAACAAATAATGTTATTAATTACATAGCGCAAGGAATAAAAAAATTAGTACTGTATCTTTAAGTTTAGAATTTATGATGTTTATCAGGGTGAGCCACATTCATTTGTTTAGATTATCGATCAGTGGATGAAGGTCAGAACTGTACTAACGAGGCCAGTTGCACTGAGGTCAAATATGGTGACACAAACGAGAGTCAAAATGCTAAAGACGGAGAAAATGTACACCTTAAAGTAAATATACAGTCTTCATATTGAGTAATATGATCGTAGTGTCCATCTTCAAGTTCATATATATACTTTTATACGCACTTTGCTGAGAGCAGTGTGTACACAGAAATCCTAAAGACGGACAAAATACATATCTTAAAGTAAGTGCCTGCCAAGTACAATATGCACTGTTCAGATGCAGTAGTATGTTTGTATAGAGTTAGGTAAATATGTCCGCTAAATGAAGACATACTGCTTTATACAAGAATTTGTAGCCCAGTATGAAAATAAATGTTCCGAATGGGCGAGTGTTTGAGTTTCGAATGATCGGTAGCGGAGAGTAGCGGTGGAGGTTCGAAAAACGGATAAGTAACGATGCCTTTTGTGATTGAAAAGGCACGGAAATTGGAATCGCTGCGTAGCAAAGTTGACCCAGTCGCTTTCAAACTTACTTCTCAAGTCGTTTTCTGACCGCGTTATTCACTCGCTGTTCATATTCATTCTTATTCACTTGCTGCTGATCAGAATATAGTCGAATATCTTGTTAGAGTTATAGATCTTCAGAGTCGTATTTGAATGTTTTGATACATATTTTTGTTTCCATTTTCTTCTTAAAGGACAAGAAAAAATTGGAGTCACTGCTTTGCTGCAAATTCTGTGAAAAGGAGTACGATTCTATCGTTTTACGAAGAAGGCATGAGGCATTCTTTTGTCTTCAAAAGACCACGGATGTATGTTTCTGTTTATTTTCTTAAATTGTTCTAAAATTAATTTTCTCACTGCGATAATGTGGAGTTGAACAATCGCGTTCATTTCTCATACTATAGCTCAGGAGCTATCCATAAAGTATGCAAAAAGTGTCGACCCGCACCCTTCCCCCCTTCTCCCTGCCTGTGCGGCACATTTGTGACGTCACTCATTGACTATAACCTTATCGTGCGTAGTCCTCAGCGCCCCACACCCCATCCCGTTATCTGAACCCGTGCGTACTTTATAGAGGGCTCCTTTCGGGTGGATCAAGCGATGCCAATGTATTCTGTGTGTCATTAACTTCCATAGAAATTACTACTCTGCGACCGACGCTGTAAATACAACACAACTTTCTTTTCGTGGTCTACTCGAGTTCCCTCCCCCCTCTCCGCTCCCTGCCTCGTTTATTTACCTCTCCCCCCGCCCCCCGGCCAAAAAATATTAAAAATAAACAAGTAAAATAGTAATAATTCTAATTATAAAAATAAATAGACAGAAATAAAAAAAAACACATTTTTTGGTTTACTGTAGGCGGACATCGAGAAAAGCAGCACGGAAATCTTGGCGGTTTTGATCCGGGAAATACGACAACAGAATGTGGAGAAGCGGGCGGAGATGAAGTTGATGGAATGGAATCTGGAGCGGGTGTGGGAGAGGCGACTGAGGGGCCGGGAGAGGAGGAGCAGGAGCAGGAGGACGCGCTGCTCGCGCTGCCAGGCGTGCTTCGCGAACCGCGCGGAGAAAATCAAGCACAGCAGATCATGCGTGGGAAGGAAGAAACTCTGTCAGCGTCGGGTAGGTGTATGTGGTGTGGTTAGGCACCGTTACATTGGGTAGGTGTATGTGGTGTGGTTAGGCACGGTTACATTGGGCAGGTGTATGTGGTGTGGTTAGGCACGGTTACATTGGGCAGGTGTATGTGGTGTGGTTAGGCACGGTTACATTGGGTAGGTGTATGTGGTGTGGTTAGGCACGGTTACATTGGGTAGGTGTATGTGGTGTGGTTAGGCACGGTTACATTGGGCAGGTGTATGTGGTGTGGTTAGGCACGGTTACATTGGGCAGGTGTATGTGGTGTGGTTAGGCACGGTTACATTGGGTAGGTGTATGTGGTGTGGTTAGGCACGGTTACATTGGGCAGGTGTATGTGGTGTGGTTAGGCACCGTTACATTTATCATCCCCAGGCTCGTTCATTAAAATCACAAATAAAAATGAGCTTTGACAATGATATGCAGTACTTCTTGTGAACCGATTTCATATACGTGAAAAAGAAGACTCTGTCAACAACAACTCTGTACAAAAATATTTGATCTGATGTAGAAATTTACACGTGCGTACCATTTTGTTACATCCTTGCTTTAAATTCAATTGTAAAAACAAATCGTTTTATGTTAATCATATTGTTTCAGGTATTTGACACGAAAGTGAAAGATAAAATGATGTTGCAAATTAAAACAAGCAAGAAGAACGCAAAAGATCGACTGACCAAGCACAGTGAATGCGGTCCACGGAAATTGCTGGAGAATAGCAAACTGCAGTTCGGGTGTCGGATTTGCCAGAAGCGCTTCAACAGCAAAGCAACATTGAAAGTTCACGCCTTGAAACACCTGTGTAAGAAATTCCACCAGAAGAAAGCTTGTATAGCTTCACCAAGCAGCAGCCAAGAACCAGTGACCCGCTCCATAGGAGAAAATCAAACGACTAAAATATCAAAAGTCAAGGCCGGAGAGTCACGTGGTGACGTCAGCAGTCGTGCGGTTAGAAGCGCCGTTGAGAGAGACTTGAAGAAATACAGGGGAAAACATGAACCTGTTTTCAAAACTATTGATGTCGGCGCGGTGGTGCTGTCTGATAAAAGTGAAAGCGAAATGCTAAAACAGAATGAAAATAAAAAACAAAGTACAGACCCAATCAATAAATCCGAAACGCAGCAAGTTGCGGGTAAGCCGTGCCCTAAAGAAGATTCGAATGACATTAGGTCTAAAAGTGATTCTTCGAGTATGGTGAAGTATAAAAATTGCAAGAAGCTGTTCCCATGGAGATCGGATTCGATCCGGTATTGCATCCAGACTGCCAAGAGTGAGAATTTAAAAAAGGAAAAGAAAATCAGTCAGCGTGAATTGTTCCTGGAAGGGAGACTTCAGTTTATTTGCTGTATGTGTTCAAAATCATTCAGCAAAAAATCGAACTTAAAAGTGCATGCCTTGAAGCATTTGAGGAAGAATGAAGGAAGTAAGACGGTGGTGAAGAAAAGCTCGCCGCACACGGTACAGGGTGTGGCAGGAAAGGTCCGCGACAGCGTGAAGGAACTCGCGAATTCGGGTGCACATGGGCGCACTGGCGCTCCTGATGCCGGTGCCCGAAGGGATGACTCAGACAAGAATAACCAGGAGCTGTCGTCAGGGAAACGTCTGCACAGGAATAAAGATAACGACAAGCCAGGACAAACGATAAAATGCTGCTACTGCGGCAAAGAGTTTACCGAATTAGAAATCTGGAAAGTGCATATGAGAGAACACACGATGTTAAAAAAGCAAAACGCTGAAAAACCAGAAAAGTGTCTTAATTCCCTGAAAGATAAAGCCGTTGAAAGCGACAGAGAAAGTGCACGGAGAAGCAAGCCTTATAGTATACTGGTAGCTTTAGAGAAAGAGCAAATGAAAGAGTGCTCGCAGCAAGAGGCGTGCAAAAGGCGTACACCTGATCGCACCAGTGTGAAACGACCGTCGCGAGGGGAGCTGAAAATCCCCACCAGTGCGTTAGGAGTGGGAGCCTCAAAACATAGCAAAGTGTCCCCTAAGATTTCTGTCCAGGGCAGCGCAGTCAAAACGTGTTGCTATTGTTTCGAACAATTCACGGATACTGAGGCTTGGAGAGATCACCTGATTGGTCATTCATCCGTTCACTCTAAACTGAATCACCAAAGACGACAGCAAACCGCTTCAAAACCAGTTAGGCCTCAAGGTAATCAAAGTGTGGCCATCCCTACAGTCATTAGTAATAGGAGTGGCTTAGAAGGCAGCTTTGGTAAGAAATCCGCGGGAGGTAACGGGGTGTTTGATGGCCCATGCTCGGGTGCGGAGTGGGAGGATCTTCACACGGAGCATTCGACATGCCCTGAGGGAAAACAGACAGCATACTGCGGGGAAAAACAGCGAGAGCAGATGGCATGCAGCGAGGGAGAGCACATGGCGTATAACGAGGGGGAGCAGACAGCATTCTGCCAGGACGAGCAAAGGACATGCTATGACGAAGAAGCGACGACATACCAGGAAGGAGGCGAGACCCTGTACACGGAATTTACGTCACATGTCGAAGACGGTCACGTGTCCTGGACCACGGATGGCCACAGAGACCATGCGCACGACAAACACACATCATACCACGCGAAGCAGCTTGCAATGGGCGTGGATGTCGCGGGGGATCACGCGGAGTACCCCGGTAGGGAGTGTAAAGAATATGGCGAGGGAGGGCACAGAGGCTTCAGCGATACGAAAAATCAGATAAAACATAGAACTAGAGCGGAAAGGAACCAGAGACCGGGCATGTCAGATCGTCCGCGGTGCATGGAAAGAGGAGGTGCACATTACTTTGGGAGAAAGCGCAGACAGGGTGATATTGGCAAGTACTTTTCATTTGGTTCAGGAAAGGGTGGGCGGCAGTCGGTGGGGTACTTCCAGTCACGGAATTTTCCATGCATGAAACCTTATAGGCGTGAGGGCTTCAGGGACTGCGGAAATGGTGTTTTTAACTGCTGGTACTGCGGAAAAAACTTCGCAGAGCAGAGTCAGTGGAGAAGTCACCTGCGTTCCCATAGCAGCTGGGTATCCGGACAGGGCAGTAAAACCCCCGGGGATCCACCCAAACGACTGGATATCAAAATTCAAGGAGTCCAGAATCAAGAATCGGGATACGGAGGCACAGAGGATGGAAAAGGAAATGCGCAAGACGTCAACGCTAACCCTCAAACGGCGGATGTGGCTATGTGCAAAATGTCGGCGAGATGTGGTCGAAAGTCATTCCATAGCTGTGTCGTTTGCGGGAGAGCCTTCCAGACGGTATTCAGCTTGTACCGACATATGAAGGAGCACACGAAGAGCTTTGTTAATACACAAGTAACTAGTACCCCACATGGGTAAATTCTGAAATTGGGGTGAATCACAATGTTTTTGGGAGAGGTCAGCGAAATGCATGTGTTTTCACAGGATCAGTATTTTGTCTGTGCATTTTTAACCGATATTCTGCTTCTGTTCAGTCTGTTCCAAATGCTCCCCCCCCCCCCCCCCTGTGCAAGTGGGCACATGCAGGTCGGGCAAAGTTTTCGGTGCCCGACTCTAGCCAATGCAGCTGGAAAAGTCACGTTTTTCGTCAATGTTAACTTCTGTACCAGTTGCTTGATTTTAGCCATAAAACGGGTTAATTTCCACCTCTACATATGTGTGTGGACATGTGCCTGTACGCGGGCACGCGTAGTAAGCATATAGGTATATGCATTAGAGTGCCCAATTTTGCCGAAATTTTCGGTTCAAGGCTCGTTTTTTTTATTTATTTGGTTCGGTCAGGGCCCGCGGGTCCCGAGTTTTCCAAGCGGAAAGTCTTTTCTGACCCTATATCCTCTTGTAGCAGTATATCCTGCCCCGCTCTACACCCCCTCACCATCTGTCTAGCTCTCCTCTCCCCCTCCGCTCCCCCCAGTCATGTTCTGGGGTGTTATATTCATTTTAGTTACATTTATGTACAAGCCTGTGAATTGTTGATCATAATCATGACGTGAAAGGAACAAAAACAACCACTGAAAAACATTTTCAAAAGATGTTACTCAGCAACGTAACAATTGCAGTTTCTATCTCTCCCCCCATTGCACCCTCCACCCAACTCTTGATCCGTGTGTATGTTGACCCAACGAAGCAACCACACGAAACCCTAGTATGTGAGAAGATACCATATTATCCATAACGCCTATTGTGAAAAGCAGTAGAGTTTGTTTACTTCGAGATATGAATGATCAAGATACAAACACATGCAAGAGACATGCTCTTACTCAACACGTCCTGTGTATTTTTCTTGAGGAAACCTCAGATGGGACAAAAAAGAACCGAAATACCGGAAGTTTCGGCTCCGGGCTCGATGTCTTCGGTCGGGCCACGATTTAGAATGCTTATGTGCAACGTTTTATACTTATATCTTATCTCACCTGATACGATGACGATTACACCGACTTCCTGTATTTACATGCATACATGATACAATCGTTGTTTCTCATCCCAAGGCCGGGTCACCAAAATCGCAAATAAAATAAAGAAGTGACCAGACGGGTCCTGAAATATTTAGAGTAAACAAATTTCGGGTCATTCTTTGAAAAAAAGGGGATATTTTTTTCCTGGCCTTTTTTTACGTTTACATGTTTCAGTATTCCTGCAGGTGTACATCTGTATTCGACTTCAACATGTGTATTTACGTGTACATGTCTTGGTTCAGCTTGTGCATGTGTTTGTTCACAGATTCAGGAAACTGAGTTAGATAAGTAGGTTATTCCGAATCGAATCAGTGAACCAATTTCTGGATTCGGTCAATTCTTCCTTCGCACTGATCCGTTGCCGAACAGTGTACAAAAAAGCTATTAGATTTTCAATATGCTGAATTGACAAATGTCTATTATGCGCAGAAGGCCATTTTTGCCAATTAAAAATAAAGTCAATTTTCGTGAAAAAAATCCTTCGCACTCCTTCAGTTTTCGTCTTTTTTGTTTTTAGACCTCAACCAGGTGAACCAGGTGAACGGACGGACGGACGGCAGGACAGCCAGGTGAGCCTGGCTGTCCTGCCGCCCGTCCGTCCGATTTTTGTACGCGCTGTATCTCTGGCACCGTTCAACCGATTTGAATTTCCTTTTGCACACAGAAAGACCAAGTGATGGAGCTGTGCGACGAATCATTGTTTTTGGATTTCTCGAAAAATTAAAAAATTGCGGAAATTTTGAAATTTTTTAGCGCCTGATCTCATTATATGCAGTTTTTTTACGTGCTATATCTCCGGCACCATTCAACCGATTTCAATTTCCGTTTGCACTTAGAAAGATCGAGTAGTGGAACTGTGCGACGAAGCGTTATTTTTTGGATTTCTCGAAAAATTAAAAAAAATGCGGAGACCTTGAAATTTTTTGCACTTGACCTCATTATTTGTAGTTTGTGCGCGCTATTTCTCCGGCACCATTCGGCCGATTTCAATTTCCTTTTGCTTAGAAAGACCGAGTAGGGGAGCTGTGCGACGAAGCGTTATTTTTGGATTTCCCAAAAAAAAAAAAAAAAAAGCGGAAACTTTGAAATTTTTTGCACTTGAATGATTATTGTGTCCGGTTGGTCTGCGCCTAAGACAATGGCGTTTTGTTTTGTTTTGTTTTGTTTGTTTGTTTGTTTTTGTTTTTTTTTCGTTTTGAGGGTTCAAATGTTGCTATAAATGCTGTCATTGCAATTTGTTTTAAAAAAAAAACTATCGAAATTTCATTATTTCTTTAAATAGTAGCAGTTGATTTGAAGTAAAGTTGTGATCATGGAAGTTCGTTGAATCGGTGACCTTGTACATATTTTAGGGAGGAACCAGGGCCATCCACCCGAGGTCTTTTTGGGCACAGTAGGGGTTGGGGGGGGGGGGGGGGAGTGGCGGAAGGTTCGATGGCCAAAAATTGCCTTACATATTGTGTATACAACAAGCAAAGTTGACGAGAAAGAGTCCGTGCCGCCGTCCCACGCCCGAACAGTCCGCGCCGCCGTCCCCACGCCCGAACGGTCCGTGCCGCCGTCCCCGCGCCCGAACAGCAGATCATGTGTGCACAATACGAAAATGACTTTTTAATTGGTGTGGGTAGTCTTCCGCAGTTAAAAAATACATTAATCAACATTGTTAACATGACAGTCGTTAAATTTACGGACTTCTTTTAGCACGTACCTTCAGCAATAAGGCGCTTTGCGTAGAAAGTGATCTTCTAGTTTAATAGAGTCCACATCTTGTGGTCCGTCAAAGATGTTCGACTTCCTACGTAAGCTGTCTAGTGAGAGTTTATGATTTCCTAATCTCGTTAAATCAGTGACGCGCGTTGAAATTTAATGATTGCATTTATGTTTGGTAATCGCTGAAAGTAGTGTTACAAGTGACGAAGCACGCTGTAGAACTGCCAAGAAGACGATCTCGGAGGAAGGCATCGGCCCTGTGCCCGCATTCAATAACGTGGTTCAAACTCATGTTCAAACTCAAACTTTGAGGCAATTTTGAGATTTGCTTATTCACTAAGTAAAGCCAAAGTTCAAAGTCTAGACAAAGGCTCACTTTGTGTCAGAATGGGGATGTTCAGTAAGAAACTAGTAACGTTTATTTTCTCACTAAATATGTTTTAAGTACTGTATTTCACTGATTTTAATTATACAAGCACACATTTTCACCCGCCGCCCACACAGAAGGTCGTGAAGCTGATGTTAAAATGTAGAATAGCTCAAGATTGTATTTTGAACGACTGCTCAAGTGAGGTTGAAACTCAAGCCTCAAAACTTATTACACTTGAGGATTTTCAATCCTTATAGTTAATTGAATTCGTACGATTCGGTAAGGTGTTTCCTTTTTTTTCGCCATAACCTTGTGAACTCCTTGAACTCTGACGAGACTGTAATGGCTTGGACCGCCATATTTGCCAGACTGATTCTGTGGCATGTCTAGTTGGTCCACCTCAATTCTTTTAGAAATTCATTAACATTTGATGTAGAAAATGGACATAAATGAGTTGAAGTTACAAATATTTGGTTTGCCAGCTGTCTCCCGTTTGTTTTATGACCCGCCCGACGTTAGTCGGAAGGTCATATAGTTTTTGCCTTGTTATTTACTTATTTAAATCAGTTTATTTATTATAATTATTAGATTTTTGGCGATATTTAAAAAAAAAGGTTAAATGTCAGAACGTTTACTGGGATATAGCATGTGAAACGCTTTATTACGTAGAATTTTGATGCAACTGACGATTTCTCATGACTTTCAACAAAGTTTTTAAGTAATTCTGAAATTTTAAAAATTCGTAATCCTATTTTTTTTTACCCCGGGTGTAGTTTTCGCTACTTTGTAGCGAAAACAGTCTAGTCTAGAGTACGAGTTTGAGATAAGTTATTAAATACGAGCACTGGCTTTGATAATGATCGAATGCATTTAAAGTCGCTCCAAGGTCACTGAAAATGTGTCCCGCTATTTCTATCGCAGGTTTATTGCTCCGGTGGCTTTTTGCTCCAGGGCTGAAAATTTCTCAGCTACGTCAAGAACTACAAACTGGTAAAATTGTAGTCAAATAATTGTGAATTTTGTTCGTTTATAATCAGTTAAGTTCATATATGGTTTATTAGTTAAAAATCTATTGTTTGTTTTGTAGGTTGTAGTTATGCAGTAAACAAAATGTGACTTATTTCTGTTTTGTTTATTATTATTATTATCCTCCGTGTAACAGAGGGATATAGTTTTCAGCTAATCTGTCCGTCCGTCTGCTCTGGTATACTGTCTTTTGTCCAGGCTGTTACTCGAAAATTATTCATGCTAATGCTTTTTCGTTTCACGTGCGGTTAATACGGATATTGAAGGTGTACATCGTCGTATTTTCATTTGATTTGGTGAAAAATGTCAAAATGGCAGTGTTTTGAAAACAGGTAAAAATTTAGTTCGAATGTACAAAGACTCCAAAACTGTTCGTGCCAATGATTTTTCGTTTTGCGTGCGGTTAGTACGTATATTGAAGGTGTGCAACGTCGTGGTTTCGTTCGATTTAATGAAAAATTGTCAAAATGACAGTATTTTGAAAATAGGTAAAAATTTAGTTAGAATGTACAAAGATGTACAAACTTTTTTTCTTGTCCGGGCGATATCACAAAAACTATTCATCGGATGTTCACCAAACCTCACAGGAAGAAAGTATACATAGTATAGATGTGCAACGGGGGTTCAATTTGTCCCGTGTCCGTCCGTCCGTCCGCCCGTCGCAGTTTAAACTTTTTTTGTTCGGGCGATATCTCAACAACTGTTCGTCGGATCTTAACCAAACCTTACAGGAAGAAAGTATATATGGTGTAGCTGTGCAAGGACCCGTCCATCGCTCCATCCGTTGCAGCTTGTATATTGTTTTTGTCCGGGTGGTATTTCAAAAGAGTAACTGGACCGCAGTGTCAGTCTGTTGTGAACAAAATGTTATATGCAAGTTATCTCAAGAACGAAAAATGAGATCGATTTCAAACGTGATCTTTTTATTCACTGGTTAGGTCGGACGGTTCTATTAACATTTGACGCATGTTGCCTTATTATGGCAGATGTATAACGTCATTGCGTAAAAATCTTGTGCAAAATTTCGCAGTCACTGAACATTGGTGGGATTGTTGTTGATGGCCCGAAAGATTCTATTTAATTTTGTGACAAGTAGAACCAACGATTGTTGCTTGTGACGTTGTCAGGTAATATATATATATATTGTGAACAACATTTGAGTGCAACATGTCTCGGTAACGGTAAGTTTTATCGACTTCAAGTTTTATACAGGTATTCCTTGGGTCAGTCGGGCGGTTCTTTTAAGTATTGACGGGTACATCGAAATTAAGAAAGGCGTATGAGTTCACTACGTTAAAATCTTATATGTAACATGTCTCAACCGTTGACCATTGGAGAAATTGAAACATGGTGAGAATGTTGCTTGGTAGGTCAGAAAGATTCTACCAAATTTTGCCCCGAATAGAACAAACGAAACGGCAAATGACGTCATTGGATTAAATAATCTCTATAGCGATAAGTGGGACCGACTTCAAATTTGGTGGAGTTATTCCTCAGATAAGTCGCACAGTTTTTCTTACACATTAAATTCGAAGAAAATTAAGAAATAGGTAATAAACCTAGTGGTATTCCACCGTTTGGCGCCAGAATTTTACCTTTTCTCGAGGAAGCTGGTATCATCGTGGAGTCTCTTGCAAACTATGGGGTTCCCAATCGCACTAAATGAACTAGCCAAGCCTTTAGTTTTAAAACCCTTTCATACTTCCCAAAAGAGACCACACACACACTCTTGCGTATTTCAAGCAAATTTTGCAGAACTTAAACAGCAGTACAAAGATGATCGCATTTTTTATACAGATGGCTGTAAACTTGACGACAAAGCAGCAGTGTCAGTGGTCACAGAGTGTAATATTCTGAAAACAAGACGTCCGAATGGGTCATCAATATTCTGTGCAGAAAATAGAGCCCTACTGCTGGCTACTGAAATCATTAAGATTACCCGTTACAAGAAGTTCATGATTTGTGTTGATTCGCGTTGATGCCGGTACTACAGGCGTTTGAGAATGTCCAAATATCGAACGTTTTAATCATAGAACTTCTAGAAAAATACGACGATGCCATCAAAACTGGTAAATAAGTAATTTTCTGTTGGGTTCCAAGTCATATAGGAATTCGCAGTTAACGAAATAGCGCCAAGGAGGCGCTAAACGCGAAATTTCCTATTTTTTTATCCCATACGCAGACTTTAAATACCATATCTACACAAAAGATCTTTGGCAACGATATTGGAAGAGACAAAGGAGTAACAAGCTGTTTGAAATCAATCCTATTGTTTGGACTAAACTGCCCTCCCTAAGTAATGTCCGAGACGACATGGTTAAACACAGAGCCAGAATATATGAGTTAAAAAAAAACGTCTTTTAAAAGGCGAACCTGCTGCTGAATCAATCAAATGTAAGGAACGTAACACATTGAAACACATTTTACTATACTGTATCGATCTGCGTGGCGCTCGGTTGTTTAACTCTGAGATTGTTTGAAGCTGAACCTAATAAAATTATATAATTTAAAAAAAAAATCAACCTATATCAGTATTTCTATAAGCCATGTTTTATTTTGTCATTTTTAACTATACACGGTTTAAGCTAACATGGATTTTAACTTATAATATTGTTTTCTAGTCAGTCATTGACATGTATTGACACACTGTAACCCATTAAGGGTCGACCGTGTCGTTAAAGCAATCTAAACAACAAAATAACTAACTGACCAGCTGTGGGAGAAAATGAAAAAAGGCATCGGCTATCTAATACAAAATTTTCTATACTTGTTCGGGTACACTGTTGTTGGTGAGCATTGTCGGCTATAGTTTGATAATTTTTTTTTTTTCATTTTTGACAATGAATTGTGATTATGTTTGAAGACATGAATATTATATTTCAGTAAAAAGAAAAGTAGAAAATGTTTTTGGTGAATTATGGGTTGACGGCAACACGGGTGAAATTATGTAATTATTTGCTATCCATCGTTTGATTCATTTGGACTGGCTTCAATTTCCCTTTTTGTGTGTAGTGTTGGTCAGGTCGCTAAGTCAGCATGGCGCAATGGCCCATTACGTTTTACTTTAGTTCTTTTCTCGTAATTGAACAAAAAAATTTCTTTCATTTGTGGGGAGATAATAAGTTAAGATAAGATTGTTGTAACAAAATTGGAGTGAGAAAAACGAAACTGGTTTGGATGTTTGAGAATACATCTCACAATTGCAGCTCGAGAGCACTCGTTCTGTAGAAAATAATGATTGCTTTATTAAACTTACAGGTATTAGCTTCAAGTTCAGTTAAAAGTAGTCAAGTTTAACCAATTTTATTGCCTCTTGTGTCTGGAATGATTGCAACAGCGATTTAATCGCCATTTGCAATCACACTAGAACAGTCTTCAGTTATTATGCAGTTAAAAAAAAAGATGCGGTCAAGGGGATCGGAGTGAGGAGGAAAAGTTGCCTAAAATTATGTGTCTATGCCCTTGGGCTTTCAGCGATCGTTGTGCAGAATGTCTTGCTTTGAGAGGAAGAAGAATCGCGTGGTTTGAGCACATGTGATTGACTTTTATTTATTTATTATATATATATATATATTGAACACTATTATTTAGAATAACAATTCTGATGCAAATAAGAAACCAGATATTTTTTGGTAGGCTTTTCCGGAATGAACTACCGATAATTCAGGTGTCACGGAAATCAATAATGCTTCATTTTTTATGCCAAAGGGTGAAAATAACTTGAACAATGTAAATTCTTATCTTTTCGCGGAAGGAAAATAAAAAATATTAAAAAAACTGAAGTTATATTTGGCTCTTTATTAAAATGCCGGTAGTTCAGCATTGAGCAACCGATTGAAATTGAAATATAAAGAAATGGATATGTATTTTTGTGGTATTTTTTTATTTCTAAGGCAAGAAAATAAGTCGTTTATATAGTCTGCAACATAAAATGATGAAATAAGGAAAAAACAATCGGTTTATGTGATATTCGATTTATCTTAAATCTATTCCGGAATAGCCTACCAGAAAATATCTGGTTTTTTGTTTGCTTCATAATTGTTATTTTAAATAATGCGATGTTTGTTGTTTTTTGTTTATTTATTTATTTTGTTTGTTTGTTTGTTTTTTTGTTTTGTTTTTTGTTTTTTTTTTGTTTTTGTTTGGGGTAGGGAGGGGGGGGGGGGTTGGTACGAAAATAGGACTGCTAATACAAAAGTATGAAAGTTTGTTTTTTAGCAATCGATGCCAGTAAAACTTTAATACAGTAGAACCTCTTCACAACGACATGGCTGGGATGGGGAACATGTTTTAACACGGAAGTTGTCTTGATGAATAGTTCGGGCATTAATCCCGGAGATGAACTATATGTTTGGGTATTATCCGTCTGTTCATCCGTGAATCACCGGTTGTTACTTCGACCCGATAATCCGTTTTCCTTGATGTTTCGCATATTGTTGTAACCTTGACCCAATTTCGAGGTCACAGTGGCTGTCATCTTGGATTTTCAATGTCGGTATGTGGCTGCGCTCTGTTCAAGTTCACAGAGTGACATGTCGTTATATTCGAAATCGCTATCACGCGGTTGTACTGTGTATCGTTATCTATACAGAACGCTTGAATAACTCTTTTCTGTTCTTACTGTGACATGCCAGTGGTTTCCGGAATTCTAATTTGTGTATTTTCTTATCGGGTAATTCGAATATTAAGTTTGGGTTCAACGAGGCTCTAGTAATCGGATACTACTGTATACCAGGAATGTGTGTTTTCAACACCGCGTTTTATTATACCCAAGGATTGGAGTCTATATATAAATACTCTTGCAAAGGACATTGAAATTAGAACTTCCGCAAGACTTATATAAGTATTCTAACAAAGATTGCTTTTGCGAGGGATGAACAGCGAAGCGGTATTCCTCTATCACAACAGATTATAACTTTTTTTCCAAGACCACGCGTTTTTTATGCTGACGGCAAATAAACGTTTTTCAAACGCTTCAATTACCTCCCCTGTAATAATTTCTTGAGTGGCCACGTGAATTCGATTATTCGACACGAGATGAACGACTCATAACTTCAATGGAGAAGAGTTTACAAAGAAGTTTTTTAGCGTCATTGGCGGAAGACAAAGACTTAGCAAGTCAAAGGCAAGAGTAAGCCAACGCGTAAGCCTCAGTTGACATAGAGCCTTTATGTGATCCGTTTCAGCCGCTAGGTTCATGTCAGAACCTGTGCAACGTCATTGACGTAATTTTCTTTTACTTCATTCGGCAAAGAGGACGACGACATCATTGATTTCGGGAGTTTGCAATGACTTCCAGGTACTCGCTTTTCCCAGCTGTTGTAGGGGTATCTTCCGCAGTATTCTCAGTATCCACATGACGCCGGTTTTCCCCAGCGTTTTCAGTATTACCATCTACTTCCGCATCACGCTGGTTTTTCTCTGTATTTTCACTACTTGCAGCGTCCTCAGTTTCTCCTGTACTTGCATAAGTACTGTCGGTTGTGGCGCCATCTATGTGCTTTGTTCTTAGTCCCGCGTATCCGGTTTCTTCCGGATCAACTAGGCCCGCGTATTGGCTTGGGATTACGTAATCAGACCTCACAGCCAATCCAGCGTATCCTGCTTCCGGTCTGGGAGGAAGCTTGGGTGCGTTCGGATCGGGAAGCTGTTGGTAAGACGCTGCCTCTTTGGACGAGGTTTGGTCGGGACCTAGCCCCATATAGCCCGCTCCTTCCTGCCGCAGACCTTGAACAGAATGCAACTACAGTTATATAACGTGAGAAAGTGGAAAGAAAAAAGTACCAGATACTTTATTTTTATGGCCATTCCCCGTGAAGTAATCCTCCAAACACACACAAAAATCCCTACTTTCAGCTTTGGTCCACTAGATTTGACTTTCTAAGTGTGAAGGGTTTTCCAAGTCATACACTGATCTCGAAAGATATTTTCTCTCTTATTCTCCAGTTTAGAAAGTCTTTTGAAAAAAAAACAGAGTGGAGTGTTAATGGGAGAGATTGCAATTGTTCATAGTCATAGCTAACCAATGAGACCAGCAAAATGAAGAGAGAGCTCTGTCACTGGGTAACCCGACACACCAATCACAATACGACACAGTGCAATTTTCCTGTATAAAAGGGGTAAATTTTTGGTCTTGAAATCAGTTCAACAAATCTTGATAAATAAATTTGTTTTTCCTTCTATTTCTTGCTTTTTAAAACCTCTTTTCGATAGTATACAATTTCCTTATACACGCACACTCTGTTTAGTTCTTGTATTTTACACACCATTTTCGGTTGTAACCAATATAATATACAAGGCCGAAAGGGCATTTGAAAGGTATGGCGAGCTGGCAAGACCTATGGCGAGTTGGTAAGCATTTCGGAAATTATGGCGAGTTGGTAAAGGGGAGTATGGCGAGTTGGCATTATGGCGAGTTGTCCATACTCCGATCAAAGTTGCAAAAACGCAAAAAGGAGCACTGGACGATATAAAGAGTCTTTTAAGTACCGGCATAAGAAGCAGGGACGCCGTTTCCGACTGCTCCCTCGAGACGCTCGTACGAGTCGTCGATCCTCTCGTACACCGTGTCCTGACGAGTCAGATAATAACTCTCCCCTCGGCTCAGACCGGGACCACTAAAGCCGCTGTTAGATTCGCCCGTGCTTTGTAGCTTTTCCTTCTTGCTGTGAAATTTCCTAAAATAGACGACATAAAATAACCAGACTTCTGGCTGGATGGATGTTTTTGTTTCATGTAAAAGGTATGTTGTACTTGATCAACTGAAGATGGCCAAATAAATAAAGCAAAGGTGCTGCAGCATGTTTAAAGTACCAGTGATACAAATCGGGTGTCTACATTCGATTGGAACAGCATTCGCCATGCTCGCTCCTTGAAAGTGTAAGTTCAAATGTAGACCTTTGCTGCAAGTTTACATCTGATATTCCATATAACAAGCATACTTTTGAAGAAAACATCGGGAATAATTTCAGCGTTTGAATACAACGCGTAAGGAAATGAACGTACCTTTGTCTTATTATAATTATTACGAATAGGACGACGACTATGACAATAACAGCAGCGCCTATCCCAATACCTGGTGTAATGTAAACAAAAAAAGTAATGCTACAACAATAACAGCAGCACCTATCCCAATACCTGGTGTAATGTAAACCAAAAAAAAGTAATGCTACAACAATAACAGCAGCACCTATCCCAATACCTGGTGTAATGTAAACCAAAAAAAAGTAATGCTACAACAATAACAGCAGCGCCTATCCCAATACCTGGTGTAATGTAAACAAAAAAAGTAATGCTACAACAATAACAGCAGCACCTATCCCAATACCTGGTGTAATGTAAACCAAAAAAAAGTAATGCTACAACAATAACAGCAGCACCTATCCCAATACCTGGTGTAATGAAAAAAAATGATGCAAAACAAAAACAGTACATCAGACAGAAAACGTACAGTAAGGGAAATATATATAGAGAAAAATAAAATGGTCATTCAATTGTGATTGTGACGTCACGAAATAGATTATTTGTGGACGCATAACTTGTACACACTTTTGAAATTAGCGCCACCTGTTGTACGTGTTATACATGCTACCCACAACTGCTGTACCTATGTATAACGTGCGCCCGCTGCCGCCCTCATCGTCATTGCCGCCGCTGTCGTCACTGGTAGGAGCTGTGGGTGACTGATTGTCCCCTCCTCCTCCTCCTCCCTCTCCTCCCCCACCCCCTCCGCCATTGCTGGAGTCGAAGTTGTCCTCCAGAGTGTCGTAATAATTGATATAATCCTGGTAGTCAGAATCCGTCCAACCATAAACTGCAATACAAGAGCTTTGATGAGCTGAACAGTTGACTCCTCAAAGAATAATCAGCTTATTAAAGAACGGCCAGCTTATCAAAGATTGGCCATGTTATCAAAGAACGATCAGCTTATGAAACAACACGGGAATGGGGAGTTATGTGTAAGACTAAGGTTAATTTACGTTAAAAAAATCAAAGGACAGAAGAAACAAAATTTATATGTTCTGTTCAATAAAATGCAAAAGAAATCTTAAAAAAAAGGATGATTCGGCTCGAAAACGAAAACTGATTTAATATAGGTAGTTCAGGTAGTTAATTTATCTAAGATATGTAGTTATTATGAATAGGAACAAACAATGGTTGTACCCAGTTGGCAAATGATGTTGTTTCTCTCACTACATCGCTTCATTTTACCACGGTACTGGCGCGCTTTATCAAGCGATACACAGATGTCGTGCTCGTGTTGGAGGTCAGGCTCACCAGCCGCCCACGCCATTGTGGTCACCGCAGTGCCATCTGGAGGACCAAGAAAAAAAAGCGTTAAACTTGCTAGGTTTACGCGCAGGAACGCTGTGTGAGCACCGATTAGACACCACGGGGGGGGGGGGGTGTTAGCGTTGCAACTGAATGTGGTGTCCCTTTGTGAGCGCCGCTTAGGCACCACGGGGGGGGGGGGGGTGTTAACGTTGAATATCACGCGCCTCCATGGGCGGTTGTAAGTCCAGACACATTCTTTTCTCGTGCGCTTCCTTCTCGATGTTTGGCTAGTTCTTCTTATGAAGCCTGCATTCAGCAAGTTAAAATATTGCCGCGCTCATTTTGTTACTTTATGTATGTGCAGCTTTAGGAGTAGGGCAGGTTAAAGGATGATATACTTACTAAATCCGGCACATAAATCCCTGGGTCATTTGGGCTATAGATTGAATAGCTGTTATTGAAAACAAAAACATAAAGTTAGACCAAGAATGCAAAAAATAAATCGGGATGGAGGATCGGGGAGAGAGGTGTTTAAGAACTTTCAGACATATTTTTCATTCTTCCATCCTTAACTCAATGATGTACAAGCCGGTGTAGCAATGGCGTAGCGAGCAGTTTCTTAACATTGAAGCGGTTGCAATTCGAAGCTATTTGACAGTAAAATTGCTGTTGCTTCTGAGCGTTTGTTAAAATAATGTATATATTTGAAATTTGTAAAATAATCGTAAGATATCTGCCATAAACAGCCTGTGGCATTTTCGTGACAAAAAATTGTGGTTTGATGTAGATGATGTAGACACTTAACCAATCATCGGTGCCTGTCCACGTCAGTGACCTGTTTGTGAGTCTGATCCCACCACAGAACACCGTGGCGTTAAACAAATCATATAACCAACCAACCACAGGGCGCTTATTACCTGTCCACGTGAGTAACCTGTTTGTGAGTCTGATCCCACTACAGTAGACTTATTACCTGTCCACGTGAGTGACCTGTTTGTGAGTCTGATCCCACTACAGTGGACTTATTACCTGTCCACGTGAGTAACCTGTTTGTGAGTCATATCCCACTACAGTGGACTTATTACCTGTCCACGTCAGTGACCTGTTTGTGAGTGTGATCCCACCACAGAACGCTAATTACCTGTCCATGTGAGTTGTCTGTTCGTGAGCCCAATCCACCACAGAACGTCTGTGCCTCCGAGGAGATTAGATAGATTGTTGTGTAGCTCTTCGTTGTCAATCTGTGAAATGAGAATGAGAGTGTTAAATTAGCATAGATAAATCATTCACACAGGAACCCCTTAAAAAACCTGAAAAAAACTCTGGATATTTTGGTATCATATATAAATCCATTTTGTATCAAAGCGCTAAATACGAGCAGCACATGCTGCTTCTCAGTGTTGTGTTTGCTGCTCATGGGCAGGAATTTAAATTTCCAATTCAAAACTGAAGGATATTAAAGGTGCTGAAATCGCTCTTAAGCAAGATCGTTTCTCTCATTATTTCTGTCTGAAGCCTTGAGCGCTCGTTCATTTTTTGCCGGTGCCAAACCTGCACGAGAAATCCGCCGAGACGTCCACAGTGTCGCGTCGCGTCGTGCCACGTGCTGGCATCAGTATGTATCGTGATGCATCTGACAGCCCTCCATTGGTGATTTGTGGCAGAATTGCAGTCTTCCTCTGATAATTCTAAAATACAAAGTAAAGAATGAGGTACATGATTAATTCTTTTTTAGTTGTGGCAATGACAACTTTTCTGAATTCCTTCATAACTTTTTAGTGCGTCTTTGTTCCAAGCATCCCTTACGTTCGATATAGCTGTACTTGCAATTTTTTCTGTGTGTATGTTTCCTGATTTTTACAAAGTCATGTCTAGTTGTTTACCCGGATATTCGCAGACATGATTTGATGGTGTTGTGCAATTCATTTTCTGCCAGCGCTGCTTCGTTGTATTCAGCATGGCGCAGTAGGCCTCGCTCGTGTCTGCGTAATCCCACGCCTCGTAATCTGTACCTAAATTAACCAAGATATTCTTACTGAAAAAATGCTGCTGTTGCTATTTGAGAAAAAGAAATAGAAGTAAAACAAGAAGAAGGGTGAGCAAGCTAACAAGGTGAAATAGTAAGAAGAAGAAAAAAAGAAGAAGAAGAAGAACAAGAAGAAGAAGAAAAAGAAAGAAAGAAAAGAAAGATGCAATAATAATCATGTTATTATCATTATAATAATAATAATTATTAGTAGTAGTAGTGGTAGTAAGAGTAGTAGTAGTAGTAGAAGTAGAAGTAATGGCAAAAAAAAAACTAATAACAGCATTGAGACTGTTACTGGGCTTACCGCCTACTCGGAAAACAAGTTGTCTGTTGTGTGCCCCGCAGGCAAACCCCGTTGCTTGACCGGCCACGCATGGCTGGTTACAGTCGTCTAGGGGCCTTAGGTAGTAAACCCCCTCCCCTTCCGAGCCTAGCCCCTGCTCGTTGTCGCACCTGCAGCTTGGTGACGTCGTAATCACTGTGCCTTGCGTTGACACCTGGCCAAAAAATAAACTGGAGGTATTTACAGATATTCTATAAATTATTTTTTTTTAAATTTGCTTATGTCACAAAAAAGAGACAGATGAAAACATTTTTTAAAAATCTCAAAGGAGATTAATTAATGTGTTATGGTGGATCTCACCGTAACAAACTGCACGCCGGCATAAAGATAGTCTCGCCCTCGACACTCCTCGATACAGCTTTCCGCCGTGATGTTATTGTCGGTGTACACCAAATACGACAAATCCGGGCTGTCGGGTATGTCCGTGAAACAGCCCTGGAGCAACACGTGGCTAACTGAAACCACAGAGAACGTGTGGGCGTTGCACTCTGAAATAACTGGCTAAAGCCTAGCGAATCTTGCATCTTGGTAACGACATTTTGTCAAAGCAAAGTTTTTTTTCACGATGTTGTTTTGAGGTCTACCAGCATGTTTTTCTAGTACACATTTCCCAACACAATGTGTGAAAGTTCCAGCTTTCTTTTTTCACTCACGTGATCTGGACCACTGCCAATCAAAATCCCGCACACGGGCGCCTGACCAAACTCTATCCCAGTCACGTTGAGTAGCGTAATCCCTGATGGCTTCGTATACCTGAATGTATAATTATATTAAATCCTTACGTATAGCGTGCGCAAATACCTTCTTCAAGAAGTCTTGCAAATTGAACTACTTATCCAACAACGTTTTGAACAATGTCCCATTTCTCGTACTTCACATAAGTCTATATATTGTGAAGTGGCTGAAATTGTCCTATCACGGTGGGAACAGCTGTGAGATGATTTTGGACCTTTTGGCATCTGTGAGTTGTTACGTCATGGTCTTACCAAGCAGCATGCAAATTACCAGAAAAGAGGAACTGGTAATTTCCTAAGCAACGCTTCCAAACTACAAGTTTTAAAATACTTCCACTAAGAACATTTGGGCCATTGGAAGTTTTGTGATAAGGGGGGGGGGGGGGAGGGAGGAGGGAGGGGTTAGCCGGTCAACATTTGACTCACCACTGGTCGCTTTATATTTGGCAAATGACCTTCTTGTGTGGCGCAATACACACCGGCGTCACTGAACACACGTCTGATGCCCTCGTTTTCAACCGGCGCCATGAAACAACCTTCGGCGTTCACAAAGGTACACGTGCGCTCCAAATCTAAATAATAACAATTACATACTTCATAATAATAAGAATCGCAATAATAATAATTGTAGTAAAAATAATAATAATGAGTGTCCCATCATGGGGATTAGGAGTCCATATGTATACCCGATGTTTGAAGGTATTGACGTCACATTTTATAATTAGACCCAAGATTTCATATATGGCATGGTATTTAGTTTTGGAAAAGAAAGGATATCCAAGTGTCGTTGGTGGACATCCAGGTGTCGTTGGTGGACATTCAGGTGTCGTTGGTGGACATCCAGGTGTCGTTTTTGAGGTGACGACAAGTACAGTCTAGTTATTAGTATCCGTGTAACTTGGCGACAGGTATTGTAGTTTCGTACTAACGAACCTAAACCTAAATATAATTTCTAGACCGGAAGCAGTTCAGTCGAAAGACATCCGGTTTGGATTCATTGTAATTGGGAAAGATTCTTACTTGTGTCTGTAAAGAAAGAATATCAGTTTTCCTCGTTGCACCAACTTCCGCCTCCCCCCCCCCCCCAAGAAAAATCATAGGGTCACCATGTTGTTACTACTTATAGGAATTAACAATTGGAGACTTTATCAGGAACTCACCTGATGGACATTGCTCTTCGCTCCCACACTCCACGCACGTCTGTGAGCTGGTCTCACTCAGCAGAGGGCACTGGCAGCCATTGTCGCTACAGCATGCGCACGCAAGCGATGACGTGTTGTAGTTACAGGGGCACCCAGTTGCACTGTCAGTGAACTGGCCTCGAACATCTGCAAATGAAATGCAGCACAAAAACACAAAATGCCGTATACGTCTTGGCAGTAAAATGAAAAAAAAACGGAGTAGAATTAATGTGTGGTCAGTTGTCAGTTGGTAATTCTTATGTACAACCCAAAATAAATAAAGCAATTGCTGAAGGAGGGAGGGGGGGGGGGGGGTGGGCTTCACCTGAGCACATAGAAATGGAGCCTCTTATTATTTACAAAGCATATATTGAGGCCAGTTGTTGTCCAACAGCCAACCTCTACGGCGGCTCGGTCTGTTGTGTGTGACACCTTCCTACTCCGCACTTAGATCTACTCAGAGGTCAGCTGTTGTATAACAACGCTTGATGCTTGGATGCTTCATCTGTTAATGTCTTATAGTGTTATAGAAATGATGCAGGGTAGAAAACAGGAGGTGGGACTAATACAAAAAAGTTGGAAAGTAAATACATGTATCATGTTTTTCTGTTCTTTGACATCTTTCAACAAACGCTATGTTACACTTTACACTGATAAAAATGCCATAAACCGATAAAATAACGCACAAGATACCAAAATAACATTGAACAAATATTATGAATATTTTAGCATATTAAAATATTTAATTGCCTTCCTCTCAAATGCTCCCCTGAAAATATTTTCGGATGAAGTGTCGTCGTGTGAAAAGTATCGTCGTGTGAATAGTGTCGTGTGAAAAGTGTCGTCTGGTGAAAAGTGTCGCCGTGTGAAAAGCGCCGTCGTGTAAAAATCTCGCCGTGTGAAAAGTGTCGTCGGGCGAAAAGTGTCGTCGTGTGAAAAGTGTCGCAGTGTGAAAAGTGTCGTGTGAAAAGTGTCGCGGTGTGAAAGTTGTCGTCGTGTGAAAGGTGTCGTCGTGTGAAAAGTGTCGTCGTGGAAAAAGTGTTGTCGTGTGAAAAGTGTCGTCGTGAGAAAAGTGTCGCCTGGGTGAAATGTGGTGGACTAGCCTTCACGTGCTATTATTTCCTCACCTGCGTTCGCGACAAGGAGTAATGTTAATATTACTGCTCTCATCATGAAATGTTTGAAGAAATGCTTCCATCTACTCTACAAAAATTAAATAGGCGTGAAAAAGAAAAAAAATCTACCACGTTAATATATCTGTATTTATATGGGAACAGGCGGTCTCCCCCCTGGCGCTTTACCCCCCGGCGGTTTCCCCCCGGCGATTTCCCCCCTGGCGGTCTCCCCCCCCCCTAGGCGGTCTCCCCCCTGTCCTTCTCCCCCCCCCCCCCCCCAAGCAGATTTTTTTTTTTTAAAACTTACATCAGCAAAACTTGTACGTTCCACTCTTTTTTTTCTTTCTCCCCCCTCAAACTTGCTTTCCTTATTGATGTATGAAGACCAAAGGGTTATTGATGTTTCTTTAATCTGTTTAATTAAGTGATTGATATTTTGAATTTTTGACCGAATTAATGAAACGTCGTCTAGTGTTATGCTCATTGCATGCACAAGAATTGCAATTTTTTATTTGCCTTCACCGCCAGAGTAGGCTACTGATGATGATGTTTTCCGGAGTAGGTGGTGACACAGTAAAGCTGGAAATCTGTAGATTAAAATTTCGTGATCACATTTGAAAGATCAGTTTACAGTAAGTGTTTGATTGTAATTTCGTAATTGGATTTTAAAGCAGATTAATTTCCTAGTGACTTTCCTAGTGACTAACTTACTTACTAAAAAAATCTGCCATGGGGGGGGAGAGAAGGACGGGGGGGGGGGAGTCAGCCTACGGGGGGAGATCGCCAGGGGGAGTTGGTAGGGGGGAGTCCGCCGGGGGGGGGGGAGACCGCCGGGGGGGGGGGAGACCGCCTAGACCCATTTATATTTCCGGACTTTTCATATTGCTAACAATTAAGACATGTATTTTAGCTTTATGGACAATGTTGATAAACCCTTTAATGAAGCTGCAAAGATTACACATTCTGACAGACCTTTTAAGATACTAGTATGGTGGCACAGTTGCAATAACATTGCCTTGTTCAATGTTGTGATAATCTCTTTTTTAATACCTTACACTTTTATTTTTAAATGTTAAACACTAGTATTTCGTACGTTTTAGGAATACACCTGTGCATTATGTAAAGGATTTTTCGTTCCTGAAATATTTCCCACAAGTAACTGATGCAATATTTTAAACTTTCGCCGCATAAGAAACATTCTATTTCGAAAATGAAATAATAAGCCACCTACCTGTTTTAAGTATGTCCTTGTTTTTACAACATTCAGGTGTCTTATTTATCAAATGACGCAAAGTTCTGTTTTGGATATATAAACATATTTATTTAGGAGTAACGAGGGTAAAAAGTAAGGTACGATAAATAAATTCGTCTCCACACACTCGATTATCGTTAACCTTATCACAAATAATAAAAACACATGAATGTGTATGTATGGCACAAGCAAGTATATGTGCAAATATATGGCAGCGTATCAGAAAGGATTGAGTGCACCTCGCCTTTGTAATTCCTAAACCTCTCAAGAAAAAATACTACCAGCCAATGTAAGTCGCTTTTTTTGTCGTTCTCAGGCCATTGCTGTCACGCAACGCGAACCAAGGTGAATACCTGTATCTTCTGCGGGGTCACTTTTCATCTTGTTATTCATTTAATTATATGTATCTTTTTTCCTTATTGCCTTGGAATTTATGATTTGCTATACATTTATTTTACGTCAGTGAAGGGGGAGGGAGTGAATAAAGAGGGCGGGTTGTTTGCTCACCATTCAATATTTTCGAATGAGTCACGAGACAAAGGACAAATTCTAATTTTGTCCCCTATTTGCATTGATAATACCGCCACTGTCTCTGACGTGTCATAGTTAAAGGGGGCCGCAGTTTTGTCAGACATTCGTTTAACCGGAAATGCTAAGCTTATCTGTTGTGACTGTGTTTGTAGATAGCGTTTTTAGACCGTATACTTCGTGTGAACACAGTTTTTCACATTTCTTATGCAGGCAAAATATGTGCGGCTTAATTTGGTCTAAACATGTGCAGTGCCACCTTACCCTCAGCCCCCTTCTCCTCCTTCCCGACGCGTCTAAGTAAAATTGTATGTCATAGTACTATAGTATAGTGTCTGGAACGGAGGAGTGCGAGTATCCAAGGAACGATCGGCTTTACAACTTTAGTTGGGTTTGAGCAAATGTAGCACAGCTTTCTAGCACTGCAGTTGGCATGCGCTGTAAAGGTTCGGGGAGCGGGGGGGGGGGGGGGGAGCGGGGGTGGCACTCAGGGATCCACTAGTAACTGCACGCGTTCATGACTATTTAAACGATCCCTAAATGCACAGAGGAAAGTTTGAAAAATATCACCTTTTCTATCTAAACGCGGGTGCAGTTCTAAAAGAACCCTCATTTGTGTGGGAAACGCGGAGTACTGAATGAAAATTACCCTCCTCTTTAAACCAAATTGGCACTCCGCGCGGAGAGCGCACAACCTTAAAATTGCGCTCTCCCAGCTTTCTCCGCGTTTTTCTGTTTTGTTTTGTTTGTTTGTTGTTGTTTTTTTTTTTTTGCATGTCAATCACGTGCACACGTAACTTGTTCATGTGACGTGTGCAAGTGATTGACATGCACGTAGTGCGCTTGTGTTGGATGTAAACAAACTTGCCATGTCATGTAGGCCAGGTGTGACTCATTGAAATCGCCGATCATGATCATGCAATTAATTCCTTGCACGATTCTTACTCACAGCTTAACCCATTCTTTATTTAGTCCAGCGATCATGCGGTTGATATCTTTGCATTGCCACATGGGTTATACCTGATCTGTGGCGCCATCGTCTGTCTGCCCGCTCGTCCGTCCTTCTATCTATAAATTTATTTTTACAGTTATTTTTTACACATGACTCCACCACATTAAGCTATTATGGAATTATGGCCCAAAAGGGGACATGCTTTTATCAAAGTCCGGAATTTTTGGCGATCCGCCAAAAATTGGCCAAATGGAGGGGGTGGGAGTATTTTATTTTTTCTCGTCACCAATTTTCAAAATAGTTCTTCTCACATAATTTCGATCAGATTTCTTCAAATTTTGTACGAATGTTCTTTAAATACGCTTCTCTTGAAACAATTTTTTCTGTACGAATGTTCTCTAAATACGCCTCTCTAGAAATATTTTGCCAAATGGGGGGCATTTAAAAGTTTTTCGTTGCCAATTTTCAAACTGCTTCTTGTCACACAATTTGGATCAAGATTTCTTCAAATTTTGTACGAATGTTCTCTAGGTAGTCCTGTCTTGAAAATTTACCTGAAAATTGGTTAAATCGGGGACATTTTTAAATTTACTGGTTGCCAATTTTCAAAATTCTTCTTCTTACGTAATTTTGATCGGATTTCTTTCCAATTTTAATCGCTTGTTCTCTTGGTAATTTTTCTCCTGAGTATTTACTTTTTTGGTATACGCCAAAAATTGGCTAAATGGGGAACATTGATTTTTTTTTTTGCCAATTTCCAAAATACTTCTTTTCCTACAGTGTTGATGGGAATTCCTTCAAATTTAGTATAAAAATGTTTACCAAGAAGGCCCCTCTTGAAAAATTACTTTTTTGGCCATCCGCTAAAAAATTGACGAAATGGTGGAGACTTTTTCAATTTATTGGTAGCCCATTTTCAAATTGCCTCTTCTCCAACAATTTCTTTCCAATTGTGCACGATCGTTCTCTAGATTATTCTCTCTTGAAATACTATTTTTTGGCGATCCGCCAAATTGGGGGGCATTTATAAATTGCTTGGTAGCCTTTTTTTCAAAATGCTTCTTAATCTTCTTCTTCTTCTTCTTCTTCTTCTTCTTCTTCTTCTTCTTCTTCTTCTTCTTCTTCTTCTTCTTCTTCTTCTTCTTCTGCAATTTTGAATTTCAAATTTTCATAATGTTAACTAGGCCGTCCTGTCTTGACAAGTTAATTTTTTTTTTGCGTAACAAAAAAAAAGAAATGGCTAAATAGGGGCACTTTTATTTTATTTTAGTAGCTAATCTTTAAAATGCTTCTACTCTGGATCCGATTCCTTTCAAATTTTGTACGAATGATGCCTTCAAATTGTGCACATTGTTCACTAACTTGTCTTTTTTTTCGCGATCCTCAAAAACTAATTAAATCGGGGACATTTAATTTTTCAGTATCCAATTTTCAAAATGGTTTTACTCCCACAATTTGGATCGGATTCCTTTTCTTTTTCAGTTTTATATGATTATTCCCTAGACGGTTCTGTCTTAAAAATTACTTTCTTTAGACGGTCGCCAAAAAAATTAAGTGGCATTTTAAATTTTTTTAGGTTTTCTCCTATCAATTTTGAGCAGATTGCCTTCAAATTTTGGATAAATTTTCACCAGCCTTTCCTCTCTTGCAAAGTTTCTTTTCTTGCGTTCCACCAAAAAATTGGCTAAATTGCAGCTTTTATAATTTGTTGGTTGCCAATTTTCAAAATGCTATGTCTCCCATAATCTTGATCAGATTGCTTTCAAATTTCGCATACATATTCACTGAGCGACCCTCTCTTATAGAGTTACTTTTTTGGCGATCCGCCAAAATTTGGCTTAATGAAAGCTTTTAAAAAAAACTTCTTCCCAATTTTCAAAATGCCACTTTTGACCGGATTCCTTTGAAATTGTGTACTAATGTTCAATTTTGAATAACCGGTTTTAAAATATGACTACTACTTTTTGGCGACCAAACAAGTCATTTGATACTGGATTCACCAGATCTCGGCTGTTCACACTGTTCTTGGGCATTCTTCTTTTTTATTATTTCCAAATTTAGGCGAATCGGCGAAATTCCGAAATTTGGTATTTTTCAGTAAAACATTTTTCCTATATTGCATATCCAAAAAAAATTTAACACTAATGCCTTGTTTGCACGTCCCTTTGTCAAGTTATGGTGCTCGAACAGCAAAATTTTGTGGCATTTTTACATTGGTCACTTCTGGCTTTTAGTGTTGTTTGTTGTCTTTTGCCAACTGCGACAGGCTGATTTGAATTATGGTGGTACAAGCGATGCTTTTTTGACTGGTTAAATTGCCAGGTAGAAAATCATAATGATCATAATTTGTTCGTTGCTGTCCAACAGCCAATCTCTGCCCGGTTCGATCTGTTATGTATAACACTTTTTTACGGCGCAGACCACTGGGAATTCCTCGAAAACAGTACTCATAAAGTGGAACTATTTTTTAAATAACCATCCGCTCAGTGTTTATACATAACATATAGAGCTCCTCAGAGATCGGCGGTTTTATAGCGACGTCGTTTGTTTTGTCCAAAAGTTTTGAATACGAACTAGACCGAATTCTTGAATGATTCAGTAAAGCGTTTCTAAAAGTAAAAGAAGGTGAACAGTGCCTTTAAGAGAAAACAGATTAGTTTTACAACCTAACAGATGCCTTGCCTCTTATTTTCTTTATTGGCTGATGAAATGTTGAAAAATGACATTAGAAAAATGTTCAGTCTGTTTGTTACCTATATTTATAGTTTGTCACATGCAGAACGCTGTATAATCATCCATTGTAAACAGTGGGTCACTCTGTGTAGGCAGCACTAAGGGTTGTGCTTCAGTAAAATTATTGCAAAGCGATCGTTTACCCGCAAACAACTGAATTGATGACTTTACAACATGTGTTTGTGCGGCACCATATCTTGTAGCGACAACGCTTTGATTAAGTAGTGCCAGGGGTTTACGAAAAGAAGCCCCCCCCCCCCCCCCCCACCGCCCTCCCGTATAAAAGCCCTGGGCTTCTATTAGGAAACTGTTTCCGAAACGAAGCCACCGAGGCATCTATTTGATTTTAAAATGGTCATAATAAAAATGATCACATAAAAGCTCCATTCGACGTCTTTTCTTGAACACCTCTGAGTATTTACTGTTACTATTGATACTGTTAATCCCTTGGCTGCACAAGGCAAACCCCATGCTCCCATCTCCTTCAGCCTGCAAGAAGCAACTCCATACTGACGCCTCTACTCCGGAGTATTGCCCGATCCGTAGCCAGCTTTATTCCTTGGTAGGAACCACGGTGTCGTGAATAAGACTTTAAAAATTAAGGTAATGATTTTTTACTCAACCTCCAACTTTCTAGTCACAATATGATGAGACTTTGTGGTATTAGCATTATTGTTTCAACTTGCTTTGAGACATCATGGCCAGCAAAACAAAGTCTTACAAGATAAGTTAGATGAAAACTTTAATTGCTGAAATAATAATAGAAGCCCGAGACTTATATTTTGAAAGTTTCCAAATAGAAGTCAACGGGTATTCTGTTGAGTTTCGATGTGAAAGTCTTCTTTTAGAAAAATCGCAGTAGTCTAGTCGGAAAAGGGCGTCTTAAGTACGACAAGAAATAACGTCGCTAGATGTCGCAAAAATTATTAAAAATAGCGTCAGGATATTGCCTCTAAAACGTTATCACTAAAGCGACTAAAAAGTGAAAGATTTGCCACAATACCTACTGTAAATATACGAGGGTCATTCAAAAAGTTCTAAGCCTCACCCAGAAGGCCTTGCAGAAACATGACAGTTTTTCACTATTTTTCTACATAGTCTCCTTGGACATTAACGCACGCACTTGGTCCAACGGTGCTCAAGCATTGCAATCCCATCACTGAAAAAAGCGGCCTCCTGGTCCCCCAAAAACGGCTCCACGGCACATATGACATCATCATTGTTTCCAAAATGGCGACCACGCAGGTGGGTTTTGAGTTTAGGAAAGACATAATAGTCAGATGGAGCCAAGTCTGGTGAATAAGCAGGGTGGCAATTCAAAGCCCCAGTTGGCTGCTTCAGCTACTGCAACCTGAGCAGTGTAAACGGGTGCGTTATCCTGGAGCAAGAGTACACCTGCCGTCAGCTTTCCTCTACGTTCCGACTTGATTGCTTCCTTCGGTTGTCTTAATTTTGATGCATAGTACTGTCCTTTAATCGTTTTTACTTTTTCTAAGTAGTCTATCATGATTACTCCTTCAGAATCCCAAAAAAACAGAAGCCATCACCTTGCCAACAGACGCTGCGTACTTGAAATTTTTCGGGGCTGGAGAATCAGCGTGTTTCCATTGTTTGCTTTGAGTCTTTGATTCAGGTTCAATGTGGTGAACCCAGGTTTCCTCTTGAGTTACTAATCTGTGATGAAAGTTATCAGGGTCTGCCTGGAAGTGAGTCAGTAGTGTCCTGGAAATGTCATACCTTTTCAGCTTCTGCTGTAGTGTCAGTATTCTTGGGACCCATCTTGCCGACAGCTTGCTCATCCCCATGATTTCAGTTAAAACATTGTCGACCTATTGTCTGTTCGACCGTAAGACGTCTGTCGTCCAAAACCATACAAAGAATAGCATCAATAGCCCACTTTGCCACAGTTGTATAGGAAGGGGAGTCCGCAGCTAGTGTCTGTACCATGTCGTTATGGATTTCTTTTGGTGTCATACCTTTCTTTTGCAGATACTTAATCACTACTCGGGCCTCTGCTTTGTCCATTTTTAGATTTTTCGCACCTCTCAACTTTATATGGACATCACATGTAAACACACTGAGAAAGAAATCTGTTTTTGTGCTTATAGATTTGTAAGAAGTATTAGTTTGTTGCCACAATGGAAATGTAAACCTATGACTCTTCTTTCTTTGTGAGGCTTAGAACTTTTTGAATGACCCTTGTATGTGTGTCCTGGCTCCCCCATCCCCACCCCAAGGAACTGTTAAATAGATGATAATCAACAGTAAACAACCCAAACCGCCAGTTATTCTGCTCAGTAAAAGATAATCTAAACATTTATTTATGCTATGTCTATATGATGCAGCCTTAAGCAAAATTATTTGAAATATCGTTGTAAAATATGGAAGTATGACCAGGCTTTCTTTTAAAAAGCGGTCATTAAAATTTCGTTCCACTCAGATAAACGTCATTGCCGTGCGCAGCCTGTTTATATAAAAGATTGCTTCAAAGATAAAGTCCATAAGAAAATAATAATGACGAATTTCTCCCCGACTATTTGATTTCCATTGCTTGAAGGGCATGCAGTTTTGCTCTCGTGTAATTCAAGCCCTTCAATCATGTCTATACCTTTCTTTAAGTTGTCCATTAAGTCAAAATCATTGTCGTTTTCCCCCATTAGATGTAAGAAAACCTGAAGAATAAAAAATAATTTAATTTATCGGAGAATAACAACAAACAAAAACATCATTAATCAGCAATGTAAGCCACGCAGTGAGTTATTTACTTGCGAAAATATTTAAGTAATTTGTTAAGTCAGCTTTAAAATTTATTTTGTGTATAAATGAGAACCGTCCCAAAAAGGTTTAAAGTTTATTTTGAGTATAAAGGAGAACGGTCCAAAAAAGCACCAAAGTGCTGAAAAATAGTTAATTGTGACCACTCGGCCACGTTACTGAAGTTATAAATAATTAAAAGAAATATGAAAAAAAACAGTGAACCCCTTTCAAACATATTTCCAATAATTCCAAAAGAATGCGATATTTTGCAAAATTAAAAGTAAGATTATTATTTTGCTTGCAAATTTAGAACAAAAAAACAAAAAAATTTGTGTTGAGAATTTCAAAACATTTTGTGTAAAATTATGCTTTTAAACCACCGACTATAAATATGCATTCAACAGAAATAGTCCAAACTGTGAAATGTAATAAACTAGACCGAAATTCGCACATCGAATTAGATCCTACTTGGAATGATAACTTAAAACGGAAGGTAGGTGATATTGCTATTTGTTAACAATTTTCACATGTCTGAATGTAGAACATCCTCCTGAATACTACCAACTATACCGGTTAGGTCATGGTCAAAAATTTTTATCAGGTGGACCACTTCAGATGACCCGTCACATATGTGCCAAGTTTGGTTGGTCTAGCTTCAGCGGTCTTGGAGGAGATCTCTCGAAACCGATTGCTCTGTCTCTTACCGTTTTCGAGATAAAGGCCAAGTTCCGATTTAAGGTTCGAAAGTGACCTGGAGGTCAAGGACACCGGAAGTTATACCTTACGCAACGTCGAATAGGGAATTGGAGGTCGAAAATGAGGTTCAAATTGCCCCATCTCTTACCGTTTTCGAGATAAAGGCCAACTTCCGGTTTAGGGCTCAAAAGTGATCTGGAGGTCAAGGACACCCGAGGTTATACCTTACGTAACGTCGCATAGGGGTGGAGGTCGAAAATGAGGTTAAAACTGCTCTGTTACCGTTTTCGAGATAAATCATTGTTTTTTTAAATAACGTTTTTCGCGATTTGACCTTTACCATCAAGGTCAGGTGATCCTCCATACATGTGCCAAGTTGGTCTAGCTTAGCGGTCTTGGAGGAGATGTCTGGAAACCGAATTGGCGGAAGAAGAAAAAAATAATAACAAGGGAGGAAAAAAAGGTGAAGAATCCGAGGCAATCCATGCCCATTTGGTATTTTCAATACCAAGTGGGAAATATTGAAAATGATGCTTTTTGGCTATTGGAGGCGGTCAAAGATTTTAAAACACAGTCACCTGTCTCACTATTGGTAAAGCTTCACCAATCACCTTCCTGGCTTTCTTCTCAAGGTTCTTCTGCGCGCCTTTTTCTAACATATCTATGAAGTTCATAACAGTTATATTCTTCTGCATCTCCATATTACCTCCAAGTAACGTGACCCAAGACACAACACCGGCCTTTTGAATTTCAGCAACGCTTTCTGTATTCTGGTCAACTTTAGATTTGTTTGTTTTCAGTGTATTTAGCTGTTGCCTTGCTTCACCAATTATTTCCGGATTCACATGTTCTTTAGTTTCCAGGTCATCCAGTACTCCAGATGAACTAGTTGCATTTTCTCTAATTTCCTTCACCATTTTCTTGCTACTCTCGAGCATTTTGTGTACGTCGTCAATTTTGTCCATTGATTTCTGCAATTAAATGTCAATAAGTATTGAACATTAAGCATATACTACATCGATGAAATGCTCACAGGTGAAAGTAAAATGAAGATACTCAACAGAAAGATAAAGAGTAGGAAGAAAAATAAGCATTCTGTACTCTTGATGCAAGCAATTGACATTGTATAATCCTTGCAAATTTCAACATTTGACGACTAAAAATAATAAGCCACGATAATGACCTCGCCGTTTTTTTTATTAGAATTAAGACCCCAACTCGAAGAATGACTTTGAGTTTCAAATTACATGTTATATTTGAAAATAAAATGAACTGGCTTCTTGAAGCAGCTGTTTGATGAAGTAGAACCTAGTAAAATTATATAATTACTAAAAGAAATCAACCTGTACCAGAACTTCTATAAACTGTTTATTTTATCATTTCGCTGAATTTCAGGTGTAATGCTATAATTTACTGGTCATTGGTCAATACTGACACAATGTTATCCGTTAAAGATAGGTCGTATTATTATAAAAGCTATATAATTGATTAATTAATTAATTAAAATATGAACCTGCATGTCATCCATGGCATTAGCTGCTTTTCGTTTAGATCTGAAGTGACTCATGCGACCCATGACGTCATCCATGCTTGTCATCATACCGTGCATCTCGTCGTTGATAGCACCCATCTGCATAGCAACCATATCTACAGGGGACATTGGCGGGTCCTGCTCTGCTTTTAGATTCGTTGTCAAGAGTTCCATCATCATGGCGTCATCTCCGGGTGATTCGTCCATTTGCATAAGTATGGAATTCTTCATCCCGTCTGAAGGAAAGAGAATGCTTAAAATGGGACTATCGCTGCGGATTATTGAGCGTTAATGTATTAATTTTATGATTGAATAATTACCCTATTGCTTTGCGTCACGAAGGTCATAAATGAACTGACACCATTACACACTCCTGATAAATAGGAATATTCGTTTTTCTTTTCAACAAAAAATATTTTAAAAGGTCATTAATGAACCTAAACCGTAAATAAAATGTAGTGCCATGCTAATATTCGATTCACCGGGAAAGCCACAAATGTTCTTTCCACACTGCAGATTTTCTCAAAATTTCACTAATACTTAAATATTAACACTAGCAAAAGCATGCATCCAGGATTAACTAATGCTGACTGGGTTAGTTAATCCAGGACAAAACCACAGTGTGTACGCTTGTTGGATTTGTTTAGCTTATCTTAAAATATTTAATGTCGTAATGGCGTATCACCACAGTGACAGAGTAAATAACGAATTAGAACTCGTATTTATATACACATAAAATCACAACCTTCAGCGTATGTTTCCTGATCAAACCACATCATTACTTGGTGCGTTGTGTTCACAGCCATCTGTGCAGTTTGTTTACGCCTTACGGCTTCAATGATCATGTTACCGTTCCCAGTCATCATTCCGTCCATGGGCGTCATTCCTTAACATGCATTTATGCTATTGTTGACGCTGACCGCACGATAGAATTTCCAAGTGTATACATATATATTTGTGTGTGTGTCATTGGTGCTGCTTCACTTTTGGGCACTTAATTAGTCATTATTTCTATTGTATTTAATACTGCGATGGAGATAGACTTCATTTAAAATATTAGAGCAATTATAAGCAATTTCTTTTCCACGAAGAAAACAACACACCCTGTGACATATCCATTGACGCCATTTTCATACCCTCAGATTTCTTTGCAATGTCTAGAAGCATAGGCTTGAAGCCATTCTGAGTAACGTTTATTCGGCGGATGGCTTCTGTATCGTTTGGATTAATATTTTCCAGCCTCGAGTAAATACTGTTTGTCTGTAAAGTTTAAGCTACTAAATGTTTTATGCATATAAATACACAACAAATATTTAATATGTAGTTTTGTAATGTCTCTGTGGTGAATGAATTACGTTTACTTAGCTGGTTAAACTATCACTCCTTCGGTCATATTATAACATAAAATGAAAATGATAAAAAGTGTACCATATCAACAATGTCCACGGACTCTTTTATTTCTTTGTCTGATACATCAGAGATTAGTGAATCAACCATGTCCATGTTGTGCTCAATCTCTTCAGAGTGTGTCCCGGGATAATCACGGGTAATGTTTTTCTCTACCTGCTCTTTAAAGCTGTTCACGTCATTCTGTTGCATATTCTGTATCAGTAAAAAAACAGCTGTGTTGTATTTTAAGGGTCTTTTTTTAGCATAACCCATAACTGTGTTTCATTTAATAAACAAGATGTCGAACTGATTAGACTGCTTTGACCAAATATGCAGTGACGTAACAATTTTTGTCAAGCGTACAGCTATAAGGATACAAAAACATCATTTAGTAGGTATTACAAACACACTAAGTTTCATTTGAGTTCTAAAACATAACGGTGTATGAAACAAGATTCTTGCAAACCTATCCTGTTGCAAAGTAACAGGATAGGAAGATGTTCGGCGATATTATGTTTATTTATATAATATAATAAGACTGCCATACGGCAAACATCAACGTAGCCTTCTCAGTAACTACAAACTACATTTGTAGAGATTTCATTCCCTATAAAAATGCATCATCAGGAAGTTGTTACCTGTATGCTGTCCATGCCCGATGCTAGATATGACATAGTGCCAGACATATCATCCATCATTTCACTCATCACTCCTTCTGTCATTCCTGTGTAAATGAAGCGTAGCCACTTTTAGTCTTTCACCATTGCGAGTACCAAAAGACAAAAACCTAATGGTTCTCTGATAGATGTGGTCATATCTCCTTTGGGATGCATATATGATGTTATTTTCACTAGTTATTAAACTGTAATGACTTAATCGGAATTTTCTTCTTTCTAGCTCTTCCTTTACTAGTTCTTCATTTGCCTTCTTTTCCTACTTGTTCCTTTAACAATGCCTCCTAATACACGCGTCATACTCGCTGAATGGAATGTTCAACACACATACACAAAAACGCACCCGATTCCCGCATGTTGTGCATTTTTCTGTTCAGCATCACTTTTGTATTTGCTGTCCTGCTGATGGCTTGATCCAAGTCGTTTTCAACAGATTCAAGATCTGTATTAAATTAGGAAGTATGTGGACAGTTAAATAATGAGCTATGCTGATAGTGAACTAGGTGAGCTATTTCAAAAGATAAACTTACTTGATATAAAGAATATGCAGTAATATATGTATAAATTGTTTATGTTAAAATGTATTACAACATATATCCATGAGATATGCAGTATTCGGTAGCACTGCGTGAGAATACAAACTATCCAGGGTTAGAAACAGAAATAACTAGACTGATTTGTCTACCGAGCAACGGTTTGAACCCCAAAATCACTATCCTGAAGGCTAAAAAATATGAGAATCGGCATCGAGCTTTCTAAAAAACGATCTCAAGATGTGCATTGCATCAAACGTCACACCATATTTTAAGACCTTGATTATCCTCATGCAAAATTCAATAAATTTTGTAAGCTTTGAAATTTGTAAGCTTTAAAGAAAATAGATTTCGCTTTTCTCAGTAATAGCATACCTTCCCCTCCCCTCCAGTGGACCATATTTCCACAAAATGTTATTGCAATCCAATTCTGCGTGTAGGAGAAGTAGTATTTCATTAAAGATTACAGTTCTTACGGATGGACGGACGTATGACAGTCGTCCGAGCCCATAAATGGATATAGTCTATACGTCGCACAGACTAAAACCCAACGGAATGCATTTCATACAAAACGTCCTTAAGTGTAAACCATACTGTCACACGATTAAAAAGTAAATATAGCCATTGGCAATCTCATTCAACACCTATTCAGCAGAGAGTCTTACGTAATTTAATTGTTTTGAGAAAAGTGAGTACGTATATATGGGGTCAATACATTTGTTACACTGGAATGACTGCAATAGAACACAAATTCAATGACGTCATAAGACCATTTTGATGACGTCATAGGTCAACATAGGCCACTATATGTGTTCCAAGTTTCAAATTTTCGTAGGCTTGCCGCTTGCGTGTAAACAACCAGTTGACTAGTGAAACAAAAAAAGAACAGAAAAATTTAAAAAAACAAAAACCTTCACAATTGCTGATAAAGTAATAACTCCTTGGGACTACGTCCCAAGTGTAAAATTGGTGAAATAAGGAAAAGGGGAGCTGTAAAATTACAGCTCTGATACCTTTCATAGCGCCTTGGTCCATCACAAGAAGTGAGTCCTGTTTGTATTTGTTATAAAACACAAGGTTAGGCTGAACCTGTAGTTGGAGTGATATATTCCTGATATGATATAAAATTTCCAGTAGAGAGTACATTCCTGTTTTCGTGGTACTGCAATCCCCAAACACTTGTTCTTGAAAGAGATATAAAGTTCTCAATAAATTAACATTACAGTCAGATGCTGTCACGACTTTTCTCTTTAAACTCTGGACCTTCGACTACACGGTATGTCAACGAATTGTCAATAAAGTCTAGTTCTAACCTCATCATAAATAACAGAGGTTGTTCAGAAACGTGTCATTACACATACTCTATAACTAACTCAGAAATGCTACGCCAATGTTACGCTGTGCCTTTGCGTATTGCTACACAAAAGAGTAATCACCAATACCTTTTTATCGACAGTTATTTATATAAGAAAATCAACTTTTACATTAAAAATGATAAGTTTAGCTCCCTTCAGCTTTCAGGCATGCGCTACTTGAATGCAGCGAATTGTTGCAAGTACCTTCAGTATCGTTAAACATTTTTTCTGTATTAGGTCCAATAGTATTGAAAAAAGAATACGCCATTTCCCTTCTTCGCCTGCTAGAGCCAAGAAGTTTTCTTTTGGCAAGATCCACCAAGCCTTTCACCATGTCTGATATTGACGGTAAGTTGAGTGTAAATCCATAACGTTTAGTGGGACCACCAAACCAAGATATCCCTATATAAGCGCTGATGCGGCCCTTTTCAACAAGTCCCAGTTTCGCACTGTATAATAATGAAATGTGTTTAGCACAATTTCTGTGTCATTGCGAGTATAACTAAAAAAAAAAAAAAAGGGTAAAGAAACTATTGTTATGGAATTTAGCGATCATGTTAGATAACATGCTATTAAGTTTCTTCCTCAGCATTATTACACAAATATTTTTATGTCACGTTACGTTTTATTTTAATGGCGGGATTTTTAAAGGCAAAAGTAATCAAATTATAACATTTTCAGCCAAACTTCGATCTTAAACATGATTAAGTTTTACATTACTTGAAATAAATTTCTTTGATGTCAAAAATTCCACCAAGAGCAACTTTTAATATGGCCTTTGAGATCTGAAATGAAAAAAATTCAATATGCAGTGGGGCAATTTTGATTTTTCGTGGAATATGCTGTAGAATTCACATTACTTAACACCAAAATAAAAAACCAAAGCGGTGATTGAGTCCGAGTGCTTTAAAATTAGGAATGAATTCTATAGGAATGAATTTTGCTATACCAATTGGTATTTGGCTAACAGTGCACGTTTCTCATTGTGATAAGTAATCCATATGCTTCATATTACCATTTAAAGTTTCAAAATACATAGTCTTATTAAGGGCGCCGTAATTCAAAAATAATTATGATATACGGTTATACAATGTTTTAAAATCAGTAACCTTTTCTTGTGGTTCTTTTAGTTTTAAAAAGGAAAACTCGTTATTTTCCCTTAGATTTTTAAAAACATTTAAGTGTTCTCAAAATTTGGGAGAAGTTTTCCGATACCTCGACTCCAAAGCGGTTGACGTATTTTACACCTTCTAAAAAGCCTATAGCTGCATCGAGAAGTAGCCTGCAGAGAAGAATATATAAAACGGCGCTAAGATTAATGTATCTGATATCAAAGAGCGCATTAAAATCATGTTCTAAACCCAAACAACAGACAAAATATACACGCTCCATTTGGTTGAATTGAGTTTCAAACCTTCTTACTGTATCATAATTGAAGCAACCGAAACTAAAACAATATGTGTTTCATCTAATGCTGTGAAGCATTCGATTTATATTACATCCAAAATGTCTGATTGATTTTCATAGCAGATTTATACAGTAACGTAGGACATTGTCTCGGGATTTTTAAATACTAAAAATTAAAACTTTCATGCCATATAAAACCAATTACATGAGAATAGCAGAAAGTTCACTTATGAGCCTGTCTTTGGTGCTAATGTTTCACAGTTAACTGATAGACAGCTAAAAGCTTAAAACTTGCGTTCGTTGCAGTTATTAATGTTGTTGAGTCTTTCGAATACTCTTGAGTGCCCCAGGCATTTGAAATGGAAATAAGCCAAATCTATGGTCGTAAAACAGATGTCGCCTTTTAAAAAGTGACAAGGAAGCTGTATATTCGAAACCAGTTTTGCAGAGGCTAAAGAAAAGAATATACAGAATGTCCTAAACTTAGCGATAACATAGCACCTTGTGTTATTATAGGAAGTGATATCTTAAAAACAAGGCTACCGAGAGGTTTCTCTGTATTTTGTAGATATCGGAGCCCTACAACCAGCCATTAAATGGAAACATTAACCACTGCAAAAATGCGATGATTTGCGTGGAAAAACAACACCATAAAGGTGGAAAAAAATTCTGTTCGGTTCAGAAATTCAGAAATTGAAGGTTAAGAGGAAGCTCATAGACGCGCATAGATGTGTTTAATGGGAAACGCTTGAACTTGCTTTATTCATATTTAGACTTAAATATGATATTTTTGAGACACACTATAGATTTTTAACAGCAACTTTGGAATGAATCACGATTGGACACGGTTTTGTCGTTGGGCGTAAACTGCCCTACCTAAACACTGTTCGGTACAATTTCGTGATACATAGAGTCGAAATATGACAAACATATATCAATCACATATGTTAACAGGCAACCCTCTACTAGTGCGTCAGGAATGGCATACGGTGGACCATATTTTAATAGGCGGTATCGTTTCAGAGCTGACACTTTAAAGCGACTGCTTGATAAAGCACAGTCAAGCAAAATAATCCTGTTAAAAGAAATGAATCGGCATCAGCATTTCTGGAATAGAATTTTATCACTATTTTGTTGCGCTAGAATGTACACTGTTTTACTACACACGAGATTTTAGCTTCTACAGTACTCTTCTAATGAGATGGTTCATAAAATTATCTACACAGTGCAATTTTATTTAGCATATGCATACTTCACCTCAAACAGACTGCTTAACTGAGCAAGAGGGGAAGACTTACTGACTTTTGTCCACAACAAAAATGGCAGCATCGAGCGCCCACTTTGCCACATTGACAAGGTGCCTGCTTTCCGCTACGAGCACTTCAGCTGCTTTGAGAACTCCTTGGGCCACATACACTGCGCCTCGAGCCACCTCTAACACGCCTTTCGCTGCCTCCAGAGCCCCGACTGCGACGTATAGAGCCCCTTTAGCTATATTCACGCCTTGTTCGGCAACCTGTTGTAAAATTCCCACAAGGATATTTGCACGACCTTGCATTGTCAAGCAGTTTTTATCTAAAGTTTATACTTCTGAATGACTTTTTGTTGTTTCGTGGTCGAATTGAAATGGGTCATTTGTTCATTTATTCACAGGCTCACGTTCTTATAGCTATAAATTTTAAATTTAAAAACATGAATAGGGTAAGTGTTCTGTCAGGGACTATATCGCCAGTTCTTCAAATAACATGTGGTCAAATAGATTGATGGTTAAGTAACCTACACCCGAAGCGTCTATTTTAACCATTTTTTGTGTGCTTCCTTATGCCTCCTTATGGCCAAAATTGCCAGAATTCAAGCTCCAATAATTATGAATATTCTGTAGGAATAAAAGAAATTGAAAATTTGAAAACACTTACCCAAAAAGCAGCTTGGCAGATAGCTCGTGCTAATTTTACTGCCCCGTACCATGGCCATTTCCAAACCTCGTACCATCCTTGAAAAAAATAAAGTAAAAATACTCGTAATGATCACAATAAATTAAATACACGTCTGATTTAGTAATATAATTAAAAGAGGAGTCAATAAATTTTACCTTGTCCAAGAACAGCATAATGATCCAAATGAAGCAATTAATTGTTTGCTCTCAGACTAAAAATACAATACTACAATTTATCTGGCATATAAAAATAAAGATACTTGGTCTGGACGGTTCGGCAGGACAACTCTCCCGGCTTTTTCGTCTGAGATATGATATAGCGTTATCAAGTTTATATTGTTGTTGTCTCACTTTATTTTGAGCGCTACTTAGTCTAGATTTTGCGTGATTTAGTCCAGCATGAGCATTATTGAGCTTGCGGCGAGCATCTTTGATTTTATTTGAAGCATCTAAAAATTTTTGTTTCGAGGTTTCTACGTCCTTCTTGGCATTTTCTAAGGTCCTTTTTGCGTCGTTCCATTTTGATTGTGCACTATCAATCTTCTCTGGTATAATAAAGAAAACACATCACAGTGTTAATACAGTTAATCCAAAGTATCAATACCTTTTTTAAAGAGAGAGCTTGCCATTTTGAACACTGGTAATTATTTTATGGCAATTTTAACACTAGGGAAAGCTTGTTTATAGTTACAAACCCAACTTTTAATAGTCAAATTGGTAAAAATAACACTGTTCGATGTAAAAATAATAGTTCTACTGTGTATAAATTACTCAGTCTTTATCTCTTATTTAGTCTTTAATTTGAGTGCATATTGTGAAGAGTTGTTGTGCTGGCTTTGGTTGTAATATTTTTCTCTTGGGATCTACATATATTCTAAAAGCCTACTGTGAAATTAGCCGTATTTATTACTGAATTTTTCAGCCTGTCTTTGTATCCCATAATGTGTTAGATTTTTATTGTATAAGCCATTACTTACCTTGCGCTGCACTTATTGCACGATCTGCAGTTTCAGCATACGAATCCAGTGCTCTGAGGGCCCCTTCTCTCAGGACCCGAAACAGCTCCTGCTGCATGTACACTTCCACCTCAAAACCCGCTGTTTGTATGTTGCTGTATGAGCTTCTCACCAATAAGTGGGCGTGAAACAAACCCCAAATGCTGCCTTCGAGATAAACAGAAGTTCCCGTAGCGTTCATTGTTATATTCGCAAGAGCACGAACACCAAGAACAGAGATATATCCCTCAATGAGAACCGCAGGTGGTCTCGGTGGAAGCCACGACAAATCAACGAGAAGTCTGGGACCTTCTGTCTTCGATCTTCCACCCACATCAATCAAGCCTTTCGCTATTTTGAAAGGTCTAACAGACACGTCGATCAAAATTTCGTTTGTGCTTACTTTTATTAAACATGAAGCCCTGAACCAGAGAATGCTAATCGTACCATTTAAACGAAACCCGCTTGGTATTACCACACCGTTTTGCAAAACAATTCCAAAGGGAGAAAAAGATATCGTAAGACCTTCGGGAAAACCGGTGTCGGCTATAAATTTGGGCAATTTTGGATGGAAATCAAAAGCTGCTAGCATGCTTGCGAGTGTCCATCTACTGACTGAACAATAGAAAAAATTACTCCCTGGATTCGTACTTATTCCAATATAGCCCGCCATTTCTATAGGTATTGCGCTTTCTCGGTCCAATAATCCGAATCTGATCTTGGCACCGCATGCTAAGTATGAAAGTGCTATAGGAGACGGTCCTATTGCGGCTTCAAATAGTATGTCGCCAATTTCTATCACATTCACGGCAGGTATTAATGGAAAGAAACCCTTTGTCGATAATTTAATAAACAATCCGTCGAACCCAATACCTATAGTACCTCTCAGTATCATGGAAGGGTTTTTCAATTCCAAGGCGCAAGTGAAGCCAATGGAGACGCCACTTGCTTGCATTTCAAGTTGTAGACCAACGTTGGTCAGATATAATCCTTGTAATATCATAATCCTGGTATTTTCAAGGGCTGCAATTAAAGACAGACGTAGTGGGTTAAAAGATACAGTGCCTTGAACAATGACGGATGCACCAGCTCCAAGAATGTTTTGTGTTAATTTACAGAAGGAGTCTTCACATTTTTGGGGAACAGTTAGCAAAATAGCCAGTGTTATTCCTCTCTTTATAACTAGAGATGACAGGCCCGGGGATTGAAACTTTTCAAAAGCATATATACTCCCCAATTGACCAATGTCATCGGAAGCTGTCACAATGCAAAATCGAGTCTTGATCAGCATTGCAACACCTGGCATTTTGAAGATAAGGTCTGCACCAATTTTCTTTATTCCTTTTTCAAATGTGGTTACAATTCCAAATGCAAATCTGCCTTTCCCACCGATTTTACTGTACAGGACCTCTGTTGTAAAACCAAACCAGTCCCCTACCATAACGCCGCCTGATGCCTGAATAACATACTCCTTTTGAAGAAAAACCCGTATATATGGATCACCAATCACCAGATTATCAAGACCAACTTTTCCGATTAATTCCGTAAGATCAGTTGAGGGCTTCTGAGATGTGAAACCAGATAAGATATCTTGTGTGGAAAGCATAACGGGCGAAGACATTTCCGCAATAAAGCCATGAGCAGGCAAGTTGCTTATCTTTGTATTAAGGACTAAATTGATACTACTTATATTCCATGTGCCCTCAGCTTCAAACAGAACTTGGCCAGAGCTCATTGGCTGATGCGGCATTCCATTCCGATCGAGATTGGACATAGACTGGGTTCCAATAGAAAACATTGCCATTGGTTTTTCAATGACGAATACGTCTTTTATCAATGCAATGCGGTCAGGCAAACCCACTGGGAAGGATAATAAATGAGTTTCGGTGTCGTATTTCAGTCCTTCCAGAGATTGAGCTAAGATGTTTGCTAAGTCGAATCCTGGAGGTAACAGTATTCCAGTAGCATCAAGGACCAAATTCAGAATATCTCTTGCAAATGGTTTCACCGACCCTATTACTTTAAATTCAAAAAAACCTTTCCAAATACCCACATAAAATGTAATCGGCGCAACATTTTTAATCAAAACTGTCTCAAATATTAAATTTAATCCCTTATTCACGTGAAAAAGTTGTCGAAGAATTTTGACATCGAATGGTATCATAGGATATGATACATATGCCGAGGAAAAAATGACACCTGCGTTTGGGAAGCCTATGCTGCCAATAATCGGAATGCTTGAGATATCATGGTTTGATATTTGTTGGATCACTGGTGCTAGATAGAGATTTGCGATCGACATTGCTAGTGAAACTGCCAAGGGGCCACCGCTGACCTTAGCTATAGAAATATGGAATCGAACAGCGCCTAAAGACCGAACAGTGGCGGTCACTCCCAGAGTTGTTCCGTGGCCAAATTCAGTAAATCTGGCAGCAAGAGAGATATTGGAAAACTCCAACTTATCGAGATTTATGTATTGGAATGCAGCTTTAACCTTATCCGCTGGTATGAACGATCCTAGGCAGGCTGATACAATATTGTCGAGACTGAGACTGTCCAGAGACAATGTCCCGGCTACTTCAAACCCACCGTTCACTTTAGCTATTGCTATTCGAAATCTGAGATCACCCAACATCCAGTCACCGGCCAGACGCACGTCATAGATACGGGTGGGCCAAAACACAACAGCATCCAGAGATAAAGTTTCAAGTGAAAAGAACGATGGAATTATTTCTATTTTTTCCTCGTAAACAGCGCGAAATTCCATGACCTCTTCACAAATGTCAATGGAAGCATGGCTAATTTTAATCTTGTCAAGCACTTTGGGTAGCTGTCCATAGAATTCTATGTTAAGCCCCTTTAGGAAGTAGTTTAAAACATCTTCTATATTTGCACAAAGGGGAGGTTTGCTGTGAAGCGTTAAGGCACATATATCTAAGGACAGCATTATATCACAGTCTGTGTGATGAATCGTCATATTTTCCATGGAATCTGTATCAAATGGAAAGTTTTCTCCTGGATTCCAAAGTGGTTCGACTTCCCTGCTAATTCTGTGGTGCTGTGCCGTTTCGGTTACGTTTGTTTCCATTTTGTATCCATTATGGATCATGAAATCCATACCGCCCATGCCTGGGTCGGCCACTTCGGACACGTGTGGTATACGAACCATTTCTATTATTTGATCGGCTGAAAGCAAAATCAGAATATCGTTGACAGTTGTTTTTTTTATTTTTTTTTTGCCGGTAGAAATAATCAGCATCGTTTCATAAAAGGTGTATCGAAATTACTCGCCTTTTGAATCAAATGAGACAAATTTAAAATCATGAATTGTTACATGACTTGGTTAAATACTGTAATATCATAAGTCATTTCCCTGCTCAGTATTTGATTCAATGTTGACCGAGACACCAACATTAACAGATATTGCAATCATTTTTTTTTAATTAAAAATGCCAATTAAACCACATGGCAAACCTTTTGCTTAACCTTATTTGGAGTCAACACAGATACCATTAACTAGAGTGATACGAAAATGCGGGACTTACTCATACACGAAGTGCCATCTGCATACAGTGTAAAACCTTCTGGGCAATCACACGTGAACGATCCCGGCGTGTTTCTACACATTCCCGCGCACATCAGCATGGGCATTTCACACTCGTCCACATCTACAATAAAACTACACACTAAAAATCTGTGCTCATTACAGTGGAGCCCTGGAAATAGAACCGCCAGCGGATTTGAAATCAAGTGGTTGGATTTCGGGCTGGTTCAATTTACTGAATTTTTCACATTCAAAGGCAACCCCGGCGGTTCTCTAAATTCTCTTATACCTCTCTTTTTGCCCTAATTGTCTCCCAAAAAAGTGCTGAACTTGATTATGCCAGCAAATCTTTAAAAAATCATACTGGCTCCCTGGGCCATAAATGTGTATGTTGAACATAAAATTATTAAAAGCTTCAGCTTTGTTTTCATTTTTTTTGCACTAAAATATGCTATTTCAAATGTCATATTTTAACGAAGAAATTTACGTCGATCCTTATCAAGGATAAGCCTAGAAATTTACTAGAATCATTTATTTTCGTTTCGATGTGAAGTTTTATTTAGTAGAGGAAGGGATGGTTTTGTGATTCGAATAAGTACCCGTGTCGCAAAATTCTCCCTTCCAGCCCTTGTCGCAGATGCATGTTGAGTTGTCGCACACACCGCCATTTTGGCACCACCACGTGCCACAGATAGCTGTGAAGATAAAAAACAGGCCCTTGCACATTTCTTTTGTTATGGGTTCGGGTTCTGCTTACGTATTTAAAAAAAAAAAAACAAACAAAGAAAAAAAAAAAAAAAAAAAAAACAGTTGACAGATAAAATTGAAAGACAATATTTCTTTGGCTGTGCAGTTTTATGCACAACAAAATCATTGCAACAGAACTGAACAATAATCTTACAAGTACAACCAATTAAAAGCCGGACGCGATACTTCAAAATATCTTACTAAGCGGTACACGGTAAAAAGCCCTCCTCCGTAAAAAGCCGTTCCGGTGTAACAGTACATCTTGCCCACTGTACAGCTCCCCCGGAGGGGGAGACAGACTAGGTTATCCTCCCCCCCCCCACCTGGTATTTTTTACCCCCTATTGGTATCACTTCCTAAAAGGAAGACAAAGTTGAACATACAAGAAAGTGCTTCTTGGATAATGTAGATATTATTTATGATCATCTTATCGATCAGAAGTATCCACCTGGGCTCTCTAAAATGCTAAAAAGGATATTAAGAGAAAAATAAAGAACTTTCTGATCAAGGATGCATTTTTATATTTTGTTTGAATTTTGTTGAATTGACTCAATAAAGTAGTTCAAGATAGTTTTATACAGTTTAATTGAGTCTATTTATTCACAAGAACAAATATTATCAAAATTCTTTTACACGCAAAAAAAGTTCGTGGGGGTTAAATATATTGGACGGGAGGAAGACAGCCTAGTATAGCTTCCCCCTTGTACAGGAGGGGGGGGGGGGGGTAGATTGACTGTTACACCGGTAATAAGTCACCTTCCCAATTTAACATACCCGGTAAAAAGTCATCCTTTCCCACCGCCCTCTCCATTTAACTGGCTTAGAGTGTATTTTTAGAACCGGTTAACAATGATAAATCATGATCCACTAACAATAACGTGTCATAAGGATGGAGCGTGTTTCGTTAGAATTTAGATTTTCAATCACCAACACGCCACTACATTCCTTGGAATATACAACAACAAAAAAGTTTACATGGGGATGGGGAGGAGGTAGGGAGGCTTTTGACCAAGTATGTAAAATTGGGGGGGGGGGGTATCATCGGATAGGCTTTACAGAGGGGGCTTTTCAACTAAAGCCTACTCAGCCAAATTGCAAGAATGACTCCAACAAAAACAGCTACGACAAAAGCCACTGTGAACGAGATGCAAACACAGCGTCTGGTCAGCACAGCCTTGCCCTTGTCAATCCGAATTGTATCCGGATCTTCAAAATCCTGAAATTACGTTATTTCACTTATTCATTATCGGCTCCACAATATATATATGTACGTCAAATATTTATATTTCGGCCTCGAAGCTACAACTAGCCACAAAGTTTGGTTGGACCTCATTTCAAGTAAAACTGTGCTGCTTCACTCCCATCCTAATAATCCTCATCCTATGATGTTCATCATGCAGATGACCAACTATAGTGGTCAAGTGAGCTGTGTCTTTCTGAAATTTGTAAGGTTTCAGAATAATCCACTGGCCATATGTTGATCCAGAGTAGACACAGTTTGAATAAAATTGGGATAATTTAATTTATTTATTTTCGGTCTTGCAGCCATCTTGCATCAGCAGAACAGATCGTGACTTTCTGTGGGAGGTGCTCTGTACTTGCGAAAGCTCCCTTCACCCCAGATAATAATAATAATAATAATAATAATAATAATAATGAAAATAATAATAATAATAATAACATCAAATAAATAAACTGATTATAATTTAAAGACAACGATAACGAAGTTAACTTGTGATGCTTGATATTTAAACTGATAAGTATCTAAATGCAACACATTACATACGCTTCTTTAGATATTTTTACATTATGACAGCATATTACCATCGCTTCAGCAGGAGCACGTTTTCTGGCGACGTTCACATATTGGGGATCCTGTATTCAAATTGAATATTTAGGAAATGAACCAAAATATTTGCTTAGAATTGCCTAAAATTTCCACTTCAAATTAATGGAGTTGACTTTATGAGATTAACTGGACCATGCTCTGTATCTTCTAAAAGAATATGTACGCTGTTTGTTTTGTTGATACATTATTGACTAATGAAGTACCAAAACATGTACACTGCTACAAACGGAGAAAAAGATACATTTTGAAAATCGTTGGCCATCTCATAAAAGACAAACACTAAATCGTTGAAAGTATAGTAAGTAGATCAGAGCTGAGTAATTATTCGGTGCGTAAGTTTTAAACTGATAGAGTGCTTTGGTAGTACTTGAAGTGTCATCAGTCATATACCATCTTCCATCGGAAACAAAAACAAACGTCGTTGTCACTTGCTCGACCTTGATTGAAAGTTCTGTTTTTTCATTAATTGCTAATTAGAAGCAGTATTTTGTTTGAACTTTTTAAAAGTATGAATACAATGTTGATCAGGTTAACTAACCTGCTTCACCATTAGAGAATCTGTGACTTCTTCATTTGCCTCAGAGTATAAGTCATCCGTTTCAGTGTACGGCTGTGCCAAAACAGTACTTTGACCTGTAGAAAGAAATGTAGGCTGTACAAAGAAATAAAAGAAATGGGTAGTTCCAGTCATCTTGTTCCCATTACGGTTTACGTTATTTCAGACGTGAAATAGTTTAAACCATGAAAGAGGAGAGTAAGACAGTAGTTATGTCAGGGAAGCCATCTGTTTTGGCATTGAGCAAAATGCTGTGCCGTTGTCCCTTTATGGTTCCGTAGCAGCTAAGGATAAAGAACTGCACAGAATAGCCTCTTGTTGTTTTATGCGGCGTGTAATTTGGTTAAATTATGGCATTAAATGCGGGTTATTACCCCCTCCCCCCCACTACTCTGAAAGGGGACTATAGGTTTCAGTGTTGTCAATCTGTCTGTCCGTCCTTTTGTTCGTCTGTTCATTGCCTTTTGTTACTCTCACACTCGTGATCTGTTTTCTACGGTATTTGATGCACGATACTTTATATTGACTTTGACCCAATTTCAAGGTCAAAATGACCGCCATCTTGGATTTTTAATTACGGTTGGGGGCTGTTCTACCTACGGCGGCATCTTTTGGCAAAGAAATGCCTGCCCGTTACCGTCAGACTCGAGTGGAGTTGTCTGATAGTGACGCAACAGATTCTCCAGACTCCTGTATGTAGTTTGCGTGCTCTTGAATACATACTCGTCCTCTGCGTTCTTCCGTATAACAAAATGCTGAACTCCATTCTTAGTCCTGCAACAATAGCGCGCCGCGTGTAGGGCAGTATTCAAGAGATTTGTGGTAAGTTCACTTTTCAAAGAGTTCCAAACTGAAAAGTGATATTTTGCAAGTAACAAATTTATTTCCAGTAAAAACCAGTAGAGTTTATTACATATCTGAAAAGATAGTAATCCCCTCCACCCCCCCCCCCCCCACCCTTCCCGTGAGGTGCTGTTTTTGTTTGTACAGAATCTTGCATTCGGTAACTAAACTACACTCACCGGACAGAAAGTACGTAAGAGTTGACTCCAGATGTCTTATCTCGCAGAAGGAACGTTCCGGGATCAGTGTTGAACAAGATCTCTTCCGCTTCCTGTCGCCGTATAGCCCCATGGTACCAACTTCTCAATAGAAATCAATCCAAAAAATAATAATAATAAAATAAATATACAAACTAATGTTAAAAACCAATGTTGACAAATTAAAGCTGATTTATGCCTTCCCCCCTTTTTTCACCCCATGGGGGTCTTTGGCCACACGAGCTATACTGAACGTGTGGGGCCTGTGTCGTCCATCTATCTGTCCGTCCGTCTGTAAATTTTCGTTTTTGACTACTCCTCTTTCAGTTTTCATCCGATCGCAGTGAAATTTTGGTGACCTCGTGACGCCATTCAAGGTCACGACTTGATTTTGACCTCTTCTGGTTCTTTTTGTTTTGCATTTGGATGTAGTTTGAGTTTAAGCGATGGCCGCAAGCAATACGGGGGCCATAAATAGGAGCAATGTGATTGGCTGGAAACGGTCACGCAGTAAGTACATGGCTGCCAAAGAATGGCGTGTGTATAGCTTAAGCAAACGGTGTGAGGTATTCAGCGGTAACAGGACTAGTGCCGCGGAAGAAGTGCCCCGGGGACAAGCGCGGCGGAGAACAAGCGCAACGGGGACCAACATTTTTTAGTCAATAAAAAACAAACAAAATAGTTATTCACTGTATTGCTTTCGAGTTAGGTGCAATTAATGTTTGCCATTAATTATTCTCTCCGGTGTGTAGTGGATTAACTTCTGAAGTGTACAGTTATTGTTGTTGATTGCTTTTGTGTAAAGTGCAATTACTCACTGTTGGATTTACTTGAAAAAAAGTGTAAATCCACAGGTGGCAATGACTGTGACTCTACACTTAAACGGGACCCACGTAAACCTTAAAAACTGGTGGTCTTGTAGTAAATGATACTGTGGTAAATGTCACAAGAAAATAAGGTGAAAATGAACATCTGAGTAGCCAAAACTGCCAAATAAAGTTTACGGTGACAAATGTATTTTATTTCTTTTGTAAATAAAATTTTTCAAAATTTGAATTGGTCCCCGCGGCACTTGTCCTATCGCGGTCCTTGTCTCCGCGGCCCTTGTCCCCGCGGCACTTGTCCCAGACCCGTATTCAGCAAGTAACATTGACGCATCGGTAAACAAATTATAAATAATTAGAGTTTTACATCAGGCTTGGGGTTTTATCCAGACACGATCTACAAAACTATGAGGCCAAAGGCTTATAGTACTTTTCAACCTAGAAATCATATTTAGTACACTTACAGACAATCAGAAGCTCTCGGCGAAACCGCAAATATTTTTGACCTTAACTTCAAATGTGGGAAACAAAATGTGGTCAAAATATTTTTCAAAATGCAATATGTCATGGAAACTGGCTAGAAAAATCCTAGTTTGAATACATAAACGTATTCAATAAGGTGGTAACCCTGCATCCTGAATCTTGACCTTGAGGGTCAAAGTCAAATTCACATGACCTCATGCACCGTTAACGATAGAAAGACTTATCTCAAAACGCTTAGAGATTTCGAGCTCATTTTCGACCCTTTGGACCTATATGGCGTTACATAACAGGTACCACTGTGACCTTGACCTCGGCCACGGACAAGGCCAAAAACCATGAAGTTGGTCATTTTCTCGAAAACGGTAAAAGATGGAGAGATTTTGAGCTCATTTCGACTCTTTGGGCCTAAACGAAGTTACATAAGAGGCACCTCGGCGATCTTGACCTCGGACACAGTTTGGGTCAGAAACCGGAGATTGGCCATTGTCTGAAAACAGTTAGAGACAGCAATTTTAGGCTCATTTTTAACCCTTTTTGCCAAAACGACGACAACGAAAGGGTACCGGGATGGAACGTATGCATTAAATTGCATTTGTAAACCTTTTAACTAGATCATAGAGGATTTTTTATATACAATAGCTTTTATCAATGGATCAAATGAGATGAGTTGTAAGCGTTGTGGAACTGCAATTGTAGCTCCTTTCAACATCATAGCGAACTGGCTTAGCTTTTAACTACAGATCACAGAACTGTATTAGTTTGTTGTTCGTTAATGAAAATCTTTAAAATGAACATTGGAAAAAATGATGGTGGGGGGGGGGGGGGGGTTATTGGCACGGGGTGGGGTATGGTCCTAGGGGGGAGGGGTTTGGTCGGGGGGGTATTGCCGGGGGTATCATCCGGGGGTATTGTCCTAGACCTCAGTCCAACGATTCTGGATAGTACACTGATGTACCGCGTTTACTGCTTTGCCGCGAGCACTTTACCCATGGCGACTTTACCCGCGGAGGAATATAACCGCGGTAGGAATTTACCCGCGGGGACTTTACCCGACCTAGGAATTTACCCGCAGTAGGACATTACCCGCGGGTGAAATAAACGAAACAAAAAACACTGTCCTGGCTTATCACCGTTTTGACGCCGTTTTTTTTTTTTTTACCATTCATCCGACACAAATCCGTTTTGCGAGATTATGAAGTCTGACATACAGATAAAGGTCAAGCATAATCTTTGGTCTTCCTCTAGCAGATGTCAAGTATTCCATTTTCAGGAATGTTTGATTTCATGGAATTGTTTGATCTGGATTTATACAAAATGGTCCTGGGAAATCCAACAGACTCTGGGCAAAAATCCATCATAGGCCAGATTAAAAAAAAATAATAATAATCAACGAACTCAAATTTATGGATTACATATCAGTTGCAGGTGAATGGCGTAAATGTTCATCCACCACGCTCTGGTCGAAAAAAAAAAAGTAGTCACCGCACTCGGTCTTCTGCCCTTTGGTCGACAATCCGTCACGCATTTACGGATTATGCTTTAATTGCAGTTAAACTGCATGGCAGCAAATATACCGCGCCCTTCAGATCACACCAATATAACCTGGTATGATCAAAAACCACCACAAACCGTATTTTCCTAACCGAGTATTCTCTGTCCCTCCCAGAATAAATCTACTCGAAGAAAAAGCTCGGATGATCTCTGGCTTCTATCCCCGCGTTTTTTGACAGTGTTGATTAGTGAGTGTCCCCCCCCCCCCCATAGTTAAAGTTTCGTATACCTGAGAGATGAGGCAGCCATGTCCAGGGTAGCAGCTTCAACAACCAACTTCTGTCACTAAATACACAAACATTAGGATGTTAAACAAGTACTTTACAATACGAGGAAAATCAAATTTATTTTCTAGTTTTTAAGAGTTAATGAGATATGAAAGTGAACCATATGAAACATTTTCATGAAGAAATACAGAGGTCAACCCCGGGACAGAACCATCGCGCGAATAGGAACACCTCACAAATACAACCACCTCACAAAAAGAACCCATCAGTTCAGTCGTGTTAGTGCTCTTATTTTCTGAGTTCCACTGTATCCGCGTTTTTTCTTTTTTTTTTTTGTTTTGTTTTGTTTTTTTTTTTTTTTTTTTTTTGGGGGGGGGGGGGTTATTGTATGCATGCGTATATTATGAACGTATGCAACAACGAATAATTTTATTTGAACGGTATTAATTCATGCGATAAGGTTATAATAATATTCAATTATAATGCTGTTGACACAACTTTCACATAAACCCATATCCACCCTTAAGGTAGGGATTAGTATATTTTGAGCCAACATGAAGTATTAATGACAAGCAATGAAATACCGGCTTTTAGGTCAAGACTTTCTCATCAATGTGTGATTGGCTGCCTCTATCGACTTTTGCCCTCGGTCAACATTAAAAAATATTGACTTGGGAATAGACCAATCAGATAACAACATTTACCAAAAGTCAAGTTACCATTAGCAGATATTGAATTATTTCGACTTATCATGAAGTACTGTTGAACAGTTGGAAAATGTTGACCCATCGACATTTAGGGGTCAGGTTCCGCTCGGAAAAGTGCCGCTGGACAACTGCCGTTGGCGGACAAGTGCCGCCGAAAACCCATATTGCCCCCCCCCCCCCAAAAAAAAAAAAAAAAACGCGAAATAGATCTATGGCATATATTTACAGATGTTCCAGTCGAACTATCATCTACACAACTACTTGAAAAAGGCTAGTTAACACTTGACAAGCCTTTGGCTTGCAAGAGTTATATGAATTTGTGCGAGCAAAATTCGTCCTTTTTTTTTCTTCTTGACACTTTTTCCGATTTTTTGTGTCTTCTTCTTCTCTGACACTATGGACCCTACGACCATGAAACTTGGGACTTATGGAGAGCTTGATCTGAACATGTGCATGTCACTTTTTATTTTCGTCTTTGATTTCGTTTTCTTTGTTAAAACGCCATGTGAAAAGAGTGTATTTTTTGCAAGTTAATGCGTAGCATTTAAACCACATCACACACAGTTGCTCAGTGAGCTTTGTGCGAGCTCTCACTGTGTATGCTAGATCAGTCAATAAAACCTTAAGTCAACAGAAACTAAACACTACTCGGCTTATAAGACGTATTCAAGCTGTGTTGTTTGCAATATATTATTCAAGAAATAACCCATTGAGGCTAGTATTTTTGCGTTTTAATTTTTGTCAAGTGTTTAACATTTCGCTAGCGGAATGAGCTTCTAGTTTCACTCTACTTTGGACGACAAAACACCACACGCACTGCATTGTTGGCCCGATTGCATTTTGCTTCTTTCTTGATTGTACCTTGTTATGATGGTTAATCCATCAGTGAAATCTTAATTGCACCTTGTTAAGGAAGTTAATCCATCACAGGAATCTTAATTGCAATTCAAATGGAGGGTCAAGATTCCCACGACTCTCGTAACTGCACTTCATAAACTATAATCAGCCATACAATGATCTGTGATTACCAATACAAAGGATCTGTGATCATGAATAAAAGGAACTCTAATGGCTCGTTATGTTTGCAAAAAGTCAATCAAAAGGACTTCAATTGATGGGTAAGTTTTTTTTTTTTTTTTTTTTTTTTATTTCGGCGGCATTTGTCCTAGCGGTACTTGTCCGCCAGCGGCACTTGTCAGAGCGGCACTTGTCAGAGCGGCACTTGTCAGAGCGGCACTTGTCCGAGTGGCACTTGTCCTGTACCCGGCATTTAGGTCAATATTTTCGTTACTGGTCAATAATATCTTTATGTTCACTCAAAATAAGCCGATGTTTGTTTTGTTTCATGGCTTAACTGGCGTTCTGCGTGCAAATAACTGCAATAGCTCTCCATTTAGCGTTCTGGTCAACACTGAAAAAATCATAGACTTGGTACTCGACCAATCAAATCAATTACAGAAAATGCAGTCAATACAAAACAGTCTAGCTGTACCTGTGAGAGGGACAATTTTATTTAGGCACTGTATGTCATAAACATAGAAGAGAAAGGTGTGTTTTTCTTTTTTCTTTCCTTTGGTTGCTATTGTAGTTGTTGTTGTTTTTTGTTGAGAGAGAGAGAGAGAGAGAGAGTGTGTGTGTGTGTGTGTATGTGTTTTTAGGTCTGCAAACTATGTTACTCAATTTAGATGTGACAAAGCTACTTAGGTATTTCCTGTGACGATTTTATGCTGTTATAACTGATGTATTGAAAGGCTATACGCAACCCAGCGTTCTAATTCTTTGTTCACTTACCTAAATTACGGTATTCCTACAAGAAATGTCATTTAAAACATCGTCAATTTTTAAACAATCACGTTGGTCCTAAGTGGGTGTTTTTAATCGATCACTTCAATTATTGTAGTGGTTCTATTATCAGTCACCTTAATAACGACGTGCACAGCTTACAACTGCTTAAAAATAGTTTATGTTGATTTATAAATTGAAACGAAACTTCTTTCGCTTGAGTTCCGTTATTCAAATATAAACTGTGAAAAGTTCCCATATTAAGCGAATGTAAGTAAGAGTTCCAGTGGCTGTTTGCATGGCCTTGGCATAAGCAAAACAGTTGCGGTGATAGAAGGGGAGAGGGAGAGGGGAAATTTGGCCCAAGAAAGAGAATAGACCAGAGAAAAATAAGAACTGGTTTATTTGTAAGGGGGGAATGATTACGAACAGGGGGGGGGGGGGGGGCAGGGTACGGGACTAGCTTTCCAAGATTTTGCCACTGCAAATCGAGACGGGAAAAAAACAGTGAAAAGTAGCACGAGATCAGTCCTGCGAGGCTTAAATGATAAAGGAATGACGCCGTCATATTTCATGTCGTTTCGGGTCTGATAACCTGTCAGTGTTCTATGAAACTCTGCTAACAGTAAGCACGCCAAATGTTGGTGTGTGGAGTGACAGAGTTTTCTGCAATAAGGAGTAGGGGACCAGGAAAGGCGAAGTGTTATCGACGACAAAAAAAATGTATGCCCCCATGCCTCCCCCTTATACAGTGACCGGATGGTTCGACTGGCTCTACAGTATTACCATTATTTAGCTTGTACGCTGACAACTTATGTTTGGTAATTTCTCCTCGCTTGTCATGTCACGTGACAAGCAGATTCCCAGGAGATAGACAGCATAGCATCCAGACTTCACTTGGCACATAGCTTTCCAGCTGAACGCTTCTCTGTTGTTTTGTGTGTGTGTGTGTGTGTGTGTGTGTCATGTCACGTAGACAAGGATTCACAGGCCTCACCCTTCCTTTTATTCGCACACACCTCTAATATACTTACTTGAATACCCGCCCTTCTGAATAAACGAGGGCTTTTTGGCGTTCAATTGTGAAGTCTGGATGCTATGCTGTCTATCTCCTGTGAATCCTTGTCTACGTGACATGACGCTCGGAGAAATTCCAATCAACCTTCAGGTAAGTCCTTCGGTTAATTTTTAAATGTATTTGGACAAAACTGTACTTACCCGTACTCAACAGTGTTTTTCTTTAGTTAATATGCTCCTTTTTTTAGAAAGAAAAGGCCATGTGCAGAAAAAAAGACGTGATATTTAGGGAAATTTAAAAGGACGCATAGGCATATCTAAGTATTGCTTCGTTGCTGTCATGGTGAATGACTGACCAAAACTTTTTGCACCTATGTGTGGGTAGGGGGAGGAAGGGGAGTGGGAGATGCCGCCTTTGTCCTCCGGTTCCAGTGCGCCTCATTTAAATGTAAAATCCGAGACTGTCTACAGTATTTACTTGGATTATGTATGTGATATATGTTCCTATGCCTGTGCGTATTAAACTACGGCAGGAAGAAAAAATATTCCTGACTAGGCCGGTTGACGGGTGATCTTGTCTGATTACTTTTTTTATAGAAAATTGAGATATGACTGGAGCCAGTCGTTTTTATTTATTTTTTGTTCTTGAAAATTTCGATTGCCCAGTATAACCAAAACTATTGCTTCCTTTTTCTTTGTTTTTATAGCCCAAGCTTCTTGCAGAAGCAGGGACTATAGCTGTTGTTGAAAGTGTGTGCGTATGTGCGCTTGCAAGTTGAAAAATCGTATCTTCTCCCAGGATTTTTAGTCTGAATATCTTGAAATTTTTGTTGATCGTAGCGGAAATAAGTACCTACCTGGCTATTACTTGTTTGGCAATTCGCCAAAAAAATGGCGAAATTATTGGCCACAAACCAAATTTTTCCATTAAATCTTATCTATATCTAGGAAAGTAATCTTACTGTCTTGAAATTTTAAGTGAAGGTAGCTACCTACTTGGCTATTACTTTTTTGGTGACTGGCCAAAAATTTTTGAGAATTTTTTTCCAAAACCAACAAATTTTCAGTAAAATCTTAACAGACTGCTGAAAAATAGTCTTACTGTGTTTAGATTTAAAGTGAGGGTAGCAGGAGATATACCTACCAGGCTATTACTTTTTTGGTGATGTTGCCAAAAATTGGCGAAAATAGCCTCGAAAAAAATTTTTTTTCCCCACAAAATCTTAACTATATATTTCCAGAAAAGTAATGTTACTGTCTTGAAATTTTAATTGAAGGTAGCAGGAATTACTATCTATTACTTTTTTTAGTAATTGGTCAGTAATTGGCAAAAACAAACAAACAAAAAAAAAAAAAAAAAAAAAAAAAAAAACATAAAAAAAGGATACAGTAAAATATTAAAAAACTGACTGAAATTAGTCTTACTGTGTTGAAATTTAAAGTGAAGGTAGCCGGAGTTACTACCTACCTGTTACTTTTTTGGTGATAAACCAAAAAGTCGCGAATCTTTGCCAAAAAAAAAAAAAAAAAATCAGTAAAATTTTAAGTGTCTGCTGGACAAAAGTGCTACTGTCTTGAAACTATAAGTAACTGTAGCAGGCATTATCACCTACCTGGCTGTTGCTTTTCTTTGGCGATTGGCCAAAAAATTGGCGAAAAGTTTGGCGATAAACCAAAAAGATTTTCAGTAAAAGCCGGACAAACTCAAGCTAAATAGTCTTTCTGTCTTGAAATTTTAACGAAGGGTAGCAGGTTTTACTACCTATTTGGCTGATAAAATTTGATGAGCAAAAAACTCGGGAAACTTTTACCCAAAGACTAAAAAAAACAAAACAAATTCAGTAGATTCTTCCATAACTCCAGGAAAATAGTCTAACTGTCTTGAAATTATAAGTGACTTAGCAGACAATATTATCTAACTATTACTTTTTGTGATTTTCTAAAAGTTGACCACAATTTTTTCGAAAATCCAAAAAAAAAATCAGTAAAATTTAGTCGAATTCTAGCAAAGTCGCCTCAATGCCTGTATTTTTAGGTAACAGTAGCACACATTACTACCTAAGTGGCCATTAAATTTTTGGCAATTTGCCCAAAATTGGCGTAAATATTGGCCAAAAACCAATTTTGTGTAAAACGTACCTACTTTTTATGGAAAATTGCTCGATATTCGTAGGATGTATAGCTGTTCACTTCTCTGTTGCATGCTTTGCCGATTGGCCAAAAATTGACGGAAATATAGGCCAAGAAATGTAATTTTTTGCAACATCTCAACTAACTTTAGGAAGCTAGTCTTACTGTCTTGAAACTTTAAGTTAAGATAGCAGGCATTATTACTCACCTGGCTGTTACTTCTTTTGTGATTGCCCAAAAAATGGTGGAAAATTTGGTCAAAAACAAAATAAATAAATAAATAAACAAAAAAAAATAAAATCTTAACCAATCCCAGGAAAATAGTCTTACTTTGTTGAAATTTTAAGGAAAGACAACAGGCCTTACTACATACCTAGCCGATTTAATTTTTGGTGATTGGCTAAAAATTGGCAAAAATTTTGGCGAAAAAACTAAAACAAAATTCAATAAAATGTCAACGAACTCCAGGAAAATAGCGCATTGCCTTGTTATTTTAAGCCACAGTAGCACACATTACTGTTTTTAAAGTAAGGTAGCATGCATTTTTTTCTACCTGGCTATTACTTTTTTGGTGATTGGCCAAACAAATTGGCGACAGTTTTGGCAAAAAACCAAACAAATTCAGTAAAATCTTAACGAACCCCTGAAAAAATACCATCATTGCCTTGTAATTGTAAGTAACATGGCATATATCACTACTTAACTTGTTATTTATTTTGTTGGCAAATGCTCCAAAAATTGACGGAGACATTGGCCAAAACTCAATGTGCTGTTAAACGTATCTCGTAGAGATTTCATAGAAACGTTCTCAAATTTTGATGAAGGTAGAGTGCGTAAGTGCCCACCTGGCTGTTACTTGTTTTGGCGATTCGCCAAAAAGTGGAGGAAATATTGGGGAAAACCGATTTGTTTTTCGTAAAATCTTAACCAGCTCCAGAAATTTTTCTTGAAAAGGTATCTAGTAGGGTTTTCAATGAAACATTCTTAAATTTTGATTTGAGGTAGAGTGCATAAGTTAGCACCTGTATGTTACTTGTTTTTGGCGATTCGCCGAAATTTGGTGGATATATTGTTGAAAAACTATTTTTACGCAAAATTTTAAATAACTCAAGCCACTCGCCAAAAATTGGTATAAAAAAAAGATCAATAAAATCTTAACGAACTGCAGGAAAATAGCTTCGTTCTCTTGAACTTTGAAGTAAAGGTAGCAGTCATTACTACTCACCAGGACACCACTTGTTTTTGGTGATGGGCCAAAATTGGCGGAAATATTAGCAAAAAAAACAAGCACACAGAAAAAAATAAGTAAAATCTTAACGCACACCAGAAAAATTACCATAGTGTCTTCAAACTTCGGATAAAGATAACGATCGTGGGTACTTATCTGGCTGTTACTGTCTTTTCGAACTTCGTAGAAATATTTCTGACTAAACTCTTAACTAACGATATATATAATCTTACCGTCTTAAAATTCTGAATTAGGGAATCGGATATTCGAACCTACTTCGCTATTGTTTCTCCCCCCCTCTCTCTCTCTCCCTCTCTCTCTCTCTTCCTCTCTCTCTCTCTCTCTCTCTCTCTCTCTCTCTCTCTCTCTCTCTCTCTCTCTTCCCCTCTGCCTGTCTATCTGTCTGTCTCTGTCTTTCTCTCTCTCTCTCTCTCTCTGTTTTTCTCTCTTATTTCATGTGTTTCGCCAAAAATTTTCAGAAATATTGGCGAAAAAGCAATTTTTCCGAAAAGTCTTAACTAACGCTAGGAATATAAACTCACTGCCTTGTAATTTTATGTAATAGTGGCACACACGACAGCCCACCTGGTTATTACTTTTTTTTTTTGGTAATTCGCCAAAACTTGACGGAAATATTGCTCCTATGGCTTTAATGGAAAGGTTCACATAAATGTCCACCTGGCTATTACCTTTTTTGATCAATCGCACAAAATTGTCAAAATATTTTACGTTTTTATTTATTTTTTTTTTTTGTAAAGTCTTTACTCGCTCCAGGAAAACAGCCTTAATGTCTTGAAACTTTAAGTATAGGTAGGAGATATTACTGCTTACCTAGCCATTACTTTTTCGTTATTGGCGTGAAATCTTTCGTAAACTGTTGACAAAAAAAGCAACCAAAATAATTCAGTAATGTCTTATCTCACACCAGAGAAATGGCCTTACTGTCTTGAAATTGTGGTTAAAGATGGTGGTCATTGGTATTTACCTGGTTATTGCTTTTTTCTTAATTCGGAAAAAATGGTGGAAATATTGGGAGGTCGAAACACATGGCTCTTATTTTCTGTTGACGATTCGCCAAACATTGGTGACTGTTTTGGCGATAAACCATTTTTGTATTAAAATCTTGACTGACAGCAAGTACATATCCTTACTGTCTTTTGGTTACATGTTATACTTATATGTCACCAACCTTGACATCAGCATTCGTGAGTTGGGACATTGTCCATGGACAATTTTGTTTTTCTTCTTTTTTTTGCGAAATATATTTAACTGGTTTCAAAAATGTCTATTGGAGTGAAATTATTTCGTGACGGATGCGCTTTGACCAAGTCAGTATCCGAGTCTCACTGTCAGGTGATTCTACATAGATAGATAACTACAGTGCCAAAAAAGGACAACAAGACCAACAGTGCACTTTATATTTATAAACTGGTCCTGGTCGGTGTTCAACAGGGTATTCCAGTTACTTTGAATAACCTAAGATTTGATCAGGGTCAGTCCGAAAGACAACTAAAGTAAAATTCTCCAAGTGAGACCATAATTCTTCAACGATATATTTCAAATGCACAATTTGTATAAAAAATGAGTCAAACAACACAAAAAGCTGAAAATGTTCATTTTGTCGGGTACTTGACATTTTTAGAAAACTTGAAAAGGAACTTTTGCCTAAAAACATCGTTATTCTCACTTCTTTTGGTAGATATACTGGAATACATGATAGATATTTTTGTATTGGGGGTAGGGGGCTCCAGCAGATTCCATATCTTCATTTTTTCACACAGTTGCCATTTTCCACTCACGTAGTTATCATGGAAAGATAGACATAAAATTAATGTCGTTTTGATGAATTCTAATTCCCATTTACAAACTTCGTTTGCAGCTGGAAATAAGTTTGCAAGTCTTTTTTCCGTGGGATGGTGTCAAGAAAACTCCTCTTACATAATATGGCGGAGCAAGACGACATGCGGCACACGTGTACGAAATGACAAGGACTCGGTGAATCCGCATTTTTTTTACCTCAACGATCAAGGTCAAATTGAGGTCAATGTCATTTTTTTTTACAAAATGGTTTCCAGATAACTGCTAGAGTTAGCGAAGCTCTATATTTGGTACACTTATAAACAATCGTAAGGTACCGGTTACACTGCAAATATTTTTGACCTTGACCTCATAAGGTAATGCAACATTTTCTTTTGTGGTTTCTGCAAGTGAGTCATTCCACTATCTTGGGGAATTCGGTCTAGTTTGCTGTATATTTTAAAGAAATTTATTGTTTTCGTAAATTAGATTGAAATAACCTAGCAACCCCCCCCCCCCACACACACACACACACACATCCCTGCATCTGACATAAAACCCCTCAGCGTTTCCAAATGGCAGCAAGCCTTTAAAATATAAAAAAAGAACACAAAGAAAATTATGTTTTTGTGGGGGCGGGGGATAATATATATCCCAGCACGTCTCACCTCCCACCCTCCCACTCTCCGCCCCCCCCCCATCCTAGCAGGAAACTGGGACAGCGAGCATAACCAAAACAACATGCATATAACAGCACTAATACTCATAGCGTGATACCCGTCAATCAAATACTGAATTGTCCACAACAATTGTGCTCACAAAAATTAGGTAATTTAAAACTAGTTTAAACGCTTTATTCCCGGTTGCAAACAATGTTTGCAAATGGATATGCTTTGCTAGATATTCCAGCCGCGTATTCCTTTTTGCGCCTCGTATGGTTTCTAGAAAACTCCTAGAAGTTTGACGTCAGAAGACGACATTTGGCAAAATTATAAAAGGTAATGAGTTCTCGTGAAATGCACAAGTTTGTTCACCTTGACCACAAAGTTTAAAGTTAATTCAAGTTCAAAATATGTTTAACCCCTATTTATCACGAAAATGACTAGAAATAGCGTTCAGTCATAGTCAAGGTTTAAAACCGGAAGTTGACCATTATCTCGAAAACAGTCAGAAAATCAGCGACTTTATTTTAGCAACAGTTTATTTTCGACCTTTTTGGCCCAAGACACATTATTTGAGAAAGTACCTCGGTGAACTAGACCCCCTCGGTCATAGAAAGGTAAAACACCAGCGGTTTATTTCTTACCCTTTATGCCCAAAGACCTTGTATAAGAGGTAACTCTTGATCTTGATCTCCTCGGTCATGGGCAAGGCCAAAACTGGAAGTTGACTATTATCTCGAAACGGTAAGAGGTAGATGAATTTTGATTGTATTTTCGACTCTATATGTTCAAAAGACGTCATATAAGAAGAACCTCGGTGCCCATGACCTACTCGATCTTCTTCAAGGTTAAAAATCGGAAGGGTTAGAGATAGAGTGATATTAAGCTTAGTGGCGATCCTTTGGGCCTAAAACGTTATATAAGAAGTACCGCGGTCACGTTGACATCATCGGTCATGGTCAAAGTCTAAAGTCTTTGAAATCGAATTTCAAAGTTGACCATTATGTCGAAAACAGAGAATCAGCTATTTCGAGGTTTTTTTTACACTTTGGGCATAGGAGACGTTATATAAGAAGTACCTCGGTGACCTTGACCTCCTAGGTAATAATCACGGTCAAAAGCCGGAAGTTGACCATTATCTCGAAATCGCTTAAAGGTAGCTTGACTTTAGGTCTAAGACACGTTATATAAGCAGCACCTCGGTGACCTTGACCTCCTCGGTCATGGTCAAGCTCGAATATCGGAAGATTACCATTATCTTGAAAACGGTTAGAGACTTCTCGGTCATCATGTAAAACATACATTTTTTGTGATTTTTCAAGTGGGTGCTTCCAATATCTGGCAGAATTTGGTCTAATTAATATTCAAGCAAATGAGTCTGTCTAGTTTGTTATCACAGACAGCGGTGTCATACTGCAATCTGAACGCCATTAAATATCCCATCTCTCAGAATATGGTGTTTCATAAAGGAGACTTTCAGGTTTATTATTTGTAATATCGCAAATATGCTGCAACAGTGTATGTATTTCAAACTCTGGAGTTATTGTGATCATATGGCGTTACTTACGTCACAGAACGATTGGTACGACTACATAGAATATAACGGAAATTGTAAGTGAGAAATGCCTCATCCTGGCGGAGCGGGGGAGAGGGGAGGGGTGGGAAACCCGCTTGCAGTAAGGGCTAACCCTAACAAACGTTTTAAAGAACAGACCCTTCACAGTAACTGCCTGGTTTCCAAGTCGAAATGTGAACTAAACAAGTCATCATAGAGAGATCAGCCTCCAACCGGATTTTGTCTTACACCCCCGCTCGGGGCTAAAAAGAAGAAAACTCCGAAACGTATTCAATATATAGCGGTAGCTTGTTGTCAACTGTTTGATTAAAAGCGGTTTCATCCGTGAGAACAGTGTTTGTATCGCCATTGTTACTTTTCCGGTCATTTTTTCCGGTCGTTGGTGTCAGTATTTTCATCACAGCTTGCTACATCTTCGCTGGCAGTGACGTGGTTGTTGCTATCATCAATCGCCTCATTTGTCTTATCACTTGTCTTGTTTTGACCATCTTGGTCATTCCTATCAACTGGTTCAACAGATCCTTGGTCATTCGTGCCCAGGCCGCTGTCGTGTGACTCAGTGCCCCAGGAGTCATCTTCCACGCTGATCAGGCTTGGGATGTCAATATCTTCGCCGTTTTTCTCAACACCTATGGCAGTTGAAGCATCACCCTCGGTACTCGTTATCCCGCTGGGTTTGTTATGAGCATCTAGTGTATCCAAATCAGTTGTGATATTGTGACTGACAGTGTCGGTCATACCGTTGTCGGAGTGTTCATTAGTCGCGTGGGCCAACAGCCCAGTGTATGTTATTCGATCTTGATGGAACAGCCCAGTGTATGGACACGGCGTCGTGTAGTTATCGGCATCCGTTGTTTCTAAAGAGGCGTAACCTTCTTCCCGTCGGGGAGGCGGCTCTGGTACATTGTCTCCTTCCCATCCGGCCCTCACTTCCCCTGTTGTAACGCCACCGGAGAGACTGCTGCAGACTTCAGTGCCTTCCGGGCCTGGAGTAGCAGCTATGTTTATCACAGTCGAATCGCAGTTCAGTCCTACAAAACAAAAGAAATTTGTTAGTGGCGTTTTGAAAAAAAGGTTTTCTTTCGGTTTTATTTTCACTTTCATGACTCATAATGGTGAAATCATTCCAAACTTATTATCCAGTTCCAGGCCTCATATCCTTAGCCATTTCCGTATTTTTATTACGAATGTATTGCTTCCAAAAAAAATACTGCCCGATATCTCTAGTTATAAAGAGTGGCTGACACCCTGGGGGAAGGGAGGGGTACTGACATACCAAATGGTTGCCATGCTTTTCCACGACTTTTAAAAATGGTCCCTAACTGCGGAGTGTTCAGTTTTAACTAATACCTTCCTTTTGAACTAGACAAAGTCGGGCTGGTCTTATCACATCAGTTGAGTATATACGAATGTATGCATGCACGCTTGCTTCTATATATGTATGTGCACTTTACTTATAATCTTACTTATAATCTTTCTTATACTTCAGTTTTGATAAGATTCCTTTCAAATATTGTACAAATGTTCTCTAGGTAAGCCTCTCTTGATAAGTTACTTTTTTTGGTAATCCGTCAAAAATTGGTCAAAAAAGGGGGGGTCATTTTTGAATATTTTGGATGGCAATTGCTGCTTCTCCCACAATTCTGACCGGATTCTCTTCAAATTTTTCTCACCTGTTCACCGGGAAGGCCTCTGTTGAGAAATTACTTATGCGATCCACCAAAAATTGATCAAATAGGAGGGGGCAATCTTTAATTTATTGATAGAAAATTTTCAAAATGTTTCTTCTTCCACTATTTTGATCGAATTCCTTTCCAGCAGTTTTGAGAGGCTGTTCTCCAGAAAAAATTTTCTTGGCTTTTTTTTTTTTGGCGATCCGCCAAAAAATGGCTAACTGTAGTGGAAGGGTGCATTTAAAACAGGGTAGCCGATTTTGAAAATGCTTCTTCTCCCACAATATTCCTTTCCAATACTGCGTGAACGCCTGCTAGTTGGTTCTCTTTTTGAAAAATTACTTTTTGGCGATCCATCAAATGGCCATTCCACAAACATTGGCCAATCGGCGGCATTTATTTTTTATTTATTTATTTATTTATTTTTTGTGCTTTCCAAAAATGCGTTGTCTGTTGCAGTTTGATTGGATTTATTCGAAATTTTAGAATATTGTTCCTCATGTGCTGTTTCTTTTAAAGGATGGCAGCACGCCGCCTTTTGAAAATCTTAGGGATCATTTTTTTAAAAATGGTTCTTCGGTAAGTAATTTTAGTCAGATTGCTTTATTTTTTACTATAGTTCAATGCTATTCTTTGAATTTTACTCCTCTGAAAATTTTTCACCGGTTTAACTGCTTACCACTGTTTGCCGACAATGCAAGCCTAATAATACCTGATTCACCAGATCTCGGCTGGTCATAATTTTCCTGGACATTCAATTTCAAAAGAACATCTTTTTTCGTGGGAAATGCGGAGTACTGAATGGCATTACTCCTATTTTAATTAAATTTTTACTCTGCGCGGACGATATTTTGGACAGGCATGATATCACGTATAATACCAAGTGCGACCACCCCCACCCGCCCTCTGGCTACACAGGTTTCACCTTCATATGGAGGTGGAATATTGTTGCTCAAGCTGGGCTCTGGACGCTCATACGTGTCATCAATTTTATCATAGATAGATTCTTGCCGTGCGTGAAAAAATCCAGCTTGGGTACTGCTGGCGTCATCTCTGTTTCTCCTGTAACTTCTCCCGTCAAACAACGATTTCCGTAATTTACGTTTGTGATATCGTCTGTAAAAAAATAGCAATGTAATAAAATGATTTTTAACACATGTTTGGATTCTAGCTTCGCTTAGTTATGAAACACATGGACCTTCAGCTCTCAACTGAGTCACATGTCTACACAATATTAAAAATTGGACGTCTGTACTATAGCATGTTTTTAGCCTGTCTGTGCAGAAACAGTTTATGCACGTACTTTTAGCCTGCCAATTGATTTGTTCCACTTTCGTTTGCAACCGGGAGTAAGTCTGTGGTTATTCTGGACATTTCTGCCTTTTTTCAACCCTTTTTTCCGTTTCGATGGTTTCCAGACTTCTCTTCTATATTATTTAACACAGGAAGACGAAATTTGGCACACGTGTAGAGCATCACAAGATCTCGTTAAATCCGGAGATTTTATTGACCTCAACGGTCAAGGTCAAATTGAAGTCAAAGTTACTTTTTTCCTCCTAGTCTTCCTCCAGATTCTTTGTCCTTTCGGCCTAAACAACGCTATATCAGCGGTACCTCGGTGACCTTGACTTTATCAGTCACGGTCAAGGTCAAAAACAGGAGTTCGACCATTATCTCGAAAATTAGGTTAAGCTCGGCCACGGTCAAGATCAAAAACCGAAATTTAACCATATCTCGAAATCGGCCAGGTTACCATGTGGGTAAAAAAACGGTAGTTAGGTTAGCATACCTTTGGAATAACAATGTGCCACCGAATATTATGATCATCACAAGAACCGTTGAAACCCCGATACCAACTCCTGTTTAAAAACACAGAAAATACAATTATGTGTGCGTCTTTTTTCCGTCTTTTCTACGCCGGGGTGTGTAAACGTGCTGTTTTACTTCAGCATTCAGTAAAAGTCAGAGGTTTTTAACAATCCTACCCAACCAACGTAATAAAAAAAATGATCTGGCCGGGACCGAAAAAAAAGTAGACCTCCCCGCAGCCGAACTTTTTTCCCTTTATTTTTGAAAATGTTGATGACTCAGCATTGCCAAATTCTTCTTTTTTCACAATAAACGGTGAGATTGTTAAAAAACCCTTTAAATGACATAATACTTATATTATCACCTTGGAATATTTTAAGTTTTTCTGGTATGGAAATGCGAGCGTCGAAGGTGGAAGAGCAAAATTGTAGGAAAAGCTTTCTACTCCAAAAGACCGTTTTCAGTACTTTTTCTGCCTTCCGGGTGAATCGTTTTTACTTTAAAATTTTATACACCTGTCGGCGGTCAATTTCTCCCCCCCCCCCACCCCCGAAAATTTTTAGACCCGAGCGGGTTACTTTTTCATTTGAGAATTTAGTGATCCTGTGATACTCCTAGTGAGGACAATGTTATTTTTTCCTCGCCCTATTGTTTTGAGGTTCATTCAAGACATTTACACCATTACTCTGTGACGTAAATTACCTTATTTCACCACGCCAGTATTGTCATGTGATTCAGAATTAGCCGAATCCAAGCTTGTGGTGCTTGCATCGTTTTTAGGATCTTCGGGTTTCTTCGCCCTCGGTCGGTTATCTCCGTCAGACGCGAGATACATTGCACCGATGTCCTCGTATTCTTTCACATATTTGTCATAATCTTCTTACGTGAAATTATACATTGTCCAGATAAAATAAAATATTGAATATGTGTCTCTCGGAAAAATTTAGTTTGATCTAAAACTAGGAGCATTACCCTAATAGATTAGCTATTATTTTCAAATGCTTTGAGCGAATTCGTATTTTGAAATTTTCGCAGAAAACGTTTCGGGGGTATTAGTTTCAGTTAAACTATAAAAATATTGTATAAAATTTATTTGAAACATTTTCCCAACTAGACTATACAAGAACCATGATAATGTGTAAAGGGATTTTGAAAAACTGGATAGATTGTAAAGTACTCACGTTGAAAGAAAATTAGAATTTTGATGTTTTTCTTTATCTTTTCTTTATCAGTTGGCTCAACAAACGACAACACCTATATCAGAAAGATCCAGAAGTTAAAATAAACTTATTCAGCAAGACGAAATTCTGAGTTTAGCTTTTCCAACCAACGGAGAAACGACAAAAAAATGTTATGTCCTGTAAGGGAAGCGGCTGACTGCTTTTCTTTGAGAGTACCGAAATGGAATATTATTTGTGGAGAACACCATACGCAGTGTGAAAATCTACCTGACTGGCATATGGCATTATTGACATCCATGCATTGTTCCATTTTGGCGCGATAACGGCGTTCGTTTCTCAGTTCCGCGCATACATTTCCTTCGTGTGTGAAATCTGGTTCTTCCCTAGACCATGTATGCCACTGCACTGCCATCTGGCGAGACAATGCAAAATGACGAGTGCCAAGGTTGTAAAATCATTATGAGCCACATGCAACCTCAGGTTGAAAAAAAGGAGCGGAAGCGGACTGTAATCTGTAATACTTACCACCTCCCACCAAACACACACACACACACACACACACACACACACACACACACACACACACACACACACACTGCATAGCACCTGTGAAGTTATCACGGTAGCATAAAAGGGTCTCAGTTTTAATTTTCATTTTTTTGGATTGCTGCTATTGAAAATTCAATTTTCCTATGGCAGGGCGGGGGATGAAGTCTTAAAGATGGGAAGGGCAATTTCTTGTTTTACTTCAAACAAGAGCAAGGATTTAAAAGGAATGGGCGGATTTGATACAACTAAGGACAAAACCTCATAATATATAAATTATAGGTTTCTAGATATAAGAATACAAATAATACCACCGATAATGGCACAAAGAATAATATAAATAATAATACAGATAATAAGTGTGTTATACAGAGCACCAAAATTTCGCAGCGTTTCGTGAACTGCATAATACATTAGTCAAAATATTCTTCACATCATTGGCTTTTCAAAAGAATTTGTGTCGACTGTTTGTCGGATGATTTGAAAATCCTGTTCTAATTCACCTTATTATTCTTAAGATCGGGTAGTTTTTAACTGAAGCAGAAGTCAATAGTGACTGACCGGACCAAGTCAGCTGTCTGTTGGTCAGTCCTATCCACCAATCACTGGACGCCGCCAAAAGCTGTATCAGGCCTTCTTGTAAACCTTTGTTATCAAGCTGCAAAGTTCCACCATTTCATATGTTCAATTTCATAAGTTATATGGACGTTGAAAATCCCCAGTGAAATTAAATAAAACAAGACGAAAATTGCACACCGGTAACACGTCTTACGATTCGAAACGCATGCTGAATTTGTTGCTTTTGAAACCAACAGATTCTCGTATTTCCGGTGTTTGGATGTATCTGTGTTAAAGAAACACTTCCGTAGATGACCCATAAGTCCAATCCTCTCTTAATATTTGAATTACCGTTTAAAATGCTTCCGAGCATATGATTGGATAACAAAAATAGCCTGGAAAAGAAACTAAATACCTGGATCAAAAATCCTACATCTTGGGCACAAGCCTGGGTTGCTTCATGCCAGGATTTTGATTCGTTGTTCACATTCACACATCTGTCTCTTACCCACGAGTGTCCTTCTCCATCACAACTTGGTTCATCCAGCGCTGTTCAAAGGAGGCAACAGTGCAACGTTCTGTCCACGGATATTGTGAACCAAAAGCCAAAGGCCTTTGTCCAACAAAACTCAAAGACTCCGTGGGGTTCGGGCAGCCCGCAATCTTTTTTTTAATAGTCTCGGCCGGCGCAGAATTTTTCCCTCATAATGGTTGAATGATGTCATAAAAAGGGTATGTCAGATAAAACGGGAAAAATAAAGATGTAAAAGTTACAACAGAATGGAATAATACATAATTCATCAAAATAAAAACAAATAAAAGCTGACGTTAAATTATGCAATGAGCGTAATAAATATATCACTGTCAACATTGCCTTTTTTTCTTTAAATTTGGTTAATCTAAAAAAGAAGTCTGCCGTTATAGCATACAAATTGCGCAGGGAGAATTGAAACGATCGTGGTTGATTTCATTCAGTTCAACACAATAGGATTAAACATAACTGAAACCATCAAGGAAAATAACACGCTTATTATGTTACTTTTTGGTTGACTTTTGCTTCTATAAAACCACAAATAGGACCACTCCATGAAATAGGACCAGTTCAGTTCTACGCAGTGGTTTTGTGTTAAGGTTTCCAAGTTTAATTTGGGCACATCATACCTGGGTATTCACAGATGAAGTGCTTCTGGAGCTTGCAGTCCATTTTCAGCCACTCTTGGTTCTGGACATCTAGGACAGCACAATGCCCGTCAGGTACTTGGGTCCTGTTCCAAGCCTCGAACGAATGCCCTGTCGAATAACAGTACTCTTCCAGTTACACGACAATTACCCTCAATATCATAATTTATTTTACTGGACATATTCAACACATTTTTTTATTTGATTTTTATGGGGAAAGAATTAGATATACTTTTCGCGATAGAAGTGTTCTTTCGTTCCGACTTTACGGGAAAGAAAACTTGCCTATAAAAGCAAGTATGGAAGAAGAATAGAGCACGCCAGAAAAACGTAAATACAGTTTGAAAGGGAAGCAAATGGACAAGAAGTGTAAAACAAATCATCATCATCATCATCATCATCATCATCATCATCATATATCTCCATCATCATCAACATCAAAAGAGGAGGAAGAAGAAGAAGAAGAAGAAGAAGAAGAAAGAAAAAAGAAAGAAAGAAAGAAAGAAAGAAAGAAAGAAAAAAAGAAAGATACAATAATAATCATGTTATTATCATTACAATAATAATAATTAGTAGTAGTAGTAGTGGTAGTAAGAGTAGTAGTAGTAGTAGTAGAAATAAGCTGTTTTTAAAAAATGGAAATGACAAAAAAAACTAATAACAGCACTGAGACTGTTACTGGGCTTACCGCCTACTCGGAAAACAAGTTGTCTGTTGTGTGCCCCGCAAGCAAACCCCGTTGCTTGACCGGCCAAGCATGGCTGTTTACAGTCGTCTAGGGGCCTTAGGGAGTTAACCCCCTCCCCTTCCTAGCCCCTGCTCTTTGTCGCACCTGCAGCTTGGAGACGTCGTAATCACTGTGCCTTGCGTTGACACCTGGCCAAAAAATGGAGATATTTACAGATATTCTATAAATAATTTTTTTAAAATTTGCTTATGTCACAAAAAAAGACAGATGAAAACATTTTTTTCAAAATCCCAAAGGAGATTAATTAATGTATTATGGTGGATCTCACCGTAACAAACTGCACGCCGGCATAAACATAGTCTCGCCCTCGGCACTCCTCGATACAGCTTTCCGCCGTGATGTATGTCGGTGTATACCAAATACGACAAATCCGGGCTGTTTGGTATGTCCGTGAAACAGCCCTGGAGCTACACGTGGCTAACTGAAACCACAGAGGAGATTGTAACTGTAGAACGTGTGTACGTTGCACTATGAAATAACTGGCTAAACCCGAGCAAATCTTATATCTTTATAACGACATTTTGTCAAAGCAAGGTTTTTTTTCGCGATGTTGTTTTGAGGTCTACCTGCATGTTTTTCTAGTACACATTTCCCAACACAATGTGTGTAAATGTCCAATCTTTCTTTTTTCCACTCACGTGATCTGGACCACTGCCAATCAAAGTCCCGCACACGGGCGCCTGACCAAACTCCCAGTCACGTTGAGTAGCGTAATCCCTGATGGCTTCGTATACCTGTATGTATATTAAATCTTTACGTACAGCGCAAATACATTCTTCAAGAAGTCTTGCAAATTGAACTACTTATCCAACAACGTTTTGAACAATGTTCCATGTCTCGTACTTTACATAAGTCTATATATTGTGAAGTCGCTGAAATTGTCCTATCACATTGGGACCAGCTGTGAGATGATTTTGGCTCTTTTCCACAGCGAAATAGCGCCTAGCTTACGCGGGCATTATTCACATCTGTGAGTTGTTACGTCATGGTCTTACCAAGCAGCATGGAAGTTCCCAGAAAAGACGACTGGGAATTTCCTAAGCAACGCTTCCAAACTACAAGTTTTAAAACACTTCCACCAAGAACATTTGGACCATTGTTAGTTTTGTGATGGGGGGGGGGGGGGGTAGGGAACATTTGACTCACCACTGGTCGCTTAATATTTGGCAAATGACCTTCTTGTGTGGCACAATACACACCGGCGTCACTGAACACCCGTCTGATGCCCTCGCCTTCAACCGCAGCCATGAAACAACCTTTGGCGTTCACAAAGGTACACGTGCGCTCCAAATCTAAGTAATAACAATTATATACTTCATATTTATAATAATCGCAATAATAATTGTAATAAAAATAGACAGAATAATAATAATGAGCGTTCCATCATTGGCATTAGGAGTGCATATGTATACCTGATGTTTGAAGGTATTAACCTCACATCTTAAAATTAGACCCAAGATTTCATATATGGCATGGTATTTAGTTTTGGAAAAGAAAGGACATCCAGGTGTCTTTGGTGGATATCCAGGTGTCGTTGGTGGACATCCAGGTGTCGTTGGTGGACATTCAGATGTCGTTGGTGGACATCCAGGTGTCGTTGGTGAGGTGACGACAAGTACAGTCTAGTTATTAGTATCCGTGTAACTTGGCGACAGGTATTGTAGTTTCGTACTAACGAACCTAAACCTAAATATAATTTTTCTAGACCGGAAGCAGTTCAGTCGAAAGACATCCGGTTTGGATCCATTGTAATTGGGAAAGATTCTTACTTGTGTCTGTAAAGAAAGAATATCAGTTTTCCTCGTGGCACCAACTTCCGCCTCCCTCCCCCGCCTCCCCCCAAGAAAAATCATAGGGTCACCATGTTGTTACTGCTTATAGGAATTAACAATTGGAGAATTTATCAGGAACTCACCTGATGGGTATTACTCCTCGCTCCCACACTCCACACACGTCTGTCAGCTGGTTTCACTCAGCAGAGGGCACTGGCAGCCATTGTCGCTACAGCATGCGCACGCACGCGATGACGTGTTGTAGTTACAGGGGCACCCAGTTGCACTGTCAGTAAACTGGCCTCGAACATCTGCAAATGAAATGCAGCATAAAAAACACACACAAAGTGCCGTATACGTTTTAGCAGTGAAAAGAAAAAAAAACTAAATAAATAAAGCACTTGCTGGAGGAAGGGGGGGGTACACCTGAGCACATAGAAATGGAGCCTCTTATTATTTACAAAACATATATTGATGCCAGTTGTTGTCCAACAGCCAACCTCTGCGGCGGCTCGGTCTGTTGTGTATGACACCTTTCTACTCGCACATAAATCACTTCAGAGGTCAGGTTTGCATAGCAACGCTTGATACTTGGATGCTTCATCTGTTAATGTCTTATAGTGTTATAGAAATGATGCAGGGTAGAAACAGGAGGTGAGAAGAATAAAAAAATGGGAAAGTAAATACATATATCATGTTTTTCTGTTCTTTGACATCTTTCAACAGACGATATTTTACACTTTGCACTGATAAAAGTGCCATAAACCGATAAAATAACGCGCAAGATACCAAAATAACATTGAACAAATATTGCGAATATTTTACCATATTAAAATATTTAATTGCCTTTCTCTCAAATGCTCCCCTAAAAATATATTTGGATGAAGTGTCGTCGTGTGAAAAGTGTCGTCGTGTGAAAAGTGTTGTGTGAAGTGTCGTCGGGAGAAGTATCGCCGTGTGAAAAGTGTCGTCGGGTGAATGGTCTTGTCGTGTGAAAGTGTCGTCGGGTAAAAGTGTCGTCGTGTTAAGTGTCGCAGTGTGAAAAGTGTCGCCGTGTGAATAGTGTCGTCGGGTGAAAAGTTTCGTCATGTGAAAACTGTCGCGGTGTGAAAATTGTCTTGTGAAAAGTGTCGTCGTGTGAAAAGTGTCGCCCGGGTGAAATATCGTGGACTAGCCTTCACGTGCTATTATTTCCTCACCTGCGTTCGCGACAAGGAGTAATGTTAATATTACTGCTCTCCTCATGAAAGGTTTGAAGAAATGTTTCCATCTACTCTACAAAAATTAAATAGGCCTGAAAAAATAAAAGTCATCTACCACGCTAATATATCTGTATTTAGATTTCCGGACTTTTCATATTCCTAACAATTAAGATCAAAATTTTAGCTTTATGGACAATGTTGAGAAACCCTTTAATGAAGCTGCAAAGATTACACATTCTGACAGACCTTTTAAGATACTAGTATGGTGGCACAATTGCAATAACATTGCCTTGTTCAATGTTGTGATAATCTCTTTTTTAATACCTTACACCTCTATTTTTAAATGTTAAAACACTAGTATTTCGTACGTTTTAGGAATACACCTGTGCATTATGTAAAGGATTTTTCGTTCCTGAAATATTTCCCACAAGTAACTGATGTACTTTTTAAACTTTCGTCGCATAAGAAACATTCTATTTCGAAAATGAAATAATAAGCCACGTACCTGTTTTCAGTATGCCCTTGTTTTTACAACATTCTAGGTGTCTTATTTATCAATTGACGCAAAAGTTTGTCTTGAATATATAAACATATTTATTTAGGAGTAACGAGGGTAAAAAGCAAGGTACGATCTCACATAAATTCGTTTCTACACTCTCGATTATCGTTAACCTTATCACAAATAATAAAAACACATGAATGTGTATGTATGGCACAAGCAAGTATATGTGCAAATATACGACATAGTATCAGAAAGGATTGAGTGCACCTCGCCTTTGTAATTCCTAAACCTCTCACGAAAAAATACTACCAGCCAATGTAAGTCGCTTTTTTGTCGTTCTCAGGCCATTGCTGTCACGCAACGCGAACCAAGGTGAATACCTGTATCTTCTTCGGTGTCACTTCTCATCTTGTCATTCATTTAATTATATGTATCTTTTTCCTTATTTCCTTGGAATTTATGATTTGCTATACATTTATTTTACGTCAGTGAAGAGTAGGGAGTGAATAAAGAGGGCGGGTTGTTTGCTCACCATTCAATATTTTCGAATGAGTCACGAGATAAAGGACAAATTCTAATTTTGTCCCCTATTTGTATTGGTAATACCGCCACTGTCTCTGCCGTCACATAGTTAAAGGGGGCCGCAGTTTTGTCAGACATTCGTTTAGCCGGAAATGCAAAGCTTATCTGTTGTGCCTGTGTTTGTAGATAGCATTTTTAGACAGTAATCTTGGTGTAAACAGCTTGTTCTCTTGGTAATTTTCTCTTGAGTATTTACTTTTTTTGGTATACGCGAAAAATTGGCTAAATGGGGAGCATTGACATTTTTTGATTGCCAATTTCCAAAATACTTCTTTTCCTACAATTTTGATGGGAATCCTTTCAAATTTTCTTTAAAATGTTTACGAAGAAAACTTACTTTTTGGGCCATCCGCTAAAAATTGACGAAATGGTGGACACCTTTTCAATTTATTGGTAGCCCATTTTCAAATTGCCTTTTCTCCAACAATTTCTTTCCAATTGTGCGCGATCGTTCTTTAGATTATTCTCTCTTGAAATACTATTTTTTGTCGATCCGCCAAATTGCGGGGGCATTTATAAATTGCTTGGTAGCCTTTTTTTTCAAAATGCTTCTTCATCCTCCCCTTCCTCTTCTTCCTCTTCTTCTTCTTCTTATTCTTCTGTAATTTTGAATTTCAAATTTTCATAATGTTAACTAGGCCGTCCTGTCTTGACAAGTTAATTTTTAGCGTAACAAAAAGAAAAAGAAATGGCTAAATAGGGGCACTTTTATTCTATTTTAGTAGCTGATCTTTAAAATGCTTCTACTTCGACAACTGGATGCGATTCCTTTCAAATTTTGTGCGAATGATGCCTTCTAATTGTGCACATTGTTCACTAACCTGTCTTTTTTTCGCGATCCTCAAAAACTAATTAAATCCTGGATATTTGAAATTTTTCAGTATCCAACTTTCAAAATGGTTTTACTCCCACAAGTTGGATAAACGGTTCTGTCTTAAAAATTACTTTCTTTAGACGGTCGCAAAAAAATTAAGTGGCATTTTTAATTTTTTAGGTTTTTTCCTATCAATTTTGAGTAGATTGCCTTCAAATTTTGGATAAATTTTCACAAGCCTTTCCTCTCTTGCAAAGTTACTTTTCTGGCGTTCACCAAAATTTGGCTAAATGGCAGCTTTTATAATTTGTTGGTTGCCAATTTTCAAAATGCTTTGTCTCTCACAAATTTGATCGGATTGCTTTCAAATTTCGCATACATGTTCACTGAGCTGTCCGCTCTTATAGAGTTACTTCTTTGGCGATCCGCCAAAATTTGGCTTAATGAAAGCTTTTAAAAAAAATTTACTACCCAATTTTCAAAATGCCTCTTTTGACCGGATTCCTTTGAAATTGTGTACTAATGTTCAATTTTGAATATCCAGTTTTAAAATATGACTACAAGTTTTTGGCGACCAAACAAGTCTTTTGATACTGGATTCACCAGATCTCGGCTGTTCACACTGTTTTTGGGCATTCTTCTTTTTTATTATTTCCAAATTTGGGCGAATCGGCGAAATTCCAAAATTTGCTATTTTTCAGTAAAACATTTTTCCTATATTGCATATCCACAAAAAATTTAACACAAATGCCTTGTTTGACCGTCCCTTTGTCAAGTTATGGTGCTCGAACAGCAAAATTTTGTGGCATTTTTACAGTGGTCACTTCTGGCTTTTAGTGTTGTTTGTTGTCTTTTACCAACTGCGACAGGCTGATGCGAATTATGGTGGTAGAAGCGATGCTTTTCTGACTGGGTAAATTGCCAGGTAGAAAATCATAATGATCATAATTTGTTCGTTGCTGTCCAACAGCCAATCTCTGCCCGGTTCGATCTGTTATGTATAACACTTTTTTACGGCGCAGACCACTGGCAATTCCGCGAAAACAGTACTCACAAAGTGGAACTATTTTTACATAAGTGCTTATACATAACATATAGAACTCCTCAGAGATCGACGGTTAATAGTGACGCGGTTTGTTTTGTCCAAAATTTTTGAATACGAACTAGACCGAATTCTTGAATGATTCAGTAAAGCATTTCTAAAAGTAAAAGAAGGTGAACAGTGCTTTTGAGAGAAAACAGATTAGTTTTATAACCTAACAGATGCCTTGCCTCTTATTTTCTTCATTGGCTGATGAATTGTTGAAAAATGACATAAGGAAAAAAAAGTTCAGTCTGTTTGTTACCAATATTTATAGTCTGTCACATGCAAAACGCTGTATAATCATCCATGGTAAATAGTGGGTCGCTCTGTGTAGGCAGCACTTAGGGTTGTGCTTCAGTAAAATTATTGCAAAGCGATCGTGTAGCCGCAAACAACTGAATTGATAACTTTACAACATGTGTTTGGGCGGCACCATATCTTGTAGCGACAATGCTTTGATTAAGTAGTACCAGGAGTTTACGAAAAGAAGTTCCCCCCCCCGCCCTCCCGAATAAAAGCCCTGGTCTTCTATTAGGAAACTGTTTCCGAAACGCAGCCACCGGGGCATCTATTTGATTTTAAAATGGTCATAATAAAAAATGATCACATAAAAGCTCCATTCTACGTCTTTTCTTGAACACTTCTGAGTATTTACTGTTACTATTGATACTGTTAATCCCTTTCCCTGCACAAGGCAAACCCCATGCTCCCAGCTCATTCAGCCTGTAGAAAGCAACCCCATACTGACGCCTCTACTCCGGAGCATTGCTCGATCCGTAGCCAGCTTTATTCCTTGGTAGGGACCACGGTGTCGTGAATAAGACTTTAAAAATTAAGGTAATGATTTTTTACTCAGCATCCAACTTTCTAGTCACAATATGATGAGACTTTGTGGTATTAGCATTATTGTTTCAACTTGCTTTGAGACATCATGGCCAGCAAAACAAAGTCTTACAAGATAAGTTAGATGAAAACTTTAATTGCTGAAATAATAATAGAAGCCCGAGACTTATATTTTGAAAGTTTCCAAATAGAAGTCAACGGGTATTCTGTTGAGTTTCGATGTGAAAGTCTTCTTTTAGAAAAATCGCAGTAGTCTAGTCGGAAAAGGGCGTCTTAAGTACGACAAGAAATAACGTCGCTAGATGTCGCAAAAATTATTAAAAATAGCGTCAGGATATTGCCTCTAAAACGTTATCACTAAAGCGACTAAAAAGTGAAAGATTTGCCACAATACCTACTGTAAATATACGAGGGTCATTCAAAAAGTTCTAAGCCTCATCCAGAAGGCCTTGCAGAAACATGACAGTTTTTCACTATTTTTCTACATAGTCTCCTTGGACATTAACGCACGCACTTGGTCCAACGGTGCTCAAGCATTGCAATCCCATCACTGAAAAAAGCGGCCTCCTGGTCCCCCAAAAACGGCTCCACGGCACATATGACATCATCATTGTTTCCAAAATGGCGACCACGCAGGTGGGTTTTGAGTTTAGGAAAGACATAATAGTCAGATGGAGCCAAGTCTGGTGAATAAGCAGGGTGGCAATTCAAAGCCCCAGTTGGCTGCTTCAGCTACTGCAACCTGAGCAGTGTAAACGGGTGCGTTATCCTGGAGCAAGAGTACACCTGCCGTCCGCTTTCCTCTACGTTCCGACTTGATTGCTTCCTTCGGTTGTCTTAATTTTGATGCATAGTACTGTCCTTTAATCGTTTTTACTTTTTCTAAGTAGTCTATCATGATTACTCCTTCAGAATCCCAAAAAAACAGAAGCCATCACCTTGCCAACAGACGCTGCGTGCTTGAAATTTTTCGGGGCTGGAGAATCAGCGTGTTTCCATTGTTTGCTTTGAGTCTTTGATTCAGGTTCAATGTGGTGAACCCAGGTTTCCTCTTGAGTTACTAATCTGTGATGAAAGTTATCAGGGTCTGCCTGGAAGTGAGTCAGTAGTGTCCTGGAAATGTCATACCTTTTCAGCTTCTGCTGTAGTGTCAGTATTCTTGGGACCCATCTTGCCGACAGCTTGCTCATCCCCATGATTTCAGTTAAAACATTGTCGACCTATTGTCTGTTCGACCGTAAGACGTCTGTCGTCCAAAACCATACAAAGAATAGCATCAATAGCCCACTTTGCCACAGTTGTATAGGAAGGGGAGTCCGCAGCTAGTGTCTGTACCATGTCGTTATGGATTTCTTTTGGTGTCATACCTTTCTTTTGCAGATACTTAATCACTACTCGGGCCTCTGCTTTGTCCATTTTTAGATTTTTCGCACCTCTCAACTTTATATGGACATCACATGTAAACACACTGAGAAAGAAATCTGTTTTTGTGCTTATAGATTTGTAAGAAGTATTAGTTTGTTGCCACAATGGAAATGTAAACCTATGACTCTTCTTTCTTTGTGAGGCTTAGAACTTTTTGAATGACCCTTGTATGTGTGTCCTGGCTCCCCCATCCCCACCCCAAGGAACTGTTAAATAGATGATAATCAACAGTAAACAACCCAAACCGCCAGTTATTCTGCTCAGTAAAAGATAATCTAAACATTTATTTATGCTATGTCTATATGATGCAGCCTTAAGCAAAATTATTTGAAATATCGTTGTAAAATATGGAAGTATGACCAGGCTTTCTTTTAAAAAGCGGTCATTAAAATTTCGTTCCACTCAGATAAACGTCATTGCCGTGCGCAGCCTGTTTATATAAAAGATTGCTTCAAAGATAAAGTCCATAAGAAAATAATAATGACGAATTTCTCCCCGACTATTTGATTTCCATTGCTTGAAGGGCATGCAGTTTTGCTCTCGTGTAATTCAAGCCCTTCAATCATGTCTATACCTTTCTTTAAGTTGTCCATTAAGTCAAAATCATTGTCGTTTTCCCCCATTAGATGTAAGAAAACCTGAAGAATAAAAAATAATTTAATTTATCGGAGAATAACAACAAACAAAAACATCATTAATCAGCAATGTAAGCCACGCAGTGAGTTATTTACTTGCGAAAATATTTAAGTAATTTGTTAAGTCAGCTTTAAAATTTATTTTGTGTATAAATGAGAACCGTCCCAAAAAGGTTTAAAGTTTATTTTGAGTATAAAGGAGAACGGTCCAAAAAAGCACCAAAGTGCTGAAAAATAGTTAATTGTGACCACTCGGCCACGTTACTGAAGTTATAAATAATTAAAAGAAATATGAAAAAAAACAGTGAACCCCTTTCAAACATATTTCCAATAATTCCAAAAGAATGCGATATTTTGCAAAATTAAAAGTAAGATTATTATTTTGCTTGCAAATTTAGAACAAAAAAACAAAAAATTTTGTGTTGAGAATTTCAAAACATTTTGTGTAAAATTATGCTTTTAAACCACCGACTATAAATATGCATTCAACAGAAATAGTCCAAACTGTGAAATGTAATGAAACTAGACCGAAATTCGCACATCGAATTAGATCCTACTTGGAATGATAACTTAAAACGGAAGGTAGGTGATATTGCTATTTGTTAACAATTTTCACATGTCTGAATGTAGAACATCCTCCTGAATACTACCAACTATACCGGTTAGGTCATGGTCAAAAATTTTTATCAGGTGGACCACTTCAGATGACCCGTCACATATGTGCCAAGTTTGGTTGGTCTAGCTTCAGCGGTCTTGGAGGAGATCTCTCGAAACCGATTGCTCTGTCTCTTACCGTTTTCGAGATAAAGGCCAAGTTCCGATTTAAGGTTCGAAAGTGACCTGGAGGTCAAGGACACCGGAAGTTATACCTTACGCAACGTCGAATAGGGAATTGGAGGTCGAAAATGAGGTTCAAATTGCCCCATCTCTTACCGTTTTCGAGATAAAGGCCAACTTCCGGTTTAGGGCTCAAAAGTGATCTGGAGGTCAAGGACACCCGAGGTTATACCTTACGTAACGTCGCATAGGGGTGGAGGTCGAAAATGAGGTTAAAACTGCTCTGTTACCGTTTTCGAGATAAATCATTGTTTTTTTAAATAACGTTTTTCGCGATTTGACCTTTACCATCAAGGTCAGGTGATCCTCCATACATGTGCCAAGTTGGTCTAGCTTAGCGGTCTTGGAGGAGATGTCTGGAAACCGAATTGGCGGAAGAAGAAAAAAATAATAACAAGGGAGGAAAAAAAGGTGAAGAATCCGAGGCAATCCATGCCCATTTGGTATTTTCAATACCAAGTGGGAAATATTGAAAATGATGCTTTTTGGCTATTGGAGGCGGTCAAAGATTTTAAAACACAGTCACCTGTCTCACTATTGGTAAAGCTTCACCAATCACCTTCCTGGCTTTCTTCTCAAGGTTCTTCTGCGCGCCTTTTTCTAACATATCTATGAAGTTCATAACAGTTATATTCTTCTGCATCTCCATATTACCTCCAAGTAACGTGACCCAAGACACAACACCGGCCTTTTGAATTTCAGCAACGCTTTCTGTATTCTGGTCAACTTTAGATTTGTTTGTTTTCAGTGTATTTAGCTGTTGCCTTGCTTCACCAATTATTTCCGGATTCACATGTTCTTTAGTTTCCAGGTCATCCAGTACTCCAGATGAACTAGTTGCATTTTCTCTAATTTCCTTCACCATTTTCTTGCTACTCTCGAGCATTTTGTGTACGTCGTCAATTTTGTCCATTGATTTCTGCAATTAAATGTCAATAAGTATTGAACATTAAGCATATACTACATCGATGAAATGCTCACAGGTGAAAGTAAAATGAAGATACTCAACAGAAAGATAAAGAGTAGGAAGAAAAATAAGCATTCTGTACTCTTGATGCAAGCAATTGACATTGTATAATCCTTGCAAATTTCAACATTTGACGACTAAAAATAATAAGCCACGATAATGACCTCGCCGTTTTTTTATTAGAATTAAGACCCCAACTCGAAGAATGACTTTGAATTTCAAATTACATGTTATATTTGAAAATAAAATGAACTGGCTTCTTGAAGCAGCTGTTTGATGAAGTAGAACCTAGTAAAATTATATAATTACTAAAAGAAATCAACCTGTACCAGAACTTCTATAAACTGTTTATTTTATCATTTCGCTGAATTTCAGGTGTAATGCTATAATATACTGGTCATTGGTCAATACTGACACAATGTTATCCGTTAAAGATAGGTCGTATTATTATAAAAGCTATATAATTGATTAATTAATTAATTAAAATATGAACCTGCATGTCATCCATGGCATTAGCTGCTTTTCGTTTAGATCTGAAGTGACTCATGCGACCCATGACGTCATCCATGCTTGTCATCATACCGTGCATCTCGTCGTTGATAGCACCCATCTGCATAGCAACCATATCTACAGGGGACATTGGCGGGTCCTGCTCTGCTTTTAGATTCGTTGTCAAGAGTTCCATCATCATGGCGTCATCTCCGGGTGATTCGTCCATTTGCATAAGTATGGAATTCTTCATCCCGTCTGAAGGAAAGAGAATGCTTAAAATGGGACTATCGCTGCGGATTATTGAGCGTTAATGTATTAATTTTATGATTGAATAATTACCCTATTGCTTTGCGTCACGAAGGTCATAAATGAACTGACACCATTACACACTCCTGATAAATAGGAATATTCGTTTTTCTTTTCAACAAAAAATATTTTAAAAGGTCATTAATGATCCTAAACCGTAAATAAAATGTAGTGCCATGCTAATATTCGATTCACCGGGAAAGCCACAAATGTTCTTTCCACACTGCAGATTTTCTCAAAATTTCACTAATACTTAAATATTAACACTAGCAAAAGCATGCATCCAGGATTAACTAATGCTGACTGGGTTAGTTAATCCAGGACAAAACCACAGTGTGTACGCTTGTTGGATTTGTTTAGCTTATCTTAAAATATTTAATGTCGTAATGGCGTATCACCACAGTGACAGAGTAAATAACGAATTAGAACTCGTATTTATATACACATAAAATCACAACCTTCAGCGTATGTTTCCTGATCAAACCACATCATTACTTGGTGCGTTGTGTTCACAGCCATCTGTGCAGTTTGTTTACGCCTTACGGCTTCAATGATCATGTTACCGTTCCCAGTCATCATTCCGTCCATGGGCGTCATTCCTTAACATGCATTTATGCTATTGTTGACGCTGACCGCACGATAGAATTTCCAAGTGTATACATATATATTTGTGTGTGTGTCATTGGTGCTGCTTCACTTTTGGGCACTTAATTAGTCATTATTTCTATTGTATTTAATACTGCGATGGAGATAGACTTCATTTAAAATATTAGAGCAATTATAAGCAATTTCTTTTCCACGAAGAAAACAACACACCCTGTGACATATCCATTGACGCCATTTTCATACCCTCAGATTTCTTTGCAATGTCTAGAAGCATAGGCTTGAAGCCATTCTGAGTAACGTTTATTCGGCGGATGGCTTCTGTATCGTTTGGATTAATATTTTCCAGCCTCGAGTAAATACTGTTTGTCTGTAAAGTTTAAGCTACTAAATGTTTTATGCATATAAATACACAACAAATATTTAATATGTAGTTTTGTAATGTCTCTGTGGTGAATGAATTACGTTTACTTAGCTGGTTAAACTATCACTCCTTCGGTCATATTATAACATAAAATTAAAATGATAAAAAGTGTACCATATCAACAATGTCCACGGACTCTTTTATTTCTTTGTCTGATACATCAGAGATTAGTGAATCAACCATGTCCATGTTGTGCTCAATCTCTTCAGAGTGTGTCCCGGGATAATCACGGGTAATGTTTTTCTCTACCTGCTCTTTAAAGCTGTTCACGTCATTCTGTTGCATATTCTGTATCAGTAAAAAAACAGCTGTGTTGTATTTTAAGGGTCTTTTTTTAGCATAACCCATAACTGTGTTTCATTTAATAAACAAGATGTCGAACTGATTAGACTGCTTTGACCAAATATGCAGTGACGTAACAATTTTTGTCAAGCGTACAGCTATAAGGATACAAAAACATCATTTAGTAGGTATTACAAACACACTAAGTTTCATTTGAGTTCTAAAACATAACGGTGTATGAAACAAGATTCTTGCAAACCTATCCTGTTGCAAAGTAACAGGATAGGAAGATGTTCGGCGATATTATGTTTATTTATATAATATAATAAGACTGCCATACGGCAAACATCAACGTAGCCTTCTCAGTAACTACAAACTACATTTGTAGAGATTTCATTCCCTATAAAAATGCATCATCAGGAAGTTGTTACCTGTATGCTGTCCATGCCCGATGCTAGATATGACATAGTGCCAGACATATCATCCATCATTTCACTCATCACTCCTTCTGTCATTCCTGTGTAAATGAAGCGTAGCCACTTTTAGTCTTTCACCATTGCGAGTACCAAAAGACAAAAACCTAATGGTTCTCTGATAGATGTGGTCATATCTCCTTTGGGATGCATATATGATGTTATTTTCACTAGTTATTAAACTGTAATGACTTAATCGGAATTTTCTTCTTTCTAGCTCTTCCTTTACTAGTTCTTCATTTGCCTTCTTTTCCTACTTGTTCCTTTAACAATGCCTCCTAATACACGCGTCATACTCGCTGAATGGAATGTTCAACACACATACACAAAAACGCACCCGATTCCCGCATGTTGTGCATTTTTCTGTTCAGCATCACTTTTGTATTTGCTGTCCTGCTGATGGCTTGATCCAAGTCGTTTTCAACAGATTCAAGATCTGTATTAAATTAGGAAGTATGTGGACAGTTAAATAATGAGCTATGCTGATAGTGAACTAGGTGAGCTATTTCAAAAGATAAACTTACTTGATATAAAGAATATGCAGTAATATATGTATAAATTGTTTATGTTAAAATGTATTACAACATATATCCATGAGATATGCAGTATTCGGTAGCACTGCGTGAGAATACAAACTATCCAGGGTTAGAAACAGAAATAACTAGACTGATTTGTCTACCGAGCAACGGTTTGAACCCCAAAATCACTATCCTGAAGGCTAAAAAATATGAGAATCGGCATCGAGCTTTCTAAAAAACGATCTCAAGATGTGCATTGCATCAAACGTCACACCATATTTTAAGACCTTGATTATCCTCATGCAAAATTCAATAAATTTTGTAAGCTTTGAAATTTGTAAGCTTTAAAGAAAATAGATTTCGCTTTTCTCAGTAATAGCATACCTTCCCCTCCCCTCCAGTGGACCATATTTCCACAAAATGTTATTGCAATCCAATTCTGCGTGTAGGAGAAGTAGTATTTCATTAAAGATTACAGTTCTTACGGATGGACGGACGTATGACAGTCGTCCGAGCCCATAAATGGATATAGTCTATACGTCGCACAGACTAAAACCCAACGGAATGCATTGCATACAAAACGTCCTTAAGTGTAAACCATACTGTCACACGATTAAAAAGTAAATATAGCCATTGGCAATCTCATTCAACACCTATTCAGCAGAAAGTCTTACGTAATTTAATTGTTTTGAGAAAAGTGAGTACGTATATATGGGGTCAATACATTTGTTACACTGGAATGACTGCAATAGAACACAAATTCAATGACGTCATAAGACCATTTTGATGACGTCATAGGTCAACATAGGCCACTATATGTGTTCCAAGTTTCAAATTTTCGTAGGCTTGCCGCTTGCGTGTAAACAACCAGTTGACTAGTGAAACAAAAAAAGAACAGAAAAATTTAAAAAAACAAAAACCTTCACAATTGCTGATAAAGTAATAACTCCTTGGGACTACGTCCCAAGTGTAAAATTGGTGAAATAAGGAAAAGGGGAGCTGTAAAATTACAGCTCTGATACCTTTCATAGCGCCTTGGTCCATCACAAGAAGTGAGTCCTGTTTGTATTTGTTATAAAACACAAGGTTAGGCTGAACCTGTAGTTGGAGTGATATATTCCTGATATGATATAAAATTTCCAGTAGAGAGTACATTCCTGTTTTCGTGGTACTGCAATCCCCAAACACTTGTTCTTGAAAGAGATATAAAGTTCTCAATAAATTAACATTACAGTCAGATGCTGTCACGACTTTTCTCTTTAAACTCTGGACCTTCGACTACACGGTATGTCAACGAATTGTCAATAAAGTCTAGTTCTAACCTCATCATAAATAACAGAGGTTGTTCAGAAACGTGTCATTACACATACTCTATAACTAACTCAGAAATGCTACGCCAATGTTACGCTGTGCCTTTGCGTATTGCTACACAAAAGAGTAATCACCAATACCTTTTTATCGACAGTTATTTATATAAGAAAATCAACTTTTACATTAAAAATGATAAGTTTAGCTCCCTTCAGCTTTCAGGCATGCGCTACTTGAATGCAGCGAATTGTTGCAAGTACCTTCAGTATCGTTAAACATTTTTTCTGTATTAGGTCCAATAGTATTGAAAAAAGAATACGCCATTTCCCTTCTTCGCCTGCTAGAGCCAAGAAGTTTTCTTTTGGCAAGATCCACCAAGCCTTTCACCATGTCTGATATTGACGGTAAGTTGAGTGTAAATCCATAACGTTTAGTGGGACCACCAAACCAAGATATCCCTATATAAGCGCTGATGCGGCCCTTTTCAACAAGTCCCAGTTTCGCACTGTATAATAATGAAATGTGTTTAGCACAATTTCTGTGTCATTGCGAGTATAACTAAAAAAAAAAAAAAAAAAAAGGGTAAAGAAACTATTGTTATGGAATTTAGCGATCACGTTAGATAACATGCTATTAAGTTTCTTCCTCAGCATTATTACACAAATATTTTTATGTCACGTTACGTTTTATTTTAATGGCGGGATTTTTAAAGGCAAAAGTAATCAAATTATAACATTTTCAGCCAAACTTCGATCTTAAACATGATTAAGTTTTACATTACTTGAAATAAATTTCTTTGATGTCAAAAATTCCACCAAGAGCAACTTTTAATATGGCCTTTGAGATCTGAAATGAAAAAAATTCAATATGCAGTGGGGCAATTTTGATTTTTCGTGGAATATGCTGTAGAATTCACATTACTTAACACCAAAATAAAAAACCAAAGCGGTGATTGAGTCCGAGTGCTTTAAAATTAGGAATGAATTCTATAGGAATGAATTTTGCTATACCAATTGGTATTTGGCTAACAGTGCACGTTTCTCATTGTGATAAGTAATCCATATGCTTCATATTACCATTTAAAGTTTCAAAATACATAGTCTTATTAAGGGCGCCGTAATTCAAAAATAATTATGATATACGGTTATACAATGTTTTAAAATCAGTAACCTTTTCTTGTGGTTCTTTTAGTTTTAAAAAGGAAAACTCGTTATTTTCCCTTAGATTTTTAAAAACATTTAAGTGTTCTCAAAATTTGGGAGAAGTTTTCCGATACCTCGACTCCAAAGCGGTTGACGTATTTTACACCTTCTAAAAAGCCTATAGCTGCATCGAGAAGTAGCCTGCAGAGAAGAATATATAAAACGGCGCTAAGATTAATGTATCTGATATCAAAGAGCGCATTAAAATCATGTTCTAAACCCAAACAACAGACAAAATATACACGCTCCATTTGGTTGAATTGAGTTTCAAACCTTCTTACTGTATCATAATTGAAGCAACCGAAACTAAAACAATATGTGTTTCATCTAATGCTGTGAAGCATTCGATTTATATTACATCCAAAATGTCTGATTGATTTTCATAGCAGATTTATACAGTAACGTAGGACATTGTCTCGGGATTTTTAAATACTAAAAATTAAAACTTTCATGCCATATAAAACCAATTACATGAGAATAGCAGAAAGTTCACTTATGAGCCTGTCTTTGGTGCTAATGTTTCACAGTTAACTGATAGACAGCTAAAAGCTTAAAACTTGCGTTCGTTGCAGTTATTAATGTTGTTGAGTCTTTCGAATACTCTTGAGTGCCCCAGGCATTTGAAATGGAAATAAGCCAAATCTATGGTCGTAAAACAGATGTCACCTTTTAAAAAGTGACAAGGAAGCTGTATATTCGAAACCAGTTTTGCAGAGGCTAAAGAAAAGAATATACAGAATGTCCTAAACTTAGCGATAACATAGCACCTTGTGTTATTATAGGAAGTGATATCTTAAAAACAAGGCTACCGAGAGGTTTCTCTGTATTTTGTAGATATCGGAGCCCTACAACCAGCCATTAAATGGAAACATTAACCACTGCAAAAATGCGATGATTTGCGTGGAAAAACAACACCATAAAGGTGGAAAAAAATTCTGTTCGGTTCAGAAATTCAGAAATTGAAGGTTAAGAGGAAGCTCATAGACGCGCATAGATGTGTTTAATGGGAAACGCTTGAACTTGCTTTATTCATATTTAGACTTAAATATGATATTTTTGAGACACACTATAGATTTTTAACAGCAACTTTGGAATGAATCACGATTGGACACCGTTTTGTCGTTGGGCGTAAACTGCCCTACCTAAACACTGTTCGGTACAATTTCGTGATACATAGAGTCGAAATATGACAAACATATATCAATCACATATGTTAACAGGCAACCCTCTACTAGTGCGTCAGGAATGGCATACGGTGGACCATATTTTAATAGGCGGTATCGTTTCAGAGCTGACACTTTAAAGCGACTGCTTGATAAAGCACAGTCAAGCAAAATAATCCTGTTAAAAGAAATGAATCGGCATCAGCATTTCTGGAATAGAATTTTATCACTATTTTGTTGCGCTAGAATGTACACTGTTTTACTACACACGAGATTTTAGCTTCTACAGTACTCTTCTAATGAGATGGTTCATAAAATTATCTACACAGTGCAATTTTATTTAGCATATGCATACTTCACCTCAAACAGACTGCTTAACTGAGCAAGAGGGGAAGACTTACTGACTTTTGTCCACAACAAAAATGGCAGCATCGAGCGCCCACTTTGCCACATTGACAAGGTGCCTGCTTTCCGCTACGAGCACTTCAGCTGCTTTGAGAACTCCTTGGGCCACATACACTGCGCCTCGAGCCACCTCTAACACGCCTTTCGCTGCCTCCAGAGCCCCGACTGCGACGTATAGAGCCCCTTTAGCTATATTCACGCCTTGTTCGGCAACCTGTTGTAAAATTCCCACAAGGATATTTGCACGACCTTGCATTGTCAAGCAGTTTTTATCTAAAGTTTATACTTCTGAATGACTTTTTGTTGTTTCGTGGTCGAATTGAAATGGGTCATTTGTTCATTTATTCACAGGCTCACGTTCTTATAGCTATAAATTTTAAATTTAAAAACATGAATAGGGTAAGTGTTCTGTCAGGGACTATATCGCCAGTTCTTCAAATAACATGTGGTCAAATAGATTGATGGTTAAGTAACCTACACCCGAAGCGTCTATTTTAACCATTTTTTGTGTGCTTCCTTATGCCTCCTTATGGCCAAAATTGCCAGAATTCAAGCTCCAATAATTATGAATATTCTGTAGGAATAAAAGAAATTGAAAATTTGAAAACACTTACCCAAAAAGCAGCTTGGCAGATAGCTCGTGCTAATTTTACTGCCCCGTACCATGGCCATTTCCAAACCTCGTACCATCCTTGAAAAAAATAAAGTAAAAATACTCGTAATGATCACAATAAATTAAATACACGTCTGATTTAGTAATATAATTAAAAGAGGAGTCAATAAATTTTACCTTGTCCAAGAACAGCATAATGATCCAAATGAAGCAATTAATTGTTTGCTCTCAGACTAAAAATACAATACTACAATTTATCTGGCATATAAAAATAAAGATACTTGGTCTGGACGGTTCGGCAGGACAACTCTCCCGGCTTTTTCGTCTGAGATATGATATAGCGTTATCAAGTTTATATTGTTGTTGTCTCACTTTATTTTGAGCGCTACTTAGTCTAGATTTTGCGTGATTTAGTCCAGCATGAGCATTATTGAGCTTGCGGCGAGCATCTTTGATTTTATTTGAAGCATCTAAAAATTTTTGTTTCGAGGTTTCTACGTCCTTCTTGGCATTTTCTAAGGTCCTTTTTGCGTCGTTCCATTTTGATTGTGCACTATCAATCTTCTCTGGTATAATAAAGAAAACACATCACAGTGTTAATACAGTTAATCCAAAGTATCAATACCTTTTTTAAAGAGAGAGCTTGCCATTTTGAACACTGGTAATTATTTTATGGCAATTTTAACACTAGGGAAAGCTTGTTTATAGTTACAAACCCAACTTTTAATAGTCAAATTGGTAAAAATAACACTGTTCGATGTAAAAATAATAGTTCTACTGTGTATAAATTACTCAGTCTTTATCTCTTATTTAGTCTTTAATTTGAGTGCATATTGTGAAGAGTTGTTGTGCTGGCTTTGGTTGTAATATTTTTCTCTTGGGATCTACATATATTCTAAAAGCCTACTGTGAAATTAGCCGTATTTATTACTGAATTTTTCAGCCTGTCTTTGTATCCCATAATGTGTTAGATTTTTATTGTATAAGCCATTACTTACCTTGCGCTGCACTTATTGCACGATCTGCAGTTTCAGCATACGAATCCAGTGCTCTGAGGGCCCCTTCTCTCAGGACCCGAAACAGCTCCTGCTGCATGTACACTTCCACCTCAAAACCCGCTGTTTGTATGTTGCTGTATGAGCTTCTCACCAATAAGTGGGCGTGAAACAAACCCCAAATGCTGCCTTCGAGATAAACAGAAGTTCCCGTAGCGTTCATTGTTATATTCGCAAGAGCACGAACACCAAGAACAGAGATATATCCCTCAATGAGAACCGCAGGTGGTCTCGGTGGAAGCCACGACAAATCAACGAGAAGTCTGGGACCTTCTGTCTTCGATCTTCCACCCACATCAATCAAGCCTTTCGCTATTTTGAAAGGTCTAACAGACACGTCGATCAAAATTTCGTTTGTGCTTACTTTTATTAAACATGAAGCCCTGAACCAGAGAATGCTAATCGTACCATTTAAACGAAACCCGCTTGGTATTACCACACCGTTTTGCAAAACAATTCCAAAGGGAGAAAAAGATATCGTAAGACCTTCGGGAAAACCGGTGTCGGCTATAAATTTGGGCAATTTTGGATGGAAATCAAAAGCTGCTAGCATGCTTGCGAGTGTCCATCTACTGACTGAACAATAGAAAAAATTACTCCCTGGATTCGTACTTATTCCAATATAGCCCGCCATTTCTATAGGTATTGCGCTTTCTCGGTCCAATAATCCGAATCTGATCTTGGCACCGCATGCTAAGTATGAAAGTGCTATAGGAGACGGTCCTATTGCGGCTTCAAATAGTATGTCGCCAATTTCTATCACATTCACGGCAGGTATTAATGGAAAGAAACCCTTTGTCGATAATTTAATAAACAATCCGTCGAACCCAATACCTATAGTACCTCTCAGTATCATGGAAGGGTTTTTCAATTCCAAGGCGCAAGTGAAGCCAATGGAGACGCCACTTGCTTGCATTTCAAGTTGTAGACCAACGTTGGTCAGATATAATCCTTGTAATATCATAATCCTGGTATTTTCAAGGGCTGCAATTAAAGACAGACGTAGTGGGTTAAAAGATACAGTGCCTTGAACAATGACGGATGCACCAGCTCCAAGAATGTTTTGTGTTAATTTACAGAAGGAGTCTTCACATTTTTGGGGAACAGTTAGCAAAATAGCCAGTGTTATTCCTCTCTTTATAACTAGAGATGACAGGCCCGGGGATTGAAACTTTTCAAAAGCATATATACTCCCCAATTGACCAATGTCATCGGAAGCTGTCACAATGCAAAATCGAGTCTTGATCAGCATTGCAACACCTGGCATTTTGAAGATAAGGTCTGCACCAATTTTCTTTATTCCTTTTTCAAATGTGGTTACAATTCCAAATGCAAATCTGCCTTTCCCACCGATTTTACTGTACAGGACCTCTGTTGTAAAACCAAACCAGTCCCCTACCATAACGCCGCCTGATGCCTGAATAACATACTCCTTTTGAAGAAAAACCCGTATATATGGATCACCAATCACCAGATTATCAAGACCAACTTTTCCGATTAATTCCGTAAGATCAGTTGAGGGCTTCTGAGATGTGAAACCAGATAAGATATCTTGTGTGGAAAGCATAACGGGCGAAGACATTTCCGCAATAAAGCCATGAGCAGGCAAGTTGCTTATCTTTGTATTAAGGACTAAATTGATACTACTTATATTCCATGTGCCCTCAGCTTCAAACAGAACTTGGCCAGAGCTCATTGGCTGATGCGGCATTCCATTCCGATCGAGATTGGACATAGACTGGGTTCCAATAGAAAACATTGCCATTGGTTTTTCAATGACGAATACGTCTTTTATCAATGCAATGCGGTCAGGCAAACCCACTGGGAAGGATAATAAATGAGTTTCGGTGTCGTATTTCAGTCCTTCCAGAGATTGAGCTAAGATGTTTGCTAAGTCGAATCCTGGAGGTAACAGTATTCCAGTAGCATCAAGGACCAAATTCAGAATATCTCTTGCAAATGGTTTCACCGACCCTATTACTTTAAATTCAAAAAAACCTTTCCAAATACCCACATAAAATGTAATCGGCGCAACATTTTTAATCAAAACTGTCTCAAATATTAAATTTAATCCCTTATTCACGTGAAAAAGTTGTCGAAGAATTTTGACATCGAATGGTATCATAGGATATGATACATATGCCGAGGAAAAAATGACACCTGCGTTTGGGAAGCCTATGCTGCCAATAATCGGAATGCTTGAGATATCATGGTTTGATATTTGTTGGATCACTGGTGCTAGATAGAGATTTGCGATCGACATTGCTAGTGAAACTGCCAAGGGGCCACCGCTGACCTTAGCTATAGAAATATGGAATCGAACAGCGCCTAAAGACCGAACAGTGGCGGTCACTCCCAGAGTTGTTCCGTGGCCAAATTCAGTAAATCTGGCAGCAAGAGAGATATTGGAAAACTCCAACTTATCGAGATTTATGTATTGGAATGCAGCTTTAACCTTATCCGCTGGTATGAACGATCCTAGGCAGGCTGATACAATATTGTCGAGACTGAGACTGTCCAGAGACAATGTCCCGGCTACTTCAAACCCACCGTTCACTTTAGCTATTGCTATTCGAAATCTGAGATCACCCAACATCCAGTCACCGGCCAGACGCACGTCATAGATACGGGTGGGCCAAAACACAACAGCATCCAGAGATAAAGTTTCAAGTGAAAAGAACGATGGAATTATTTCTATTTTTTCCTCGTAAACAGCGCGAAATTCCATGACCTCTTCACAAATGTCAATGGAAGCATGGCTAATTTTAATCTTGTCAAGCACTTTGGGTAGCTGTCCATAGAATTCTATGTTAAGCCCCTTTAGGAAGTAGTTTAAAACATCTTCTATATTTGCACAAAGGGGAGGTTTGCTGTGAAGCGTTAAGGCACATATATCTAAGGACAGCATTATATCACAGTCTGTGTGATGAATCGTCATATTTTCCATGGAATCTGTATCAAATGGAAAGTTTTCTCCTGGATTCCAAAGTGGTTCGACTTCCCTGCTAATTCTGTGGTGCTGTGCCGTTTCGGTTACGTTTGTTTCCATTTTGTATCCATTATGGATCATGAAATCCATACCGCCCATGCCTGGGTCGGCCACTTCGGACACGTGTGGTATACGAACCATTTCTATTATTTGATCGGCTGAAAGCAAAATCAGAATATCGTTGACAGTTGTTTTTTTTATTTTTTTTTTGCCGGTAGAAATAATCAGCATCGTTTCATAAAAGGTGTATCGAAATTACTCGCCTTTTGAATCAAATGAGACAAATTTAAAATCATGAATTGTTACATGACTTGGTTAAATACTGTAATATCATAAGTCATTTCCCTGCTCAGTATTTGATTCAATGTTGACCGAGACACCAACATTAACAGATATTGCAATCATTTTTTTTTTAATTAAAAATGCCAATTAAACCACATGGCAAACCTTTTGCTTAACCTTATTTGGAGTCAACACAGATACCATTAACTAGAGTGATACGAAAATGCGGGACTTACTCATACACGAAGTGCCATCTGCATACAGTGTAAAACCTTCTGGGCAATCACACGTGAACGATCCCGGCGTGTTTCTACACATTCCCGCGCACATCAGCATGGGCATTTCACACTCGTCCACATCTACAATAAAACTACACACTAAAAATCTGTGCTCATTACAGTGGAGCCCTGGAAATAGAACCGCCAGCGGATTTGAAATCAAGTGGTTGGATTTCGGGCTGGTTCAATTTACTGAATTTTTCACATTCAAAGGCAACCCCGGCGGTTCTCTAAATTCTCTTATACCTCTCTTTTTGCCCTAATTGTCTCCCAAAAAAGTGCTGAACTTGATTATGCCAGCAAATCTTTAAAAAATCATACTGGCTCCCTGGGCCATAAATGTGTATGTTGAACATAAAATTATTAAAAGCTTCAGCTTTGTTTTCATTTTTTTTGCACTAAAATATGCTATTTCAAATGTCATATTTTAACGAAGAAATTTACGTCGATCCTTATCAAGGATAAGCCTAGAAATTTACTAGAATCATTTATTTTCGTTTCGATGTGAAGTTTTATTTAGTAGAGGAAGGGATGGTTTTGTGATTCGAATAAGTACCCGTGTCGCAAAATTCTCCCTTCCAGCCCTTGTCGCAGATGCATGTTGAGTTGTCGCACACACCGCCATTTTGGCACCACCACGTGCCACAGATAGCTGTGAAGATAAAAAACAGGCCCTTGCACATTTCTTTTGTTATGGGTTCGGGTTCTGCTTACGTATTTTAAAAAAAAAAAACAAACAAAGAAAAAAAAAAAAAAAAAAAAAACAGTTGACAGATAAAATTGAAAGACAATATTTCTTTGGCTGTGCAGTTTTATGTACAACAAAATCATTGCAACAGAACTGAACAATAATCTTACAAGTACAACCAATTAAAAGCCGGACGCGATACTTCAAAATATCTTACTAAGCGGTACACGGTAAAAAGCCCTCCTCCGTAAAAAGCCGTTCCGGTGTAACAGTACATCTTGCCCACTGTACAGCTCCCCCGGAGGGGGAGACAGACTAGGTTATCCTCCCCCCCCCCCCCCCCACCTGGTATTTTTTACCCCCTATTGGTATCACTTCCTAAAAGGAAGACAAAGTTGAACATACAAGAAAGTGCTTCTTGGATAATGTAGATATTATTTATGATCATCTTATCGATCAGAAGTATCCACCTGGGCTCTCTAAAATGCTAAAAAGGATATTAAGAGAAAAATAAAGAACTTTCTGATCAAGGATGCATTTTTATATTTTGTTTGAATTTTGTTGAATTGACTCAATAAAGTAGTTCAAGATAGTTTTATACAGTTTAATTGAGTCTATTTATTCACAAGAACAAATATTATCAAAATTCTTTTACACGCAAAAAAAGTTCGTGGGGGTTAAATATATTGGACGGGAGGAAGACAGCCTAGTATAGCTTCCCCCTTGTACAGGAGGGGGGGGGGGGGTAGATTGACTGTTACACCGGTAATAAGTCACCTTCCCAATTTAACATACCCGGTAAAAAGTCATCCTTTCCCACCGCCCTCTCCATTTAACTGGCTTAGAGTGTATTTTTAGAACCGGTTAACAATGATAAATCATGATCCACTAACAATAACGTGTCATAAGGATGGAGCGTGTTTCGTTAGAATTTAGATTTTCAATCACCAACACGCCACTACATTCCTTGGAATATACAACAACAAAAAAGTTTACATGGGGATGGGGAGGAGGTAGGGAGGCTTTTGACCAAGTATGTAAAATTGGGGGGGGGGGGTATCATCGGATAGGCTTTACAGAGGGGGCTTTTCAACTAAAGCCTACTCAGCCAAATTGCAAGAATGACTCCAACAAAAACAGCTACGACAAAAGCCACTGTGAACGAGATGCAAACACAGCGTCTGGTCAGCACAGCCTTGCCCTTGTCAATCCGAATTGTATCCGGATCTTCAAAATCCTGAAATTACGTTATTTCACTTATTCATTATCGGCTCCACAATATATATATGTACGTCAAATATTTATATTTCGGCCTCGAAGCTACAACTAGCCACAAAGTTTGGTTGGACCTCATTTCAAGTAAAACTGTGCTGCTTCACTCCCATCCTAATAATCCTCATCCTATGATGTTCATCATGCAGATGACCAACTATAGTGGTCAAGTGAGCTGTGTCTTTCTGAAATTTGTAAGGTTTCAGAATAATCCACTGGCCATATGTTGATCCAGAGTAGACACAGTTTGAATAAAATTGGGATAATTTAATTTATTTATTTTCGGTCTTGCAGCCATCTTGCATCAGCAGAACAGATCGTGACTTTCTGTGGGAGGTGCTCTGTACTTGCGAAAGCTCCCTTCACCCCAGATAATAATAATAATAATAATAATAATAATAATGAAAATAATAATAATAATAATAACATCAAATAAATAAACTGATTATAATTTAAAGACAACGATAACGAAGTTAACTTGTGATGCTTGATATTTAAACTGATAAGTATCTAAATGCAACACATTACATACGCTTCTTTAGATATTTTTACATTATGACAGCATATTACCATCGCTTCAGCAGGAGCACGTTTTCTGGCGACGTTCACATATTGGGGATCCTGTATTCAAATTGAATATTTAGGAAATGAACCAAAATATTTGCTTAGAATTGCCTAAAATTTCCACTTCAAATTAATGGAGTTGACTTTATGAGATTAACTGGACCATGCTCTGTATCTTCTAAAAGAATATGTACGCTGTTTGTTTTGTTGATACATTATTGACTAATGAAGTACCAAAACATGTACACTGCTACAAACGGAGAAAAAGATACATTTTGAAAATCGTTGGCCATCTCATAAAAGACAAACACTAAATCGTTGAAAGTATAGTAAGTAGATCAGAGCTGAGTAATTATTCGGTGCGTAAGTTTTAAACTGATAGAGTGCTTTGGTAGTACTTGAAGTGTCATCAGTCATATACCATCTTCCATCGGAAACAAAAACAAACGTCGTTGTCACTTGCTCGACCTTGATTGAAAGTTCTGTTTTTTCATTAATTGCTAATTAGAAGCAGTATTTTGTTTGAACTTTTTAAAAGTATGAATACAATGTTGATCAGGTTAACTAACCTGCTTCACCATTAGAGAATCTGTGACTTCTTCATTTGCCTCAGAGTATAAGTCATCCGTTTCAGTGTACGGCTGTGCCAAAACAGTACTTTGACCTGTAGAAAGAAATGTAGGCTGTACAAAGAAATAAAAGAAATGGGTAGTTCCAGTCATCTTGTTCCCATTACGGTTTACGTTATTTCAGACGTGAAATAGTTTAAACCATGAAAGAGGAGAGTAAGACAGTAGTTATGTCAGGGAAGCCATCTGTTTTGGCATTGAGCAAAATGCTGTGCCGTTGTCCCTTTATGGTTCCGTAGCAGCTAAGGATAAAGAACTGCACAGAATAGCCTCTTGTTGTTTTATGCGGCGTGTAATTTGGTTAAATTATGGCATTAAATGCGGGTTATTACCCCCTCCCCCCCACTACTCTGAAAGGGGACTATAGGTTTCAGTGTTGTCAATCTGTCTGTCCGTCCTTTTGTTCGTCTGTTCATTGCCTTTTGTTACTCTCACACTCGTGATCTGTTTTCTACGGTATTTGATGCACGATACTTTATATTGACTTTGACCCAATTTCAAGGTCAAAATGACCGCCATCTTGGATTTTTAATTACGGTTGGGGGCTGTTCTACCTACGGCGGCATCTTTTGGCAAAGAAATGCCTGCCCGTTACCGTCAGACTCGAGTGGAGTTGTCTGATAGTGACGCAACAGATTCTCCAGACTCCTGTATGTAGTTTGCGTGCTCTTGAATACATACTCGTCCTCTGCGTTCTTCCGTATAACAAAATGCTGAACTCCATTCTTAGTCCTGCAACAATAGCGCGCCGCGTGTAGGGCAGTATTCAAGAGATTTGTGGTAAGTTCACTTTTCAAAGAGTTCCAAACTGAAAAGTGATATTTTGCAAGTAACAAATTTATTTCCAGTAAAAACCAGTAGAGTTTATTACATATCTGAAAAGATAGTAATCCCCTCCACCCCCCCCCCCCCCCACCCTTCCCGTGAGGTGCTGTTTTTGTTTGTACAGAATCTTGCATTCGGTAACTAAACTACACTCACCGGACAGAAAGTACGTAAGAGTTGACTCCAGATGTCTTATCTCGCAGAAGGAACGTTCCGGGATCAGTGTTGAACAAGATCTCTTCCGCTTCCTGTCGCCGTATAGCCCCATGGTACCAACTTCTCAATAGAAATCAATCCAAAAAATAATAATAATAAAATAAATATACAAACTAATGTTAAAAACCAATGTTGACAAATTAAAGCTGATTTATGCCTTCCCCCCTTTTTTCACCCCATGGGGGTCTTTGGCCACACGAGCTATACTGAACGTGTGGGGCCTGTGTCGTCCATCTATCTGTCCGTCCGTCTGTAAATTTTCGTTTTTGACTACTCCTCTTTCAGTTTTCATCCGATCGCAGTGAAATTTTGGTGACCTCGTGACGCCATTCAAGGTCACGACTTGATTTTGACCTCTTCTGGTTCTTTTTGTTTTGCATTTGGATGTAGTTTGAGTTTAAGCGATGGCCGCAAGCAATACGGGGGCCATAAATAGGAGCAATGTGATTGGCTGGAAACGGTCACGCAGTAAGTACATGGCTGCCAAAGAATGGCGTGTGTATAGCTTAAGCAAACGGTGTGAGGTATTCAGCGGTAACAGGACTAGTGCCGCGGAAGAAGTGCCCCGGGGACAAGCGCGGCGGAGAACAAGCGCAACGGGGACCAACATTTTTTAGTCAATAAAAAACAAACAAAATAGTTATTCACTGTATTGCTTTCGAGTTAGGTGCAATTAATGTTTGCCATTAATTATTCTCTCCGGTGTGTAATGGATTAACTTCTGAAGTGTACAGTTATTGTTGTTGATTGCTTTTGTGTAAAGTGCAATTACTCACTGTTGGATTTACTTGAAAAAAAGTGTAAATCCACAGGTGGCAATGACTGTGACTCTACACTTAAACGGGACCCACGTAAACCTTAAAAACTGGTGGTCTTGTAGTAAATGAAATAAAGTTTACGGTGACAAATGTATTTTATTTCTTTTCTAAATAAAATTTTTCAAAATTTGAATTGGTCCCCGCGGCACTTGTCCTATCGCGGTCCTTGTCTCCGCGGCCCTTGTCCCCGCGGCACTTGTCCCAGACCCGTATTCAGCAAGTAACATTGACGCATCGGTAAACAAATTATAAATAATTAGAGTTTTACATCAGGCTTGGGGTTTTATCCAGACACGATCTCCAAAACTATGAGGCCAAAGGCTTATAGTACTTTTCAACCTAGAAATCATATTTAGTACACTTACAGACAATCAGAAGCTCTCGGCGAAACCGCAAATATTTTTGACCTTAACTTCAAATGTGGGAAACAAAATGTGGTCAAAATATTTTTCAAAATGCAATATGTCATGGAAACTGGCTAGAAAAATCCTAGTTTGAATACATAAACGTATTCAATAAGGTGGTAACCCTGCATCCTGAATCTTGACCTTGAGGGTCAAAGTCAAATTCACATGACCTCATGCACCGTTAACGATAGAAAGACTTATCTCAAAACGCTTAGAGATTTCGAGCTCATTTTCGACCCTTTGGACCTATATGGCGTTACATAACAGGTACCACTGTGACCTTGACCTCGGCCACGGACAAGGCCAAAAACCATGAAGTTGGTCATTTTCTCGAAAACGGTAAAAGATGGAGAGATTTTGAGCTCATTTCGACTCTTTGGGCCTAAACGAAGTTACATAAGAGGCACCTCGGCGATCTTGACCTCGGACACAGTTTGGGTCAGAAACCGGAGATTGGCCATTGTCTGAAAACAGTTAGAGACAGCAATTTTAGGCTCATTTTTAACCCTTTTTGCCAAAACGACGACAACGAAAGGGTACCGGGATGGAACGTATGCATTAAATTGCATTTGTAAACCTTTTAACTAGATCATAGAGGATTTTTTATATACAATAGCTTTTATCAATGGATCAAATGAGATGAGTTGGGGGGGGGGGGGGTTATTGGCTCGGGGTGGGGTATGGTCCTAGGGGGGAGGGGTTTGGTCGGGGGGGGGGGGTATTGCCGGGGGTATCATCCGGGGGTATTGTCCTAGACCTCAGTCCAACGATTCTGGATAGTACACTGATGTACCGCGTTTACTGCTTAACCGCGAGCACTTTACCCATGGCGACTTTACCCGCGGAGGAATATAACCGCGGTAGGAATTTACCCGCGGGGACTTTACCCGACCTGGGAATTTACCCGCAGTAGGACATTACCCGCGGGTGAAATAAACGAAACAAAAAACACTGTCCTGGCTTATCACCGTTTTGACGCCGTTTTTTTTTTATCATTCATCCGACACAAATCCGTTTTGCGAGATTATGAAGTCTGACATAGAGATAAAGGTCAAGCATAATCTTTGGCCTTCCTCTAGCAGATGTCAAGTATTCCATTTTCAGGAATGTTTGATTTCATGGAATTGTTTGATCTGGATTTATACAGAATGGTCCTGGGAAATCCAACAGACTCTGGGCAAAAATCCATCATAGGCCAGATTAAAAAAAAAAATAATAATCAACGAACTCAAATTTATGGATTACGTATCAGTTGCAGGTGAATGGCGTAAATGTTCATCCACCACGCTCTGGTCGAAAAAAAAAATAGTCACCGCACTCGGTCTTCTGCCCTTTGGTCGACAATCCGTCACGCATTTACGGATTATGATTTAATTGCATTAAACTGCATGGAAGCAAATATACCCCGCCCTTCAGATCAAACCAATATAACCTGGTATGATCAAAAACCACCACAAACCGTATTTTCCTAACCGAGTATTCTCTGTCCCTCCCAGAATAAATCTACTCGAAGAAAAAGCTCGGATGATCTCTGGCTTCTATCCCCGCGTTTTTTGACAGTGTTGATTAGTGAGTGTCCCCCCCCCCCCCCGCCCCCCATAGTTAAAGTTTCGTATACCTGAGAGATGAGGCAGCCATGTCCAGGGTAGTAGCTTCAACAACCAACTTCTGTCACTAAATACATAAACATTAGAATGTAAAACAAGTACTTACAATACGAGGAAAAGCAAATTTATTTTCTAGTTTTTAAGAGTTAATGAGATATGAAAGTGAACCATATGAAACATTTTCATGAAGAAATACAGAGGTCAACCCCGGGACAGAACCATCGCGCGAATAGGAACACCTCACAAATAGAACCACCTCACAAATAGAACCCATCAGTTCAGTCGTGTTAGTGGTCTTATTTTCTAGTTCCACTGTATCCGCGTTTTTGCAGGTGGGGGGGGGGGGGTTATTGTATGCATGCGTATATTATGAACGTATGCAACAACGAATAATTTTATTTGAACGGTATTAATTCATGCGATAAGGTTATAATAATATTCAATTATAATGCTGTTGACACAACTTTCACATAAACCCATATCCACCTTAAGGTAGGGATTAGTATATTTTGAGCCAACATGAAGTATTAATGACAAGCAATGAAATACCGGCTTTTAGGTCAAGATTTGCTCATCAATGTGTGATTGGCTGCCTCTATCGACTTTTGCCCTCGGTCAACATTAAAAAATATTGACTTTGGAATAGACCAATCAGATAACAACATTTACCAAAGTCATGTTACCATTAGCAGATATTGAATTATTTCGACTTAACATGAAGTACTATCGAACAGTTGGAAAATGTTGACCCATCGACATTTAGGGGTCAGGTTCCGCTCGGAAAAGTGCCGCTGGCGTTGGCGGACAAGTGCCGCCGAAAACCCATATTGCCCCCAACAAAAAAGGAAACAACTCGAAATAGATCTATTACATATATTCACAGGTGTTCCAATCAAACTATCATCTACACAACTACTTGAAAAATGTTAGTTTCACTCTACTTTGGACGACAAAACACCACACGCACTGCATTGTTGGCCCGATTGCATTTTGCTTCCTTCTTGATTGTACCTTGTTATGATGGTTAATCCATCAGTGAAATCTTAATTACACCTTGTTAAGGAAGTTAATCCATCACAGGAATCTTAATTGCAATTCAAATGGAGGGTCAAGATTCCCACGACTCTGGTAACTGCACTTCATAAACTATAATCAGCCATACAATGATCTGTGATTACCAATACAAAGGATCTGTGATCCTGAATAAAAGGAACTCTAATGGCTCGTTATGTTTGCAAAAAGTCCATCAAAAGGACTTCAATTGATGGGTAAGTTTTTTTTTTTTGATTTCGGCGGCATTTGTCCTAGCGGTACTTGTCCGCCAGCGGCACTTGTCAGAGCGGCACTTGTCAGAGCGGCACCTGTCCGAGTGGCACTTGTCAGAGCGGCACTTGTCCGAGTGGCACTTGTCCTGTACCCGGCATTTAGGTCAATATTTTCGTTACTGGTCAATATTATCTTTATGTTCACTCAAAATAAGCCGATGTTTGTTTTGTTTCATGGCTTAACTGGCGTTCTGCGTGCAAATAACTGCAGTAGCTCTCCATTTAGCGTTCTGGTCAACACTGAAAAAATCATAGACTTGGTACTCTACCAATCAAATCAATTACAGAAAATGCAGTCACTACAAAACAGTCTAGCTGTACCTGTGAGAGGGACAATTGTATTTAAGCACTGTATGCAATAAACATAGAAGAGAAAGGTGTGTTTTTCTTTTTTTTCTCCTTTGGTTGCTATTGTTGTTGTTGTTTTTGTTGTGTGTGTGTATGTTACTAAATTTAGATGTGACAAAGCTACTTAGGCATTTCCTGTGACGATTTTATGCTGTTATAACTGATGTATTGAAAGGCTATACACAACCCAGCGTTCTAATTCTTTGTTCACTTACCTAAATTACGGTATTCCTACAAGAAATGTCATTTAAAACATCGTTAATTTTAAGCAATCACGTTGGTCCTAAGTGGGTGTTTTTAATCGATCACTTCAATCCTTGCTGTAGTTCTATTTTCAGTCACCTTCATAACGGCGTGCACAGCTTCCAACTGCTTAAAAATAGTTTATGTCGATTTATAAATTGAAACGAAACTTCTTTCGCTTGAGTTCCGTTATTCAAATATAAACTGTGAAGAGTTCCCATATTAAGCGAATGTAAGTAAGAGTTCCAGTGGCTGTTTGCATGGCCTTGGCATAAGCAAAACAGTTGCGGTGATAGAAGGGGAGAGGGAGAGGGGAAGTTTGGCCCAAGAAAGAGAATAGACCAGAGAAAGATAAGAACTGATTTATTTGTAAGGGGGGAATGATTACGAACAGGGGGGCCAGGGTACGGGACTAGCTTTCCAAGATTTTGCGACTGCAAATCGAGACGGGGAAAAAAACAGTGAAAAGTAGCACGAGATCAGTACTGCGAGGCTTAAATGATAAAGGAATGACGGCGTCATATTTCATGTCGTCTCGGGTCTGATAATCTGTCAGTGTTCTATGAAACTCTGCTAACAGTAAGCACACCAAATGTTGGTGTGTGGAGTGACAGAGTTTTCTGCAATAAGGAGTAGGGGACCAGGAAAGGCGAAGTGTTATCGACGATAAAAATGTATGCCCCTATACAGTGACCGGATGGTTCGACTGGCCCTACAGTATTACCATTATTTAGCTTGTACGCTGACAACTTATGTTTGGTAATGTATTTGGACAAAACTGTACTTACCCGTACTCAACAGTGTTTTTCTTTAGTTAATATGCTCCTTTTTTTAGAAAGAAAAGGCCATGTGCAGAAAAAAAGACGTGATATTTAGGGAAATTTAAAAGGACGCATAGGCATATCTAAGTATTGCTTTGTTGCTGTCATAGTGAATGACTGACGATAACTTTTTGCACCCATGTGTGGGTAGGGGGAGGAAGCATGGTGAATGACTGACGATAACTTTTTGCACCCATGTGTGGGTAGGGGGAGGAAGCATGGTGAATGACTGACGATAACTTTTTGCACCCATGTGTGGGTAGGGGGAGGAAGCATGGTGAATGACTGACGATAACTTTTTGCACCCATGTGTGGGTAGGGGGAGGAAGCATGGTGAATGACTGACGATAACTTTTTGCACCCATGTGTAGGTAGGGGGAGGAAGCATGGTGAATGACTGACGATAACTTTTTGCACCCATGTGTGGGTAGGGGGAGGAAGCATGGTGAATGACTGACGATAACTTTTTGCACCTATGTGTGGGTAGGGGGAGGAAGGGGAGTGAGGAATGCCGCCTTTGTCCTCCGGTTCCAGTGCACCTCATTTAAATGTAAAATCCGAGACTGTCTAGAGTATTTACTTGGATTGTGTATATGTTGTATGTTCCTGTGGCTGTGCGTATTAAACTACGACAGGAAGAAAAAATATTCCTGTTTCTCATCCCAATTAAAAAAAATGACTCGGCCGACTGAATGGTGATCTTGTTTGATTACTTTCTTTTTTTTTTTTTTTTTTTTTTTTTTAGAAAATTGAGATCCGGCTGGAGCCAGTCGTTTTTATTTTATTTTTATTTTTCAAAATTTCACAGGTCCAGTAAAACCAAAATTAATGCTTCGTTTTTCTTTTTTTTTTTATAGCCCAAGCTTCTTACAGAAGCAGAGACTATAGCAGTCGTTGAAAGTGTGTGTGTCTGTGCGCTTTGAAGTTGAAAAATCGCATCTCCTCCCAGGATTGTAGCCTGAATATCTTGAAATTTTTGTTGATCGTAGCGGAAATAAGTACCTAACTGGCTATTACTTTTTTGGCAATTCGCCAAAAAAATGGCGAAATTATTGGCCACAAACCAAGTTTTTTCATTAAATCTTATCTATATCTAGGAAAGTAATCTTACTGTCTTGAAATTTTAAGTGAAGGTAGCTACCTACTTGGCTATTACTTTTTTGGTGACTGGCCAAAAATTTATGAGAATTTTTTTCCAAAACCAACAAATTTTCAGTAAAATCTTAACAGACTGCTGAAAAATAGTCTTACTGTGTTTAGATTTAAAGTGAGGGTAGCAGGAGATATACCTACCAGGCTATTACTTTTTTGGTGATGTTGCCAAAAATTGGCGAAAATAGCGGCGAAAAAAAAACTTTTTTCCCACAAAATCTTAACTATATATTTTCAGAAAAGTAATGTTACTGTCTTGAAATTTTAATTGAAGGTAGCAGAAATTACTATCTATTACTTTTTTTAGTAATTGGCCAGTAATTGGCAAAAACAAAAAAAACAAAAAAAAACAAAAAAAAAAAAACATAAAAAAAACATAAAAAAAGGATACAGTAAAATATTAAAAACCTGACTGAAATTAGTCTTACTGTGTTGAAATTTAAAGTGAAGGTAGCCGGAGTTACTACCTACCTGTTACTTTTTTGGTGATAAACCAAAAAGTCGCGAATCTTTGCCAAAAAAAAAAAAATCAGTAAAATTTTAAGTGTCTGCTGGACAAAAGTGCTACTGTCTTGAAACTATAAGTAACTGTAGCAGGCATTATCACCTACCTGGCTGTTGCTTTTCTTTGGCGATTGGCCAAAAAATTGGCGAAAAGTTTGGCGATAAACCAAAAAGATTTTCAGTAAAAGCTTGACAAACTCAAGCTAAATAGTCTTTCTGTCTTGAAATTTTAACGAAGGGTAGCAGGTTTTACTACCTATTTGGCTGATAAAATTTGATGAGCAAAAAACTCGGGAAACTTTTACCCAAAGACTAAAAAAAACAAAACAAATTCAGTAGATTCTTCCATAACTCCAGGAAAATAGTCTAACTGTCTTGAAATTATAAGTGACTTAGCAGACAATATTATCTAACTATTACTTTTTGTGATTTTCTAAAAGTTGACCACAATTTTTTCGAAAATCCAAAAAAAAAAAAAAAAAAAAAAATCAGTAAAATTTAGTCGAATTCTAGCAAAGTCGCCTCAATGCCTGTATTTTTAGGTAACAGTAGCACACATTACTACCTAAGTGGCCATTACATTTTTGGCAATTTGCCCAAAATTGGCGGAAATATTGGCCAAAAACCAATTTTGTGTAAAACGTACCTACTTTTTTATGGAAAATTGCTCGATATTCGTAGGATGTATAGCTGTTGACTTCTCTGTTGCATGCTTTGCCGATTGGCCAAAAATTGACGGAAATATAGGCCAAGAAATGTAATTTTTTGCAACATCTCAACTAACTTTAGGAAGCTAGTCTTACTGTCTTGAAACTTTAAGTTAAGATAGCAGGCATTATTACTCACCTGGCTGTTACTTCTTTTGTGATTGCCCAAAAAAATGGTGGAAAATTTGGTCAAAAACAAAATAAATAAATAAATAAACAAAAAAATAAAATCTTAACCAATCCCAGGAAAATAGTCTTACTTTGTTGAAATTTTAAGGAAAGACAACAGGCCTTACTACATACCTAGCCGATTTAATTTTTGGTGATTGGCTAAAAATTGACAAAAATTTTGGCGAAAAAACTAAAACAAAATTCAATAAAATGTCAACGAACTCCAGGAAAATAGCGCATTGCCTTGTTATTTTAAGCCACAGTAGCACACATTACTGTTTTTAAAGTAAGGTAGCATGCATTTTTTTCTACCTGGCTATTACTTTTTTGGTGATTGGCCAAACAAATTGGCGACAGTTTTGGCAAAAAACCAAACAAATTCAGTAAAATCTTAACGAACCCCTGAAAAAATACCATCATTGCCTTGTAATTGTAAGTAACATGGCATATATCACTACTTAACTTGTTATTTATTTTGTTGGCAAATGCTCCAAAAATTGACGGAGATATTGGCCAAAACTCAATGTGCTGTTAAACGTATCTCGTAGAGATTTCATAGAAACGTTCTCAAATTTTGATGAAGGTAGAGTGCGTAAGTGCCCACCTGGCTGTTACTTGATTTGGCGATTCGCCAAAAAGTGGAGGAAATATTGGGGAAAACCGATTTGTTTTTCGTAAAATCTTAACCAGCTCCAGAAATTTTCTTGAAAAGGTATCTAGTAGGGTTTTCAATGAAACATTCTTAAATTTTGATTTGAGGTAGAGTGCATAAGTTAGCACCTGTATGTTACTTGTTTTTGGCGATTCGCCGAAATTTGGTGGATATATTGTTGAAAACTATTTTTACGCTAAATTTTAAATAACTCAAGCCACTCGCCAAAAATTGGTATAAAAAAAGATCAATAAAATCTTAACGAACTGCAGGAAAATAGCTTCGTTCTCTTGAACTTTGAAGTAAAGGTAGCAGTCATTACTACTCACCAGGACACCACTTGCTTTTGGTGATGGGCCAAAATTGGCGGAAATATTAGCAAAAAAAAAAAAACAAGCACACAGAAAAAAATAAGTAAAATCTTAACGCACACCAGAAAAATTACCATAGTGTCTTCAAACTTCGGATAAAGATAACGATCGTGGGTACTTATCTGGCTGTTACTGTCTTTTCGTACTTCGTAGAAATATTTCTGACTAAACTCTTAACTAACGATATATATAATCTTACCGTCTTAAAATTCTGAATTAGGTAATCGGATATTCGAAGCTACTTCGCTATTGTTTCTCCCCTCTCTCTCTCTCTCTCTCTCCCTCTCTCTCTCTCTCTCTTCCTCTCTCTCTCTCTCTCTCTCTCTCTCTCTCTCTCTCTTCCCCTCTGCCTGTCTATCTGTCTGTCTCTGTCTTTCTCTCTCTCTCTCTCTCTCTCTCTCTCTCTCTCTCTCTCTCTCTCTTTCTCTCTTATTTCATGTGTTTCGCCAAAAATTTTCAGAAATATTGGCGAAAAAGCAATTTTTCCGAAAAGTCTTAACTAACGCTAGGAATATAAACTCACTGCCTTGTAATTTTATGTAATAGTGGCACACACGACAGCCCACCTGGTTATTACTTTTTTTTTGGTAATTCGCCAAAACTTGACGGAAATATTGCTCCTATGGCTTTAATGGAAAGGTTCACATAAATGTCCACCTGGCTATTACCTTTTTTGATCAATCGCACAAAATTGTCAAAATATTTTTTCGTTTTTATTATTATTTTTTTTTGTAAAGTCTTTACTCACTCCAGGAAAACAGCCTTAATGTCTTGAAACTTTAAGTATAGGTAGGAGATATTACTGCTTACCTAGCCATTACTTTTTCGTTATTGGCGTGAAATCTTTTGTAAACTGTTGACAAAAAAAGCAACCAAAATAATTCAGTAATGTCTTATCTCACACCAGAGAAATGGCCTTACTGTCTTGAAATTGTGGTTAAAGATGGTGGTCATTGGTATTTACCTGGTTATTGCTTTTTTCTTAATTCGGAAAAAATGGTGGAAATATTGGGAGGTTGAAACACATGGCTCTTATTTTCTGTTGACGATTCGCCAAACATTGGTGACTGTTTTGGCGATAAACCATTTTTGTATTAAAATCTTGACTGACAGCAAGTACATATCCTTACTGTCTTTTGGTTACATGTTATACTTATATGTCACCAACCTTGACATCAGCATTCGTGAGCTGGGACATTGTCCATGGACAATTTTGTTTTTCTTCTTTTTTTTGCGAAATATATTTAACTGGTTTCAAAAATGTCTATTGGACTGAAATTATTTCGTGACGGATGCGCTTTGACCAAGTCAGTATCCGAGTCTCATTGTCAGGTGATTCTACATAGATAGATAACTACAGCGCCAAAAAAGGACAACAAGACCAACAGTGCACTTTATATTTATAAACTGGTCCTGGTCGGTGTTCAACAGGGTATTCCAGTTACTTTGAATAACCTAAGATTTGATCAGGGTCAGTCCGAAAGACAACTAAAGTAAAATTCTCCAAGTGAGACCATAATTCTTCAACGATATATTTCAAATGCACAATTTGTATAAAAAATGATTCAAACAACACAAAAAGCTGAAAATGTTCATTTTGTCGGGTACTTGACATTTTTAGAAAACTTGAAAAGGAACTTTTACCTAAACACATCGTTATTCTCACTTCTTTTGGTAGATATACTGGAATACATGATAGATATTTTTGTATTGGGGGTAGGGGGCTCCAGCAGATTCCATATCTTCATTTTTTTCACACAGTTGCCATTTTCCACTCACGTAGTTATCATGGAAAGATAGACATAAAATTAATGTCGTTTTGATGAATTCTAATTCCCACTTACAAACTTCGTTTGCAACTGGAAATAAGTTTGCAAGTCTTTTTTTCCCTGGGATGGTGTCAAGAAAGCTCCTCTTACATAATATGGCGGAGCAAGACGACATGCGGCACACGTGTACGAAATGACAAGGACTCGGTGAATCCGCATTTTTTTTTACCTGAACGATCAAGGTCAAATTGAGGTCAATGTCATTTTTTTCTACAAAATGGTTTCCAGATAACTGCTAGAGTTAGCGAAGCTCTATATTTGGTACACTTATAAACAATCGTAAGGTACCGGTTACACCGCAATATTTTTTGACCTTGACCTCATAAGGTAATGCAACATTTTCTTTTGTGGTTTCTGCAAGTGAGTCATTCCACTATCTTGGGGAATTCGGTCTAGTTTGCTGTATATTTTAAAGAAATTTATTGTTTTCGTAAATTAGATTGAAATTACCTAGCAATCCCCCCCCCCACACACACACACACCCTGCATCTGACATAAAACCCTTCAGCGTTTCCAAATGGCAGCAAGCCTTTAAAATATAAAAAAGAACACAAAGAAAATTATGTTTTTGTGGGGGCGGGGGATAATATATATCCCAGCACGTCTCACCTCCCACTCTCCCACTCTCCGCCCCCCCCCCCCATCCTAGCAGGAAACTGGGACAGCGAGCATAACCAAAACAACATGCATATAACAGCACCAATACTCATAGCGCTAGTCACATGTGATACCCGTCAATCAAATACTGAATTGTCAACAACAATTGTGCTCACAAAAATTGTGTAATTTAAAACTAGTTTAAACGCTTTATTCCCGGTTGCAAACAATGTTTGCAAATGGGTATGCTTTGCTAGATATTCCAGCCGCGTATTCCTTTGTGCGCCGCGTATGGTTTCCAGAAAACTCCTAGAAGTTTGACGTCAGAAGACGACATTTGGCAAAATTATAAAAGGTAATGAGTTCTCGTGAAATGCATAAGTTTGTTCACCTTGACCTCAAAGTTTAAAGTTAATTCAAGTTAATTGACTAGAAATAGCGTTCAGTCATAGTCAAGGTTTAAAACCGGAAGTTGACCATTATCTCGAAAACAGTCAGAAAATCAGCGACTTTATTTTAGCAACAGTTTATTTTCGACCTTTTTGGCCCAAGACACATTATTTTAGAAAGTACCTCGGTGAACTAGACCCCCTCGGTCATAGAAAGGTAAAACACCAGCGGTTTAGCACTGTCTCGAAAATTGTTAGAGAAAGAGTGATTTCAAGTTTATTTCTTACCCTTTATGCCCAAAGACCTTGTATAAGAGGTAACTCTTGATCTTGACCTCCTCGGTCATGGGCAAGGCCAAAACTGCAAGTTGACCATTATCTCGAAACGGTAAGAGGTAGATGAATTTTGATTGCATTTTCGACTCTATAGGTCTAAAAGACGTCATATAAGAAGTACCTCGGTGCCCATGACCTGCTCGATCTTCTTCAAGGTTAAAAATCGGAAGGGTTAGAGATAGAGTGATATTAAGCTTAGTGGCGATTCTTTGGGCCTAAAACGTTATATAAGAAGTACCGCGGTCACGTTGCCATCATCGATCATGGTCAAAGTCTAAAATTTCAAAGTTGACCATTATGTCGAAAACAGAGAATCAGCTATTTCGAGGTTTTTTTTACACTTTGGGCATAGGAGACGTTATATAAGAAGTACCTCGGTGACCTTGACCTCCTGGGTAATAATCACGGTCAAAAGCCGGAAGTTGACCATTATCTCGAAATCGCTTAAAGGTAGCTTGACTTTAGGTCTAAGACACGTTATATAAGCAGCACCTCGGTGACCTTGACCTCCTCGGTCATGGTCAATCTCGAATATCGGAAGATTACCATTATCTCGAAAGCGGTTAGAGACTTCTCGGTCATCATGTAAAACATACATTTTTTGTGATTTTTCAAGTGGGTGCTTCCGATATCTGGCAGAATTTGGTCTAATTAATATTCAAGCAAATGAGTCTGTCTAGTTTGTTATCACACACAGCGGTGTCATACTGCAATCTGAACGCCATTAAATATCCCATCTCTCAGAATATGGTGTTTCATAAAGGAGACTTTCAGGTTTATTATTTGTAATATCGCAAATATGCTGCAACAGTTTATGTATTTCAAACTCTGGACTTATTGTGATCATATTGCGTGCTTACGTCACAGAACGATTGATACAACTACATAGAATATAACGGAAAATTGTAAGTGAGAAATGCCTCATCCTGGCGGAGCGGGGAGGCGGGGAGGTGGGAAACCTGCTCGCAGTGACGGCTAACCCTAACAAACGTTATAAAGAACACAGAACAGACCCTTCACAGTAACTGCCTGATTTCCAAGTCGAAATGTGAACTAAACAAGTCGTCACAGAGAGATCAGCCCCCAACCGGATTTTGTCTTAAACCCCCGCTCGGGGCTAAAAAGAAGAAAACATATTCAAGATATAGTGGTAGTTTGTTGTCAACTGTTTGATTATAAGCGGTTTCATCCGTGAGAACAGTGTTTGTATCTCCATTGTTACTTTTCCGGTCACTTTTCCGGTCATTTTTCCGGGCGTTGGTGTCGGTATTTTCATCACAGCTTGCTACATCTTCGCTGGCAGTGGCGTGGTTGTTTCTATCATTAATCGCCTCATTTGTCTTATCACTTGTCTTGTTTTGACCATCTTGGCCATTCATATCCACTGGTTTAACAGATCCCTGGAAATTCGTGCCCAGGCTGCCGTCGTGTGACTCAGTGCCCCAGGAGTCATCTTCCACGCTGCTCGGGCTTGGTATGTCAATGTCTTGGCTGTTTTTCAACCTATGGCAGTTGAAGCATCACCCTCAGTACTCGTTATCCCGCTATTTCCCTCAATATCATAATTTATTTTATTGGTCATATTCAACACATTTTTTACTTGATTTTTATGGGGAAAGAATTAAATATACTTTTCGCGATAGAAATGTTCTTTCGTTCCGACTTTACGGGAAAGAAAACTTACCTAAAAAGCAAGAATGGAAGAAGAATAGAGCACGCCAGAAAAACGTAAATACAGTTTGAAAGGGAAGCAAATGGACAAGAAGTGCAAAACAAATCATCATCATCATCATCATCATCATCATCATCATCATCATCATATCAATCATCATCTCAATCATCATCAGCATCAAAAGAGGAAGAAGAAGAAGAAGAAAGAAAGAAAGAAAGAAAGAAAGAAAGAAAGAAAGAAAAGAGAGATGCAATAATAATCATGTTATTATCATTACAATAATAATAATTAGTAGTAGTAGTAGTGGTAGTAAGAGTAGTAGTAGTAGTAGAAATAAGCTGTTTTTAAAAATGGAAATGACAAAAAAACTAATAACAGCACTGAGACTGTTACTGGGCTTACCGCCTACTCGGAAAACAAGTTGTCTGTTGTGTGCCCCGCAGGCAAACCCCGTTGCTTGAACGGCTACGCATGGCTGGTAACAGTCGTCTAGGGGCCTTAAGTAGTAAACCCCCTCCCCTTCCGAGCCTAGCCCCTGCTCGTTATCGCACCTGCAGCTTGGTGACGTCGTAATCACTGTGCCTTGCGTTGACACCTGGCCAAAAAAAAATGGAGATATTTGCAGATATTCTATAAATAATTTTTTAAAACTTTGCTTATGTCACTAAAGAGACAGATGAAAACATTTTTTTTCAAAATCCCAAAGGAGATTAATTAATGTGTTATGGTGGATCTCACCGTAACAAACTGCACGCCGGCATAAAGATAGTCTCGCCCTCGACACTCCTCGATACAGCTTTCCGCCGTGATGTTATTGTCGGTGTACACCAAATACGACAAATCCGGGCTGTCGGGTATGTCCGTGAAACAGCCCTGGAGCAACACGTGGCTAACTGAAACCACAGAGGAGATTGTAACTGTAGAACGTGTGGGCGTTGCACTCTGAAATAACTGGCTAAACCCGAGCAAATCTTATATCTTTATAACGACATTTTGTCAAAGCAAAGTTTTTTTCGCGATGTTGTTTTGAGGTCTACCTGCATGTTTTTCTAGTACACATTTCCCAACACCATGTGTGTAAATGTCCAATCTTTCTTTTTTTCACTCACGTGATCTGGACCACTGCCAATCAAAATCCCGCACACGGGCGCCTGACCAAACTATATCCCAGTCACGTTGAGTAGCGTAATCCCTGATGGCTTCGTATACCTGTATGTATAATTATATTAAATCTTTACGTACAGCGTGCGCAAATACATTCTTCAAGAAGTCTTGCAAATTGAACTACTTATCCAACAACGTTTTGAACAATGTTCCATGTCTCGTACTTTACATAACTCTATATATTGTGAAGTCGCTGAAATTGTCCTATCACATTGGGACCAGCTCTGAGATGATTTTGGATCTTTTCCACAGCGAAATAGCGCCTTGCTTACGCGGGCATTATTCACATCTGTGAGTTGTTACGTCATGGTCTTACCAAGCAGCATGCAAGTTCCCAGAAAAGACGACTCGGAATTTCCTAAGCAACGCTTCCAAACTACAAGTTTTAAAGCACTTCCACTAAGAACATTTGGACCATTCTAAGTTTTGTGATGGGGGGAGGGAGGAGGGAGGGGTTCACCGGTCAACATTTGACTCACCGCTGGTCGCTTAATATTTGGCAAATGGCCTTCTTGTGTGGCACAATACACACCGGCGTCACTGAACACCCGTCTGATGCCCTCGCCTTCAACCGCAGCCATGAAACAACCTCCGGCGTTCACAAAGGTACACGTGCGCTCCAAATCTAAGTAATAACAATGATATACTTCATATTTATAATAATCGCAATAATAATTGTAATAAAAATAGACATAATAATAATAATGAGCGTTCCATCATGGGCATTAGGAGTGCATATGTATACTTGATGTTTGAAGGTATTAACGTCACATCTTAAAATTAGACCCAAGATTTCATATATGGCATGGTATTTAGTTTTGGAAAAGAAAGGACATCCAGGTGTCTTTGGTGGATATCCAGGTGTCGTTGGTGGACATTCAGATGTCGTTGGTGGACATCCAGGTGTCGTTGGTGAGGTGACGACAAGTACAGTCTAGTTATTAGTATCCGTGTAACTTGGCGACAGGTATTGTAGTTTCGTACTAACGAACCTAAATCTAAATATAATTTCTAGACCGGAAGCAGTTCAGTCGAAAGACATCCGGTTTGGATCCATTGTAATTGGGAAAGATTCTTACTTGTGTCTGTAAAGAAAGAAATATCAGTTTTCCTCGTGGCACCAACTTCCGCCTCCCTCCCCCGCCTTCCCCCCCCCCCCCCAATGAAAAATCATAGGGTCATCATAGGGTCACCATGTTGTTGACCATAGGAATTAACAATTGGAGAATTTATCAGGAACTCACCTGATGGGCATTGCTGCTCGCTCCCACACTCCACACACGTCTGTGAGCTGGTTTCACTCAGCAGACAGCATGCGCACGCACGCGATGACGTGTTGTAGTTACAGGGGCACCCAGTTGCACTGTCAGTAAACTGGCCTCGAACACCTGCAAATGAAATGCAGCATAAAAAAACACACAAAGTACCGTATACGTCTTAGCAGTAAAATGAAAAAAAACTGAGTACCATTAAGGTGTGGTCAGTTGTCAGTTGGTAATTATTATGCACAACCCAAAATAAATAAAGCAATTGCTGGAGGAAGGGGAGGGGGGTACACCTGAGCACATAGAAATGGAGCCTCTTATTATTTTAAAACATATATTGATGCCAGTTGTTGTCCAACAGCCAACCTCTGCGGCGGCTCGGTCTGTTGTGTATGACACCTTCCTACTCGCACATAAATCACCTCAGAGGTCAGGTTTGCATAGCAACGCTTGATACTTGGATGCTTCATCTGTTAATGTCTTATAGTGTTATAGAAAGGATGCAGGGTAGAAAACAGGAGGTGAGAAGAATAAAAAAAATGTTCTTTGACATCTTTCAACAGACGATATTTTACACTTTGCACTGATAAAAGTGCCATAAACCGATAAAATAACGCGCAAGATACCAAAATAACATTGAACAAATATTGCGAATATTTTACCATATTAAAATATTTAATTGCCTTTCTCTCAAATGCTCCCCTAAAAAATATATTTGGATGAAGTGTCGTCGTGTGAAAAGTGTCGTCGGGTGTAAAGTCTCGTCGTGTGAAAGTGTCGTCGGGTGAAAAGTGTCGTCGTGTGAAAAGTGTCGAGGTGTGAAAATTGTCGTCGTGTGAAAAGTGTCGTCGTGTGAAAAGTGTCGTGTGAAGTGTCGTCGAGTGAAGTATGGCCGTGTGAAAAGTGTCGTCGGGTGAAAGGTCTCGTCGTGTGAAAGTGTCGTCGGGTAAAAGTGTCGTCGTGTTAAGTGTCGCAGTGTGAAAAGTGTCGCCGTGTGAATAGTGTCGTCGGGTAAAAAGTTTCGTCAGGTGAAAACTGTCGCGGTGTGAAAATTATCTTATGAAAAGTGTCGTCGTGTGAAAAATGTCGCCCAGTCGAAATATCGTGGACTAACCTTCACGTGCTATTATTTCCTCACCTGCGTTCGCGACAAGGAGTAATGTTAATGTTACTGCTTTCATCATGAAAGGTTGAAGAAATGTTTCCATCTACTCTACAAAAATTAAATAGGCCTGAAAAGAAAATAATCTACCACGCTAATATATCTGTATTTAGATTTCCGGACTTTTCATATTGCTAACAATTAAGATTATATATTTTAGCTTTATGGACAATGTTGAGAAACCCTTTAATGAAGCTGCAAAGATTACACATTCTGACAGACTTTTAAGATACTAGTATGGTGGCACAATTGCAATAACATTGCCTTGTTCAATGTTGTGATAATCTCTTTTTTAATACCTTACACTTTTATTTTTAAATGTTAAAACACTAGTATTTCGTACGTTTTAGGAATACACCTGTGCATTATGTAAAGGATTTTTCGTTCCTGAAATATTTCCCACAAGTAACTGATGTAATTTTTAAACTTTCGTCGCATAAGAAACAATCTATTTCGAAAATGAAATAATAAGCCACGTACCTGTTTTCAGTATGTCCTTGTTTTTACAACATTCCAGGTGTCTTATTTATCAAATGACGCAAAGTTTTGTCTTGAATATATAAACATATTTATTTAGGAGTAACGAGGGTAAAAAGTAAGGTACGATCTCACATAAATTCGTTTCCACACACTCGATTATCGTTAACCTTATCACAAATAATAAAAACACATGAATGTGTATGTATGGCACAAGCAAGTATATGTGCAAATATACGACATAGTATCAGAAAGGATTGAGTGCACCTCGCCTTTGTAATTCCTAAACCTCTCACGAAAAAATACTACCAGCCAATGTAAGTCGCTTTTTTGTCGTTCTCAGGCCATTGCTGTCACGCAACGCGAACCAAGGTGAATACCTGTATCTTCTTCGGTGTCACTTCTCATCTTGTCATTCATTTAATTATATGTCTCTTTTTCCTTATTGCCTTGGAATTTATGATTTGCTATACATTTATTTTACGTCAGTGAAGGGTAGGGAGTGAATAAAGAGGGCGGGTTGTTTGCTCACCATTCAATATTTTCGAATGAGTCACGAGACAAAGGACAAATTCTAATTTTGTCCCCTATTTGCATTGGTAATACCGCCACTGTCTCTGACGTCACATAGTTAAAGGGGGCCGCAGTTTTGTCAGACATTCGTTTAGCCGGAAATGCAAAGCTTATCTGTTGTGACTGTGTTTGTAGCGTTTTTAGACAGTATACTTGGTGTAAACAGCTTGTTCTCTTGGTAATTTTCTCTTGAGTATTTACTTTTTTGGTATACGCCAAAAATTGGCAAAATGGATAGCATTGACATTTTTTATTGCCAATTTCCAAAATACTTCTTTTCCTACAATTTTGATGGGAATCCCTCCAAATTTTCTTTAACAATGTTTACCAACAAAACTTAGTTTTTGGGGCATCCGCTAAAAACTGACGAAATGGTGGACACCTTTTCAATTTATTGGTAGCCCATTTTCAAATTGCCTCTTCTCCAACAATTTCTTTCCAATTGTGCACGATCGTTCGTTAGATTATTCTCTCTTGAAATACTATTTTTTGACGATCCGCCAAATTGCGGGGGCATTTATAAATTGCTTGGTAGCCTTTTTTTAAAATGCTTCTTCATCCTCCGTTTCCTCTTCTTCCTCTTCTTCCTCTTCTTCTTCTTCTTCTTCTGCAATTTTGAATTTCAAATTTTCATAATGTTAACTAGGCCGTCGTGTCTTGACAAGTTAATTTTTAGCGTAACAAAAAGAAAAAGAAATGGCTAAATAGGGGCACTTTTATTCTATTTTAGTAGCTAATCTTTAAAATGCTTCTACTTCGACAACTGGATACGATTCCTTTCAAATTTTGTACGAATGATGCCTTCTAATTGTGCACATTGTTCACTAACCTGTCTTTTTTTCGCGATCCTCAAAAACTAATTAAATCCTGGATATTTGAAATTTTTCAGTATCCAACTTTCAAAATGGTTTTACTCCCAAAAGTTGGATCGGATTCCTTTTCTTTTTCAGTTTTATATGATTATTCCCTAAACGGTTCTGTCTTAAAAATTACTTTTTTAGACGGTCGCAAAAAAATTAAGTTGCATTTTTAATTTTTTAGGTTTTTACCTATCAATTTTGAGTAGATTGCCTTCAAATTTTGGATAAATTTTCACTAGCCTTTCTTCTCTTGCAAAGTTACTTTTCTGGCGTTCACCAAAATTTGGCTAAATGGCAGCTTTTATAATTTGTTGGTTGCCAATTTTCAAAATGCTTTGTCTCCCACAAATTTGATCGGATTGCTTTCAAATTTCGCATACATGTTCACTGAGCTGTCCTCTCTTATAGAGTTACTTCTTTTGCGATCCGCCAAAATTTGGCTTAATGAAAGCTTTTTAAAAAAAAATTACTACCCAATTTTCAAAATGCCTCTTTTGACCGGATTCCTTTAAAATTGTGTACTAATGTTCAATTTTGAATAACTAGTTTTAAAATATGACTACTAGTTTTTGGCGACCAAACAAGTCTTTTGATACTGGATTCACCAGATCTCGGCTGTTCACACTATTCTTGGGCATTCTTCTTTTTTATTATTTCCAAATTTGGGCGAATCGGCGAAATTCCAAAATTTGCTATTTTTCAGTAAAACATTTTTCCTATATTGCATATCCACAAAAAATTTAACACTAATGCCTTGTTTGCACGTCCCTTTGTCAAGTTATGGTGCTCGAACAGCAAAATTTTGTGGCATTTTTACAGTGGTCACTTCTGGCTTTTAGTGTTGTTTGTTGTCTTTTACCAACTGCGACAGGCTGATGCGAATTATGGTGGTAGAAGCGATGCTTTTCTGACTGGGTAAATTGCCAGGTAGAAAATCATAATGATCATAATTTGTTCGTTGCTGTCCAACAGCCAATCTATGCCCGGTTCGATCTGTTATGTATAACACTTTTTTACGGCGTAGACCACTGGAAATTCCGCGAAAACAGTACTCATAAAGTGGAACTATTTTTACATAAGTGCTTATACATAACATATAGAGCTCCTCAGAGATCGGCGGTTTATAGCGACCCGGTTTGTTTTGTCCAAAATTTTTGAATACGAACTAGACCGAATTCTTGAATGATTCAGTAAAGCATTTCTAAAAGTAAAAGAAGGTGAACAGTGCTTTTGAGAGAAAACAGATTAGTTTTACAACCTAACAGATGCCTTGCCTCTTATTTTCTTCATTGGCTGATGAAATGTTGAAAAATGACATTAGAAAAATGTTCAGTCTGTTTGTTACCAATATTTATAGTCTGTCACATGCAGAACGCTGTATAATCATCCTTGGTAAATAGTGGGTCGCTCTGTGTAGGCAGCACTTAGGGTTGTGCTTCAGTAAAATTATTGCAAAGCGATCGTGTAGCCGCAAACAACTGAACTGATGACTTTACAACATGTGTTTGGGCGGCACCATATCTTGTAGCGACAATGCTTTGATTAAGTAGTACCAGGAGTATACGAAAAGAAGTCCCCCCCGACCTCCCGTATAAAAGCCCTGGTCTTCTATTAGGAAACTGTTTCCGAAACGCAGCCACCGGGGCATCTATTTGATTTTAAAATGGTCATAATAAAAAATGATCACATGAATTCAGCAGCCCACTTTGCCACAGTTGCATAGGAAGGGGAGTCCGCAGCTAGTGTCTGTACCATGTCGTTATGCATTTCTTTTGGTGTCAAACCTTTCTCTTGCAGATACTTAATTACTACTCGGGCCTCTGCTTTGTCCATTTTTAGATTTTTCGCACACCTCTCAACTTTATATGGGCATCACATGAAAACACATACAGAAAGAAATCTGTTTTTGGCTAATAGTTTTGTAAGAAGTAATAGTTTGTTGCCACAACGGAAATGTAAATCTATGACTCTTCTTTCTTTGTGAGGCTTAGAACTTTTTGAATGGCCCTCGTATGTGTGTCCTGGCTCCCCCATCCCCTCCCCAAGGAACTGTTAAAAGCTGATAATCAATAGTAAACAACCCAAACCGCCAGTTTTTCTGCTCAGTAAAGGATAATCTAAACATTTATTTATGCTATGTCTATATGATGCAGCCTTAAGCAAGAAGCTTTCAAAAAGCGGTCATTAAAATTTCGTTCCATTCAGATAAACGTCATTGCAGTGCGCAGCCTGTTCATATAAAAGATTGCTTCAAAGATATAGTCCATAAGAAAATAATAATGACGAATTTCTCCCCGACTATTTGATTTCCATTGCTTGAAGGGCGTGCAGTTTTGCTCTCGTGTAAGTCAAGCCCTTCAATCATGTCTATACCTTTCTTTAAGTTGTCCATTAAGTCAAAATCATTGTCGTTTTCCCCCGTTAGATGTAAGAAAACCTGAAAAATATAAATAATTTAATTTATCGGAGAATAACAACAAACAAAAACATCATTTATCAGCAATGTAAACCACGCAGTGAGTTATTTACTTGCGAAAATATTTAAGTTATTTGTTAAGTTAGCTTTAAAATTTATTTTGTGTATAAATGGGAACCGTCCCAAAAAGGTTTAAAGTTTATTTTGAGTATAAAGGAGAACGGTTAAAAAAGCACCAAAGTGCTGAAAAATAGTTAATTGTGACCACTCGGCCACGTTACTGAAGTTATAAATAATTAAAAGAAATATGAAAAAAACAGTGAACCCCTTTCAAACATATTTCCAATAATTCCAAAAGAATGCGATATTTTGCAAAATGAAAAGTAAGATTATTATTTTGCTTGTAAATTTAGAACAAAGAACAAAAAATTTTTTTGTTGAGGATTTCAAAACATTTTGTATAAAATTATACTTTTAAAACCACCGACTATAAATATGCATTCTACAGAAATAGTCCAAACTGTGAAATGTAATGAAACTAGACCGAAATTCGCACATCGAATTAGATCCTACTTGGAATGATAACTTAAAACGGAAGGTAGGTGATATCGCTATTTGTTAACAATATTCAATGTCTGAATGTAGAATATCCTCCTGAATACTACCAACTATACCGGTTAGGTCATGGTCAACAATTTTGATCAGGTGGACCACTTCAGATGACCCGTCACATATGTGCCAAGTTTGGTTGGTCTAGCTTCAGCGGTCTTGGAGGAGATCTCTCGAAACCGATTGCTCTATCTGCTACCGTTTTCGAGATAAAGGCCAAGTTCCGATTTAAGGTTCGAAAGTGACCTGGAGGTCAAGGACACCGGAAGTTATACCTTACGTAACGTCGCATAGGGGTGGAGATCGAAAATGAGGTTAAAACTGCTCTGTTACCGTTTTCGAGATAAATCATTGTTTTTTTTTTAAATAACGTTTTTCGCGATTTGACCTTTACCATCAGGTCAGATGATCCCCCATACATGTGCCGCGTTTGGTTGGTCTAGCTTCAGCGGTCTTGGAGGAGATGTCTGGAAACTGAATGGGCGAAAGAAGAAAAAAATAATAAAAAGGGAGGAAAAAAGGTGAAGAATTCGGGGCAATCCATGCCCATTTGGTATTTTCAATACCAAGTTGGAAATATTGAAAATGATGCATTTTGGCTATTGGAGGCGGTCAAAGATTTTAAAACACAGTCACCTGTCTCACTATTGGTAAAGCTTCACCAATCACCTTCCTGGCTTTCTTCTGAAGGTTCTTCTGCGCGCCTTTTTCTAACATATCTATGAAGTTCATAACAGTTATATTCTTCTGCATCTCCATATTACCTTCAAGTAACGTGACCCAAGACACAACACCGGCCTTTTGAATTTCAGCAACGCTTTCTGTATTCTGGTCCACTTTAGATTTGTTTGTTTTCAGCGTATTGAGCTGTTGCCTTGCTTCGCCAATTATTTCCCGATTCACATGTTCGTTAGTTTCCAGGTCATCCAGTACTCCAGATGAACTAGTTGCATTTTCTCTAATTTCCTTCACCATTTTCTTGCTACTCTCGAGCATTTTGTGTACTTCGTCAATTTTGTCCATAGATTTCTGCAATTAAATCTCAATAAGTATTGAACATTAAGCATATACTACATCGATGAAATACTCACAGGTGAAAGTAAAATGAACATACTCAACAGAAAGATAAAGAGTAGGAAGAAAAATAAGCATTCTCTACTCTTGATGCAAGACTGTTGACATTGTATAATCCTTGCAAATTTCAAATTTGATGACTTAAAATAATAAGCCACAATAATGACCTCGCCGTTTCTTTATTAGAGTTAAGACCCCAACTCGCATCGAAGAATGATTGACTTAGATTTTCAAATTACATGTTATATTTGAAAATAAAATGAGCTGGCTCTTTGAAGCAGCTGTTTGATGAAGTAGAACCTAGTAAAATTATATAATTACTAAAAGAAATCAACCTGTACCAGAACTTCTATAAACTGTTTATTTTATCATTTCGCTAAATTTCAGCTATAATATACTGGTCATTGGTCAGTACTGACACAATGTTATCCGTTAAAGATAGGTCGTGTTATTACAGAAGCTATATAATTGATTAATTAATTAAAATATGAACCTGCATGTCATCCATGGCATTAGCTGCTTTTCGTTTAGATCTGAAGTGACTCATGCGACCCATGACGTCATCCATGCTTGTCATCATACCGTGCATCTCGTCGTTGATAGCACCCATCCGCATAGCAACCATATCTACAGGGGACATTGGCGGGTCCTGCTCTGCTTTTAGATTCGTTGTCAAGAGTTCCATCATCATGGCGTCATCTCCGGGTGATTCGTCCATTTGCATAAGTATGGAATTCTTCATCCCGTCTGAAGGAAAGAGAATACTTAAAATGGGACTATCACTGCGGATTATTTAATAATAATAAATTAATTAATTTTATGACTAAATAATTACCTTATTGCTTTGCGTCACGAAGGTAATAAATGAACTGACACCATTACACACTCCTGATAAATATGAATATTCGTTTTTCTTTTCAACAAAAAAATATTTTAAAAGGTCATTAATGAACCTAAACCGTAAATAAAATGTAGTGCCATGCTAATATTCGATTCACCGGGAAAACCACAAATGTTCTTTCGACACTGCAGATTTTCTCAAAATTTCACTAATACTTAAATATCAACACTAGCAAAAGCATGCATCCAGGATTAACTAATGCTGACTGGGTTAGTTAATCCAGCACAAAACCACAGTGTGTACGCTTATTGGATTTGTTTAGCTTATCCTAAAATTTTTAATGTCGTAATGGTGTATCACCACAGTGACAGAGTAAATAACGAACTAGAACTCGTATTTATATACACATAAAATCACAACCTTCAGCGTATGTTTCCTGATCAAACCACATCATTACTTGGTGTGTTGTGTTCACAGCCATCTGTGCAGTTTGTTTACGCCTTACGGCTTCAATGATCATGTTACCGTTCCCTGTCATCATTCCGTCCACGGGCGTCATTCCTTAACATGCATTTATGCTATTGTTGACGTTGACCGCACGATAGATTTTTAATATATATATATATATATATATATATATATATATATATATATATATATATATATATATATATATATATATATATATATCTAATATATATATATATATATATATATATATATATATATATATATATATATATATATGAGAGAGAGACAGAGACAGAGAGAAAGAGAGAGAGCAACTAGAAAAAAGTGTATACATATATTTGTGTATGTGTGTCATTGGTGCTGCTTCACTTTTGGGCATTAATTACTCATTATTTCTATTGTATTTAATACTGCGATGGAGATAGACACCATTTAAAATATTAGAGCAATTCTAAGCAATTTCTTTTCCACGAAGAAAACAACACACCCTGTGACATATCCATTGACGCCATTTTCATACCCTCAGATTTCTTCGCAATGTCTAGAAGCATAGGCTTGAAGCCATTCTGAGTAACGTTTATTCGGCGGATGGCTACTGTATCGTTTGGATTAATATTTTCCAGCCTCGAGTAAATACTGTTTGTCTGTAAAGTTTAAGCTACTAAATGTTTTATGCATATAAATACACAACAAATATTTAATATATAGTTTTGTACTGTCTCTGTGGTGAATGAATTACGTTTACTTAGCTGGTTAAACTATCACTCCTTCGATCATATTATAACATAAAATTAAAATGATAAAAAGTGTACCATATCAACAATGTCCATGGACTCTTTTATTTCTTTGTCTGATACATCAGAGATTAGTGAATCAACCATGTCCATGTTGTGCTCAATCTCTTCAGAGTGTGTCCCGGGATAATCACGGGTAATGTTTTTCTCTACCTGCTCTTTAAAGCTGTTCACGTCATTCTGTTGCATATTCTATATCAGTAAAAAAAACAGCTGTGTTGTATTTTAAGGGTCTTTTTTTAGCATAACCCATAAATGTGTTTCATTTAATAAGCAAGATGTCGAACTGATTAGACTGCTTTGACCAAATATGCAGTGACGTAACAATTTTTGTCAAGCGTACAGCTATAAGGATACAAAAACATCATTTAGTAGGTATTAAAAAAACACTAAGTTTCATTTGAGTTCTAAAACATAACGGTGTATGAAACAAGATTCTTGCAAACCTATCCTGTTGCAAAGTAACAGGATAGGAAGATGTCCGGCGATATTATGTTTATTTATATAATATAATAAGACTGCCATACGGCAAACATCAACGTCGCCTTCTCAGTAACTACAAACTACATTTGTAGAGATTTCATTCCCTATAAAAATGCATCATTGGGAAGTTGTTACCTGTATGCTGTCCATGCCCGATGCTAGATATGACATAGTGCCAGACATATCATCCATCATTTCATTCATCACTCCTTCTGTCATTCCTGTATAAATGAAGCGTAGCCACTTTTAGTCTTTCACCATTGCGAGTACCAAAAGACAAAAACCTAATGGTTCTCTGATAGATGTGGTCATATCTCCTTTGGGATGCATATATGATGTTATTTTCACTTAGTTATTTAACTGTAATGACTTAATCGGAATTTTCTTCTTTCTAGTTCTTCCTTTACTAGTTCTTCATTTTTCTTCTTTTTCCTACTTATTCGTTTAACAATGCCTCCTGATACACGCGTCATACTCGCTGAATGGAATGTTCAACACACATACACAAAAACGCACCCGATTCCCGCATGTGGTGCATTTTTCTGCTAAGCATCACTTTTGTATTTGCTGTCCTGCTGATGGCTTGATCCAAGTCGTTTTCAACAGATTCAAGATCTGTATTAAATTAGGAAGTATGTGGACAGTTAAATAATGAGCTATGCTGATAGTGAACTAGGTGAGCTATTTCAAAATATAAACTTACTTGATATAAAGAATATGCAGTAATATATGTACAAATTGTTTATGCTAAAATGTTTTACAACATCTATCCATGAGATATGCAGTATTCGGTAGCACTGCGTGAGAATGCAAACTAGCCAGGGTTAGAAACAGAGATAACTAGACTGATTTGTCTACCGAGCAGCGGTTTGAATCCCAAAATCACTATCCTGAAGGCTAAAAAATATGAGAATCGGCATTGAGCTTTCTGAAAAACGATCTCAAGATGTGCATTGCATCAAACTTCACACCATATTTTAAGACCTTGATTATCCTCATGCAAAATTTAATAAATTTTGTAAGCTTTAAAGAAAATTTCTCAGTAATAACATACCTTCCCCTCCCCTCCAGTGGACCATATTTCCACAAAATGTTATTGCAATACAATTCTGCGTGTAGGAGAAGTAGTATTTCATTAAAGATTACAGTTCTTACGGATGGACGGACGTATGACAGTCGTCCGAGCCCATAAATGGACATAGTCTATACTTCGCATAGACTAAAACCCAACGGAATGCTTTGCATACAAAACTTCCTTAAGTGTAAACCATACTGACACACGATTTAATTTTAGTAAAGTAAATATAGCCATTGGCAATCTCATTCAACACCTATTCAGCAGAGAGTCATACGTAATTTAATTGTTTTGAGCAAAGTGAGTATGTATATATGGGGTCAATACATTTGTTACAATGGAATAACTGCAATAGAACACAAATTCAATGACGTCATAAGACCATTTTGATGACGTCATAGGTCAACATAGGCCACTATATGTGTGCCAAGTTTCAAATTTTCGTAGGCTTGCCCTTTCGGAAGAGATGCGTGGAAGCAACCAGTTGACTAGTGAAACAAAAAAAAGAAAAAAATTTAAAAAAAAGAACAAAAACCTTCACAATTGCTGATAAAGTAATAACTTCTTGGGACTACGTCCCAAGTGTAAAATTTGTGAAATAAGGAAAAGGGGAGCTGTAAAATTACAGCTCTGATACCTTTCATAGCGCCTTGGTCCATCACAAGAAGTGAGTCCTGTTTGTATTTGTTATAAAACATAAGGTTAGGCTGAACCTGTAGTTGGAGTGATATATTCCTGATATGATATAAAATTTCCAGTAGAGAGTACATTCCTGTTTTCGTGGTACTGCAATCCCCAAACACTAGTTCTTGAAAGAGATATAAAGTTCTCAATAAATTAACAGTACAGTCAGATGCTGTCACGACTTTTCTCTTTAAACTCTGAACCTTCGACTACACGGTATGTCAACGAATTGTCAATAGAGTCTAGTTCTAACCTCATCATAAATAACAGAGGTTGTTCAGAAACGTGTCATTACACATACTCTATAACTAACTCAGAAATGCGATGCGTCAGTGTTACGTTGTGCCTTTGCGTATTGCTACACAAAAGAGTAATCACCAATACCTTTTTATCGACAGTTATTTATATAAGAAAATCAACTTTTACATTAAAAATGATAAGTTTAGCTCCCTTCAGCTTTCAGGCATGCGCTACTTGAATGCAGCGAATTGTTGCAAGTACCTTCAGTATCGTTAAACATTTTTTCTGTATTAGGTCCAATAGTATTGAAAAAAGAATACGTCATTTCCCTTCTTCGCCTGCTAGAGCCAAGAAGTTTTCTTTTGGTAAGATCCACCAAGCCTTTCACCATGTCTGATATTGACGGTAAGTTGAGTGTAAATCCATAACGTTTAGTGGGACCATCAAACCAAGATATCCCTATATATGCGCTGATGCGGCCCTTTTCAACAAGTCCCAGTTTCGCACTGTATAATAATGAAATGTGTTTAGCACATTTTTTGTGTCATTGCGAGTATAACTAAAAAACAAAAAAGGGTAAAAAACTATTGTTGTTGAATTTAGCGATCATGTTAGATAACATACTATAAAGTTTCTTCCTCAGCATCATTACACTAATATTTTTATGTCACGTTACGTTTTGTTTTAATGGCGGGGTTTTTAAAGGCAAAAGTAATCAAATTATAACATTTTCAGCCAAACTTCGATCTTAAACATGATTAAGCTTTACATTACTTGAAAGAAATTTCTTTGATGTCAAAAATTCCACCAAGAGCAACTTTTAATATGGCCTTTGAGATCTGAAATTTAAAAAAATTCAATATGCTGTGGGGCAATTTTGATTTTTCGTGGAATATGCTGTAGAATTCACATTACTTAACACCAAAATAAAAAACCAAAGCGGAGATTGAGTCCGAGTGCTTTAAAATTAGGAATGAATTGCATAGGAATGAATTTTGCTATACCAATTTGTATTTGGCTAACAGTGCACGTTTCTCATTGTGATAAGTAATCCATATGCTTCATATTATCATTTAAAGTTTCAAAATACAGCGCCTTATTAAGGGCGCTATAATTTAAAAATAATGATGATATACAGTTATACAATGTTTTGAAATCAGTAACCTTTTCTTGTGCTTCTTTTAGTGTTAAAAAGCAAAACTCGTTATTTTCCCTTATATTTTTAGAAACATTTAAGTGTTCTCAAAATTTGGGAGAAGTCTTCCGATACCTCGACTCCAAAGCGATTGACGTATTTTACACCTTCTAAAAAGCCTATAGCTGCATCGAGAAGTAGCCTGCACAGAAGAATATATAAAACGGCACTAAGATTAATGTATCTGATATCAAAGAGCGCATTAAAATCATGTTCTAAACCCAAACAACAGACAAAATATACACGCTCCATTTGGTTGAATTGAGTTTCAAACCTCTCTTACTGTATCATAATTGAAGCAGCCGAAACTAAAACAATATGTGTTTCATCTAATGCTGTGAAGCGTTGGATTTATATTACATCCAAAATGCCTGATTGATTTTCGTAGCAGATTTATATACAGTAACGTAGGACATTGACTCGTGCCATATAAAACCAATTACATGAGAATAGAAGAAAGTTCACTTATGAGCCTGTCTTTGGTGCTAGTGTTTCACAGTTAATTGATAGATAGCTAAAAGCTTAAAACTTGCGTTCGGTGCAGTTGTTAATGCTGTTTAAATAGAAATTAGCCAAATCTATGGTCATAAAACAGATGTCACCTTTTCAGAAGTGACAAGGAAGCTGTATATTCAAAACAAGTTTTGCAGAGGTTAAGGAAAAGAATATACAGAATGTCCTAAACTTGGCGATAACATAGCACCTTGTGTTGTTATATCTTAAAAACAAGGCTACCGGACGGTTTCTCTGTATTTTGTAGAAATCGGAGCCCTGCAACTAGTCATTAAATGGAAACATTAAGCACTGCAAAAAGACAACACCATAAAGGTGGACAAAAAAATCTGTTCGGTTCCGAACAGAAATTGAAGGTTAAGAGGAAGCTCATAGACGCGCATAGATGTGTTTAATGGGAAACGCTTGAACTTGCTTTATCCATATTTAGACTTAAATATGACATTTTTGAGATACACAACAGATTTTTAACAGCAACTTTGGAATGAATCACGATTGAACACGGTTTTGTCGCTGGGCGTAAACTGCCCTGCCTAAACACTGTTGGGTACAATTTCGTGATACATTGCGAAATATGACATATATCAATCACATATGTTAACAGGCAACCCTCTACTAGTGCGTCAGGAATGGTATACGGAGGACCATATTTTAATAGGCGGTATCGTTTCAGAGCTGACGCTTTAAAGCGACTGCTTGATAAAGCACAGTCAAGCAAAATAATCCTGTTAAAAGAAATGAATCGGCATCAGCATTTCTGGAATAGAATTATATCACTATTTTGTTGCGTTAGAATGTACACTGTTTTACTACACACGAGATTTTAGCTTCTACAGTACTTTTCTAATGATATAGTTTATAAAATTATCCACAGTGCAATTTTATTTAGCATATGCATACTTCACCTCAAACAAGCTGCTTAACTAAGCAAGAGGGGAAGACTTACTGACTTTTGTCAACAACAAAAATGGCAGCATCGAGCGCCCACTTTGCCACATTGACAAGGTGCCTGCTTTCCGCTACGAGCACTTCAGCTGCTTTGAGAACTCCTTGGGCCACATACACTGCGCCTCGAGCCACCTGTAACACGCCTTTCGCTGCATCCAGAGCCCCGACTGCCACGTATAGAGCCCCTTTAGCTATATTTACGCCTTGTTCGGCAACCTGTTGTGAAATTCCACCAAGGATATTTGCACTACCTTGCATTGTCAAGCAGTTTTTATCTAAAGTTTATACTTCTGAATGACTTTTTGTTGTTTCGTGGCCGAATTAAAATGGGTCATTTGTTCATTTATTCACATTTGTTCATTTATAGCATGTGGTCAAATAGATTGATGGTTAAGTAACCTACACCCGAAGCGACTATTTTAACCATTTTTGTGTGCTTCCTTATGCCTCCTTATGGCCAAAATTGCCAGAATTCAAGCTCCAATAATTATGAATATTCTGTAGGAATAAAAGAAATTGAAAATTTGAAAACACTTACCCAAAAAGCAGCTTGGCAGATAGCTCGTGCTAGTTTTATTCCCCCGTACCATGGCCATTTCCAAACCTCGTACCATCCTTGAAAAAAATAAAGTAAAAATACTCGTAATGATCACAATAAATTAAATACACGTCTGATTTAGTAATATAATTAAAAGAGGAGTCAATAAATTTTACCTTGTCCAAGAACAGCATTAATTAAAAGACTTGCAGTCAGATAATGATCCAAACGAAGCAATTAATTGTTTGCTCTCAGACTAAAAATACAATACTACAGTTTATCTGGCATATAAAAATAAAGATACTTGGTCTGGACGGTTCGGCAGGACAACTCTCCCGGCTTTTTCGTCTGAGATATGATATAGCGTCATCAAGTTTATATTGCTGTTGTCTCACTTTATTCTGAGCGCTACTTAGTCTAGATTTTGCGTGATTTAGTCCAGCATGAGCATTATTGAGCTTGCGGCGAGCATCTTTGATTTTATTTGAAGCATCTAAAAATTTTTGTTTCGAGGTTTCTACGTCCTTCTTGGCATTTTCTAAGGTCCTTTTTGCGTCGTTCCATTTTGGTCGTGCACTATCAATCTTCTCTGGTATAATAAAGAAAACACACTACAGTGTTAATACAGTTAATCCGAAGTATCAGTACCTTTTTTTAAAGAGAGAGCTTGCCATTTTGAACACTGGTAATTATTTTATGACAATTTTAACACTAGGGAAAGCTTGTTTATAGTTACAAACCCAACTTTTAATAGTCAAATTGGTAAAAATAACACTGTCCGATGTTAAAAATAATAGTTCTACTGTGTTTAAATTACTCAGTCTTTATCTCTTATTAAGACTTTAATTTGAGTGCATATTGTGAAGAGTTGTTGTGCTGGCTTTGGTTGTAATATTTTTCTCTTTGGATCTACATATATTGTAAAAGCCTATTGTGAATTTAGCCTTATTTATTACTGAATTTTCAGCCTGTGTTTGTATCCCATAATGTGTTAGATTTTTATTGTATAAGCCATTACTTACCTTGCGCTGCACTTATTGCACGATCTGCAGTTTTAGCATACGAATCCAGTGCTCTGAGGGCCCCTTCTCTCAAGACCCGAAACAGCTCCTGCTGCATGTACACTTCCACCTCAAAACCCGCTGTTTGTATGTTACTGTATGAGGTTCTCACCAATAAGTGGGCGTGAAACAAACCCCAAATGCTGCCTTCGAGACAAACAGAAGTTCCAGTAGCGTTCATTGTTATATTCGCAAGAGCACGAACACCAAGAACAGAGATATATCCCTCAATGAGAACCGCAGGTGGTCTCGGTGGAAGCCACGACAAATCAACGAGAAGTCTGGGACCTTCTGTCTTCGATCTTCCACCCACATCAATCAAGCCTTTCGCTATTTTGAAAGGTCTAACAGACACGTCGATCAAAATTTCGTTTGTGCTTACTTTTATTAAACATGAAGTCGTGAACCAGAGAATGCTAATCGTACCATTTAAACGAAATCCGCTTGGTATTACCACGCCGTTTTGCAAAACAATTCCCAAGGGTGAGAAAGATATCGTAAGACCTTCGGGAAAACCGGTGTCGGCTATAAATTTGGGCAATTGATGGAAATCAAAAGCCTCTAGCATGCTTGCGAGTGTCAATTTACTGACTGAACAATAGAAAAAATTACTCCCTGGATTCGTACTTATTCCAATATAGCCCGCCATTTCTATAGGTATTGCGCTTTCTCGGTCCAATAATCCGAATCTGATCTTGGCACCGCATGCTAAGTATGAAAGTGCTATAGGAGATGGTCCTATTGCGGCTTCAAATAGTATGTCGCCAATTTCTACCACATTCACGGCGGGTATTAATGGAAAGAAACCCTTTGCCGATAATGTAATAAACAATCCGTCGAACCCAATTCCTATAGTACCTCTCAGTATCATGGAAGGGTTTTTCAATTCTAAGGCGCAAGTGAAGCCAATGGAGACCAAACTTCCTTGCATTTCAAGTTGTAGACCAACGTTGGTCAGATAAATTCCTTGTAATATCATAATCCTGGTATTTTCAAGGGCTGCAATTAAAGACAGAAGTAGTGGGTTAAAAGATACAGTGCCTTGAACAATGACGGATTCACCAGCTCCAAGAATGTTTTGTGTTAATTTACAGAAGGAGTCTTCACATTTTTGGGGAACAGTTAGCAAAATAGCCAGTGTTGTTCCTCTCTTTATAACTAGAGATGACAGGCCCGGGGATTGAAACTTTTCAAAAGCATATTTACTCCCCAATTGACCAATGTCATTGGAAGCTGCCACAATGCAAAATCGAGTCTTGTTCAGCATTGCAACACCTGGCATTTTGAAGATATCGTCTGCACCAATTTTCTTTATTCCTTTTTCAAATGTGGTTACAATTCCAAATGCAAATCTGCCTTTCCCACCGATTTTACTGTACAGGACCTCTGTTGTAAAACCAAACCATTCCCCTACCATAACGCCGCCTGATGCCTGAATAACATACTCCTTTTGAAGAAAAACCCGTATATATGGATCACCAATCACCAGATTATCAAGACCAACTTTTCCGATTAATTCCGTAAGATCAGTTGAGGGCTTCTGAGATGAGAAAGCAGATAAGATATCTTGTGTGGAAAGCATAACGGGCGAGGACATTTCAGCAATAAAGCCATGAGCAGGCAGTTTACTTATCTTTGTATTAAGGACTAAATTGATACTACTTATATTCCATGTGCCCTCAGCTTCAAACACAACTTGGCCAGAGCTCATTGGCTGATGTGGCATTCCATTCTGATCGAGATTGGACATAGACTGGGTTCCAATAGAAAACATTGCCATTGGTTTTTCAATGATGAATACGTCTTTTATCAATGCAATGCGGTCAGGCAAACCCACTGGGAAGGATAATAAATGAGTTTCGGTGTCGTATTTCAGTCCTTCCAGAGATTGAGCTAAGATGTTTGCTAAGTCGAATCCTGGAGGTAACAGTATTCCAGTAGCATCCAGAACCAAATTCAGAATATCTCGTGCAAATGGTTTCACTGACCCTATTACTTTTAATTCAAAAAAACCTTTCCAAATACCCACATAAAATGTAATTGGCGCAACATTTTTAATCAAAACTGTCTCAAATATTAAATTTAATCCCTTATTCACGTGAAAAAGTTGTCGAAGAATTTTTACATCGAATGGTATTATAGGATATGATACATATGCCGAAGAAAAAATGACACCTGCGTTTGGAAAGCGTATGCTGCCAATAATCGGAATGCTTGAGATATCATGGTTTGATATTTGTTGGATCACTGGTGCTAGATAGAGATTTGCGATTGACATTGCTAGTGAAACTGCCAAGGGTCCACCACTGACCTTAGCTATGGAAATATGGAATCGAACAGCGCCTAAAGACCGAACACTAGCAGTCACTCCCAGAGTTGTTCCGTGGCCAAATTCAGTAAATCTGGAAGCAAGGGAGATATTGGAAAACTCCAACTTATCGAGATTTATGGATTGGAATGCAGCTTTAACCTTATCCGCTGGTATGAACGATCCTGAGCAGGCTGATACAATATTGTCGAGACTGACACTGTCCAAAGTCAGTGTCCCAGCTACTTCAAACCCGCCGTTCACTTTAGCTATTGCTATACGAAATCTGAGATCACCCAACCTCCAGTCACCGGCAAGACGCACGTCATAGATGCGGGTGGGCCAAAACACAACAGCATCCAGAGATAAAGCTTCAAGCGAAAAGAACGATGGAATTATTTCTATTTTTTCCTCGTAAACCGCGCGAAATTCCATGACCTCTTCACAAATGTCAATGGAAGCATGGCTAATTTTAATCTTGTCAAGCACTTTGGGTAGCTGTCCATAGAATTCTATATTAAGCCCTTTTAAGAAGTAGTTTAAAACATCTTCTATATTTGCACAAAGGGGAGGTTTGCTGTGCAGCGTTAAGGCACATATATCTAAGGACAGCATTATATCACAGTCTGTGTGATGAATCGTCATATTTTCCATGGGATCTGTATCAAATGGAAAGTTTTCTCGTGGATTCCAAATTGGTTCGACTTCCCTGCTAATTCTGTGATGCTGTGCCGTTTCGGTTACGTTTGTTTCCATTTTGTATCCATTATGGATCATGAAATCCATACCGCCCATGCCTGGGTCGGCCACTTCGGACACGTGTGGTATACGAACCATTTCTATTATTTGATCGGCTGAAAGCAAAATCAGAATATCGTTGACAGTTTTTTTGCCGGTAGAAATAATCCGCATCGTTTCATAAAAGGTGTATCGAAATTACTCGCCTGTTGAATCAAATGAGACACCATGCAAGTTCACGAATTCAGATTATCAGTAAACTAACAGATTCAATGCGGCACTGTTTGAAATGATTTGAAATCATGAATTGTTACATGACTTGGTTAAATACTGTAATCGTGAATACTGTAATCTGATAAGTCATTTCCCTGCTCAGTATTTTATTCAATGTTGACCGAGACACCAACATTGATAGATATTTTGTTAAAATACCAATTAAATCTCATCGCTAACCTTTTGCTTAACCTTATTTGGAGTCAACACAGATGCTATTAACTAGAGTGATATGAAGACGCGTGACTTACTCATACATGAAGTGCCATCTGCATACAGTGTAAAACCTTCCGGGCAATCACACGTGAACGATCCCGGCGTGTTTCTACACATTCCCGCGCACATCAGCATGGGCATTTCACATTCGTCAACATCTACAATAAAGCTACGACACTAACAATCTGTGCTTGCTACAGTGGAACCCTGGAAATAGAACCGCCAGCGCGTTTGAAGTCAAGTGGTTGGATTTTCGGGCTGGTTCTATTTATGGAATTCTTCATACTCAAAGGCAACCACAGACAGTTGTCCAAATCCCATCGTACCCTTCTCTTTACCCTAATTGTCTATCAAAAGAGTGCTGGACTTGGTTATGCCCGCAAATCTTAAACGCAGTAATACCCAGTTCATTAGAATTAGTATTATGTTCACACTGGCTCCGTGGACTATCAATATGCATGTTGAACACAAAGTTATTAAAAGCTTCAACTTTGTTTTATGTCTTTTTTATCACTAAAATATGCTATTTCAGAGCTCCATGAGCTATTAGTATGTATGTTGAACACAAAGTTATTAAAAGCGTCAACTTTGTTTTAATTTTTGCCTAAAATAGGCTATTTCAGAGGTCATATTTTAACGAAGAGATTTAAGTCGATCTTTATCAAGCATAAGCCTAGAAATTTACTAGACTCATTTATTTTTGTGTCGATGTGAAGTTTTATTTAGTAGAGGAAGGGATGGGTTAGTGATGCCTAGATTCGAATAAGTACCCGTGTCGCAAAACTCTCCCTTCCAGCCCTTGTCGCAGATGCATGTTGAGTTGTCGCATACACCCCCATTTTGGCACCACCACGTGCCACAGATAGCTGCGAAAACAAAAACAGGCCCTTGCATATTTCTTTTATTGTGAGTTCAGGTTCTGCTTATTTTTTTTTTTGTTTTTGTTTGTTTTTTTTTGTTTGTTTTTTTTTCTTTAAAAAAGATAGTAAGTTATAAAAGCCAAAAGAAAGTCGATCCGGCGAGGCCTAAAACGCTACATGTGAAAAAAAAAATCAGTTGACAAATAAAATTAAAAGACAATATAGTCAATAAATTAGGTCAAGATGGTTTTATACAGTTTAACTGAGTCCATTTATTCATATTAACAAATACTATCAAAATTCATTCACACGAAAAAAAGTTCGAGGGGTGTTAAATATACTGGAGGGGAGGAAGATAGCCTAATATGGCTTCCCCCCTGTACTGGAGGGGGGTAGATGGACTGTTACACCGGTAATAAGTCACCCTCCCAATTTGATATACCCGGTAAAAAGTCATCCACCTCCACCGCCCTCTCAATTTAACTGTTTAAATTGTATTTTTAGAACCGGTTAACAATGATAAATCATGACCCACTAACAATAACGTGTCATAAGGATGGAGCGTGTTTCGTTAGAATTTAGATTTTCAATCACCAACACGCCATTACATTCCTTGGAATATACAACAACAAAAAGTTTACATGGGGTTGGGGAGGAGGTAGGGAGGCTTTTGACCAAGTGTGTAAAATTGGGGGGTATCATCGCATAGGCTTTACAGAGGGGGCTTTTCAACTACAGCCTACTCAGCCAAATTGCAAGAATGACTCCAACAATAACAGCTACGACAAAAGCCACGGTGAACGAGATGCAAACACAGCGTCTGGTCAGCACAGCCTTGCCGTTGTCAATCCGAATTGTATCCTGATCTTCAAAATCCTGAAATGACGTTATTTCACTTATTCATTATCGACCCCACAATATATATACGTCAAATATTTATATTTCGACCTCGAAGCTACAAATAGCCACAAAGTTTGGTTTGACCTCATTTCAAGTAAAACTGCTGCTTCACTCCCATCCTAATAATCCTCATCCTATGGTATTCATCATGCAGATGACCAACTATAGTGGTCAAGTGAGCTGTGTCTTTCTGAAATTTGTAAGGTTTCAAAATAATCCACTGGCCATATGTTGATCCAGAGTAGACACAGTTTGAATAAAATTGGGATAATTTAATTTTTTTATTTTCCCTCTTGCAGCCATCTTGCATCAGCAGAACAGATCGTGAGTTCCAGTGTGAGGTGCTCTGTACTTGCGAAAGCTCCCTTCACCCCAGATAACAATAATAATAATAATAATAATAATAATAATAATAATAATAATAATAATAATAGTAATAGTAATAGTAATAAAATAATAATAATAATAATAATAATAAAAATAATAATAATAAAAATAACATCAAATAAATAAAATGATTATAATTTAAAGACAAAGATAACGAAGTTAACTTGTCATGCTTGATATTTAAACTGATGAGTATCTAAATGCAACACATTATATACGCTTCTTTAGATGTTTTTTACATTATGACAGCATATTACCATCGATTCAGCAGGAGCACGTTTTCTGGCGACGTTCACAGATTGGGTATCCTGTATTCAAATTGAATATTTAGGAAATGAACCAAAATATTTGCTCAGAATTGCCTAAAATTTCCACTTCAAATTAATGGAGTTGACTTTATGAGATTAACTGGACCGTGTTCTGTATCTTCTAAAAGAATATGTACGCTCTTTGTTTTGTTGATACATTATGACTAATGAAGTGGCAAAACATGTACACTGCTACAAATGGAGAGAAAGATACATTTGGAAAATGTTTGGCCATCTCATAAAAGACGAACACTAAATCGTTGAAAGTATAATAAGTAGATCAGAGCTGAGTAATTATTCGGTGCATAAGTTGTAAACTGATAGAGTGCTTTGGCAGTACTTGAAGTGTCATCAGTCATATACCATCTTCTAGCGGAAGCAAAAACAAACGTCGTTGTCACTTGCTCGAACTTGATTCAAAGTTCTTTTTTTCGTTAATCGCTAATTAGAAGCAATTTTGTTTGAACTTTTTAAAGTAGTAATGCAATTTTGATCAGGTTAACTCACCTGCTTCACCATTAGAGAATCTGTGGCTTCTTCATTTGCCTCAGAGTATAAGTCATCCGTTTCAGTGTACGGCTGTGCCAAAACAGTACTTTGACCTGCATAAGAAATGTAGGCTGTACAAAGAAGTAAAAGAAATGTGTAGTTCCAGTCATCTTGTTTCCATTACGGTTTACGTTATTTCAGACGTGAAATAGTTTAAACCATGAAAGAGGAGAGTAATACAGTAGTTATGTCAGGGAAGACATATGTTTTAGCCAATATTTGGCATTGAGCCAAATGCTGTGCCGTTGTCCCTTCATGGCTCCGTAGCGGCTCTGGATATAGAACTGCACAGAACAGCCTCTTTTTGTTTTGTGCGGCATGTAATTTGGTTAAATTATGGCATTAAATGCGGGTTATTACCCCCCTCCCCCCACTACTCTGAAAGGGGACTATAGGTTTGAGCGTTGTCAATCTGTCTGTCCGTCCTTTTGTTCGTCTGTTCATTGCCTTTTGTTACTCTCACACTCGTGATCTGTTTTCTACGGTATTTGATGCACGATACTTTATATTGATCTTGAAACAATTTCAAGGTCAAAATGACCGCCATCTTGGATTTTTAATTACGGTTAGGGGCTGTTCTACCTACAGCGGCATCTTTTGGCAAAGAAATGCCTGCCCGTTACCGTCAGACTCGATTGGAGTTGTCTGATAGTGACGCAACAGATCCTCCAGACTCCTGTATGTTGTTTGCGTGCTCTTGAATACATACTCGTCCTCTGCGTTCTTCCGTATGACAAAATGCTGAACTCCATTCCTAGTCCTGCAACAATAGCGCGCCGCGTGTAGGGCAGTATTCAAGAGATTTGTGGTAAGTTCACTTTTCAAAGAGTTCCAAACTGAAAAGTGATATTTTGCAAGTTATAAATTTATTTCCAGTAAAAACAAGTGAGTTTATTACCTATCTGAAAAGATAGTAACCCCGTCCCCCCACCATACCCGTGAGGTGCTGTTTTTCTTCGTACAGAATCTTGCATTCGGTAACTAAACTACACTCACCGTACAGAAAGTGCGTAAGAGTTGACTCCAGATGACTTATCTCGTAGAAGAAACGTTCCGGGATCAGTGTTGAACAAGATCTCTTCCGCTTCATGTCGTCGCATAGCCCCATGGTACCAATTTCTCAAAAGAAATCAATCCAGAAAATAATAATAATAAAATAAATATATAAACTAATGTTAAAAACCAATGCTGACAAATTAATGCTAATTTGTACCTTCCCCCTTTTTTTTAGCCCAGGGTGTCTTTGGCCACACGAGCTATACTCATCGTGTGGGGCCTGTGTCGTCCGTCTATCTGTCCGTCCGTCTGTAAACTTTTGTTTTTGACTACTCCTCTTTCAGTTTTCATCCGATCGCAGTGAAATTTTGGTGACCTCGTGACGCCATTCAAGGTCACGACTTGATTTTGACCTCTGTTGTGACCAATTCCCATCAGCCTCGAAACTTGTGTGTTTGTGTACATGAATCGTTCAAAACAAAAATACTGATGCGTTTCGTTTGTTTACATTTTTAACAGTTATACATGTTTGGGTCAGTTTATTTTCGCATGAAACTGTGAAGAAAAAACACACGAAGAAAGGCTACCCAAATAACATCTTAATTGTAAAGATATGAATGTTTTTTATTCATGGCTTCATATAAAAATTGTTGTTTAGGAAACGTGTTTGTTAGGTGTTTGTTTAGGAAACGTTGAATGTTCTCAGTCACAGTGCTGATAACTTTGGTTCAATGATAACTGAGCGATTCGTATCATTTTATTTTATTTGAAAAGATTTTAAGGAGTCGTGATATGAAATAGTTGCATTAGAAACTTAAACAAGAATAAAAAAATTAGTGTTCATCCTTTAGTGCGTGTTTTAATCTTACTTGCTTTTTCTTCTTTATAAATTTGTATATTAACACAGAAAAGAAAATAGAAAAGAATCGAAATAGTCCTTCCTAATATCAAAGTGGCCTGCGCCCTCCTAAAATGGTTCTGCTACATAATTTTCAGTCTAGTGATGCCATCTGTTGATAACCATTGCTGACCCAATGATATCATTATTTCATTTCGAGCCAAATTTTGTGAGTGACGTCTTTAAACGAATACGGTAAATATAAAACAGCTTTGGTCCAGGGCAATGATATCATTCTAACAAACGAATCTTAATCTATTCTTTTACACACATTATCTTTGTTTGATGAAAAATATCAAATTTCATTGACATGTGTTTTCTCACTAAACTCCACACGACTGATATCATTCGTTCAAGTTTTTATTCAATACATTCGCATCAGTTTTCAAACAGAGCTACTCGTTCATTTCGTTTTTTGTTGTGTTGATAGCTTCGGTTATCATTTCACAGCTAGTCGGTTTGTTTACACTGATAGATTTCGCTCTGCTGATACTTGTTTGGATCAATGATTGATTTAAAACAATCACTTGACCGAATGATATCATTCGTTCAGGAAAATTGACCCAATGATATCATTGGGTCAATGATAGGAATTGGTTGCAACACCCTCTTCTGGTTCTTTTTGTTTTGCATTTGTATGTAGGTTGAGTTTAAGCGATGGCCGCAAGAAATACGGGGTCCATAAATAGAAGCAATGTGATTGGCTGGAAACGGTCACGTAGTAAGTCCATGGCTGCCAAAGAATGGCGTGTGTATAGCTTAAAGCAAACGGTGAGAAATATTCAGCGGTACCAGGACAAGTGCCGCGGGAGAAGTGCCCCGGGGACAAGCGCCACGGGGACAAGCGCGGCGGAGAACAAGCGCCGCGGGGACCAACATTTTTAGTCAATAAAAAAGAAACAAAACAGTTATTCACTGAATTGCTTTCGAGTTAGGTGCAATTAATGTTTGCCATTAATTATTCTCTCCGGTGTGTAATGGATTAACTTCTGAAGTGTACAGTTATTGTTGTTGATTGCTTTTGTGTAAAGTGCAATTACTCACTGTTGGATTTACTTGGAAAAAAGTGTAAAACCACAGGTGGCAATGACTGTGACTCTACACTTAAACGGGACCCACGTTAACGTTAAACACTGATGTTGTTGTGGTAAATGATATTGTGGTAAATGTCACAAGAAAATAAGGTGAAAATGAACATCTGAGTAGCCAAAACTGCCAAATAAAGTTTACGGTGACAAATGTATTTTATTTCTTTTCTAAATAAAATTTTTCAAAATTTGAATTGGTCCCCGCGGCACTTGTCCTATCGCGGTCCTTGTCTCCGCGGTCCTTGTCCCCGCGGCACTTGTCCCAGACCCGTATTCAGCAAGTAACATTGACGCATCGGTAAACAAATTATCAATAATTAGAGTTTTACATCAGGCTTGGGGTTTTATCCAGACACGATCTCCAAAACTATGAGGCCAAAGGCTTATAGTACTTTTCAACCTAGAAATTATTCATTGTTTTTGAAATTGCCCAAAAATTGACGCTTTGTTAAATATTGATCAAAAATTAAACATTTTGCATGGGGATTTGACGTTCTTGTTCCTTCTCTTTTTTCTTCTCTTGTTTTATGGTTTCCAAACAAATCCTCCTATACTGTTTAAAGGAGGAAGACGAAATTTGGCAGACGTGTAGAGGATGACAAGGTCACGGTGAATCCGCATTTTTTTACCTCAACGGTCAAGGTCATGGTCAGATTGAAGTCGGAGTTATTTTTGCTACAAAATGGTTTCCAGAAAACTTCTACTAGCCTTTAAGTCGGCGGAGCTTCATATTTAGTACACTTACAGACAATCAGAAGCTCTCGGCGAAACCGCAAATATTTTTGACCTTAACTTCAAATGTGGAAAACAAAATGTCGTCAAAATATTTTTCAAGATGCCATATGTCATGGAAACTGGCTAGGAAAATCCTAGTTTGAATACATAAACGTATTCAATAAGGTGGTAACCCTGCATCCTGAATCTTGACCTTGAGGATCAAAGTCAAATTCACATGACCTCATGCACCGTTAACGATAGAAAGACTTATCTCAAAACGCTTAGAGATTTCGAGCTCATTTTCGACCCTTTGGACCTATAACAGGTACCACTGTGACCTTGACCTCGGTCACGGACAAGGCCAAAAACCATGAAGTTGGTCATTTTCTCGAAAACGGTAAAAGATGGAGAGATTTTGAGCTCATTTCGACTCTTTGGGCCTAAACGAATGTGCATAAGAGTTGCTTCGGCGATCTTGACCTCGGACACAGTTGGGGTCAGAAACCGGAGATTGGCCATTGTCTGAAAACAGTTAGAGACAGAGCAATTTTAGGCTCATTTTTAACCCTTTTTGCCAAAACGACGACAACGAAAGGGTACCGGGATGGAACGTATGCATTAAATTGCATTTGTAAACCTTTTAACTAGATCATAGAGGATTTTTTATGTACAGTAGCTTTTATCAATGGATCACATGAGATGAGTTGTAAGCGTTGTGGAACTGCAATTGTAGCTCCATTCAACATCATAGCGAACTGGCTTAGCTTTTAACTACAGATCACAGAACTGTATTAGTTTGTTGTTCGTTAATGAAAATCTTTAAAATGAAAATTGGAAAAAAATGATGGTATGGGGGGTATTGGCACGGGGTGGGGTATGGTCCTAGGGGGGGGAAGGGGTTTGGTCAGGGGGGTATTGCCGGGCGGTATCATCCGGGGTATTGTCCTAGACCTCAGTCCAACGATTCTGGATAGTGCACTGATGTACCGCGTTTACTGCTTTGCCGCGAGCACTTTACCCATGGCGACTTTACCCGCGGAGGAATATAACCGCGGTAGGAATTTACCCGACCTGGGAATTTACCCGCAGTAGGACATTACCCGCGGGTGAAATAAACGAAACAAAAAACACTGTCCTGGCTTATCACCGTTTTGACGCCGTTTTTTTTTTTTTTTGATCATTCATCCAACACAAATCCGTTTTGCGAGATTATGAAGTCTGACATTCAGATAAAGGTCAAGCATAATCTTTGGTTTTCCTCTAGCGGATGTCAAGTATTCCATTTTCAGGAATGTTTGATTTCATGGAATTGTTTGATCTGGATTTATACAAAATGGTCCTGGGAAATCCAACAGACTCTGCGCAAAAATCCATCATAGGCCAGATTCGAAAAAAAAAATAATCAACGAACTCAAATTTATCGATTACATATCAGTTGCAGGTGAATGGCGTAAATGTTCATCCACCACGCTCTGGTCGAAAAAAATAGTCACCGCACTCGGTCTTCTGCCCTTTGGTCGACAATCCATCACGCATTTACGGATTATGCTTTAATTGCAGTTAAACTGCATGGCAGCAAATATACCCCGCCCTTCAGATCACACCAATATAACCTGGTATGATTAAAAACAACCACAAACCGTATTTTCCTAACCGAGTATTCTCTGTCCCTCCCAGAACAAATCTACTCGAAGAAAAAGCTCGGATGATCCTAGCTTCCATCCCCGCGTTTTTGACAGTGTTCATTAATGAGTGTCCCCCGCCCCCCCCCCCTAGTTAAAGTTTCGTATACCTGAGAGATGAGGCAGCCATGTCCAGGGTAGCAGCTTCAACAACCAACTTCTGTCACTAAATACACAAACATTAGGATGTAAAATAAGTACTTACAATACGAGGAAAATCAAATTTATTTTCTAGTTTTTAAGAGTTAATGACAGATGAAAGTGTACCATGTGAAACATTTCCATGAAGAAATACAGAGGTCAACCCCGGGACAGAACCATCGCGCGAATAGGAACACCTCACAAATAGAACCCATCCGTTCTGTCGTGTTAGTGGTCTTATTTTCTGAGTTCCACTGTATCCGCGTTTTTGCAGGTGGGGGCGGGGGGGGGGGGGGGGTTATTGTATGCATGCGTATATTATGAACATATGCAACAACGAATAATTTTATTTGAACGGTATTAATTGATGCGATAAGGTTATAATATTCAATTATAATGCTGTTGACACAACTTTCACATAAACTCATATCCTCCCTTAAGGTAGGGATTAGTATATTTTGAGCCAACATGAAGTATTAATGACAAGCAATGAAATACCGGTTTTTAGGTCAACATTTTCTTTTCAATGTGTGATTGGCTGCATCTATCGGCTTTTGCCCTCGGTCAACATTGAAAAAATATTGACTTGGGAATGGACCAATCAGATAACAACATTTACCAAAGTCGCGTTACCATTAGCAGATATTGAATTATTTCGACTTAACATGAAGTGCTATTGAACAGTTGGAAAATGTTGACCCATCGACATTTAGGGGTCAGGTTCCGCTCGGAAAAGTGCCGCTGGACAACTGCCGTTGGCGGACAAGTGCCGCCGAAAACCCATATTGCCCCCAACAAAAAAGGAAACAACTCGAAATAGATCTATCACATATATTCACAGATGTTCCAGTCGAACTATCATCTACACAACTACTTGAAAAATGCTAGTTTCACTCTACTTTGGACGACAAAACACCACACGCACTGCATTGTTGGCCCGATTGCATTTTGCTTCCTTCTTGATTGTACCTTGTTATGATGGTTAATCCATCAGTGAAATCTTAATTACACCTTGTTAAGGAAGTTAATCCATCACAGGAATCTTAATTGCAATTCAACTGGAGGGTCAAGATTCCCACGACTGTCGTAACTGCACTTCATAAACTGTAATCAGCCATACAATGATCTGTGATTACCAATACAAAGGATCTGTGATCCTGAATAAAAGGAACTCTAATGGCTCGTTATGTTTGCAAAAAGTCAATCAAAAGGACTTCAATTGATGGGCAAGTTTTTTTTTATTTCGGCGGCATTTGTCCTAGCGGTACTTGTCCGCCAGCGGCAGTTGTCAGAGCGGCAGTTGTCAAAGCGGCACTTGTCCGAGTGGCACTTGTCCTGTACCCGGCATTTAGGTCAATATTTTCGTTACTGGTCAATATTATCTTTATGTTTACTCAAAATAAGTCGAGGTTTGTTTTGTTTCATGGCCTAACTGGCGTTCTGCGTGCAAATAACTGCAATAGCTCTCCATTTAGCGTTCCGGTTAACACTGAAAAAAATCATAGACTTGGTACTCGACCAATCAAATCAATTACAGAAAATGCAGTCAATGCAAAACAGTCTAGCTGTGCCTGTGAGAGGGACAATTGTATTTAAGCACTGTATGCCATAAACATAGAAGAGAAAGGTGTGTTTTTCGTTTTTTTTCTTTGGTTGCTATTGTTGCTATTGTTGTTGTTTTTGTTGTGTGTGTATGTTACTCAGTTTAGATGTGACAAAGCTACTTAGGTATTTCCTGTAACGATTTTATGCTGTATTGAAAGGCTATACACAACCCAGCGTTCTAATTCTTTGTTCACTTACCTAAATTACGATATTCCTAGAAGAAATGTCATTTAAAACATCGTCAATTTTTAAGCAATCACGTTGGTCCTAAGTGGGTGTTTTTAATCGATCACTTCAATTATTGTAGTGTATCTATTATCAATAATAGACATGCACAGCTTACAATTGCTTAAAAATAGTTTATGTTGATTTATAAATTGAAACGAAACTTCTTTCGCTTGAGTTCCGTTATTCAAATATAAACTGTGAAGAGTTCCCATATTAAGCGAATGTAAGTAAGAGTTCCAGTGGCTGTTTGCATGGCCTTGGCATAAGCAAAACAGTTGCGGTGATAGAAGGGGAGAGGGAGAGGGGAAATTTGGCCCAAGAAATAGAATCGACCAGAGAAAAATAAGAACTGGTTTATCTGTAAGGGGGGAATAATTACGAACAGGGGCCAGGGTACGGGACTAGCTTTCCAAGATTTTGCCACTGCAAATCGAGACGGGAGAAAACAGTGAAAAGTAGCACGAGATCAGTACTGCGAGGCTTAAATGATAAAGGAATGACGGCGTCATATTTCATGTCGTTTCGGGTCTGATAACCTGTTTGGTAATGTATTTGGACAAAACTGTACTTACCCGTACTCAACAGTGTTTTTCTTTAGTTAATATGCTCCTTTTTTTGGAAAGAAAAGGCCATGTGCAGAAAAAAAAGTCGTGATATTTAGGGAAATTTAAAAGGACGCATAGGCATATCTAAGTATTGGGGAGTGGGGGATGCCGCCTTTGTCCTCCGGTTCCAGTGCGCCTCATTTAAATGTAAAATCCGAGACTGTCTACAGTATTTAATTGGATTGTTTATGTGATATATGTTCCTATGGCTGTGCGTATTAAACTACGGCAGGAAGAAAAAATATTCCTGACTAGGCCGGTTGACGGGTGATCTTGTCTGATTACTTTTTTATAGAAAATTGAGATCTGACTGGAGCCAGTCGTTTTATTTATTTTTTGTTTCTGAAAGTTCCGATGGCCCAGTATAACCAAAGATATTGCTTCCTTTTTCTTTGTTTTTATAGCCCAAGCTTCTTGCAGAAGCAGGGACTATAGCTGTCGTTGAAAGTGTGTGCGTATGTGCGCTTGCAAGTTGAAAAATCGTATCTTCTCACAGGATTTTAGTCTGAATGTCTTGATATTTTGGTTGATCGTAGCGGAAATAAGTACCTAACTGGCTATTACTTGTTTGGCAATTCGCCAAAAAAAATGGCGAAATTATTGGCCGCAAACCATATTTTTTCATTAAATCTTATCTATACATAGGAAAGTAATCTTACTGTCTGAAATTTTACGTGAAGGTAGCTACCTACTTGGCTATTACTTTTTTGGTGACTGGCCAAAAATTTGTGAGAATTTTGTTCAAAAACCAACAAATTTTCAGTAAAATCTTAACTGACTACTGAAAAATAGTCTTACTGTGTTTAGATTTAAAGTGAGGGTTGCAGGAGATACTACCTACCCTGCTATTACTTTTTTGGTGATGTTGCCAAAAATTGGCGCAAATAGTGACGAAAAAACTTTTTCCCGCGAAATCTTAACTATATATTTCCAGAAAAGTAATGTTACTGTCTTGAAATTTTAAGTGAAGGTAGCAGGAATTACTATCTATTACTTTTTTTTAGTAATTGGTCAGTAATTGGCGAACAGCTTAGCTAAAAAACAGTAAAATATTATCAAACTGACGAAAATTATCTTACTGTGTTGAAATTTAAAGTGAAGGTAGCCGGAGTTACTACCTACCTGTTACTTTTTTGGTGATAGACCAAAAATTCGCGAATCTTTGCCAAAAAAAAAACAAACAAACAAAACATTTTCAGTAAAATCTTAAGCAACTGCTGGAAAATAGTGCTGCTGTCTTCTATACTATAAGAAGAAACTATAAGTAACTGTAGCAGGCATTATCACCTACGTGGCTGTTGCTTTTCGTTGGAGATTGGCCAAAAAATTGGCGAAAAGTTTGGCGATAAACCAAAAAAATTTTCAGTAAAAGCTTGACGAACTCAAGCTAAATAGTCTTTCTGTCTTTAAATTTTAACGAAGGGTAGCAGGTTTTACTACCTATTTGGCTGATACAATTTGTGGTGATGAGCCAAAAACTCGGGAAACTTTTAACGAAAAACTATAGAAAAAAAATCAGTAGATTCTTCCCTAACTCCAGGAAAATAGTCGAACTGTCTTGAAATTATAAGTGACTAAGGAGAATATTATCTAACTATTAGTTTTTTTGTGAAATTTTTTCGAAAACCAAAAAAAAAAAAAAAAAACAATTCAGTAAAATTTAGTCGAATTCTAGGAAAGGGGCCTCATTGCCGTGTAATTTTAGGTAACAGCAGCACACATTACTACCTAAGTGGCCATTACATTTTTGGCAATTTGCCCCAACTTGGCGGAAATATTGGCCAAAATTTTGTGTAAAACGTACCTACTTTTTTATTGAAAATTGCTCGATTTTGGTAGGGTGTATTGCTGTTCACTTCTCTGTTGCATGTTTTGTCGATTGGCCAAAAATTGGTGATAAAAACAAAAAAAATCAATAAAATGTCAACGAACTCCAGGGAAATAACCTCATTGACTTGTTATTTTAAGTCACAGTAGCACACAGTACTGTTTTTAAGGTAAGGTTGCATGCATTGTTTTCTACCTGGCTGTTACCTTTTTGGTGATTGGCCAAACAAATTGGCGACAGTTTTGGCGAAAAAACAAAGAAATTCAGTAAAATCTTAACGAACCCCTGAAAATTCCCTGTGTATTGATTGGCAGCTTTTTGTAATTTGCTTGTTGTTTCTCCCCATAAAGCTGCGTACACCTCTTCAAAAGCACGTACCACTAAGCTTTCCACCGGTGAGACTCAGTACCACCGCTTTGGTGGTCCTGGTGCACTTTTGTGGTACTGAGGAAGAAACTGGTTAAATGAATTTTATTTTAGCAAACTCGTTTATCTTGCTTATTGCCTAAGCGTCACCCCTCATACCCTACCCAACCCCCCCCTCCCCCCCCCCAGAGTAACAGACCCTCTCCATTTATTCATTTGCACTCTACCCCCCCCCCCCCCCCAAGAAAAAAAGCTAACACACACACATGCAAACACACACGCACAAAGTTCTAGAATTAATGTTCTAGAATTCAAATATTCTCTAATACATTTATCCGGGGAGAGTGCCCGGGCACTCACGTACCGAATGGTTACCATGCGTGTCTGTGACTTATTAAAACGACCCCTAAACGCGGACTGCTAATTTTAAAATAAGATTCCTTTTTAACCAAAAGCGGAAAAATAACCCCCTTTTGAGGACCGCGGCTGGCCTCAGAATTGTCCACTTGCTCCGCGTTTTGTTTTTGGATGCGCATGGAAACACCCATGTTACTAAGTGCCCCCCCCCCCGCCCCCACCCAACCAGGATTTTATTTATTGAAATAAAAGACAATTATTAGGAGGGATGCGGGGAAGCGCCAAGCACTCAGGGTAAAAAGAAATGTCCAGTTTTATTGTTGAAATGAATTTTCTACGTCCTGAGACATAAATATGTCATTTAAACTTAAAATTACATTTTCAGGTTCATTACTTTGAACATTGATAGCTAAAAGTAAAAAAGGACTTTTCTACGGGTAGTCGCGTAGAAAAGTCCTGTGCGTAAAAAATCCATGTGTAATTTTATTATTTAAATGATTTTTCTACGTCATTATTTCAACTTAAAAATCCATTTACAGGTATATTAGTTTTGAAGTTGATAGTTAAAAGAAAAAAAAGGATTTTTTTTACGGATTTGTGGCATAAAAATGTCCTGTGAGTCAGAAATTCATGTCTAGTTTTATTTTTGAAATGAGTTTTCTTCGCCTTTAAGGCGTAAAAATACCATTTCAACTTACAGATAGATTTACAAGTATAGTACCTTGAAAATGATAGCTCAAAAAGAAAAAAGGACGTTTTTACGGACTGATGGCGTAAAAATACCCTGTGCGTCAGAAATTCATGTCTAGTTTTCTGGTTGAAATGACTTTTTTACGCCCTTCAAGGCGTAAAAAATGCCCTTTTAGCTTACAGATAGACTTAAATATATCTTGCTTTAAGGCTTGAGAGTTAAAAGAAAAAGGGACTTTTTTCGGATAGTGGCGTAAAAAAGTCCTGTGCGTAAGAATTTCATGTCTAATTTTACTTTTGAAATGACTTTTCTACGCCTTTAAGGCGTAACAATGACTTTTCAATTGACAAATCCATTTTCTAGTATATTACCTTGAAAATGATAGTTAGAAGAGAAAAAAAGGACTTTTTTACGGATTAGTGGCGTAAAAATATCCTGTGCCTCAGAAATTCATGTCTAGTTTTATTATTGAAATGACACACTGTTTTTACGTAGGAAAGGCCTTTTTTACGGGCAAGACTGTATATTTTACCTGTGGGCGCATAATTTTAATGATTTTCTCTCCATATGCTGTTTCTTTGTTCCTTTTTCGATAGTGAGACACAATATCTAAAGCTGAATTCTATTGACGCAGGGAAAAATTACGATCCTAAGCGTGAGTTTTCCCTTTATAGCACCCGTAGAAAAGGCCTTTTCTATGCGCAGGACAATATTACAGACAGTGCGTTGACATGTAGATTTTACGGGCTTGGTCGTAGAAAAGGCTTTTTCTACGTAAAAAAATAGGCTGTTTTTACGCGCAGGGAAAATTTATGCAACAGCATATATCACCACCCAACTTGCTATTTATTTTGTTTGCCAATGCTCCAGAAATTGACGGAGATATTGGCCAAAAATCAATTTGCTGTTAAATGTATCTCGTAGAGTTTTCATAGAAACGTTCTAAAATTTTGATGAAGGTAGAATGCGTGCCCACCTGGCTGTTACTTGTTTGGCGATTTGCTAAAAAGTGGAGGAAATATTGGGGAAAACCAATTTGTTTTTCGTAAAATCTTAACCTTGAGCTTTTCAATGATTTTGATTTGAGGTAGAGTGCATAAGTTAACACTTGTATGTTACTTGTTTTTTGGCGATTCGTTAAAATTTGGTGGATATATTGTTAAATTTTATTCTAAATTTTAAATAACTCAAGCCATTCGCCAAAAATTGGTATAAAAAAAGATCAGTAAAATCTTAACGAACTGCAGGAAAATAGCTTCGTTCTCTTGAACTTTTAATAAAGGTAGCAATCATTACTACTCACCCGGACATCACTTGTTTTCGGGATGGGCCAAAATTTGGCGGAAATATTAGCAAAAAAAAAACACAGAAAAAAATAAAATCTTACCGCACACAAGAAAAATTACCATAGTGTCTTCAAACGTCGGATAAAGATAGCCATCGTGGGTACTTATCTGGCTGTTACTTTTTTTCTGTACTGCAGAAATATTTTTGACTAAACTCTTAACTAACGCCATATATAATCTTACCGTCTTAAAATTTTGAGGAATATATGGGTATGCTTTGCCATATTCTTCGTATGGTTTCCAAAAAACTCCTAGAAGTTAGACGTTAGAAGACATTTGTCAAAACTATAAGAGGTAATGAGTTCTCGTGAAATCCACAAATTTGTTCACCTTGACCTCCAAGGTTAAAGTCAATTCAAGTACAACACATTTTTAAACGCCTATTTATTCCGAAAATGACTAGAAATAGCACTCGGTCATAGTCAAACTCTAAGACTGGAAGTTGACCATTCTCTCGAAAACAGCCAGAGAATCAGCGACAGTAGGGTGAAAACGTTGGTTCCACTGCACTGAAGTGGAACCAACGTTGGTTCCACTGCATTTCAGTGGAACCAACGTTTGGTTTTGCATTGCAGAACCAATGTTTTGCATTGCAGTGGAACCAACGTTGGTTCCACTGCAGAATCGGTAGATGGTAGACAGACGGTCAGACGGGCAGACGGACAGACGGTAACTTTTTTTTCCCATTTCCCACACTCTCATGCATACACACATATACCAACACCATGATAAATTGTTTTGCTTATTTTGTAATAAGTTGCGGCCGCTCTGAAAAGAGCAGCCTGGAGTTGAAACTCCTCACTGTTAGTGCCGTTCAGCAAAAGGTGATAATATTTTGATATCGCCTGCCGCACTGAGTCATCTGCTGACCATTAAATATGAAGTGATTCGTCTTTGTCCCACAGCTTAAACACTTGAGGAGATACTCATGCCGTAAGGCTGCCTGATAGGCACGCGCGACAGAACAAGATATACATGCTTGATGACCGCAAGCGGCAGCAATGACCTTGTCTGCACCTATCAGACAGCCACATCCGCGACATAGATTGATGTGTTGAAGCATAAAGTATCCAGCCCAGGTCGGGTATTCCTCCTCTTCTAAATGGGATGGTGTTGCTTCCCCCAGGACGACTGATCTGATGTACGCCTCTTGGTATCTGCCCTGTTCAATATCACTAAGCCGCTTCCCAATCATAACATCCCTGTTGAGTAGAACTGGCATAGCGATGGCGACAGCACGAGCCGGATCTGGAAACAGCTGCAAGAAGAATTCTCGCACCGGTTCATGCGCTGTAGGGTGGTACATTAAATCCACCTTTGTAATGTCTCGGATAACTAACGAATTCTCTAAAGCGAAACAGCACTCCATGATGGTATTCTGTGGAAGTTGTGAAGAGAGCACACCTATATATATAGTAAAATGACATCATTGCAAAAATGATGTCGCATTGCAAAAATGACGTCACCCCCCCCCCCTTAGACATACTATGTACCAACCCCCCCCCCCTGAGGACATACTATGTACCGACCCCCCCCTCTCAGGACATACTATGTACCGACCCCCCCCAATATATACTATGTACCAACCCCACTAGGACATACTATGTACCGACCCCCCCCCCCCCGACATACTATGTACCGACCCCCCCCCCCCTCCAGGAGAGCAAAAAAAAATTGTGCTGAATCAGCTTGATGAAATCGTTGATTCAGCATGATAAAATCGTATATAAGTGTAGTGTCTCGAGGCTCAGACACCGTCAGACATAGACAGACATCATTAGACACATCATGGACAACACACCAGCTACTACGACAAGTAAGAAAGTGATGCGAGAGGGCAAGGTAGTGACACTAACGACAGAATGTTATAAGTGTTGGGTGTGGTTGGAGTACCCAGGTCAACCACACAACTGCCCAGTGCACCACAACGCACCACGGCATTACTGCTGCAAAACCTGTGGTGGATTGCTCTGGTATAAGTTTACTGCAAGATTGCCAGGACCGGAGCCATGCACGGACTGCTGGTGGTGCGGTGCGACGCTGAAAAACTTCGGCTATTACAACTTTCATCCGTTCAAGTGCTCGAGAAGGCCTTTCTCCATGGAGCAGTTTTACAGATACCAGTGTGATTGTGGAAATCCCACTTGCTGGTGAAGAAGTACTAACATCTTTCGGCCCTTTTAAGGGCCATCCTATATTATGAAATGAAGCAAAACATGTCTGTGTGTGTGTGTGTGTGTGTGTGAGAGAGAGAGAGAATACATTTTATCACATTTCAGGTCTATTTGGCGGATGAATACCATTTGGCGGATGAATACCATTTGGCAGACCATTTGACTTAACCGCTAGATGTCTCTGCTGTGCAGCAGTGCAGCTGTACAACTGTAAGTAAGACATTCATATACACAAGTAAAATTCTGCTGAGTCAGCAATTTTAACTTTTTTTGAAACAAGTTACACACCATATTTTGATTAACTGGAAGTAGCATAAAAGCATGAGTGAAACATGTCAACTAGTCAACTAGTGATACATTCTGCTGAGTTAACACACCATTGAAGTGGTATAAAAGGAAGAGTGAAACGTGTATTTTACTTCATTTCAGTTCTAGCAGTTGAAGAAACAACAACGATGACATCAGTCTACTGTCATGATTGTGATGTGACATTCCCATCTCTGGAATTGTTCGTGACACACACATGCAAGAAAACTAGGATGAAACGTGCTCATGATGAGCTTGTTGAGCGGATTCAAGCCAAGAGACAAAAGACGTTACAAGATGGTGTTGACAGACCTGATCCAGTCCTCTGCTGTAAATGCACCAAGATATTTTCATCTTTGGATGCGTTTGAGACACATGTATGCATACCTCATGAAGAACAAAGAAAGAAAGAGACAGGACAAGTAGGCAGAGGCAGAAGAGTGAGTCTTGGTGAAAACACGCAGGAAAGACGGTTTGAGCCTGAAGATGGATCAGATTTGTTACTTGAAATGCGACAACAAGAGAATAGAATCAAGGCACATTTGTTAGAAACGTTAAACCGTGGCATGAAATGGTACATTGTGGTACATGCACGCTTCAAGAAAATGACACCAAATGTTGAAGGTGTGATGGTAGAACAAGTGGATAATGCCTTCATCAGTAGTCCGACATATGCAGCATACAATCCAACGGATATTGAGAAGGACTTACCAGAAGCCTATAAAGAATTGTTTACCAGGTTTGATGAACATGAGCGACAAGGCTCTGGTTGGGTGTTGGATAACATATTATTCATTGAAGTGCATACAGCGACGTCAGCGCCACTGGAAGCGAGCAGTTTTATCCCACTACCGAAGAAAGTAAAGACTACAGGAGGTGTGTTAAACATTCAGAATAAAGACAACAAATGTTTCTTATGGTCTATATTGGCTCACCTTCACCCTTCAACAAATGCAAACCCAGAGCGTGTGTATCAATACAAACTATTTGAGAACGAATTGAAGGTGGAAGGCATGACATTTCCAACACCGATTACAGACATTCCAAAGTTTGAAAAGGAGAATGATGTGTCCATTAACGTGTTTGGATATGAACATGATGTAGTTGTTCCGATACAACTCAGTCGAAACACCAGCGTGAGAGAAATCAATTTGCTTTTGATTAGTAATGACAAGACAAGACATTACTGCCTCATCAAGAATTTCAGCAGACTGATGGCTTATCGAACAAAGCGTCAGAATGCAATATTTTATTGTTTCAACTGTCTTCATGGGTTTATGCGACAAGATCTTTTAGACAAGCATCGTGAAGTGTGTGGCAAGCATGGCGCACAACGTTTATCATTCCCCAAGGAACCTTTCATCAAGTTCAAGAATGTAGCCAAACAACAGCGAGCGCCGTTTGTCATTTATGCAGACTTTGAATGTTTCACGAAAAAACATGAAGGAGACAAGTATCAACATCATCGTCCAAACAGCTTTGCCTATGTGGTTGTCAGCCAGTATGATACACGTGCTCCAGTCGTATATCGAGGAGATAATGCTGTGAAAGTCTTTTTAGACCATATGGTGAATGAGCGTGATTGTATTGTGCATGGTCTACAGCAGAAAAAGAAAATAGTCATGACTCATGAAGATGAAGAGCATTATAAGAACGCTACAGATTGTTACATTTGTCATGAGCCTCTAGGAGCAGATCGTGTGAGAGATCATGATCATATCAATGGCAAATACCGCGGAGCTGCACATAATGAATGCAATTTACAATTTCGACTTCGAAAAGATCAGCAGGATGTTGAAGATTCTTTCATCATTCCTGTGTTTTTCCACAATTTACGAGGCTATGACAGCCATTTAATCATGGAAGAAATTGGAAAGTTCAAAAACGAAAGGATTACAGTCATTCCCAACACCGTTGAGAAATATATTGCATTCACCATGAGCAATCTGAAATTTACAGACAGCTTTCAGTTCATGAGTACTTCTCTACAGAAGTTGGTCTCCAACCTGGCAGCAGAAGGGAAAGACAACTTTTATCACATGACGTCACACATTCACGATAGTGACCAACAAGATTTACTGTTGAGAAAGGGAGTGTACCCTTATGATTACGTGGATGAGCCATCCAAGTTTGCTGAAACACAACTGCCGTCCAAGGACAAGTTTTACAGTCTACTTAGTGAAGAAGGCATTAGCGATGAGGATTATGCGCATGCGCAGAAGGTGTGGGAGACATTCCAGTGTACTACATTTGGCGAATACCATGACTTGTACTTGAAATCAGATGTGTTGCTGCTGGCTGACGTGTTTGAAAACTTTCGTCACGTATGTCTCAACACATATGAATTAGATCCTGCTCACTACTATACAGCGCCAGGACTGTCGTGGGATGCCATGTTGAAAGCGACAAAGGTGAAATTGGAATTGATCAACGACATTGACATGTACCAAATGGTTGAACAAGGTCTACGTGGAGGAATATCTGTCATCACACACAAGTATGCGAAAGCAAATAACCCCTACGTAGCAGATTACAATCCCTTGAAACCGACCAACTACTTGACGTACCTGGATGCAAACAACTTGTATGGCTGGGCTATGTCGCAAAGCATGCCGGAAAGTGGATTTATGTGGGTGGGCGAGCCAGAATCCATTGACTTTATGGATGTGGATGAAGATGATGAGATTGGCTACATTTTAGAAGTGGATTTGGAATACCCACAATCCATTCGTGATCGTCATAATCACTATCCAATGGCTCCAGAACGGAAATGTGTGAAGGTGGGAGAATTGTCAGAACATAGTCAGAAGCTACGGAAAGATCTAAACATGAAAGGCAAACCTAGTGAAAAGCTCATTCCCAACTTATGTGACAAGAAGAAATATGTACTTCATTATAGAAATTTACAGCAATATGTCTCACTGGGATTGAAAGTCACGAAGGTGCATCGTGCCATCATGTTTGCACAGAGCAAATGGTTGGCAAAATACATCTCCTTGAACACAGAAAAGAGAAAGTTGGCCAAGAACCCGTTTGAGAAAGACTTCTTCAAATTGATGAACAACTCTGTGTTTGGCAAAACCATGGAAAATGTAAGAAAGCGCATGAATGTGGAACTTGTTCACCAGGAAAAGCGGTTCAAGAAACTTGTGGCCAAATCTTCCTTCCACAAATTTAGAATTTTCAACGAAGATTTAACCGCGGTACATTTGCGCAAAGTGGATCTGCTTCTGGATAAACCCATTCAAGTCTGGTTCACCATTCTCGACCTCAGCAAGGTGCTCATGTTCCACTTTCATTACAACTACATCATGACCAAGTATCCCGACGCCAAGCTCTTGTTCAGCGACACCGACAGTCTATGTTATGACATAGAAACGGACGATATCTACAAAGACATGCAGGAAGATGCCGACTTGTTCGACACAAGTGACTATCCCCCAGATCATTTCCTACATTCCAACGTGAACAAGAAAGTGCTTGGGAAAATGAAAGATGAGACGGCGGGCATTCCCATTGAAGAGTTTGTTGGACTTCGGCCGAAAATGTATAGTATGATGTATGGTGGGAAAGAAAAACGTACGGCCAAAGGTATCACTCGCGCGTGTCAAAGACGTATGAAACATCAGCAGTATAAAGACAGTTTGTTCAACCAAACACAAACGATAACCACAGGACACATCATTCAAAGTCATGACCATCAGATTTTCTCGGAGAAGTTGAGGAAAGTGGCTCTCTCTCCCTTTGATGACAAGCGATATGTGATGAGTGATGGCTATTCCACTTTGGCGCATGGGCATTACAGTATATAAGGGGAGACACTTCAACTTTAGAGTTAGTTGAGGTGTGAACACTGAAGCGTCAACGGAAAAGATCTGCAACAACGGATATGGATACTCTTGCTGATACAGTCAAAGACATGACTGTGAAACATCCTGACAATACCATCAAGAAATTAAAAGTGGAGACGACGGTACCAACACCACAGTCGTGGGATGGAATGCTTTCTCTAGGCAATGGAAAGTATATCAAGATTATGAAACAAAGTAATGAAGGTGTGGTAAACATTCGCAAATACCTCAGAGATGAGGGGACTGGAAAAAACCGTCCAACAAAAAAGGGAATTTTGCTGACAATACCTGAATGGAAAATGATGAAGAAGCAGGTGAAAGAAGTGGATAAAAGGCTTCGTAGACAAGAAGGTGGCTCATAACAAGGTAACAATCATGAATGCACTCATGCTGAACGGTGGTGTTTACCTTACTGTCAATGAGAGGAATGAAGTGATACTAGATTCTAAGACAAGTTATCATCGGTTTAAACCTGAAGTGTGGAAAGACTTTAAAAACATACCACTTGAACCTGGGTTTAAACGTAGACTTGAAAATAAAGTGGAAGTGACGGTAGCTGAATATGATTCTAACATACGTGTAGAAATCTGTAGAAATCTTTTACAGGATTATCCAAAGGATTATAAGGGAGTTGTGCCAGATACACCATATACAGATTTGATCCTCTTTGATATCAAGAACTGGCGCGCAGTCTAACGATTCCTAGAAGCCATACAACATCCACTCTTCACCATCTTGCGAGCATAAAAACGTCTTTGCAGACAAGGAGACAGCTCATAGTTCATCTGACTGTTGAACGAGATGGAAGACTTTTTAACGGAATATAAACCAATTACGCGTGGATTCTCATATCTGAGAAACGAATATGATGACATTGTGCTAAGACATTTTGGACAGTATCTCGTCCTATCACTTGATGATCAATCCGTGTTGAAAGATCATCTAGAGAAGTTCAGGATACCTGGCTTTCTCCTGACAGTCTCAAATGAATTAGAAGTGCGTGTGACTGAGAACTGCTTAGACGTGTTTGTACAATTTCGTCAATATGACGAGCTTACAGAAAACTATGACTACATCACCCTCAACACAGTGGAATGGAACGCGTTGTTACAAGCATTGGATTGGAAAGAACCTAACGCTTGAATTCAAAGAAACAGAAATATGGCTTATGCGGGGCACCAAATCCATTGAGCTGACACAACCTATGCGTGTGATGAACATTGACTTAGAAGAAGGATATGAACTGAAACTGTCTGAACATGAAACTGTTAAAGTGATAAAGTTTGGTGATGTGTGTTATGTGAGCTTTCATAGCATTTACAAACATGGATGTAATGTCTATGATACCTATATCAATTTAGATTCTAATGAATGGTATTCATTGATAAATGTATTGAAAAATGAATGTGTTTGTAAATAAAAAGTTTGTAAATAGTGTTAATAGACTTTGTAGTTAAGAGTTTGTAGTTAAGAGTTTGTAAATAGACTTTGTAAACTTTGTAAATAGAATTTGTAAATAAAAGTTTGTAGTTAAGAATTTGTAAATAGTGTAAATAGACTTTGTAAATAAAAGTTTGTAAATAGTGTTTGTAAACTTTGTAAATAGTGTTTATAGTTAAGAATTTGTAAATAGAACACAATAAACAAGACTGTTTGAAAACTTGGTTTGTTTTATTTAACAACAACAACAACTTAACTAATATAACAACAACAACAACTTAACTACAACTTAACTAATATAACAACAACAACATTAATAAAACAATGGTTTATAATGTCTATATACAAAATCCTTTACAATAAAATCACCATCCTTTCTTTTTAATATATTCACAATATCAAACATACTCTGACCTCGAGCTCTATGCCATATATAATACACACAATAAAAACCACATGACGATGATATTGGCGTTTGTAATGAGATAGAATTATACATATAGTCATTTCTTAAAAACATATCTAAACGATCATCGAGAGGGAATAGTCCATAAGAGTCAAAATATTCGGCAGGGTCTTTATCATAATACACTGCCACCCAATGTTCTCCTGGTTCATCTTGATCGTCTGTGTTGATGACATAGGCACCGCGTTGTAAAGACGGTAACTGATCCATGGCAAAACACGCCTTGAAACAAGTCTTTGGTCATGACACCATGACTCAATATGGCATCAATCTGCTTCGTGTTCATGACTGGTAGTCGAATTGGATGCTGCGATTTGCACTGATCTCAATAATGTTGTCAAATTCAGCATAGACAATGACATTGATGGTAGGTTGCAAAGCCGTAGCAAAGTTCATTTCTAGCCGCAAATTCCCATGCTTGATCAGGGGGAAATGATCATCGCCATCATAATCCGGTGTTAAGTCAAACGAAAATAAAGCATAACCTCTAGGCCAATCTTCCCGTTTTATAATGGAACTTTTCTCACCATTCAATCGATCAAACGATTTGTAAAGCGTTTCAAAAGCGTTCAGGTATTTGTTCTGTGTAATGTCAAGCTTGAGAGGTTTGGATAGAACTGGTTCACCATCCGTGTACAGTTGCATATAGTCCAGATCAAAATGTTTGAAATCATATGGATTCCTCAATACTGATCCACCAAAAGCTTCATTATGAACCAGACCAATGACAATACGATTTGGTAATTGACCCAAAAAGATGTTATCTTTCACAAAAGACTGAAATCCTGCTGGAATAGCCAAGACTTTACATTCTTTTCTAGCGATGATGATCTTGGCAGGACTTTTCATCAATGCATCTGCATGTCCTAACTGAATACCTGGACTCACCCTCACTTTGCGAATGGTTAAAAATGCCTCTTTCACTTCTACCTTATAGGTATTATCTGCAGCCATGAATACATAGTCATCTTTTTGTCTATGGAAACGCAATTTCAAACTGATGCCATTCGGAAGATAACGATCCTGCTCAAACAAATCTATCCTTAAACCACCTGCGAGCATAACATCACGGCTAAGACGAGTATGCAAATAACGATGATGTAAGCCATTGTTTCTTTGCCCAGCCAAGTCACCGCCGTCAGCATTGACATGAAACCCGGATACATATTGTTCATGATTAGGTCTTTTCACCTCATGACTATTCATTGACCCAGCAGTATCCTTGTACATGAGACGCATAGAGCGCTCAGAATGCAGACTTTCTTCCGAATCATGGATGAGATGAGAGATAATGCTGGTATAACCATGAGTATTGTTGCTATGCGAAACCAAACGATCATTCAGAAACAATTCAATATTAGACCATAACCCATTAAACACATCATTGATGCAAGAGACATTATCATCTGCGCCACACGCTGTTCCATCAGCCTTTAGAATGCGACATACAATATGAAGTTTGCTGTTCTTTAAATCTAGATATTCTTCTGTACTCGCAGGAATGTAGAATTCTATTGGAGCGCCTTCTCTAATGGTAGTCAATGGTTGATAGTCAACATTATAACTTTTCTCTACAGCAGTTTGCGTCGGTGGTACGTGAAACCATTCTAATGGAGAAAGACTACATTCACACGAATGATTATGAATGAGAGACATGATTTCAAAAGATATCTTTGCGATATTTTGATGTTATCCGTCTGGCTGTTTTTCGTCTTCTGGCACGTTTCGTCGGTTACACACGCTTTTGTTCTCCAAACACACGTCACCAAACACACGTTCTGCTACTCGGCCCGTCACATCTTTCGCGACATTCTTTGCAGCCTTCTTAAGATGTGGCGCAACGATCTTAGCCCCAGCCTTAAGTAGTGGAATAGCTTTGCGAGCCAATGATCCCAGTATTGAACCAATACCATCGCCATATTGGATTCGCGCTCCTTTAAATCCTGGTAATTCCCCGCCCACTTGACGAAGAAAATGGTTGCGATATGCAGACGGATCGTGTGTATAAGCTTTCATATTGCTTTTGGTCGAAAATGAAGTTTACAGATCACCTTTCCAGTTTGAAATGGAACATTATAACCTGTGTCGTCCTTAATATTCATTTCTATCACGTCAAATTTGGATGTGTTTACAGGAACATAATGTGGTTCGCCGTACGTTTTCATGATAATATCTCCATCATGGCCTTGTATGCCAACAGAACGTAGTAAGGGAACATAATAATCACCAACAACTTGTGGTTCACAAATGCTACAATACACATACAGTGTATAAAACCCCTGTTTCACATCTGCTTTATGGTCAGCTGTACATGTTTCAGTATACCATTGATCTGGGATAAATCCTAAAATCTCAGCTAATCCAGTGGAAAAGGACACTTCATAACCATAATCGAGAAATAGAAACACACGTCGTCTAATCTTATCATACTTTATCCGAATAGCTTCTGTAAGTTTCAGAGCATTAGTCGCTTCTTCATTGACTGCCTCACATAGTTCTTGTATGGTTCTATAGTACCCATAAGGAATATCGAGAGTGCTAAGAATAGGATCATCGAATAGTTCTTGTCGATACTGAATAGAATAGTCCATGCCATGTCTCATCGTTGTCCATGTATGTGGATATTGAATTTCAGCTAAAGCCACTTCATATTTTCCATTCAGATAGATGGTTCGAGGCATACGAATTTGATAATTCGAAGCCTTGTTGTTGGGATAATAGGTCATACTCGCATTGCTAGGCAAAGTGATGTAAAAGCTTGTCGACTCCATGATGGTGGGAACTAAATGGTATAGGTGCGTTGACGTTGTCTATATACCTCAGGACAGCGCGCGCCATTCGACCAAGTATGTAAATGATCTTTTACATCATGATGATCTATGACTTCTCCTTCACAACAAGCAATCGTACATCTTATTTTCACAGGAATAGTTGTGTCTTGACCACAACAACATAGCTCTTTCAGCCATGTTAAAAATTTTCCCATCCTTCAGGAAACTGTCTTTGTTGACGTTGTTTCATTTCTTTTGTAATGTCGTCACGAGTGGTCTTTTTACTAAACATTGTTTTTGGAATATTAGCATCTACAATTTCCTGGATAAACGGATGCCAGCCATATGGTGGTATGGCTCGTTCTTTTCTTCTTGTCGCCACCAATGCTTCTTTCATCAAATCAACCATGTTGGAATTTGCTATAATATCGCCCGTTTTCAACACAAGTTCATTCTTCTCTGTCCATTTTACACCATGTTTCTTCAGTTCGGCTAAAAGTTGTAGTACTTTTCCATGATAGATAGGTTGAAAATGACTTAACACTAGCTTTTCTGGCTTTTCAGGTGGTGATGATGATGAGGGCTTTTGCTGCCTAGACTGACTTGTTCGTAAATGACGACCAAGAAGGTGAGACATTTCAATAACCTTTTCACGCGTTCGCTTCCCACGTAAAAGTTTATTCACTTTCGTTTTGATTTCACCATCTTAACCCTTCTTTTCTAATAACAGTTTGTATTCATATTCAGGAATGAGGACCATTTTCATCGTATGTTTCATTTTAGCAGCAGTTTGGCTAACAAAGGTAATGCCAATCTAGCAATAGCTCCAATGAATCCTCCTTTCTGATTAATCAACTTCTTTTTTCGTCGAAGGGATATCTTCTTATCTGCTAGAGTACGAAGCGTATGACGTTCACGTTTAAATTCCTTAAACCGTTTTGAGCTTAAGGGTAAATGTCCTTGCAATATATTCAAACAAATTTCAAACAAGCTTGTTAATTCCTCCTTTGTAGCTTGCTGTAGCAAGGATTAACGTCGTTTAAGCCCACTGCGTGCAAGCAAATGAAGAAACGGCTGGTTCGCTCGAATACGTTTAGACATCTTGACTGCGAATGGTCAAATGAGTTGGTTCTTGTTCATACACTCCTTTATCAATATATACATAATGTGTATCTTTTGGTAAAATGCCTGTACGAATACGTAGTTGATCATTTGTCTTTGGTTTTAAATCAATGAATAAATAACCATGAGGTTTGCTAGTAGCATCTTGATAGGCTTCTATGAGAAATTGAGATCTTCTAGGATACATTTGCCGCGCCAATGTACTAATTTGTTGACTGTCTGTCGGATTTTTAAACAGAATGATATAATGTGTATTCAAACTAATATTTCGCATCTCTTTCCCATGATGGAATAAATTATGTACAATAAAGATAATGCTTAGATTTTGATGACTGCTGCCAACACTAAAGAGACGTGTCCTACGCTCATCACTATGACATTTCGTCATTAAGTCATCAATGATAAGTAAGTTTGGTTTCTTCGGGTTAAAACGCTCTTCAATGTCATCTGGAATGCCTTGGTAAAATTCCACACCTTTCATTCCCTTGTACAAAGGCTGATCTGCTGCATAGAGCCATAAAATGCTTTTTGGAGAGGGTTTAATCAACTTTTGTTCTAGAATTTCCTTCACCAGAGACGTTTTGCCACTGCCTGTAGGTCCAGAGACTAAACATGTATATGGATGCTTCATTGTTGAATGTCTGTTTCTTTCACCCAACTGTTAAACTTGTTTGGCCAACCTAACCACTTGACAAATAATTCTTTCACACCTCCTCGTCTTTTACGTGTTTTCAAGACTTTTTCAATTCTATAAATAGATTCAATATCTTTGGTCACTTTCTGCAGTTCTTCTTCATAGAAATGACCATCAATATCTTCGTCTAAAAAGTCTTTCACACGATATAAATGTATTCCTTGCTTCTTACAACGATGTGTGACAATGAAGACTTCTTGCGTCCATTTGATGTGATAATCGCGTTGAAACACATATTTAATGTGAGAAATGCGAACATGATCGCCAATGTTAAATTTGTACTTCTTCTTCTTCTTCGGTTTCAATTTCAGTTTGTCAACATACATATACTTCCACACTTTTGATTCGTTGTCTTTACGAATCTCGGCTGGAGCATATTTATTAGGAAGAGAACCATGAGGTCTATGGTTGTAATTGTACACCAAGTCTGGAAGAATGTCTAAGTAACGGTAAGTTTGATTATGTAGAAAACACCGATGCATCATTCCCTTTAGAGTACGAATGACTCTTTCAGCAAAGTTGGCTTTGGTTTCATTCTTTGTGGTATAAGCATGAATGCCTTCTTTCTTCAAAAATGCTTTTACCCATCTGTTTTTAAATTCTGTTCCTTTATCAGACCTTAGAGTTCGCGGTCTTCGTCGTGTGTCATGAAAAATCTTTTGGAAAGCTTGTATGACGCTGGTATGTGATTTATTAGGTATTGGCTGTACCCAGACATATTTGGAAAACACATCAATGACAATGAGTAAAAAGCGTATGTCATCATTATAGGGAGCTATGTTTCCCATATCAGCCAAATCAATATCCCACATATCATCAATACCACGTGTAATGACACGTTGTCTTTTGAACCTGTATTTTACAGGTTGCAGTAAACTGAAAGCATCTTGATCCTGCAACCATTTCTTCACTTGTGACTGTGTGACTGCTTGATTATGTTTTCTTAAGATGTGATACAGTTTGTAAGGACCAGCAAATGCTCCAGGCTGTCCAGGTTTGAAGTAGATATTGGTCAAGTAGTCTTTCCACGTTGACATGATGAATGAAAAAAAAAACACGTCTGAACAGAACAGCTTTTATTTTATAACTCAACCAACATCACTTAACTAACATACATTTATAACTTAACTATCAAGTTTTTTTTTTTTTTTTTTTTTTTACAAATCAAGTATAGATACAATGGTATGAATAACTGGAGACCATTGGTCTTCAATGAACACTAACCAATGACTGAGTTCATCCAATGTAATAGCATCTACACCATATTTCTCACAACGTTGATTTGCATTCTCTAACACTTTATCTAAATGCGTGTAATATTTAGCTTCATTCCAATATGTATAAACAGATGCAAAATGACAAGTATGTTCTTGACACTCTTCATGTTGACAAGCAGGACAGACTAAATATGCAAACTTTTTTACAGCTGATAACATTTCTTCACAATAAGCTTTTTGCACAATATATTGTCTCAGTGTCATGTCCGCCATTGTGCAGTCTTGAATCAATGCAGCACAAGTTAAACATACTTCAAATTTACATGTCCACACGTCTGCACACCATGACGGTTGGCAAGCAAATGAAAAAGTCTCTAACCCTCACACAACATTTCTAACAACTTTCCCATAATATTCTGACCAGGATATTCAGATGACACATGTTTCACACCAGCTCCCCACCAATGATCATACGTTGCTTCAACTAAAGTTTTGTCTTTACATTCTTTCAACTTGTTGCGAAACAATACACACTGATCCAGTTTGACTTGTAAAACATCTTGCATTTTGCTTCTCTTCACTGTATGCCATAAAGGACATGGTTTTATCCCTTTAGCAATACGTTTCGCTTCATATCCATTTCTGGATGACACAATGGCTGAAGCAATATCTGGACGGTGATGAAACACTGCTTTCTCATATTGATACAAAGCTTCACTTGAGTTGAACACATGTCCATACTTTTCAAGTCGTGTTGGAAACATATTTGAAAGAACGTCCTTATGACCGCTGAATAGTACAAGATTCTCCATGTTGACTTTGCTTCTGCTGTTTTATTCTGACATGTCGGTTTCTTCCTGTAATAAAATATCTTTTAATATATTTGCTGCCTCTTCTATCATATTCTTTCTTTGTTTACGTTGAAACCACTCACATAAAACTAAATTTGCTAGTAAGAAAAACATTGTTATGTCTTTGAGAAACAATTCACTATGTTGTTACAAAGATGATTAAAAAGGTTTTATATAACTTACCTGATAAAGCTGCTCGGTTTCCTCTTCTTTACAACAATCTCTCAAATAGTCAACCACGGTGAAATATACTTCAACATCAGTGCGAGCAGAATAAAGTGCAGCATCAAAGTCAAAGTCAGGATCTTCTTCTATTCCAATTTTATGACATTCTCCAAGAAATCTTGAATGCAGTTCAATCACATCAAGACTATGATGTACAACATCCCAAAAAGCGTCCAAATGATAAAGTTGATAGTCTGGAGTGCCACAGCAAGCAAGTTTAGCAATCATCAAGTCAATATAAGCATTTTTAAAACATGCATCCATCTTGTTTCAGTGTCTTGTGGGCTTTTACTTTGCTTCACTGACTTTAAGTACTCCACACTTGCCGCAGAAGTTGCTTGGTTCACACAACTTGCAATTATACTTGTGGCAGTGGCAATGATAATCCTCCACATATCCACAAGCACCGCAATAGTCACAGGTAAGTCCAAGTTGATTTTGTACGTTCATGTTCTCCAACTGAACTTCAGCCAGCCTTTTCTTGGATAGCTTTGACACCTTCATCCGACCATCCTTTTTGCACTTTGTGATCGTTTTCTTGTCATGACATTCCTCACATGGTGATAGGGCTGAGTTGATGTTGTCCATCTCCTGAAGCAGTGTCTCCCATTCACCATCATTCATGTTAATGTGATGCGTGTATTCTTTCCCTTCAAACCGTGACGTGCGCACAAAACTGACATAACGCTTATCCAAGTATGAAATGACTTCAAGCCACTTCATTTGTGTTAAGTACAGTTTGAAGCCAATGTCACGTAAATTTTCCAAGCTTTGACATACAATCCTCCACAAAGATGGTGAATAAGCACACCATCTCTCTCCACGTGTGATGCGTAGAAATGGCCCATATTCTCCATGCTCCACAGTAATGGTTAAGTTAGCACTAATTTTAAAGCTGCTTGTCTTGTTCTCCATGGCTGCCACAATGTGCTGATGACTTCACGTCCACTCCCTCCAACTGTATGCTGAGAAATGACTTCACTCTGCTGAGTCCACTCCCTTTTATGCCAAACTATTTGCTGAGTCAGCTCCCTTGCAAAGTTTTGAATTCACTTCAACTCGTCCATGGTTGAATCGAACAAGTTCTGATACATTCGTCGTCAATGGAATGTCATCGTCATAATGTAAAATGATTCTTGCAGCTACAACTAACATGAGCTCAACTGCCCAAATTGTATTCGCGTTGATAAATGCTGAATCAATGTCATAAGTTGATGGCAAATGCATTTCTTCACATTCACGTAGAAACGAGCGGATGAAACGATCTCTTGGAATGGTCTTTCCAACAGCTTCCCAATGCTGATGTAAATTCTTCACTTGCAGCATCCAATCCGATTCAAAAGCAGGAAGCTTTGAAAACACATAGTCAGCATAATTCACTTTGAAGACGTCATCCATGGTCTCTACACATCGATGAAGAAGCAATGTTGACATTGTAAATGGTTTTACCTCCTTTTATACAGATGTTACATGTAGGTTTTCATGAGATGTTTGTAAAATCGCGGAGTCATGTCATTGAAACCGTCGAGAAAGGTTGTTGGTAAACCGTTTGTTAGCGATTGTACCATGACAATCACTAAAAAGTCTCCTGGGGTCCGATGCCCTAGTATCCATTGAAACAGCATTGACATAGTGAAATGTCCTTTTTCATAGAGGTAAGCCATCATATCATACACATGAATGCGTTCTTCAAGGTATTTGAAACCATGCAACATGACCTTTGCACATTTGAATTCACGATCCTCATCCAGAGACTTTGGCGCCGGTAGAGATAAAGTCTTAAAAAGTTCCTCATGAAGACTTTTAATAAGTTGAACGAAACGTTGAGTCATAGCTTCGGAGAACTTTGGCTCTGACGTCGGAACATGTTCTGTGTTTCCTTCTAACATGTAGATGAGTTGAATGACGGTATTCACTTCTTCCGTTAGATACATGTACGTGTGGTTGTTGAAAAAGCCTTCTTCACATAAACACCATAAAATGTTACAATCAATCAGAGGAAGTACTGCTCGAAAGTTCCGTTTCAACATTATAACATCTTCCTCAGTAACAGGTATGGTCTTACTCGATTCAGTTTTAGATTTCAGCTGTTTGTCTTCTCCGTCATCGCTTGAAATATCCACTTCTGAATCCTCATTATCGCTTGACATGTTCAATTCTGAATCCTCCTCATCATCACTCACTTCGTTTTCCTCATAATGTGCTAGATGCGCTTTTAATTTTGCACTTAGTTGTGAGTTGTCACCATTGACAAGTCTATTTGCAACCCAGAACGGGTAGTCAGACCCCTCAGGATCTGGCATTTCTTGCTACACTGCAGCGACATCTGATGGTGCATTTAACGCTTCCTCCTGAGGCATTGCTTGTTGCACTGTAGCGACATCTGTTGGAGCAACTAACGCTTCCTTCAAAGCTGTTTCAACGTCTTCAAAGAACGCATCCATCTCTTCCAACGATAATAATGTATCATCAAAAGTAACTGTTTCAAAGTCATCCATGTCTATGTTGATAGCTGGTGTGTCTGACGATGCCTAAGCCTCGAGACACTACACTTATATACGATTTTATCATGCTGAATCAACGATTTCATCAAGCTGATTCAGCACAATTTTTTTGCTCTCCTGGGGGGGGGGGGGGGGTCGGTACATAGTATGTCCTGGGGGGGGTCGGTACATAGTATGTCCTAGTGGGGTTGGTACATAGTATGTCCTGGGGGGGGTCGGTACATAGTATGTCCGGGGGGGGGGGTCGGTACATAGTATGTCCGGGGGGGGTCGGTACATAGTATGTCCTAGTGGGGTTGGTACATAGTATATCCGGGGGGGGGTCGGTACATAGTATGTCCTCAGGGGGGGGGGTCGGTACATAGTATGTCCTCAGGGGGGGGGGGGGTTAGACGTTAACTTTTTCCCATCTTGACATCATTTTGCAATGACGTCATTTTGGTTTTCTGCCCTATATATATATGTGCTACCTTCACAGCTTTCCACAGTTTACCACTGCCTGCTGACAAGGAAGTTCTAGCCGCGATCGACGATTCACGCATAATAAGAGAGATTAGAGAGGTGGTTGTTCAAGTAACACCATCAATCTATCCGTCTGAGAGACAGTCGTTTTTGCATCTGCTGCCGGATCCAGCTAAAGCCGCTGGGCTGTGCATTCCGATATACTTCCATGGAGGGGCTATGATTGGGCAACGCATTAGAGACATAGAAGACGGGTGTTACAGGCAGGCCTACTTCAGATCTGCTGTTCTAGGAGAAGACATTCCATCAAAGACTGAAGAGGATGAATACCCGGCCTGGGGTCGATACTTCCTACAGGAAGACATCCAATTTTGCATTGGATGTGGGTGCATGCTGTCCCCAGACCGGGTCATAGCAGCAGGATGTGGACATCAAACATGTCTCTTTTGCGCCTTCATCTGGACCTGCCATTCCGCGCTGAGAGACAGATATACGCTGAGATGTTTTACATGTGGTTTGACAACAGACCACTTCTTATTCAACTCTCAGCAGATGACCTCATGTGCCAGACCAGTACAACAAACAGTAGTCTTCTACTAGACTGGAAGCAAAAAGAGTGAGGAGTTTCAACTCCAGGCTGCTCTTTTCAGAGCGGCCGCCACTTATTACAAAATAAGCAAAACAATTTATCATGGTGTTGGTATATGTGTGTATGCATGAGAGTGTGGGAAATGGGAAAAAAAAAAAAAAAAAAAGTTACCGTCTGTCCGTCTGCCCGTCTGACCGTCTGTCTACCATCTACCGATTCTGCAGTGGAACCAACGTTGGTTCCACTGCAATGCAAAACATTGGTTCTGCAATGCAAAACCAAACGTTGGTTCCACTGAAATGCAGTGGAACCAACGTTGGTTCCACTGCACTGCAGTGGAACCAACGTTTTCACCCTACTAGCGACTTTAGTTTCATTTCGAACTTTTTTACCTAAAACACATTATTTTAGAAGTATCTGGAATACTAGACCTCCTCGGCCATAGTAAAGGTAAAATACCGGAACTTTACCATTATCTCGAAAATTTTTAGAGAAAGAGCGATTTCGAGTTTATTTTTACCCTTTATGTCCAAAGACCTTGTATAAATAGGTAACTCTTGATCTTGACCTCCTCGGTCATGGGCAAGGTCAAAATTGGAAGTTGGCCATTATATTGAAAACGGTAAGAGGTAAAAGAATTTTGATTGTATTTTTTACTCTTTGGGTCTAAAAGACGTTGTATAAGAAGTACCTCGGTGCTCCTGACCTACTCGGTCTTAGTCAAGGTTAAAAATCGGAAGGGGTAGAGATAGAGGAATATTGAGCTTAGTGGCGACCCTTTGGGCCTAAGAGACGTTATATAAGAAATGCTGTGGTCACTTTGTCATCATCGGTCATGATCAAGGTCTAAAATCGAAAGTTGACCATTATGGCGAAAACAGTTAGAGAATCAGCGATTTTGAAGTTTTTTTACACTTTCGGCACAGGAAACGTTATATAAGAAGTACCTCGGTGACCTTGACCTCCTCTGTAATAATCACGGTCAAATGCCGGAAGTTGACCAGTATCTCGAAAAACGGTTAGAGATGGAGGCTGTCAAAAAGTAGCAGTTGACTATTATATCAAAAATGGTTAGAGAGAGACAGAGTGATTTTGAACTTGACCTTGGCCTCCTCGGTCATGGTGAAGGTCAAAAAGTAGAAGTTGACCATTAACTCGAAATCACTTAAGGATAGCTTGAGTTTAAGGTTATTTTCGAACCTTTGGGTCTAAGACATGTTATATAAGCAGTGCCTCGGTGAACTTGACCTCCTCCGTCATGGTTAAGGTAAAAAATCGGAAGCTGACCATTATCTCGAAAGCGGTTAGAGATTTATGACTTCTCGGTCATCATGTAAAACATACATTTTTTGCGATTTTTCAAGTGAGTGCTTCCGATATCTGACAGAATTCGGTCTAATTAATGTTCAAGCAAATGCGTCTGTCTAGTTTGTTATCACACACAGCGGTGTCATATTGCAACGTGAACGACATTAAACATCCCATCTCTCTGAATATGGTGTTTAATAAAGGAGATTTTCAGGTTTATTATTTGTAAAATCACAAATATACTGCAACAGTTTATGTATTTTAAACTCTGGACTTATTGTGATCATATGGCGTTACTTATGTCACAGAGCGATTGATACAACTACATAGAATATAACGGAAAATTGTAAGTGAGAAATGCCTCATCCTGGCGGAGCGGGGGAGAGGGGAGAGGTGGGAAACCCGCTTTCAGTAAGGGCTAACTCTAACAAACGTTTTTAAGAACTGACCCTTCACAGTAACCGCCTGATTTCGAAGTCGAAATGTGAACTAAACAAGTCATCATAGAGAGATCAACCCCCAACCGGATTTTGTCTTAAACCCCCGCTCGGGGCTAAAAAGAAGAAAACTCCTAAACGTATTCAAGATACAGCGGTAGCTTGTTGTCAACTGTTTGATTAAAAGAGGTTTCGTCCTCAGTGTTTGTATCTCCATTGTTACTTTTCCGGTCACTTTTCCGGTCATTTTTCCGGGCGTTGGTGTCGGTATTTTCATGACAGCCTGCTACATCTTCGCTGGCAGTGGCGCGGTTGTTGCGATCATCAGTCGCCTCATTTGTCTTATCACTTGTCTTGTTTTGACCATCTTGGCCATTCATATCCACTGGTTTAACAGATCCCTGGAAATTCGTGCCCAGGCTGCCGTCGTGTGACTCAGTGCCCCAGGAGTCATCTTCCACGCTGATCGGGCTTGGGATGTCAATATCTTGGCCGTTTTTCTCAGCACCTATGGCAGTTGAAGCATCACCCTCGGTACTCGTTATCCCGCTGTGTTTGTTATGAGCATCTAGTGTATCTGAGTCAGTGGTGGTCATGCCGTTGTCGGAGTGTTCATTAGTCGCGTGGGCCAACAGCCCAGTGTACGTTATTCGATCTTGATGGAACAGCCCAGTGTATGGACATGGCGTTGTGTAGTTATCGGCATCCGTTGTTTCTAAAGATGCGTAGCCTTCTTCCCGTCGGGGAGGCGGCTCTGGTACATTGTCTCCTTCCGGTCCGGCCCTCACTTCCCCTGTTGTAACGCCACCGGAGAGACCGCTGCAGAGTTCAGTGCCTTCCGGATCTGCAGTTGCAGCTATGTTTATCACAGTCGAGTCGCAGTTCAGTCCTACACAAAACAAAAGAAATTTGTATGTGGCGTTTTGAAAAAAAAAGGTTCTTTCTTTCGGTTTTCTTTTCACTTTCATGACTCATAATAGTGAAATCATTTCAAACTTCCTATCCAGTTCCAGGACTCATATCCTTAGCCATTTCTGTATTTTCTATTACGAATGTATTGCTTCCCAAAAAAAATACTGCCCGATATCCCTAGTTATAAAGAGTGGCTGTCACCCTTGGGGGGGAGGGGGGAGGGGTATTGACATACCAAATGGTTGCCACCCTTGCCCACAACTTTTAAAAATGGCCCTTAACCGCGGAGTGTTCAGTTTTAACTAATACCTTCCTTTTGAACTAGGCAAAGTCGGGCTGGTCTTATCACATCAGTTGGGTATGTACGAATGTATATATGTATTCTTGCTTGTATATATGTACGCGCACTTTACTTAAAACCTTTCTTCTCCCTCAGTTTTGATAAGATTCCTTTCAAATATTGTACAAATGTTCTCTAGGTAAGCCTCTCTTGATAAGTTACTTTTTTGGTAATCCGTCAAAAATTGGTCAAAAAAAAAGGGGGGGGGGGGTCATTTTTGAATATTTTGGATGGCAATTGCTTCTTCTCCAACAATTTGAGAGTTTTTTCCCCAGAAAATTCTTTCTTGACTTTTTAGCCCAGCTTACGTTACACATAAACTGGGGTATTCCTATCGGTCTGCGGATGGCGTCCGTTAGTTAGTTAGTTAGTTCGCTGTAAACTTTGTTTCAAAATCCATCTCCTCCTACAATTTTGATCCGATGTCATTTATTTTTGGTGTGAGGCATCCCTAAGCGATCGTGCATACGGCTTGTGCTTTTCTAGTTGATTGGGTAATTTTTGAATTTTTGGCAAATTTTTAAAGAAAAAAATTAAAAATGTATCTCCTCCTACATTTTTGACCCGATGTCATTTATTTTTGGTATGAGGCACCCCTAAAGGGTCGTGCATACGGCTTGTGCTTTTTTAGTCGATCGGACAATTTTTGTATTTTTGGGGATTTTTTTTTAAGCAAAAATTTTGGAAAAAATGCATCTACTCGTACAATTTTGATTCGATGTCATTTATTTTTGGTGTGAGGATTTCCCAAGCGGTCGTGCATACGGCTTGTGGTTTTTTAGTCGATCGGGTGATTTTTGAATTTTTGGGGATTTTTTAAAGAAATTTTAAAATGTATCTCCTCTTACATTTTTGACCCGATGTCATTTATTTTTGGTATGAGGCACCCCTAAAGGGTCATGCATACGGCTTATGCTTTTTTAGTTTGTATTATTGGGGAATTTTTTAAGCAAAAATTTCGAAAATAATTCAAAATGCATCTACCCCTACAATTTTGATTCGATGTCATTTATTTTTGGTGTGAGTGCATATGGCTTGTGCTTTTTAGTCGATCGGACAATTTTTGTATTTTTAGGGAGTTTTTGAAGAAAAGAACTTCAAAATGCATTTCCCCCTACAGTTTTGAATTTTTTTTTTTTTTTTTTTTTTTTTTTTTTTTTTTTAGGGGGGGGGGGGTTGAGGCTTCCCTGAGGGGTTGAGAATACGACTTGCGCTTTTTAGTCGATCCGACAATTTCTGTATTTTTTGGGAATTTTTGAAGAAAAACTTCAAAATGCATTTCCTCCTACAGTTTTTATCCGATTTCATTTATTTTTGCTTTGAGGCATCCTTAGGTAGGTCTCGCATGCTATTTGACTCGACTTGGGAATTTTTGATTTCGAGGGAAATTTTTGATGAAAATACCTCAAAATGCATTTTCTCAGGCAATTTTGATCAAACATCATTTTTTGGGGGGGGGGCTGAGGCATGCTTAGGGTGTCGTGAATATGGCCTGTCTTTTTCAGTCGATGAGAGAATTTTTGAAGAAAAAAATTCAAAATGCATTTCCTCCTACAGTTTTTATCAGATTTCATTATTTTCAATATGAGCCGTCTCTAGGGGGTCATGTGTACGGCTTGTGCTTATTGAGTGAATTGGAAAACTTTTGAATTTTTTTCGGAATTTTTGAAAAAAAAAGATTAAATAAATCTCCTCCTCCAGCGCATAAACGCAAGTTAAATGAACTTGCGCAGTAGTCAGATTTAACAACCGCACATCGACGCAAGTTAAAGAAACATTCGCAGTAGTCCAAATTAAGTACTCCGCATCAATGCAAGTTAAATAAACATGCGCATTGGTCCGAAATGTGAACTGCGCATCGACGGAAGATAAATAAAGATGCGAACTGGTCCAAAATAAGCACCACGCATCAACGCAGGTTAAATAAACATGTGCACTTGTCCGAAAAAAAGAACTACGCTTCGACGTAAGTTGAATAGACATGCGCAGTGGTCTGAAATGCGAACCGCGCATCAACGCAGCCTAAAGAAACATGGGCACTGGTCCGAAATGCGAACCGCACATCGAGGCAAATTAAATAAAGATGCGCAGTGGTCCGAAATGCGAACGGCGCATCAACGCAAGTTAAACAAATATGCGCACTGCTCTGAAATGAGAACCACGCATCAACACAAGTTAAATAAACATGGGCAATGGCCTGGAATGCGAACCGCGCATCGACGGAAGTTAAGTAAACATGCGATCCGGTCCAAAATAAGCACCGCACATCAACGCAAGTTAAACAAACATGCGCACTTGTCCGAAAAAAAGAAGTACGCATCGACGCAAGTTGAATAGACATGCGCAGTGGTCTGAAATGAGAACCGCGCATCAACGCAAGTTAAATAAACATGCGCAGTGGTCCGAAGAAAGAACCATGAATCGACGCAAGTTAGATAGACATAAGAGTCGGCCATCGACGTTACTTAAATAAACATGCGTTCTGGTCCGAAACGCAAATCGCGCGTCAATGCAAGTTAAATGAACCTGCTCACTTGTCCCAAAATGCGAACTGCGCATCAACGCAACCTAAAGAAACAGGTATACTGGTCCGAAATGCGAACCGGATATCAACGCAGATTAAATAAACATGCACACTGGTCCGAATTGCGAACCGCACATAAGCGTAAGTTAAATAAACAGTTGCATCGGTCCAAATTAAGTACCGATCATCAACACAAGTTAAATAAACATGCGCAATGGTCCAAAATGCGAACCACGCATCAACACAAGTTAAAAAAACATGCGCGCTGGTCCGAAATGCAAACCGCACAGCAACACAAGCTAAATAATCAAGCACACTGGGCCAAACTAAGCATCTTGCATCAACGCAAGTTAAATAAACATGCGCACTATTTCGAAATGCGAACTGCCCATTAACGCAACTTAAATAACATGCGCACTATTCAAAATAAGAACTGCGCATCAACGCAACTTAAATAAACATGCGCACTGGTCCAGAATAAGAACCGCGCATCAACTCAAGTTAAAGAAATATGCGCATTGCCCTGAAATAAGAAGCGCGCATCGACGTACGTGAAATAAACATACGCAGTGGTTCGAAATGCGAACCACGGGCCAACATAAGTTAAATAAACATTTGCACTGGTCTAAAATAAGCACCGCGCATCAACGCAAGTTAAATAAACATGCGCACTTCTCCGAAATTTGAACCGCGCATCAACGCAAGTTAAATAGACATGCGCAGTAGTTCGAAATGCGAACCACGCTCCAACGCAAGTTAAATAAACACTTGCACTGGTCCAAAATAAGCACTGCGCATCAACGCAAGTTAAATAAACATGCACACTGGTCCAGAATGGAAACCGCGCACCAACGCAAGTTAAATAAACATGCAAACTTGTCCGAAATGCGAACCGCGTATCAAGGCAACCTAAGAAAACTTGGGCTGTCCGAAATAAGTACCGCTCATCAACGCAAGTAAAATAAACATGCGCATTGGTATGGAATAAGAACCGCACATCAACACAAGGTAAATAAACATGCGCACTGATCCGAAATAAGAACCGCACATCAACACAAGGTAAATAAACATGCGCACTGATCCGAAATAAGAACCGCACATCAACACAATGTAAATAAAGATTCGCATTGATCCGAAATAAGAACCGCACATCAACACAAGGTAAATAAACATGCGCACTGATCCGAAATAAGAACCGCACATCTAAAAAAGGTAAAAAAAACATGGGCCCTCGTCAGAAATGCGAACCGCACATCAACGGGAGTTAAATAAACATGTGCACTGTTCCAAAATGGGAACCGCGCATTTACGCAAAATTAAATAAACATGCGCACTTGTCTGATTAAGAACCGGGCATCAAGGCAAGTTACATAAATATGTGCACTGGTCCGAAATGCGAGCGTTGTTTGAAGGTATCTATGGTAGACTATCCTGTCTACCAGAGATACAAAAAATCTGTTTCCCATTTTTCTGGGAAAGAAATCTTTGTATGCATTTATCGGTCTATGTTCTGGCCCGGTGCTAAATTTATTATTGGGCTAGCTCTTTGCCGTCTCATCTTTTGAAGCCCAATTTTTCAGAAAAATTCCCTTGCTCATGCACGCTGGAATTGGTTTTATTGCTTTTCGTAAGCTGGGACTTTGTCCTTGGACAAACTTTTTTTTTTTTGGCGATCCGCCAAAAAATGGCTAACTGTAGTGGAACGGGGCCTTTAAAACATGGTAGCCGATTTTGAAAATGCTTCTTCTCCCACAATATTCCTTTCCAATTCTGTGTGAACACCTGCTAGGTGTTCTCTTTTGAAAACTTACTTTTTGGCGATCCGTCAAATGGTCATTCCACAAACATTGGCCAATCGGCGGCATTTATTTTTTATTTATTTATTATTATTATTATTATTTTTTTTTTTTTGCTTTCCAAAAATGCGTTGTCTGTTGCAGTTTGATTGGATTTATTCGAAATTTTAGTATATTGTTCCTCCTGTGATGTTTCTTTTAAAAAATGGCCGCACGCCGCCTTTTGAAAATCTTAGGGATCATTTTTAAATGGTTTTTCTGCAAATAATTTTAGTGAGATTGCTTTATTTTTTACTATAGTCCAACGTTATTCTTTGAATTTTACTCTTCTGATATCAGTGAGAGATAAGACAGATGTCGTCCTGTGAAAATTTTTCACCGGTTTAACTGCTTACCACTGTTTGCCGACAATGCAAGCCTAATAATACTTGATTCACCAGATCTCGGCTGGTCATAATTTTCCTGGACATTCAGTTTCAAAAGAACATCTTTTTTCATTGGAAATGCGGAGTACTGAATGACATTACTCCTATTTTAATAAAATTTTTACTCTGCGCGGACGATATTTTGGACAGGCATGATATCACGTATAATACCAAGTGCGACCACCCCCTACCCGCCCTCTGGCTTCACAGGTTTCACCTTCATGCGGAGGTGGAATACTGTTGCTCAAGCTGGGTTCTGGACGCTCATACGTGTCATCAATTTTATCATAGATAGATTCTTGCCGTGCGTGAAAAAATCCAGCTTGGGTACTGCTGGCGTCATCTCTGTTTCTCCTGTAACTTCCCCCGTCAAACAACGATTTCCGTAATTTACGTTTGTGATATCGTCTGTAAAAAAAATAGCAATGTAATATAATGATTTTTAACACATGTTTGGATTCTAGCTTCGCTTAGTTATGAAACACATGGACTTTCAGCTCTCAACTGAGTCACATGTCTACGCAACGTTAAAAATCGGACGTCTGTACTATAGCATGTTTTTAGCCTGTCTGTGCAGAAACAGTTTATGCACGTACTTTTAGCCTGCCAATTGACTTTGTTCCACTTTCGTTTGCAACCGGGAGTAAGTCTGTGTTTATTCTGGACATTTCTGCCTTTTTTCAACCCTTTTTCCGTTTCGATGGTTTCTATATTATTTAACACAGGAAGACGAAATTTGACACACGTGTAGAGCATCACAAAATCTCGTCAAATCCGGGGATTTTATTGACCTCAACGGTCAAGGTCAAATTGAAGTCAAAGTTATTTTTTTCCTCCTAGTCTTCCTCCCAATTCTTTGTCCTTTCGGTCTAAACAACGCTATATCAGCGGTACCTCCGTGACCTTGACTTTATCAGTCACGGTCAATGTCAAGAACAGGAATACGACCATTATCTCGAAAATTAGGTTAAGCTCGGTCGCGGTCAAGATCAAAAACCGAAATTTAACCATATCTCGAAAACGGTCAGGTTACAATTTGGGTCAAAAAACGGTAGTTAGGTTAGCATACCTTTGGAATAACAATGTGCCACCGAATATTATGATCATCACAAGAACCGTTGAAACCCCGATACCAACTCCTGTTTAAAAACACAGAAAATACAATTATGTGTGCGTCTTTTTTTCGTCTTTTCTACGTCGGGGTGTGTAAACGTGCTGTTTTACTTCAGCATTCAGTAAAAGTCAGATGACGTTTTTAACAATCCTACCCAACCAACGTTATAAAAAAATGATCTGGCCGGGACCGAAAAAAAGTAGACCACGCCGCAGCCGAACTTTTTTCCCTTTATTTTTGAAAGTTTCGATTACTCAGCATTGCCAAATTCTTCTTTTTTTCACAATAAACGGTTTAATTGTTAAAAACCTCTTTAAATGACATAATACTTATATTATCACCTTGGAGTATTTGAAGTGTTTCTGGTATGGAAATGCGAGCGTCGAAGGCGGAAGCGCAAAATTGTAGGAAAAGCTTTCTACTCCAAAAGACCGTTTTCAGTACTTTTTCTGCCTTCCGGGTGAATCGATTTCACGTAAAAATTTAATGTACCTGTCGACGGTCGATTTCTCTCCCCCCTCCCTCCACCCCCGAAAATTTTCAGACCCGAGCGGGTCACTTTTTCATTTGAGAATTTAGGGATCCTGCCGGAGGACTAGAAACAATGTTATCTTTTCCTCGCCGTACTGTTCTGAGGTTCTTTCAAGACATTCACGCCATTAATCTGTGACGTAAATTACCTAATTTCACCACGCCAGTATTGTCATGTGATTCAGAATTAGCCGAATCCAGGCTCGTGGCGCTTGCATCGTTTTTAGGATCTTCGGGTTTCTTCGCCCTCGGTCGGTTATCTCCGTCAGACGCGAGGTGCATTGCACCCATATCCTGGTATTCTTTCACATATTTGTCATAATCTTCTTTCGTGAAATTATACACTGTCCGGATAAAATAAAATATTGAATATATGTCTCTCGGCAAAATTCAGTTTGATCTAAAACTAGGAGCATTACCCTAATAGATTAGCTATTATTTTCAAATGCTTTGAGTGAATTCCTATTTTGAAATTTGCAGAAAACGTTTCTAGGGTATTAGTTTCAGTTAAACTATGAAAATATTGTATAAAATTTATTTGAAACATTTTCCCAACTAGACTATACAAGAACCATAATAGTGTGTAAAAGAATTTTGAAAAACTGGATAGATTGTAAAGTATTCATGTTGACTGAACATTAGAATTTTGATGTTTTTCTTTATCTTTTCTTTATCAATTAGCTCATCAAACGACACCTGTATCAGAAAGACCCAAAACTTAAAATAAACTTATTCAGCAAGACGAAATTCTGAGTTTAGCTTTTCCAGCCAACGGAGAAGCGACAAAAAAACGTTACACCCCGTAAGGGAAGCGGCTGACTGCTCTTCTGTGAGAGTATCGAAATGGAATATTATTTGTGGAGAACACCATACGCAGTGTGAAAATCTACCTGATTGGCATATGACATTATTGACATCCGTGCATTGTTCCATTTTGGCGCGATAACGGCGTTCGTTTCTCAGTTCCGCGCATACACTTCCTTCGTGTGTGAAATCTGGTTCTTCCCTCGACCATGGCATGTATGTCACTGCACTGCCATCTGGCGAGACAATGCGAAATGACGAGTGCCAAGGTTGCATAATCATTATGAGCCACATGCAACCTCAGGTTAAAAAAAGGAGGGGAAGTTTGGACTGTAATCTGTAATACTTACTCCCCCACCCCCACCCCCGCAACACACACACATACACACACTGCGTAGCACCTGTGAAGATATCACGGCAGCGTGGAAGGGTCTCAGTTTTAATTTTCATTTTTTGGATTGCTGTTTTGAAAATTAAATTTTCCTATGGCAGAGCAGGAGTGGGGTGAGGGGGGAGGGAAGGGTGAAATCTTAAATATGGGATGGGCAATTTCTTGTTTTATTTCAAACAAGATCAAAGATTTAAAACGAATGGGCGGGTTTGATACAACTAAGGACAAAACCTCATAATATGTAAATTATAGGTTTCCAGATATAAGAATACAAATAATACCACCGATAATGGCACAGAAAATAATATAAATAATAATACAGATAATAAGAGTGTTATACAGAGCACCAAAATTTCGTAGCGTTTCTTGAAATGCATAATACATTAGTCAAAATATTCTTCACATCGTTGGCTATTCAAAAGAATTTGTGTCGACTGGTTGTCGGATGATTTGAAAATCCTGTTCTAATTCACTTTATTATTCGTAAGATCGGGTAGTTTTAAACTGAAGCAGAAGTCAATAGTGACTGACCGGACCAAGTCAGCTGTCTGTTGGTTAGTCCTATCCACCAGTCACTGGACGCCGCCAAAAGCTGTGTCAGGCCTTCTTGTAAACCTTTGTTATCAAGCTGCAAAGTTCCACCATGTCATATGTACAATTTCGTAAGTTATATGGACGTTGAAAATCCCCAGTGCAATTAAATATAACAAGACGACTTAAGATTCGACTTAAGATTCGAAACACTTGTTGAATTTGTTGCTTTTGAAACCAACAGATTCTCGTATTTCCGGTGTTTGGATGTATCTGTGTTAAAGAAACACTTCCGTAGATGACCCATAAGTCCTGTCATCTCTTAATATTTGAATTACCATTTAAAATCCTTCCGAGCATATGATTGGATAACAAAACTAGCTTGGAAAAGAAAATAAATACCTGGATCAAAAATCCATCATCTTGGGCACAAGCCTGGGTTGCTTCATGCCAGGATTGTGATTCGTTGTTCACATTCACACATCTGTCTCTTACCCACGAGTGTCCTTCTCCGTCACAACTTTGTTCATCCAGCGCTGTTCAAAAGAGGCGACAGTGGACAGTTCTGTCCACGGATATTGTGAACCAAAAGCCGAAGGCCTTTGTCTAACAAAACTCAAAGACTCCGTAGGGTTTGGGCAGCCCGCAATCTTTATTTTCAAATAGACTCGGCCGGCGCAGACATTTTTCCCTCATAATGGTTTAATGATGCCATAAAAAAGGGTATGTGAGATAAAACGAGAGAAATAAAGATGTAAATGTCACAACAGAATGGAATAATATGTAATTCATCAAAATAAAAACAAATGACTTTTAATTATGCAATGTGCGTAATAAATATGTCACTGTCAACATAGCTTTTTTTTTTTAATTTAATTAATCTATAAAAAAGTTTGCCGCTATAGCATACAAATTGCGCAGGGAGAATTGAAACGATCGTGGTGGATTTCATTCAGTTCAACACAATAGGATTAAATATAACTGAAACCACCAAGGAAAATAGCACGCTTATTATGTTCCTTTTCGTTGTCTTTTGTTTCTAAAAACCACAAATAGGACCACTCCATGAAATAGGACCACTGCAGGAAATAGGACCACGCCATGAAATAGGACCAGTTCAGTTCTACCCAGTAGTTTTGTGTCAAGGTTTCCATCGTCTTTATTTAGCGTGTTGAAATACTATGTCATTATGACCGCACTATGTTAAAATTTGAATTTGAAATGAAATTGAATTAGGGCACATCATACCTGGGTATTCACAGATGAAGTGCTTCTGGAGCTTGCAGTCCATTTTCAGCCACTCTTGGTTCTGGACATCTAGGACAGCACAATGCCCGTCAGATACTTGAGTCCTGTTCCAAGCCTCGAACGACTGCCCTGTCGAATAACAGTACTCTTCCAGTTACACGACTATTTCCTTCCATCTCATAATTTATTTTATTGGACATATTCAACATATTTTTTTTTTATTTGGTTTTTATGGGGAAAGAATTAGATATACTTTTCGCGATAGAAATGTTTTTTCTTTCCGACTTACGGGAAAGAAAATTTGCCTATAAAAACATGTATGGGAGAAGAACAGAGCACGCAAGAAAGACGTAAATACAGCTTGAAAGGGAAGCAAATGGACAAGAAGTGCAAAACAAATCATCATCATCATTATCGTCATCATCATCATCATCAAAAAAAGAAGAAAGAAGAAGAAGAAAGAATGAGAAGACAATAATCAGTATAAATCAGAGAGAAAAGGTTTTCTGAAAACAATTGTAGTAGTAGTAGTGGTAGTTTTTGTAGTAGTAGTAGTAGTAATAATAATAATAATAATAATAATAATAATAATAATAATAGAAGAAGAAGAAGAAGAAAAAGAAGAAGAAGAAGAAGAAGAAGCAGAAAGAATCAAAGAATTGCACCATTGACGGTAAAGACCAGCTGTTTGTTGTGCGAGCCACACGGAAAATCACTATGTTCTGCAGACACACAAGGAGCACTGCATTCCTCTAGAGGTCGCTCTGAATATAAGGGATCTTCTTGGGTTTGCCGCCAGATGTCTCCACACCTGCAGCACGGCAATGTCTTCACCACGGTCCTATTCATGGATACCTGCAGCAAACCAGAAATTACACTCATGGGCATAAATCCCACTTCCTCATAATACGCAGCTATTTAGACAATTTCCATGCCTCTTCTCTGGACGAGAACTCATTTCATCTTGTCGTGTGTACATACGTTTATTATTTATTCATGTCTGGTGCGCATATCAATATTTAATTCTTCCCGACATGGACCAGATTCATACGCTTCAAAAATAAATAAATAATCAATTAAAAAACAATGTACCGTTTCATACTGGACGCTTGCATACGAGAAGTTCAAATTTCGGCATGCCTGTAAGCAATTTTCTGCAGTGACGTTCTCGTGTATCGCAGCTACGTACGGCAGCACGTGATCGTACGGCTTATCCGCGAAGCATCCTTGTAAAAGAACCTTGTTGCCTATACACACCAATAAAACACACATGACAATGTGTACCTTTTACGTAAAAATTCAGTAAACCTTTTGAAAGTTGCAGTATATTCTTCATTACCAATCGCAGAATTTTGCCTGTTATTAACATGTTTAACAAGGGTGTATAGTTGGAACTTGTACGACTTTTTTTTTAATAACTTCACTGGAAATTGAAGTTACGAAGGGTCTTTTGAATATATGTTAAAATGATGATGTAAAAGAGTGGAAGGCTAGGTAGGCGCGATTTCGTACATATTCTACTGCACGGAATAACCTAAAAGTTCGGGAGGGGGTCCTCTAACGGAAGATTTGTCATTGTCGGTCAGTAATGTAGCTACCTGGACGTCAATGCTTCTTCGTTCTCCCGACTCCTACAGAACGTAATCGCTGCCCCCACCCCCCACCCCTCCCTCCTCTCGCGTCTATTTAACGAAAAAGTAGTTTCCACTTCCATAATTAACCAAGTGTCACTTTTGATCAGTCCGTCAAGTTGATGTCAAATTTAAAATCAAATCGCAGGCTTACTGGATGCCGAATAAAAACGTGTATGAACTTGCTGTTGAATTTTTGGCTCTGTAGCTTGTGCTATGCTGTAATGGGATGCCATTTGTCGAGTGTCTTGACTGATCGCTCAATTAATTAAGTGATTAATATATATAATTTATTTAATCACCTACTTAATGGAATAACCGTGACGGAATGTTTTGTAACTTATACCGCATATGGAATATTGACGTCTTCTAAATATTTGTTTCTGTTTAACATAATTGACAAATTGTGAGGTCACTTTTTCACCCTTTCATTGAAGAACGGTTTGATGTTCTGGAATAAAATATTTGAAATAAAAAGTGAAATGGCATTCATTGCCTGCGCATGAATGTCGTATGCTATAAAAAATAAATAATAATCAAAATAAATTAAAATCAAAATAATAGCAAAATCAAATACTTTTTCAATGGTCGATTGTTTGAAAGTCACGCATAAATGTCCTTCGTGGACACATGAATTGCAAATGTGCTTTTCCGTCCGTCTGTCTTGTTTTATATATCACGCCATATCTCTGTGAAGTCGTTGAAGATTGTGTGTCTCGGTGGAGAATATACTTAAAACTATGAAACGTCGCTTTTTCAGATTTAAAAGAAAATGCACACGCTTCATGTTACAATGATCGCGCTTATTTAAGAGACAGTAAGATTGGGTGGAAACGGTCACTTGGTAAAAATTGCTGTTAAAAATATAAATACAAAACCCGTAGAATTCAACTCTTTTCACAAATTTTGCAGCAATCTAAAAAGATATATATTTTTACAAGCCACAGTTGAAAAAGAAAGCTGTTTACATGTTTTTGACCATTGCCAATCAAGATCGCGTATTCGGGCTCCTGTCCACACTTCTGCCCAATCGTTTTTTCGAGCACATTCTCTTACATCTTCCCACACCTAAAAACAGAACTGCATGGTGACTTTGATAGGCGAAACTCCAGTGATGCAATTAGCAGAAAAAAACCTTTGCTTTGTGACATGACTTGGTTAAATGCTGTAATTTGATTGGTCGATTCCCAAGTCAATATTTGTTTCAATGTTGACAGCCGCACAAAGGTCGATAGATATAGCAGGTATTTGTAATCAAAATGCCAGTTTAGTCATGTGGCAGTTCGAGTCAACATCACTATTGACCAGTCAAAAATGTTGACCCAGAGGACAGCATTTTCTTACTCTTCAGTAATACTTCATGTTGACTCAAAATAGGTCAATATCTACAAAGTGTCTAAGCAGAGGAGACCTTGTTTCTGAATGGCTGGGTCAATGAAATAGCCGCTAAAAAATGTGATGTGAGTCATCATGTGACCCTGTCTAAAACATGCGAAAAAAGGGAGTAGTTGGAAATTTTGATGCTAAATAATTGTAAATCGGCAGGAATAAACACAAAACAAACAAACAAACAAAAACGCAAAAGGGAACATTGCCTCCTCCCCTCGAGAGGCTAAGATCATGTTCCTGGATTTTATTGTCCTTGTCCCTTCCATTTAGTTACCATTTGTCATCCACAATACTTGAACCCTTGCCCCCTTTCCCTCCCCGCCGTCCAACCCCTACACCATCTGCCATCCAGAGACTTGCTGCTGGCGTTTTACAAACGCCACTGTGGCCACCCAGGTTTTACAAACACCACTGTGGCCACCCAGGTTTTACAAAGCCACTGTGCCCAATGAAACCAACACCTTCCCCATACAGCTTCCCCGACAACATTTTCTGGAGCAGCCCTCGTGGAAGTTGTTCAAATAGAAAACAAGGACGACATATCATGACGTAGTTAATATCTTTCAACCCATAAGCATTGCGACACTTTTGTGGTGGTAAATATACAACACGATATGTAATCAATCTTCAAATTTCGTGGTTGACAATAGCTGCAAATAGAGCTCCACTTATTTACATTTCCAACTTGAACTGTGCTGAAAATGACGTCATCAGTGAGATGCAAACGCTGTGCACGATTTCGTTTATAGTGTGTGCCAAAGAAAGGCACCTGACTCATAAGATATATGCATATTTGTTTGTTGCTACATGGTTGTGGATCCCATTTTTACATCTTGATATTTTTATAACTGAGATTCAAACGTTGTAACAATACTTTATTTCTTGTCACGGAAATGTAAGATATTACATATAGCAGGTGTCTTTTCAAAATGCGTTTGCAGAAGGTCTTACTGCATGAAGCTGAAAAAAACATGGTAAATTTGAAGGCCAGGTTATTTGAATTCATCATGGTCATTTCAAGTTTTAAAAGCGTGGGGTTGACTTTTACTGGTGACTTTGGACGAAAGTAAAAGTTTCTAGACATTAAATTGACTTAATTACATTTGGTTAGCAACATATGAACTCGTACTTTGACTGTTTTGATGTCGGACAGAATAGCGTCTTGGTTTGCACAGGAAATCCCGGCGTCACCGTAAACGTGTCCCTTGTTCCCAATGAAGAAACACCCTTCACTGTTTATGAAGTCGCATTCTCGGTCTGTTATTTTAAATGAACACAAACAAAATAAATATTGCATGAGGTGTTAAATAAGCTTCACAGAATCGCTTATTTTTTGTTCTTTTTTTTTAAGATGTCGTAATCAGTGTTTTTAGTTTGTTTTTATTTAAGGCTTGTGGGCCTCCGGGTATTATCCAGTTTTACGACATTTTAAAATTTGGACAATGCTTTTTAAAATGAGGCGGTAACCAACGAATTTCGGTTTAAAAGTAGGTCACAACCCCCCCCCCCCCCTCCCCACACACACACCTCATGAAGCAAAGCATCTCGCACTCCCTCTCCATAAAACGAAGCGTCTCCCAACACCAAACCCCACCCCACCCCATCATTGCAGTGGGTACCTATAAAGTAAGCTGTAGAGTTAAAACCAGATACTCACCGGAAGGACACGTGTCTTCACTTCCGCACTCTACACATTTGTGACTGCCGGTGCTGGTCAGCAGGGGGCACTGGCAGCCGTTTTGTTTACAACAGGCACATGACGTCATAGAGATGTTATGATGGCACGCACAACCGGTTTGACTCAAAGTAAATTCTGACAGCCCACAAGCTGTGCAAAAAAAAAAAAAAGATTAAAATTGTAACTCTGTTATTATTATTATTATTATTATTATCGCTAGTATTGTTATGAAAACAGACGCCCTTCCTTTTCTTTAGGTGGTTTATTTCTTAAGGATCTCAAAAATTTGCTATAGCTAACGTGAAACACATCGAAGATAAAAACAACAGTTTTATTTAATTGAAATGATATTTTACGTCTTATTCACATCTCAACTACAGTATGTCAAGCTATTTGTTGTCCGAACAAAACGTTTTGAAAAAGAAAATTACCTGATAAAAACAATAAACTAGTGAGAGCTATTTCAGTTCCCATTTTTGTATTATTACCGTTTTCTCCACTTTTATATATTATCCAATCAGTCAGTACTTTATATAAAAAACATAACAAATGCAGTATCTTGAGGAATCTTATAGCAGTACGACTGTAACAGTATGACAAGGAGAAAGCACGCCATAGTTTTATATACCCACAGCTTCATCCGCGTTACTTTAAAAAAAATCTGAATTTATTTCCTTTCCAATGCACATATTTTAACAACGGCTTTTTACGCTGTTATGTTTTTGTTATGTTTTTTTTTTAAACTAATTAACACTTGGGTGATTGTTGCTGCGTGTGGTTCCAATTAAGATGCTAAAAGTCAGAGAGAAAAAATATCCACCGCGCGAACACGTAAAGAACTGCATGCAGATAATCAGACGTGACAAAGGTTTGCATAAACAAAATTGTTCACGAACATCACCTTTTATAACTAGACCGAATTCCGCTAGGTAGCGGAATGACCCGCGTGCAAAAATATAAGAGAAAATGTATGTTTTACATGATGACCGAGAAGGTCAACAGTCAACGAGGTACCTCTTAAGTAACGGGTTTTAGGCCATAACGGTCGAAAATCTTTAACGGTTTTACAGATAATTGCCATATTCCGGATAACCAAGACAGATGAGGTCGTCACCAAGGAAACTATTATAAATAGCTCAAAATCGATCTCTAACGTTTTTTTAACAATGGCCAACTTCCGGTTTTTACTTTGACCATGACTAGGGAGGTCAGGGTCACCGAAGCACTTCTTATATAAGGTCTTTTGGGCCAAAAGAGTCGCAGAACGGTATCCGCCCAAAATGACTCCGCCCAAAATGACTCCGCCCAAAATGCCTCCAAAAACTGCAAGGGGGGACAAAATGACTCCGCCCAAAATACCTCGAAATCTTATTTTTTCAAAGTGAAGGGAAGAATGGTTTATTTTAATAAATGAAAAAGACAACTCTTGTTAATTCACATTTTATCAAAACTGATAATCAGAGTTCTTGTTTCTCCAAGTTCACTGGCGCATTTAGCTAATCAACTCAGTTAGCAATCACAGTGTCTCTAACTCACTCACTCAGTGGCTCACTTTACTCATCAACTCAGTTAAAAATCACAGTGTCTCTTAACTCGCTGGCAAATCAACCCTGGAGTTCTTGGTTTTCCAAGTTCACTGGCATCCAACGCACGTTGTAACCGATACCGTCGATGAAGTCTGCCATAGTTCTCCGTCCTTCGGCGCGATCTGTGCACAGGGTCTTGAGTCGTCTTTGAAGTGCCACATACTCCTTGCGAATTCGTTTTTTCGGTGGTTCTCCGCGCAAATCTTGCTCAATAGCTGCACGGACGGCACAGTCTTCCTGCCGAATAGCCGTGATGAACGTCCAGATGGTTGGATGATGGTGGCCAACCAGGTGGAAGAATCTATTGTTAAATCCCTCACATTGGTTGTTGGTCCTCGGCTCATCCTTGCACTGCAGGGGGATTAAGTGCGTCTACTCAAAACACCGTTACTGGCAGCTTTGCGGAAACGAAGCCACACCTCTCACACTCCCCGTGATCAGGATTAAGCCCGTCTACTCAAAACACATTTTCTGGCACTTTGCCAGAAATAGTTAAAAAAAATTCGAAATAATATTTCGGGGCATTTTGGGCGGAGTCATTTTGTCCCCCCTTGCAGTTTTTGGAGGCATTTTGGACGGAGTCATTTTGGGCGGAGTCATTTTGTCCCGGATTCTCGCAGAACAGCAAAAAAACGTACCGTCCCTTACCCTTATCGATATAATGGTCAACTTCAAGTTTTTTTACCTTGACCATGACCTAAAAGGTCAAGGTTACCGAGGTAAGAGGTGCTCTCAGGAAACCGAGTAAAAAAAAAAAGGAATAAACGACCAGAATATCTAGCAAAGCATTCCAATTGACAAACATATTTAGAAATGGGAATATGAACTTGTGCCGGTATCCAGACAGAAGGGCCTTGGACAAAAGGGCCTTGGACATAAGGGCCTTTCCCAAAACGGCCTTTCCCAAAAAGGCCTTTCCCAAAACGGCCCTAAAGGAAAAGTGGGACAAAAGGGCCTTGATAATTTTTTTTTAGGATTTTAAGTTTTAATTCTTCAATAAAATATGCAATAAAATAAAAAATAAAAAACAGGCTTCATTGTGTTTTTAAAGATAACTGCCTTGATGTGTTGTTTCAATTACTCCCCATCACTGAAATTTCCAAAGCACAGTGCCACAGCTTAATCCCTGTTTATACAATCAGTGCCTTGATGTTTTACTCATTGTAAAGACTCTTTTAATTACTTCGCATCACTGTCTCCGATGCCAGATTTCGGAGTCATTATGCCACAAAAGATTATCTCTGTCCTTTGTTTCGTTTCTCTGCACTGTGCTGCTAAGCCGGATGATGTTGGCGTGTCAGTGTCTTGTCAGTGTCTTGCCGATGTCTTTATTTGAACTGTGACCAACAGCAATTGACACAAGACAAAGTAATAAGTGACAGCCAAAAATTTGTCTGAATCAGGCAAAAAATCAATAAACTTTGTTTTTGGAGTTGTTATTTTATTACACAAAAAATAAAAATAATTTTGAGAACCATATCCCAAAAAAAAAAATTCTCAAGGCCCTTTTGTCCAACTTTCATTTCGGGCCGTTTTGGGAAAGACCCTTTTGGAAAAGGCCGTTTTGGGAAAGGCCCTTATGTCCAAGGCCCTTTTGTCCAGGGCCCTTCTGTCCCGGATTCACTTGTGCCACTTGAGATGAGACAGACATGCAAAGAAAATTACGTATCACACTATAATATATTATTATGTATTTTAACCGTCAGCCAAATTATGATTTTTGTTTAGAAGTAACATTAACAATACTCTGTTACAATCGGAGGGGATAAACTTGATTTCTTGGTGATATCGTTTCGATTTAACATCGTAAATAAAAAGAAATGGCCCAGCCGCCTTTGAAAACTGAAAGAGAAAAGCAATATGTGCCTAGATTAGGCTCTGTGGGAGCAGGCCCTCCTGATCATTTACACTTGCAAACAATGTTTGCAAAATGAATCCCGGCGTAAAGCCCCCCCGGCGAAAAGCCCCCCCCCCCCCCGGCGAGAAGCCCCTCCATTTTGTCAACCCCGGCGAAAAGCCCCCCCGGTGAAAAGCCCTTCTGGCGAAAAGCCCCCCTCCCCCCAACTTTTTTTCTCCTCAGATATTTTTTTGTAAAATCTTTAATATATTTTGACATATGTTTGATATACTTTGTTTATTGCTCACGGATTAACGGGTGTACCCTCGATTGCATCTGACCTTTCATCCATTTATATCAGGCTTAGCGGCAACATCTTTGAAGGTGTGGTTTCGCGGTTTATGCAATTAAGGGGAGTGGGCTCACGGATTAACGGGTGTACCCTCGATTGCATCTGACCTTTCATCCATTTATATCAGGCTTAGCGGCAACATCTTTGAAGGTGTGGTTTCGCGGTTTGTGCACGACGACAGGTGTAGGATCAGGGAGGGGGCTCACGCAGTATGATGGTCGCTCTATTTAATCCGGCTTACAATAGCCTATTGTACTGTTCAAACACAATAGACGGTGAAGCCTTTATGGTGTCCACATCAAATAACAGTTTTTACTTTGAGGTTTTTTCTTTCATAACACGTGACTGCTTAACGTTGAAATATGTCTTAATTAAAAAATCTTATAAATAACAATAAAATTATTTAACAGAATTTAAGCATGAAAATAAAAAATATATCCAAGATGGTAGGGGGGGGGGGGGGCTTTTCGCCAGAGGGGCTTTTCACCGGGGGGGCTTTTCGCCGGGGTTGACAAAATGGAGGGGCTTCTCGCCGGGGGGGCTTTTCGCCGGGGTGCTTTACGCCGTTTACCTTGCAAAATGGGTGTGCTTTACTAGATATTCCGAACGCTCATTTGTTTATTTATTCTTATTTTTTGTTTGTTTGTTTGTTTTTTAGTTTTAGTTTTAGTTTTTTACTTGAAAACAGTGTTTGCAAATGGGCATTGCTTCATTCGGGCTGTTTGTTCTTTTTAGTCCCCCACTGCCGCGTGGCACGGAGTGGCCGACTATAGCATTCGGGTTTGTGTGTCTGCCCGTTTGCCTCCCTGTCTGCCGACACTTGATGAATGTGGTTTTGTTTAATCTGTATCTCAAACACGAGGGAGGGGGGAGGACAAATACAGCTGCTATGTCTATACTGAAATGTTTCCCACCATTTGTAAATATGCAATGAGCATTTTGCATGATCTGATGTACCAAGACGACATTTGGGAAAGATATAGAGGGTAATGACTCCTAGTGAAATCCGCAGTTTGCTTTTTACCTTGACCTCCAAGGTTAAGGTCAAATTGAAGTCAAAATATTTTTAAAACACCTATTTATCCTGACAAAATGGCTAGAAATAGCACTCAAACACTTGTTTGAACACGTATACTTTTTCAGTAGGGGGTAAAAAAAAAAGGTAAAAAAAACTGGAAGTTGACCATTATCTCGAAGACGGTAGACAGAGATAGATCCATTTTGAGTTTATCTTCGACTCTTTGGGCCAAAGAACGTTATATAAGATGTACCTCGGTGGCCTTGACCTCCTCAGTCATGGTCAAGGTCAAAACCGGAAGCTGACTATTGCCTCAAAAAACATTGGAGATAGAGTACTCTTTTGCTTATTTCCGACTATTTGGGACTAAAGGACGCTATGTAAGGGTTTCGTCGGTGACTTTGTCCTCATCAAGCACGGTCATCCGAAATCTGACTATTATCTCCAAAACGGTTAGAGTTTTTAGACCGTTTTGCCCTAAAGCCCGTCACTTAAGAGGTACCTCGTTGACTGTTGACCTTCGTAACTATGTTAATCATACATTTTCTCTCGTGGTCTTTGCAAGCTGATCATTCCCTGTCTAGCGGAATTCGGTCTAGTTTTTATCTTAATATTCGGTGTCCGCATTTTCTTTCTAGAAACCGTGAAAGGTTACAAGTCACCCTTAAAATGGCGAATATATTACATGACAAAATTTGGGCAGCACGTAAGCCTTTTTTCTTCTTCACCTTAATTATAAACACCGTTGATTAAACATCTTAACTCTAAATTGACGCAGAAAAAAAACATACTCATCAAACCGAGAAAGAAGCATGTCGAAAGAAGCAGGCGTGTGTGTTTGTGTTTTTTTTTTTTTTTTTGTTTGTTTGTTTTTTTTTTTTTTTACGTATAATCAAGTAAAACGTGTTATATCATTTACAGGGGCAGTTGCTAGCAAATTCATGTGCATTGGAACTAAATTCGTAGGACTACATTTCATTAAAAAATGTAGAATATACAACAACATTTTCTTCGCTTCTTCTCGAATAGAGCTGTTTGCACCAATCTTACGTGTTTGCAAAGAAGTTGGGGCGTGCCTGTCAATCTACGTCCGGTGTCCTTCAAAATTGCTTAAGAAATAATACAATGCCCAATAACAATAACATAACGAGGTAATGTAATTGTATCAGTAGAAAAACTGAGGAAATTGCTCTTCGTTAAAACGTTGCAAAAAAAAAAAAAAAAAAAAAAAGAAGAAAAACACTTTTATCGCAGTCCCAAAACGATGAACGGCAAGTCGTTAATGCTATTAATCTTTGATTGGATCGCATGTTGTAAATGATTATGGCGTCAGGAGGAATAAATGCCGAGACTGCAGAATCAAAAAAAAAAAAGGGGGGGGGGGGATAGAAAGCTCGATTTTAATAGGATTGGGGCGCTGATACCTTTGGATAGTTATTGATGATTTCAAATTGTTTCACATGTTTTAAAACATATTTAAAGACGAAGAGTGTGAACGCACTCACACAGCACGGGTCACGGACATGTTTGCGATGCACGCATACATGATTTTTAGTCATCACTTGTATGCACAATCCATAATGCACCGGTTCCACGATATATGTTCGTACTTAAATCTCTTCAGTTGTTTTGAATCTGTTTAGGCAAGGGAAAAAAAAACCTTGTGTCTCACCACTTGGTCGGTTCGCTGAAATCGCGCATAAAAGAAGTGATCCGACTGGGTCTAATAATTCCCAACAAAATAAAGAGAAAAAAAGAAGAAAAGATAAAAGTGGCCGGTTAGCCAGGTGTATAAAATTCTGATGTTGAAGCGGGTTTAGGAAATATCAAGATTTTGATGGAATTAAAGTAAGGTTCCACAGGTTCTGATGTTAAGGGTACAATAAAACTGATGTCGGAATAATTAAATAATTCTAAAACGCATAATTTTAGCTTTGCATATATCGCTTGGTTCAGGACAGATAACCTAAAATATCATCTGCCACCCAAACCCCGCTCCCTGCCCACATACAACCCTAAGTGTTTGCAAGTGTCATCAAGATATTGCGGAGAAGTGTTTCCAAAGTGAGTAAGTGATTCGAGCACACCTTCTCTCAGGATATGATTGAGGGCCGGCTGTCTGGATGAAAAATAACCCTTAAACCTGGGTATATAGTAACGCTAGGACTCACAATTAAGTCGTCCTATAAATCAAATACTGAATTGCAGACTCGTATATGCATTTATGAACATTAAATGTATGCAATGGTTGTTAAATTGACAAAACACTAGCCTTGCCGTTTTTATAAATAAAAGCAGCTTTAAAAACCTTGTAGTAAAGATACTTTATTAAAGTCGGGAATACTGCACATTTGTCTGGTCATTTGTAATTTCTTCACTTGGAAACAATCATATCGTGAAATGCATGGGTGCCTGTTTTCTGTGTCGTAATGGAAATTTGTATCGAGTCATTCATCTGGGCCATTTTTGAGGTCGATGCAAAGCCCATGAGAAATGTTCTGAGAACAAATGACGGGGTGGTGGAGGGGGCGGTTATTGGGTAGTGAATCTGGGTGAAATTTAAGCGTTGCAGCAGATCAGCGATAATTATTAAAATTGTCATTTGGAATTTCTTGAGTCATCTTCACTTTTTGCTTTGTAGGTATTGCATATACTTGGGCAATGATATTTTGGGTAAAACCTGTATTAAAAGACTACAATATACCTGAATACGCCTTTTTCCAATGAAGATGAAAAAAAAGTATAAAATCGCATATTTCAGGGTTTAGTTTTCAGATTTTTCCGTGGTGGGCGGGCATGCCATTGGAACTCCGCAGCAAGTTGAGTAGAAAATGCATGTCAGACTGTTTTCTTTAGATATGCCTGATGAAGACCAAAAAAAAAAAAAAAAAAAAAAGAAGAAGATGTAGAAGAGACATTTTTACCGCCAAACCTTTTACATTAGTGAATAAATTTATCATTTATACAGAGGGTATAGAGTTTTTAATTGGTCCAAACGTCTTGGCGTCCACTCAAGCTCTTACTAAACGACACACCCGGTTAGTTTCTCACGCTGCTGTAGGTTTGTGTTTTTGTGGATAATATTAAAAGTTAAAATATTAAAGGCAACTAGAATGCTTCTTAAAAAAAAGATACGGTACTATTCAAATATGCCACTGAGCGAGGTCCGAGATAACATAACCGCTGAATGAAAATGCATTTTGGATGAAACATTACCACGAATTTTTCAGTGAAACTGATATTCACGAGTCGTCGAGAGGTTTTCTAATAATACAGTTTTTTTATGAAATAAAAAAAAAAAAAACAGATCTACGCTGTTGTCTCATAGCTAACCTCTACAACAATTTGGTCTGTTATGTATATCACCTTTTTACTGTGCGGACCCACAGAAGATTCTGCGAAAGTAGTATTCATAAAAGAATGGAACTATTTTAAATTATGTATCCGTTCTCTGTTTCTACACAGCAGAAAGATTTATCAGAGGTTAGTTGTTTTACAACAACGAATCTATTTAATGTTGTAAATGCTTCGCTAGATGGCACTTTGCAATAAACATGAAGCGCTGCACTAAGATTTTTGCTGTACATTTCTCTGGTGCAATTCCGCGTATTACAGTCCCGAAACAACCTAACACTTGGCAAGTCAAAGGCTTCGTAAAGAGAATGCTGAAATTGCGAGAGGCCAATATTTTAGCCCTTTATATATCCCTTCACTTCTCCTCTGACCACACTGACCCTTGTTTTTGGCTTTGTTTTCATTTTCATGATCTATCAAGAAATGCAAGCTGCAGAAGCATTTACACAAGCCTCTCGCATATGCCAACAGCCACACTGCGCATTACATAAATGATGTGTGCTTTTTGCATAGGTTCATATAATTATCTTTTAGTTACGTACCTTTTTTGGGGAGGTGGAGGGAGGGTAATAAAGTTTCTTCTAAAGGTTTTGGAATTTAAAAAAAAACAAAAAAACATTGTTTTGTTTGTAAGAAAAAACAAAGCGTAATCAGCTGGCTGGCATTAAAAAAAAAAACACTACTCGAAGGGAGAAAGTGATTTTAAAAATATTACTCTTTTGAATGAATGTTTAATATTTTACTTTGAGAAATATATTCTATTATAAGATGCCATCAAAGCATTTGCAAAAATTTTATTGTTTAACCTATTATAAGGTTAAGGAAGGGGATAAACCCGGTGCTGCAGTTTTTTTTTAAGTTCAGTTGATTTGAAAATAAAATGGTATCAAATGTTTCATGGAAAGAAAAGGGAACGTCAAGTAATATCATATATATTTTTAATTTATCTATGTTTCTTATGAAATTTCTAAAGTACAACCTCATAATTCCGTTTATACCCTTATCGATGTACAGGGATGGGTGAATGTGTAATTAAATGCGAACGAGTAACCTGTGATTGAAGTCCACAAAAATTGCAGATCAATATTATTTTGAGTAGGATTTAAAATATTGCTTTTTCGGCAATTTAAATTGATGGCTACTTGACCACTTTGGCGAGGTCTTTGTCCAAAGTAGAGTTTAGTAAAGGCCAACTGAATCATTTTAACGAATGTTCTTAGGCCCTACTCAGGGCATCAATTAGTTATGTATATGAGAGTAGGAAAGTAATCATGAAGTACGGCACGTAAACAATGAATTTAATAGAATTTCTCCAAGTTCTCACAGAAGATGTGAATCACATCACGGACAGTGATTCCATAGGCGAAAGAAGTGCCCATTGCAATAGGAGTTTAGAGGTGATACTACAGTGATTTCTTTTTAAAACTCCTGTATGAATTTTTGCAGCAGCGTTCTGCAGAGCTCCAAGAAGCGGCATCCCCCTTTTACTAATATGCTTGGTCGATTTGGTGGCTGCCGTAAGACAGAGAGAAACACAAAGTAGTAAAACAGAACTGAGGATATGATTTTACAGTGAGCGTTTCCCAAACTGTTGCGTACCTTTGTGTTGCACCAGTAACCTAGGTTAAACTCGCCTGTGCCTGTAGTGTCGCCACCTCCCGAAAACCACAGTTATCCTGAAAATGATGCTTTTTTGCCGAACCCCCCCCCCCCCCCGATAACTGCCACTGGCTCTCGAATGCAAAATACTGAGCTGCTATAAGTAAAGTGTTATTGTACATATATAAAATCAGGTGTGTGCTCACATGTAATTCTCATAGCTCACAGCAGTCATTTTGAAAAGCGAGATGATAGCCTTACAGTTTGCACTTAAAATTTATATATGGGGATGATAAAATAAAGTGGCGAAAATTCTGCCCGAAAAATATATCGGCCTGGAATTTTCGTAAATAATGAGATTTGTAAAATCCTGTATTTGCTACATACAGAAGCATTACCGGATCGCATCCAAAACACGAGAGTTATTGCGCAGAAACCAGTGAAGAGTTGCAAACGGTCTTAGGTTACTTGTATGTGCAATAGCTCTGTGTCCGCCGTTCCTTACAGTTAATTGGTATATCTCTCTGTCAGAGCTTCGACGCCTTCCATTGTTTTGCTAATAGGGGTCAACCTTCTTTGATCTGAGGGTACGAATCCTGCATGCCACTCCCTGTTTGTTCAGACATTTACGGAAAGCTCATGCTGATATGCCCTTTTTGTAAAACAGGGTGTACCAGTAACCTAGGTTAAACCCGTCCGTGCCTGTAGTGTCGCTACCTCCCGGAAATGATATTTTTTGCCGAACCTCCCGACAACTTTGTTCTCAAATGCAAAAATACTGAGGTACTATAAGTAAACTGTTAGTATACACATATAAAGTCAGGTTTATGCTCACATGTAATCCTTATAGCTCATAGCAGTCTTTTGAAAAGCGAGATGATAGTCTTACAATTTACACTTAAAATTTATGTCTCGAGATGATAGAAGAAAGTGACGAGTTACAACTCGAAAATTGTGCCAGAAAAAAATATATCGGTCTGGCATTTTCGTAAATTACGCTATTTTACCTCGTGCATAACAGAAAACATGTGTAAAATCCTGTATTTGCTACATACAAAAAAATTACAGGATCGCGCCCAAAACACGAGAGTTATTGCGCAAAAACAATAGAAAAGTGGCAGACGGTCCTAAGTTACTACTATATCGTTTAATGGGCTGTATATCTTTTATTTTTTCATTGATGTGCAGAAAAGTTAGCTCCCGCACTCCCCTGTCAAGTGACCAAAATTTAAGTAAAGGGGTTAAGAGGTTATCTGTAATGTATACCCAAATAATAAGCCAAATCACACTTTGGGCGCTCCGAATCAAATGCGAAAAAAATCTGCGTTTCGAATACTAGCTAACCGGGTTAAAAAATGAAAGAAATGATAGAGAGAATTCGCCTAAATGTTAAATTTCTTTTTCACCAAAGAGCAGTCGTGTTTTTAACAACCCGTATGCTATTTTAACAAATAGTTTTAAGTTTCACTTTCCTTACTGTTCCGAGTTTGAGCTGTTTTTGCTATATTTCTTCCATGTTTTTCTGTCATACCTTTCATTTTTTTAACCTGGTTCCCTCCGCAGTCGAAATTCAAAATTCTTGCGCATTTTATTCGAAACACCCAAAGTGTGATTGGGCTTATGGACAGATGCAGAATCATGCATAAATTTATAAAAAAAAAACCCAGAGTGTTTAAATTGTAGCTTTTTCCATGCTTTTTGAAATATCAGTTCAGAAGTTTTTGGCGGATAATTGCAAAATTTATTGTAATTTTTTTCACGTAATAACCTATAGTGCCTGTATGAAAACAAATATAAATTATTGTGGGAGAGTTTTGGTTATTTCCGTATTCTTTTCTTTTGAAGAAAACGCAAGAATTGCTGTTGTGCTTTGAGGGCCTTTAGCAAATGTCAATAAAGACTTGTTGGTCTTTGAATCTTGCACAAACTCGCCACAGGGGTGCCTTAAAACGAGCGAAAATGATTTATATATGGTTATATATCAATAAACTGAAGCGGTACGCCGTGCGCCAGGAGATCCCGTTGCTTGAAGAATTTAATATCTGTGACAGTTACTGTTTTCGGGACTCTGCCTCTTGGTAGACAGCATGTAGGATTAAGTAATTACTTACACCTACAGTGATGGCTAATATTAAAAAATTAGGGATGTTCATAGCAAATGTGGCTGCAAAATTAGGTAGTTCTCCTAATCCACAACTTTGTGTTTCAAAAGGTCGAGCGATGCTTGCAGATGGTGGTATGAGGTATGCATGAAAACAATTGAGGTTATTTTTCTAATTTCCCGTCACTGGAATATTTAACAACGGGGCGTGTAGAAAACGGATTTTATGGGATGCCAAGAGAAACAGGGTGGGGGTATGATCAAATTCCTATTTTAATTTGTATCATTTCACGGATATTCCTGAGATATAGCTGATTTTCCCTCAAGTTTTATACGTTTCTACATGATCTCTTAATCTTTTTCCAGTTTTTGTTTAGATTATTCGGTTTCAGTTCATCAGTGGCTGTTTATATTTGTAGATTTGTCCTGTCTACTTTCACTGTATAATGCATCTAGATTTCTGCAATTGTCATAACAAGGGTTTTCCCTAGGACGAATTCTTTTGCTGTGAATTTCTTACGTTACATATCTAGGATTTGAAAAGCTTGGACATTGGGATTGTTTTAACCTTGGTTCATTTGACCATCCTGACTCCCTAAATTTCTCACATATGTAGTATTTTATCTGAACTTGTGCACCTCACTTTTTGTTCTCGCCTTTGTTTTTGTTTTTGTTTACATGATGAAAACTTAAAAAAAAAAAAAAGACATTTTTATCAAGAAATAAAACGCATAAGGGCTGCAGCGGCATTTGTACAAGCCTCTGTGCATTACGTAAATGGTGTGTGTTTTATTTACATACACCAAATACGCTTAGCATAGTGAAATGTTAGTTTTACTTTTATGAGAGCAAAGTGTGGATGCAACATCTTACCTGGTCATTTTAAGGACACCCAATGTTCATGTTAATTACCAGCTTCAGTTTCGTGCTATCCTTGGGGAGGGGGGGGGATGCCATTTCATGAGGTAAGTAGCAAAGCTATGTTTTTAGGCCACCACCCCGACGGGAGGGGGAGGGGGCTTCAGGAAAGGCTTCTGTCCGTACATCGGTCTGGCTGTCTCCATTTTGGGTGTGTGTCTATTCCTAGCTAGATCTGCAACACCATTAGGAAGCATTTTTTGAAACTTTACACAGTGAAAGAATATATATTGTAGTTGTACATTGGTTTGTATCCCCCTTTTTTTTGTCTTTGACTGACAACGGACATACACGACTTGAACAAAAATGATGGATTTAAACTTATGCTGATCTGGATTGGAATAAGTTCAAAAGGCTTTTATGCCCCATGTTTGCACACACGTGGGCGAACAAGGACAGGTCATGCGATCCTGTTCGCAACCACTGAAGCGTCAACAACCTCTTAGTAGTTTATAATGCTGATGGGATCGGGGTGGGTGTAATATCTTCGATTACTTGTTGTTTCTAGAAGGGTTTCGAACTGGACGAAAAGTTTAATAGAAAGGTTTGGAAATGTGGAAAAAAACTTTGTCTTGACTGTAAAGAAAAAGCAAAGCAAAAATCAGACAGAAAAGTTTTTAAAATTCCACTCGAAATGAATAAGTTTTTCAAAAAATATTTTTTTTTTTTTGGCCAAGTGCTTAATATTTAGCCTTTAAAAAATAAGGTTGCGTTGGACGTTGTATTTGTTAGATAATACATTTCTGCACTCAGTGCAGCCTCCTCAGTCACATAGAATTCTAATGGGATTGTTCCACACATGGGCATACATACAGTAAAATCTGTAACGATACAAGTAATCGAAGATATTACACCCACCCCGATCCCATCAGCATTATAAACTACTAAGAGGTTGTTGACGCTTCAGTGGTTGCGAACAGGATCGCATGACCTGTCCTTGTTCGCCCACGTGTGTGCAAACATGGGGCATAAAAGCCTTTTGAACTTATTCCAATCCAGATCAGCATAAGTTTAAATCCATCATTTTTGTTCAAGTCGTGTATGTCCGTTGTCAGTCAAAGACAAAAAAAAGGGGGATACAAACCAATGTACAACTACAATATATATTCTTTCACTGTGTAAAGTTTCAAAAAATGCTTCCTAATGGTGTTGCAGATCTAGCTAGGAATAGACACACACCCAAAATGGAGACAGCCAGACCGATGTACGGACAGAAGCCTTTCCTGAAGCCCCCTCCCCCTCCCGTCGGGGTGGTGGCCTAAAAACATAGCTTTGCTACTTACCTCATGAAATGGCATCCCCCCCCCTCCCCAAGGATAGCACGAAACTGAAGCTGGTAATTAACATGAACATTGGGTGTCCTTAAAATGACCAGGTAAGATGTTGCATCCACACTTTGCTCTCATAAAAGTAAAACTAACATTTCACTATGCTAAGCGTATTTGGTGTATGTAAATAAAACACACACCATTTACGTAATGCACAGAGGCTTGTACAAATGCCGCTGCAGCCCTTATGCGTTTTATTTCTTGATAAAAATGTCTTTTTTTTTTTTTTAAGTTTTCATCATGTAAACAAAAACAAAAACAAAGGCGAGAACAAAAAGTGAGGTGCACAAGTTCAGATAAAATACTACATATGTGAGAAATTTAGGGAGTCAGGATGGTCAAATGAACCAAGGTTAAAACAATCCCAATGTCCAAGCTTTTCAAATCCTAGATATGTAACGTAAGAAATTCACAGCAAAAGAATTCGTCCTAGGGAAAACCCTTGTTATGACAATTGCAGAAATCTAGATGCATTATACAGTGAAAGTAGACAGGACAAATCTACAAATATAAACAGCCACTGATGAACTGAAACCGAATAATCTAAACAAAAACTGGAAAAAGATTAAGAGATCATGTAGAAACGTATAAAACTTGAGGGAAAATCAGCTATATCTCAGGAATATCCGTGAAATGATACAAATTAAAATAGGAATTTGATCATACCCCCACCCTAAGTGTTGGCTATAACGATATATTTCATCGGTCCCAGCCATGTCGTTATAACGAGGCTTCAGTGTGTAGCAAGTTTCGAGTAAAAGTACGTAATTACGTAATTATATTTGGTTATTTTCAAGCATCATTGACTTGGATGTCTATCCACCATGAATTTTGTCGAGATTTTTTTACAATGCAATATCTATGGAAGCATAAATAGTTCTGCAAAAGTTGACAAAAAATGTAGGCAAATCCATTGCCTTCAGATATTATCACCTCTGGACTCCACTGGTGCGTTCGAGTGAAGCGAATCAGTTATGTGATAAAATAAAAGAAAAAAAAAAGGTAGACAAATCCAAGAGTACACCTTGAGACCGATATTTCCGTAGGTGAATTGCCGAGGACGGGAATTGACTAGTTTACATAATTCTTTATAGAAAGAAGAGTAAAGCCTGCCACCTGTTTCGCATATCCGGGATTTAGTTTGCGCATGCGCATTTTCTAGTGACGAAGCTGACACTTCGGCTGTTCTTGAAAACGTTCTCTGCCAAACTGAACTAACTGTGGTTTGTCCTTTGTAGTAATGTATTGCAGTGAAAAATGTAATATTTAATTATGCCACTTTTTTTCTTATGTTTTTTTTTTCCTTATTTCTTCTTCAGACAATACGAGCCTATGTGAAGAGTGAGAAGAACTTTGAGTGCAAGTGCAAGGCGTTGAAACAATGTCTTCTCTTCTACGGCGCCGTTCGGCCACTCTGCGAGCCGGTCAACGACCAAGCCGACGGCCTGGGCCAGTTTATATTTCTGTATGTCTATTTTCTGTATATCTACTTTCACGGGGGAGATGGGGGGGGGGGATTGTTATGGAAACAAATGGAGGGTGTAAATTTCTCAATTCAACCTTACGCCAGGTTGTGCTGGTAAACAGAAAATTTTTCAGTGGCAAAAAGTCAGCAGATTCCCCCGCTTCGGTAGATGGATTTTGGTTATCGGTGAATTGCCAGTAGCCAAATTTTTCCGAAAATTATAAACAAGGACCATGGGATTCGGGAACTTGTGGGAGGCCAATGAATTGAGCTCTGCGCACTTCATTTCCATGTGTGTTCAAATTCAATACAAATCACACAAATCACTCCATGATCGCACCCTGTCACAACACAAACACACACAAATATGCATAAAATAGCTAAATAGCGCGGAGATACCTTCTTTTTCGCTATCATATACTTCCCAGTACTGTAACGCCGCATGTGTATTGCATAGCAGCTTTCGTTACGCAAAGCGTTTCGTCATAAAACCGTAGAGTCGCGTTCGCTTATACGTGTGACGTTTGTGTGAATGTGGCAAGCGATTTTGTTTACCCATGATTTCTTTGTACGGGATACGTGCAATACGGTGCGTGTTTTAATAAAACTGAAACGACCAGCAACGTACACTTGTGTAAAGTCTTTTGTGTTGACCTTCTATACTTCAGTTGTGTTTTGAGAAGTAGAAAAAAATGGCTAGTGTTACGTGACATTTTCAGACGCCTACCAAAAAGAAGAAAAAATTCAAATCATCTGATGTTTACCTAACATCTGCGACAAAAAGTGCACTTTTTTTGTCTCTCAATTGAAAAAAGACATGTGTACTAAACCACTAAGATACAAGTCTGTGAATTGCTCGCATGGCTTGGTGGGTATGCCAATTATTCATGGGGTTTAACCATTCATTTATAAGGTTTACCATTTGCTTATGGGCTTACCATTTAATTATAGTGAGCCGTTAAGCTGCAAAAAGGAAACTAAATATGCAGTGACTTTTCTAAAAAAAAAAAATAAATAAATAAATAAAAGAAAGAAAAACTCGACAACACGGCCTTGTTGGGTCACACAGCTGCCATAAAAAAGGTAATATTTGTGCTGGCCAATGTGCACATTTTAACGACTATACACGAACACGTACCTCATGGTGACTTCGTGACTTCCGGTGGTATCACGTGGCTCCACATTATATGCTTACTTTTGCCCTTTGGTTGCAAGAATAACCCTTTTAAAAAAACCATGAAACGACATATTCTAGTCTGTCCCGATCGTAGCGTCACACCACTGCGGCTTACAGTAAGTGCTGGCGAACAAATTGGTATTTTGCAAAAAGAAAAAAAAATAATAATAGCAGTTATAAGAAAATAAATAATAAAAGTTTATTAATTGTCTTAGCGAGTTGTCGGAATTATCGAAAGAAATAACATTCCCGCTTTAACAAGAAAGGGAGTGATATCATATAGAAAAAGGTGTGATCGTGGAGTTGTGATGGGGGGGGGGGGGGGGTTGGGGGAGGGGAGTGGATGTCGCGGGAAGCCGCAGCGAGATTGCGAGAATGTTTTAAGACAGGTGATTAGAGCATTTACCTTGTAACTCCAAGATCCCTGGATGTGAATCCGACACGGGCAGGTAAGCAGGGGGCGCGGGCTGGTGAGCAGAGGGCCCGGGCTGGTGAGCAAGGGGCGCGGGCTGGTGAGCAGGGGGCGCGGGCTGGTGAGCAGGGGGCGCGGGCTGGTAAGCAGGGGGCGCGGACTGGTGAGCAGAGGGCGTGGGCTGGTAAGCAGGGGACGCGGGCAAGTAAGGAGGGGGCGCCGGCTGGTAAACAGGGGGCGCGGACTGATAAGCAGGGGGCGCGGGCTGGTAAGCAGGGGGCGCGGGCTGGTGAGCACAGGGCGCGGGCTGGTAAGCAGGGACGCGGGCAAGTAAGGAGGGGGCGCGGGCTTGTAAACAGGGGGCGCGGACTGATAAGCAGGGGTGCGCGGGCTGGTAAGCAGGGGGCGCGGGCTGGTCAGCAGGGGGCGCGGACTGGTAAACAGGGGGCGCGGGCAGGTAAGCAGGGGGCGCGGGCTGGTAAGCAGGGGGCGCGGGCAGGTAAGCAGGGTAGGGTTGGGTATCGCGGCGCAGTCTGTATCGCGATACGTATCGCGATATTGGCTGTGTATCGCGATACATATCGCGATATTTTGAATTATTTAAAAGTGAAAAATGCAGCTGTTTTATGGCTTAATTTCCAGGAATTGTTACACACTTACCTACGGCATTGATCAGTTATAGAAAATGGCGTTATAACAAATACAAAAAATATGTTGACAATCGTGGTTTCGGATGCCATGAGTGAGATTAATCCCATTATACAAACAGCATATATGACTAAATTTTAAGAATGTCTGTTTGATTGAGTGTCTAACCTTAAATTCTGATTGGTATATTTTTAACTTGAAACATCAACAGTTCTGTATTTAAAACTGAAACGACAACACAGCGTCTACTCTGACATTGAATCGCAAAATGCCACATGTTCTTTTTATCAAGTTATCATTCAATTATCCAATCAGTTTATATCGAATATAGCAAAAAATTAGCCATGTTCTATCACACTATAATTGGCCCACTTAGTCAGAAATTTACATGAACAAAATATCGTGAAAATATATCTGAACCGAAAAGCAGCCGAATATGATGTGTAGAATGATGAATAGCAGCATTGTAGATATCACTCGTTAGCACATCACCAAAAAATATTAAATTAAACGTGCAGCGGAAAATATCGAAAAATATCGATATTTCAACATTCGTATCGCGATACGTATCGTGAGAAAACACATCGCGATATATCGCTGTATCGATAAATATCGCCATCCCTAAAGCAGGGGGCGCGGGCTGGTAAGCAGGGGGCGCGGGCTGGTAAACAGGGGACGCGGGCTGCTAAGTAGGGGGCGCACTTCCGCTCCAAATGCCTCAACTAAGCAGTTACAATCAAACAATGCGAAACTACCGCCCATTGGCAGCCATAAAAATCAGACGGATTGGCCTATTTTTTGCGCGTACTGCCATACGTGGCCGTTAAAATGTCCGGGTTAAACAAACCTTTTCGGGAAATTTGCGACAGAGATTTCAGTCAATATAAAAAGAAGACAATTCGGCTTCCCACATTACAGTCCCAAAGATAACCTTTCACGTAATTAATTAAGACCCATCGAGTCCTTAAAAGAAAAAACAAATAAAAAGAAATGAAGGCAATTTGCGGCGCGTGTGTGTTTGCTGCAGGGAATGCTCGCGCCTCGTGCTGGGCATCGAGTTCCAGCAGAGCGACGACGACTCGGCCACGAAGGCAGCCTTTCGCGGCGCTGTGGCGGAGACGTTCGGCAAGCTGCAGAGCTTCCTCATCGGCCAGGTCTTTGTGGTGCTGCACTGGCTCATCGTGAACGGCTGGAACCACCCGACGCTCAGCGCCATGATGACCGCCGCCGAACTGCAGGAGGAACGAGGTGCGCTTTTTTATGTGTCTTGTTCCAAAACGGAACCGAATGTTCCGACAGTTCCGCTCAGACGTCTTTGAAGGGGTCAATGTGTGAACTTGATAACTCCACCTATCGGGAAAATGCACTCTGTTCTATCACATATGTAAGTCTTACATCTCAAAATCGATTAGAAAGAAGAAGTGGGCATTTTATACGAAAATGCTGTGCAAAAACCTATGTTTGTTACTAAAATTTCAAACTTTAAAAGAGTTTTTCTCCACTGCTGATAAGTGCAGTTATCAGGTTTATGCATGGACCCCTTCAATTATTTGTTATTTGGCTTGTTTTGTTTTTATTTATGTATTTAAATGCGAGGGTATCAACGAGAACTAAACAAAGGATATGTTCGGAACGACATTTGAGATGGAGAGGGCGGGGGTCGGTGGATTTGGTGAACTTCTTGACTGAAAAAATGAACCATTTCTCTTCTTATTTGCCCTACCCCCTCCACTCGGCTCATATACAGGCTGTGCTGTGGTTGAAATATATGTTCTGGCATGCCCGTTGTTGTGTGTTACGACTTGAAGTCTTCTATTCATTGCCCATTGTGATATGTGGGGGGTTTTCAGCACTGACGTACCTGCGCAGTGGTGAATTCCCAGAGATCTTCAAGCTGCGCATTGAGATTCTGATGGAGCAACAGTGCGAGGACCTGGCGCTCAACCTGTGCTCGTGGTGTGTGCGCAGCCCTGTCTTCCAGGACGACGTGTTCGTGAGAAAAACGCACCTACAGCTGCTCTACAAACAAGGCCATGACGACTTCCATAACAGCGTGAGTCCTACATATCCATCCCCTAATCTCCAGAGGTGTTTTTTTTTTATTCGCTTATTTTTAATTCAGTTGTGGATGTTACTATTGGTGAAATTTAACTATCAAGATAGGATGGTGTTCGTTATTAGAAACGAGGCAGAATTAGCTCAATCAAACTTTTGCTGCTATCTTGAAAAACAGCTGAAATCCAGCGGTAGGAACGGGTTTGAGCTCGTTTGAGCTGGATACATTTTCTTGTCTTATCCGTTCCATTACGTCCTATAAAGGCAGAATTCTGCCAGTCTTATCAGCTGTCATTTGCAGAAAATTAAAATAACGTATCCAAATTAAAACTCCATTGTATCGGGTGTGTGGTTTTATTGTTGTTTGAGGGGTGTAGACTTGCTAATACATCGCCTGCTTTACCGAGCTGAGTCAAACGAATTTTCAATATTGCGGCAAATGTCGTAGAAAAGATTAAAAGAAATCGAGAGGACTTTGCATATTTGCAGTGTTTGAGTGTGTCCTGCTGCCTGCTCGTCAAAGTCCTAGAAGCTCTGGAGGCCGAGGCGGATGCCAGGAGTGCCCTTGCCATCAGCCAGACAGCCGTGCTGCAAAACTGGATCCATCCGGAACAGAACACGGACTGCTGTATTGAAGTAAGTGACGATAAAGAAACACAAATAAAAAAAAAAGAGAGAGAGAAAACCAAAAAAAAAGTTGTGATTGCATGTGTGGTAGGAAGAAGTATTAATTTTTTATCGATTGACAGATTACAACACTGCGTAGCTTTGGTGATTGTTTTGGCAAAACAAACAACCGTGTTTTGCATGAACTCCAGACTCAAGGATGAAGACACAAAAAAATTACTGTTGCATCTCAATATTTTGGCGTCCGACCAATTTAAGAGACAGTGTGTATGTTTGATCTCGGCAGACAATGCTGCTGTGTTCGCTGCGGCTGGAAAAACAGCAGCACGACAACCAGCAGGAGTTCCTCAACAGCGTCAACAAGATCCTGCAGCTGTCAGTCACCAACGACCAGAGACGGATCTTACTCAAGGCCATGGTAGACCTGGTAAGTATCTGCCCCCCCCCCCTCCCCCCACTCCGCCCTCACACCTAGAGCTGTCAGTCACCAACGATTAGAGACGCATCTTACTCAAGGCCGTGGTTGACCTGGTAAGTATCTGCCCCCCCCCCCACCGTCGTCACACCTAGAGCTGTCAGTCACCATACGACCAGAGACGCATCTTATTCAAGGCCATGGTTGACCTGGTAAGTACCTGCCACCCCTGTCCCACTCTTTACCCCTACGGCCCTCAGTCACCTGCTCTAGGCTATAATCGTACTGACAAGAACCTGTCAGCCTTGGGATTTGAACAGTGAAGTTGATTTGTTTTCGAATGATGACGTTTCTTTAATATGACTAGTTTGTTTTGTGAAAGCTGTCTAACCAAAGATATTACGTCAAGTATAAGTTATACGCCACTTGAAATCTCGGCTGGTCACAATGTCTGCGGACATTCTTCTTTTTTTTTTTCAGTTCAACAGCGAATATCTGCAGTTCTGTTCCGAGCTAGCTATAACAGCTTTGAAGAAAGATCGCTTCTCATTGGACGCTTCCAAGATAAAGAAGGACGAGGCGGAGGCCGATCTCGCGACGGCGGGATTAGCCGAGACTTGCCGAATCGTCTCCAGATTGTTTGCTTCACATGACCAAATGTACCTGGTAGGCCTAATCGATTTTATTTTCTGTGGACCAATACAGTGATGGAGGTTATCAATTTTAAAACTTCTTGTACAGTGTTTTTCGTCGCACCGTTTAAATTCAGAATTGCAAATTAAGCCATTTTACGAAGACATAACCTGTACCGTACCTGTGCAAATTCTTGTGGACCCATAACTCCAGTCTCGTGAATCCGTAGTCTCTTAAGTCGATAGCCCCGTAGGTCAAGTCTCATAAATCCATAGTCTTAGAAATGCATAAAGTCTCGTGAATCCATACAGTCTCGCAAATCTGTAGAGTGTCGTAAATCCATAGTCTCATAAATCCATAGTCTTAGAAATGCATAAAGTCTCGTGAATCCATACAGTCTCGTAAATCTGTAGAGTGTCGTAAATCTGTGCATTCTCGTAAATCCATAGTCTCATAAATCCATAGTCTCATAAATCCATAGTCTCGTGAATCCGCAGTCTCGCAAACCATTGATTTCAGGCTTCGCTCATGACGTGGTTTTACCTGGAGCCTGAAAACGCGGTGTTTATGGACCTGCAAAGGAAGCTGCGCTCCGTGGCCCAGCTGCCGCCGACCGAGCCCCTGGGCCCAGGTGCCGTGGACAGAGAGGTGTACAAGGAGCTGTACTGCATCGTGGACATGCTGAGGCCTGGCCAGTACCACCCAACGCGGGGCTGGATGGAACTCAAGTAAGTGTGAGCAGGCCGGTGCATTTGTGTGGTTATCCTCGATAAATTTTTTGCGAGGGAGGTGAAGGAGGGGGGGTAGCATGGGGAGGGAAAGAGAGGGGGCGGGGGGGAGGCAGATAGTCAGGTGCAGGGGGGGGGGGTAGGAGAGAAAGAGGGAGGGAGCGGAAGGGAGGGAGATATGCTACAAAGGGCAAGTCTAATCCAAATCAGATCCCGTTGCTGGCTCTGGGGACATATTTGTGAAAGGAAGTTACTTTCGCTTCTGCTTTTAAGGTATTGGAGGTGGCCGCTAAATTAATGCCGCATTTCAACACGAGATTTTGTGGGCAGAAAGGAAACAGAAAAGTTAAATATGTGTTTGAAGGATATCGGCTAAGAGGGTATTTTCGTATGAATTAACATATTTAACATGTGAAATTTAAAAATGTGGCTACTGTGTGTTTGCAGGTCCACCCTGGTGAAACATCTTTTAGACGCAGGATTTAAGTTTCATAATAAAACCAACTCATTTATGAAACCTCAGCTGAAGAACAAACCAACAGCTGTGGAATCAGCTGCAGGAGTTTCGGGCCAGGCTGCAGCTGATGCTGCCCCGCCTGTGACGACTGGTCCACAGCCCGCAACTGGTAGTTCACAGCCCATAGCAAATGGTCCCCAGCTCGCCGTGAGTAATGGCCAACCCACAGTGACTCAGATGGACGCTGCAGCATCACACGGGGCTGGTCACGTGGACCCTGGACGCGAAGGGGCTTTGAGCACGCCGAAGGCCGAAGCCGAAGCCAAAATGGCCGGATTAGTTGAGAAATCCGAGGCCTATGTTCTGGATAAAGGAGGGACGCCATCTGGCGTTGTGAAAACAAACCAAAAATCTCAAGGTGTGGGAGCAGAACGCAGCAGTTCTCATTTAACTGGTGTGTCCCAGGAGTTGACGAAACAGTATCATGTGACCGGAAGTAAAATCTCGCTGCCTGCTTATTCGGTCGCGGTGACATCACAGGATGGAGCGAGAAGCGAGGCTACATGTCAGGACCAAGCAGCACTTGCTGTGCACAAATCTAACCCATCTAGCGATAGACATTCCCTTCTTGCCCAAATGCCGGGCACAGTCGTTAAACAGCACAGCCAAACCAAAGATAAAGTTGTCGCCGATATGTTGCCACAGCAGGGAAATGCAGGGCTTCAGGATGCCAAAGGCAGGACGCCAGCGACCCAGGCTGCGTGCCCAAGCAAGACGGGGTCCCAATCTTTGCCGGAAATCACGCTGGATGACTTGCAGCAAGTGCTTAAAGGCATGGGAACTGGTGCCCCACAGCAGGTCAGTATACACAAGGACTGCATGCCCGCCCCCCCCCCCCCCCCACCACTCTCCCACCTACCGGCGGGTCCATCACTGTTTCCCTAACCTTATTGTGCTGTGTGAAATATAAACGGTTTGGGACAGAATTTGCGAAAAAAAAAGTGATGGTAAGTCACTCAGGAGTGGAATTATGCTGCAGTTAGGATAGGGGGTACGCGGGTGGGGCCCGGTTTGATCCCAAGCAGGCCATTTTAGAGCACTTGGTCATAGTGTTTAGCGTCATTTCATTCTCTGTTTTTTATGGAGAGGAGAGGGGCGGAGAAGGGGCGTGGTAGTGCGGCGAAACGACGCTGTAATTTCTCCGTGATTATTTGTTTTTGAAAATAAGAAATCACCGTCTTGGCAGTTAATTGTTTTGGCTTCAAATTCAGGGCTGATCGCTGGTTAGGTTACCGTAAACTACCGATTCTACCATTCATTATTTTTTCCCGAAATAAAACATTTGCGCATCTTTAACATGTTTACTGAAATCCCTCGCCCAAAAGTGATAGAAATTAAGAGCCAGGCGTACTTCACATTCAGGTTATGGACCAGCGTGGCCAGTCAGCCAATCAGATCGCGTCTGGTCGGTCAGCCAGTCAAATTGCATCTGGCAGTCACGTGGCCGGCAGAGCCACTCTTGTTGTCAGAAACCAGCAGGGTCAGTTGTTTGTTTTTGACAACGCGGTGCAGGCCTCCCCGCAGGGCAGCGCCGCCGCTGTGGCTCTCCTCAAGGCGCCCGCCGCGCGCAGTGACGTCACGCGTGGCGCGGGCGGCTCCATTGTGGTGCGGCCCGGTGCAAGTTTGCTACGGCGCCAGGGGAAGGTGGTGCAGTCTGGTGCATTTGTGGTGCGCTCGGGTGCAAAAGCGGCACTTGTTGGAACAAATGTGGCAAACTCACGCAAAGTTCTCGTTGTCTCTAACCCTCCTCAGCAGGGAGTCAGCGAAGCCGAGGGGACTGACCAGTTTTCCGGCCCGGGTGCCAATGAACAGGGTGGGAAGAACCCAAGCGTTGTGCAACAGCAACCAGCGGTTGTCCAAGAACAGGTAATAGTGCGAAAAAAGTCACTGGTTTTGGACTACATAGCAGACATTGGCTTATTTTGAGTCAGTTTTGATCTTTAGGACAACAGTTTCTTAACTGGTCAATCATGCCTTCGTGTTAACTCGAAATAAGTCAATATATTCTTTGTTACATGACATGCCGTTACATAACTGGCTTTTTGATTACTAGTAAATGCAGTATCCAATGGCATAACCACCGGGGGGGGGGGGGGGGACCTCAGCCTCCTGACTTTTCAGAGTGTGGGGGGCATAGTATCCCTCGCCCCCCCCCCCCCCGTCCCCGTTACGAAAGTTTGTCCCCTCCCAGTTGTAAAAACGTGGCTAAGCCTTTGGTATCCATCCGATCGACTTAATTAAACATTTAAAAATTGTTGACTTGGGAATCGATTAATGAGAGTATAACAATTGCAAAAATACGTTAAACCGAGTCACAGTAAGTCAATATCATCACATTATCTTAGTAAGAGGAGGGGAGGGGGAATAATATGTGCAATTTCATGTTCCTTGAGTTTAAATCACGAGTTAATTGCATGAAGTTCTTAAGGAACCGTTTTGAAAGTTGCAGAGAATGCGTAATATTTTGTTTTCCGTTGGCAGAAGGAGCGTGGCTTGTTGCAGCGAAATCGGTTAAGTTCCGTGGCACAGGCCGCGTACGAGCGTGGCAATGTCGAGGCCAAAATAGCGCACATGGTTGCCAAGGCATCCGGCCAGCCCGTCATGCCAACCGTCCTTCCAGCGCAGGTATGCAAACTGGTGCTAACCATGTGTCCACTGTTTCGAATATATAACGCCATGGTGCAGCAGTGCAGGGCTTTCTCAATTTCAATATGATTATAGCTGAATGTTAAAACAGAAATAGAACTGGTTTCGTCAGGTTGTACATCGGGTAGACACAACCATCGTATTGCCCATCGTGGTTTTATCTATGGTATTAATACCACCAGCTGCTTAGTTAGGGTTTTACTCATGGACCGCCAACAAGAGTTTCCAAGACATTCATTCACTGCAGTGACATGCACCAGACAGTATTTACCAGTAACGCTGTTTTTGATGGGAAGGATGGCGGGGGGAAGGGGGTGAAGTGTGAGATGGAAATAGCTTTGCTGCAAAAATTCTCCATACTGAAATTTTTTTTTTACATTCCCCCTTTCCTGTAAAACGTTAATGTTCACTTATAATCTGAAATATTGGGTCCACATTCCATTGTGTCTTGACTAGGAATAAGAATAAAAACCCAGGCGCTTGATTGATAATAATTAAAATGTTCGTTCGTTTCATTCTTTACTTTCACGTTTCAACATAAGAGTGAAGAAGTTGCAATAGCGATGCTCATTTTAAACTAAAAGCTATGTCTTTGTAGTCCCAAGGGTCGCCTCTGTCCAATCAGGATGCATCAGGCCCTGTGGGCGGTCACACACCCACTTCCGGTCAGCAGTTGCCCAGGCAGTTGTTGCGACTGGCCAGCGGCGATATGGTATCTGTCTACGCACCGGGGTCAAGGTCGAAGTCAGGGTCACCCGTTCAGCCACCTAGTCAACCACAATCCAGCAGCAATTACACAGTGACGTCAGCCGAGGTTCCCAAAGAAGTAATGCTGTACAATAAAAAAAAATTTTACCCCAAATTTTCATCGATAAACAAAAGTTTTGCCCTATTTATAGTAAGGCCTGCTCATTTGTTTGACTGTGAGATCTAAATGAACAAATGTCCGTAATGAGTTGTTGAAAAAAAACGATCATATTTTGGATTGTAAGTTGTAGCTATATTTCGGATATTTTCGTGCATTTGATGCCGTGTAGTTGGTATTACATTACTTTCTTCAAACTTATTTGTCTCTGCTGTGAATCTGCTTAAAATATGTAGAGCACAATATTTCCCTGGTATTTTTTAAATTGATTGATAAATTTTTTTTATTTGTAGGTACAAACTGAGCAGCACCATGAAACCCAGGGAGACAGTCAACCGCGCCGTGTCCCCGGTGTGTCGGCTGCGTCACCGCCAACGTCATCATCTACGTCATCGTCTACGTCACTGCCCACGCCGTCGTCTACACCCCCGCCTGCATCATCATCGTCTGCGTCACCGCCTGCGTGGTCTTCGCTGTCAGGTTCGCATTATTTCCGTCTCGGTTTCCGTGCGCGATGTGGACTGTGAACTCGCAGCACACAGCTCTTACTGTGCTCTAAATCATGAAATTTTGGAAGGCAGTTCTGATAGAACATCCGACTTGTCAGCGAAGCTTATGTATTATTAAAATATTAAGTTTCAAAAGAGAGAATTATTTAAATTTTATTCCATATAATAATAATAATAATAATAATAATAATAATAATAATAGTAATAATAATAATAATAATAATAACAATCATCATCATCATCATCATCATCATCATCAGGGTTTGCAATTTTCCCGAAAGTGTCGGGAACAGCGACCGCATTTGTCAGAAGTCAACAACTGATTTCCCGAATTTTTTGCTACTCGTACAAGTACACCTAATGTGAAAGATTTTGTGGACCGAATTGCGAACCCTTATAATGATATCAGCAATAACAATAATTTAAAAAAAAAATAACTGTAGGTGTGAAACTGGAAGATGGCAATATGTCCGAGAATGTTGACAAGTTACTGGAGCAGTTTCTTACCAAGTTGAGAATCAAACACCCGGAGATAATCGCCAAAGTCCATGGCACGCCGAGGCAGATGTTTCGCCAGGTTAGTGTCATGTGTTCTTCCGGAAAAAAAAGGAAAGTGAGGAGACTCTGAACAAGAGGGAGGCCCTATTTGTCCATCTGACTCCATTCCTCAACTTCAAGATGTAATCAAAGTGATAGGGTCTACGAAATAATTGTTTAAACCTAACTGAGAAATTGCTTAAAATTTATCTTTTTTAAAAGTGTATTATATATATAATTTATAATACTATAAGTAAATGGGAAATAAGAAAATTAAACAGAAAACGAAATGTTAAGTAGAGTAGACGCACTGAGAATAATTTTTTTTTCGTCTTTCAGACGCTGCTACGTTTGAACGATAACGAGGCTCAGTCGCCGGAAGTGACGCAATTAAGCAACGTTCTCGCATTTGAAGAAATGTTAGCGACAATTAAAAACGAACAGAGCAAAGCGGCTGTCACTTCAGCCAATTATAGTACTCATTCAGGTAGTATAAGTACTAGTACTGGTGCAGCCTTAAGTACTTCTACTGGTATAAGTGTTGATACCACTCATAGCATAAGTACACCTAGTGTTTCAAAACAACCGCATTCAAGCAGCCAAGTGCCTGTTGCAGGACGCACTGGGGTTTCCCGGGGGAATTCCCAGGGAAGTAGGTCATCTGTGAAGCAAGCTTTAGCAAATGTGATACGCGATAAACATGGTGCAGAAGCCAATCAAAGCCGGTCCTCGATTCGCCATTTGGATATTGAAACTTCGGGGCGAAATACGGAAAGTACTGAAAGAATTGAAATGAAGGATGGTAGTACTGAGGATAAGAAGCCATATACGGAAACTAAGGGCTCTACGGTGTCTTCATACTTGAAAATGCATTTATTGAAGTCTTCGCAAGGCCAGACCAGCGGCACGGCAGATCAAAAGCCAGACCATTCGGCTGCCGCTCAGAGCGCTGTCAACAGTTGCCCGACGGAGGTGGTGATTGGCTCGCAGAAGTTCACCAACATGGGCTGCATTGTAGACGATGTCATCTCGCGCTCCCTTAACCCCGACTGTGGAGCTGGTGAATCGAACGCACTTACAATGAATCTCGATAAATCAAAGCCATTGAAATCGCTTAGTAACGAGTCGCAAGCGGTGGGACAGTGTATCGGGAGTACGTCATCGGGCCTCCAAGGCTTGACGTCAGCTGCCTTACCTCCCATACCCATGCCAGCGGTTACCATGGAGCAGCGGCCACTTGATGCGGGTGACGTCACACAGCAGCCCGCTGATTCTATGCCAGGTCTGTAATTTTTCAAACTGCGCGCGGATCCAGGACCCTTAATGTTTGTAAATAAGGGGAGGTTTTGTTTTTTTTTTTTTGTTTTTTTTTTTTGGTTTTTTTATTTTTGTTTTTTTTTTTTGTTTTTTTTTTTAAAAATTCAACGGTTATAAGTTTGCTCTAGCTAAAAACAGAGAAAACTTTGGAGTTGGATAAAAAAAACGTGGCGATAGCAATTGTGTAAACAGAGATTTTCTAATAGGAAGTGAAAATGTATTTATTGTAATGGTCCTGAGAGGTACTTAAAATTCTCCTAGCGGATATTTGTTGCTTTCATATGTAACAAAAATACTCGATATTACCTTTTTGCAAAATAGAGTAAATGAACCATTAATAGTCGTTAGTAGTAGCCAGAGTAAAAATAAAAAAAAAACTTAATTAAAAAACATGACAAAAAAACACAAATAAAAGCAGCCAGTAGATAGTTTTAGATTCAGACCAGTTTTATTTGGGTGTTATGCAAAGCGTAAGCTTGACATTTACTTGTCAGGCTTGTGCTATGACAAGTTTGACCTGTACAAAGCTTGCCCCTGTCCTTCCTCTCTCTCTCCCCAGCCCCCCCCCCCCCACCCTCCCCCGCTTTCCGTTTTTTGTCTTACCAGTCTTAACCCTTTGACAAGTCTAGGAGTACAGATTTGACCTTCTGGGGCCCCCACGACAGCTTCGTGTGTAATTTCTTTCAGACGGAGGCACCGCCACGCCCATGGTGACGTCCGTCGGTGACGGCAAGGGCAAGAAGCGCTTCAACAAAGAGGTCACGGACGTCCTCGTCCGGTGGCAGGCGCAGAACCCGGATGTGAGTTGCAGTCCTTTTCGGTGTACACCTCTGTTTATAGTTACAGACCTGATCGGCATTTTTCTATTGATCCCCCGTGTAACGGAGGGATATAGTTACGAGCCTGTCCGTCTGGCTGTCAAGGTGTGGTTATACAACTTCGTCCCCGTAATAGAACCTCGTGTCCGGGCTATATCTCCAAAACTATAGGTCCGATTATTTGTAAAATTCACACACGCATAGAGCATATATTGAGGGCGTCCAGCGTCGTATATTTGTTTGGATTCGTGTAGAATGGTCAGAATCACAGCATTTTTCGCGTTTTGAAACTTCGCGTATTTTCAGCGTCCTTTCCGGGTTAGATCTCCGAAACCATTACTTGAATTGTATTGAAATAGAGCAGATATTGAAGGTCCGCAGCGTCGTATTTTTGTTCGGAATCATGAATAATTATAAATATTTTGAAATGTGTACAACACTGTGTTTTTATTCAGATTCATGAAACAGTAACGAAATGAATAATTTTTTTTTCGATTACTGACTAATGTTTCCTCCGCTGGAGTGTGGGTTGGCCCGCTGGTTGGGATTGTTTTTTACTTATATCGGATAACGCGTGATATAACGTGATATGAAATGACACATTTGCCTCATTACTGTAACTGTAGAACGGAATATGAGGTCAGCTTCAAACTTGACAGGATGATGCCTACGGTAGTTCCAACGGTTCATCATGTATTTGGTATATATAGTGCAACGTGTGACGTCATGTTGCGTCATTACGTGTTTTGGACATTCGACTTTTTTAACAGGATAAGTCTGGAGCTACAAGTTAGATCAGCTTTGTCCGATTGCGCCTTGGGTTACTGTTGTATTTGACGTATGTTGGGCAGCGCGTGTCAAAACGTGAAAAAAGTGCCCTCACAATATCTTCAGAATGAAGCATTGGATCAGCTTCAAACTTGGTAGGAATATGTCTTGGGTAGGTCCGAGGTGTCGTATTGTGTTTGGTATATACAGCGCGAAATATGACGTGACCACTAAAGTGGGATATGCCGTGGGTCGTACTACTGGTTGCTATTGTACTTGACACATTTTGGACGTAACGTCATATGACGTCAAAGTTTGAAAAATGCGTGTGGCGTATATAGCACAACACGTGTTGTGAGCACTTTACTCTGTTAGCATGATAACTCTAGGACTTGTCTTTTTAATGTCTTTTTTAAATGTAAACTTAGTTTTTGTCTAAATTTAAAAAATGTTACAATGTGAAAAACGTAATGAAATTGGCAGTAGTATGGTACTTGTCAAACCGACTTAAGCACCGGCTTCAGAGGTAATCTTCGTTACACGTGGGATCGTGTGTCTTTCAGTCTATGGTTTTCTACGACTTTCATGGATATTCGTAGAATACAAATGTACAAAAGCACGCACTGGCCTGGAGCTTTGCATGCCCCTCTGTGATGCAAGTGAATCTGTAGCCCCTCTGTGATGCCGGTGAATACGTACCCCCCCCCCCCCCCCTGTGACGCCAGTGAATGCGTACCCCCTCTCTGATGCCAGTGAATGCGTATCCCCTCTGTGATGCAAGTGAATCTGTAGCCCCTCTGTGACGCCAGTGAATGCGTACCCCCTCTGTGACGCCAGTGAATGCGTAGCCCCTCTGTGACGCCAGTGAATGCGTAGCTCCTCTCTGAAGCCAGTAAGCCCCTCTTCTCACTGGATCTGTAGCCCCTGTATGATGCCCTTTGAATCCAAAAGCCCCTCTATTGCCAGGATTCCATGGCCCCTGTAGCTATACAAACATCTTCCGACGATACAGGTACAATATAATTCCATGCCAGAACCGGTAAAACATGCAGCTTAGTCAGCATGCAGATTAGTCAACATGCAAATTAGTCAACATGCAGATTAGATTTTATCGTAAATTAAATACAGATTACAGAGTTTTCTAATAATGTTTCACAATGTCCTCAAATGTATTATATTCTTTAGAAACAGACACCAACGAGAGAAGAGCGGGAAACGTTGTCTAAAATTACGGGGATTGAAGTGAAAAGGATTTCAACTTGGTTCGTATCACACCAAACAGCTACTGGTTGAAATGGGGAATAAATGTGATGACGTAAAATAAAAGAGCTGTAAAGCTTTCGATAGCTGTTCATAGTTAATAATAAAAACAACCGAGAAATTGTGAACACATTTTTTAATTGAAAAGGGTTTTGTTGTAAATTTAACCGCGGGAGGAGAAAGTAGTAAGTAGTCACCAAAAAGATATTTCCCTAAAATTTAATTAAATTTTAACAGCGCTATATTTATTAAATAATATTCTATTCTTGAGGAGCATTTTTTTTTTTGTTGGGTGTAGGTTTTGGAATAAAAAAAGAAAGACGAAAAATAGAACCAGCTCACTTGAAAGACCTCCTGGTAAGCAACGTCTGGTTACTGACCACTGCTTTCAACGTCCTCGGCCTCAAAATGAGAGAATTAATTAGCAATAATAAGCAATAATTAGGAAAATGGCGTTCATACTGGCTGTAATAGAAGTAGAGAAAGAGACAATTATATGAAGCACAAAATGAGGGGTGTTTGTAAGAAGCGAATAATATGAGCTCCGCAGTGTCAAACATGATTGACATTACGATTGTCTTAAAAAAATAAATAAATAAATAAACAATAATAATAAATTTAAAAAGAGAAAAAAAAATGGACCTGTGCTGCCGGTTATTTGTAAAACATTGTGCAGTGAATTAGACTTTAACCTCAGCTTATTTTTTACAAGGGTCGAGAAGTGTAGATCCTGTGTCAGTTTTGGACTCGACCACACGAAAAGACGTGGAACATACAGCCATGTCAAGCACGGACTCCGGTCTGTACACGCTGGAATCTAGATTACCATCGAACGGAAATGTCGCCATGACCACGCAGATGAGTGACGTCATGACTTCACGTGCACAAGTTGCTGACGACACCGTTAGCGGAGGTCTCGAGGCAGCACAAGCCATGCTTTCACTAGCCTCAGGTGAGGAAAATGTTCCAGGAAACAAACCTTTGAACCATGGATACAGTAACTGAAGAATTTGATATTGAATAAAATCTAGGCGCACATAAAGAATGTGTCACTGAAATATTTCGGCACTTCGGAGGTGTGCAGAAGAAAGTAATTCTTGAGTAACTAGATGTGGTGATTAAAAACAATAAATTACATGGTTACGTTTCGTTTATTAGGTGACTGGACTGGCGGCAGTGACCCTTACAGTCAGCAGGGTACCACTTATGCTCAGCTAAACCCGCCCACCACATTCCTGGGCGCCCCTGAACAGGGTTTGGGCTATCCGGGGCAAAGTACAGTCGGTGACGGACAGGTCAATCCAGGGCAGCTGGAGACTGGAAGTGACGGCCAACAGTCGGCTCTTCCCGGTTTTGCGACATTCTCAACAACGAGCGCGGCGGAGACTATGCACATGATGACGTCACAGTACACCAAAGATACCTACGGGTACTCGAGTGAGCAGTACCCGCAGCAAGGTACTATGTCGCAGTGTTTACATGGTGCTGACCAAAGCTATGGTGCTGCGCTTCAAGCGGGGGTGCAATACCAAGATGGCATGGGCTATACACAAAACCAGCCTTATACAGACTTGTCAGCCAAGCCAGTACCTGTGCCGCTTACTGACGGGTACTCGCATGGTAGCCAGTATTACAGTGACCAGTACCCGCCCAGCGCGCCAACACCAGCAGACCAGTCGCGGGGCCTTGTGCCGCATGGATCCATGGATCAGGTCGATCCATCCATTTACACGGCGGCCAACAGCCTGCTGGAAATGTCCCTCAACGACAGCAGTGCCAAGTCGGATCCCAAGATAGAACAGAGCGGGGATGCCCCAGGGAAATCCCGAAGCAAAAGTAAATATCCCTGTTCTCTCGTCTGTTTCTCAGTTTTATATCCATTTTGATCAAAGTAACAACAGCAATTGTTGGTGCATCCGTTATAACATTTTTTTTTTTTAAATTTACTTGAATTTTTCTATTTGAAATGAACAATACAAAAGAGGTTTGAAGTCACGAGTCGAAATAATCTTAATACGAAAAAACACAAGTAAGAGCCTATAACTATAACCTATAACATACGGAATTAAAATAACCCCCCCCCCCCAGACCCACACAAAATGACAAAAAGAAAACAGCAATCCCGCATAGAGAATGAAGAACCCTCTTATCACATGACGAAAGACCTGAACCGCCATCCGAATGAAAAACCCCTTACCCTTCACAGAATGCAAAGCCTCTTAACTCACAACAGTGAAAAGCCCCTAACCCCACACAGAATTAGAACAATTACACAGACACCTCTTGCCTCGATTTTTTAGGTTTTTATATTTTGCGTGTTTTCTCAGGAACATCTGAGGCCTTGAAAGAGTGGTTCAGCAAGCATGAGACGGTGAGTGCCATGGATAAATTTCTGGCTCAGTACACTGTGCAGTTTAGTCTTTCTGTTCGAAGCGATTCACGTTCAACTTGCCCAAAGCTTTGCATAAAGATTTTATGTGGAAATGCAGAATGGCGTGAGATTATTAGTTCAGCTATCATGAGATTTTTTGGTTTCATTGTAACATTTTCCTGGCAACGCCTTAGCGAATATATTTTGTTGACATTTTTATGATTAGCCCCGCACCAAAAGGCCAAGGATTGTGGAACCAAAGGTACAAAATACGGGTTGAGTAACTAAGCTCTCCGGGTTTTTCTTTTTTCGACCTTAGTCAAGAAACATTTAAGTGTTTTATTGACTCGATTTATATAAACACGACATTTTCAAATTAAAGCCGCGAAAGAACAGACTGCTAACATATATTATTTGTTTCTACAATTTGTTATTAACATCGCGCCACGAGTTCGGTTGAACACGTGACATTGCGCTAACATCACATCGCGTGCTCGGTTGTATGCATGACATTACGCTAACAACACCACAAATCACGTGTTCAGTTGAACGCGTGACATTACGCTAACAACATCATATCACGTGTTCGGTTGTAGGCGTGATATTACGGTAACAACACCACAAATCACGTGTTCAGTTGAACGCGTGACATTACGCTAACAACGTCACATCACGTGTTCGGTTGTAGGCGTGATATTACGGTAACAACATCACGTCACGTGTTCAGTTAACACGTGACATTACGCTAACAACATCACAACACGTGTTCCGTTGTACATGTGACTTTACACTACCGGCATCAGGTCACATGTTCAGTAGTCCTCCGTGACATAGCGTTACTCGCATCGAGTGATTCGGTGGTAGGCGTGATATTACGTCACCAACATAACGTCACGTGTCCGGCTGTAAACACGACATTACGCTACCAACATCACGTCACTGTTGCGCATGTTACTTTGGTGTCCGGTTAAACACAAACTGGGCTTGTATCGCGAAAAAAACAGATTTGCTGTGTTATTTTTTTGGCCTTGAAGAGGACACAACCCAGACTGTTACATTTACAATGATACAATACATAACAATGCAATTGCTAACGGGATGGAAATTCAGTAACAAACAATAGCATTCTGTTAAATTGTTCCACAGTTAAAGGTTGTTCACTAATTAGAGGTATTCTCTAATGGATGTTGGATTATAATATCGTCATATTTTAGGTCAGGTAAATGAGAAAGAGAGAATCAAACCGAAAGAAAAAAATAACTATTTTAATTTTAGGGGTTAAACTTTAGCATACCACAGATGACAAAGTTTGTTTGTGAAAAACACCTTTCAGACCGCTAAAGTGTTTGTTTTACACAGGTATTCACGAGATTCTGAAATGAACGTTAGAAATTCGAATAAAATAGTATTCACTAATCCCAGGTTATGCTGTGTTTAAGGGAGGTTTTACTGTGTTTCGATTTTTTTTCGCTGGTTGGTTCACGTCAAATAATCACATATTTTCAGTGGCCGTTTCCCTCAAAAGAAGAGTCGAAAATGTTGTGTGACCAGTTAAACTTGACCGAGAAATATCTCAGGAATTGGTAAGCCGTATTTTTTTGTTCTTTGAAACTTATATTTCTGTAACTTTTGTATTAAGGTACATATTAAAAATGTTAAACATGAATATTTGAAAAAAAAAAACTACTTTAAATAATGTTTTTCGGTTGTGAAATAAAGCTTGCTAAGTTAAATTGGTATACTGTTTGTGAAACACATTACTGCCATATGTAACATCCGAGAAAAATTGAGAAAGGGTATTTTGTGACTTCTATTCAATGTTCATATGGGGAATGGGGTTAATATGGCAAGAATGTTGATTTGCTTTTCAGGTTTGTGAGTTACCGTGGCAAGATGCGGAAGCAGGGCAAGGTGACATGGCAGGAGGGCAACGCCGCCACTACGTCTGCATACGGCAAAGGTAGGGCTTATGCTTAGGCATGTGGTAAAGCTAATACATGTGCCTGTGGTAGGGGCTAATACTTGTGCCATGTGGCAAAGGTAAGGCCATATCTGTGCATGTGGTAGGACTGGTACTTTTTCATATGGTAAAAATGTACTTGTGGATATGGCAATGGTAAGACGAAAAAGGGCCTATAAAATCCATAAATACCCTTGTCTTTGGGAAAACCAACAGGCCTGCATTCGTACTTAGACTTCCACGTACACATATGTCGTTATGGAGTTTTATACAGAGAAATCACTTCGGTGAAGACAGAGGTTGATGAAGTGGTGCTTGTTTCAGATGGAGATCAGGCGAGTGGTGACGTCAAGACCGGAAGTGCCGCGCCTGAGCGGTCAGTCCCCGCAGCGCCCGCGGAGTTCCAAATCCCGGCCCCAGTGTTAAGACTCACCCAGGAAGAGATTGACCAATACCTGAGTGCGCCCCGGCACGACACGACCCACGGTGACGTCCGTCCATCCGCACACTCCCACAATACCGAGGGACATTCGGGTGCTGGGATTTGGCCTCCAGCCACGCCTGTTACCCTAACTTCTGCCAGTACTGTTTACACCCACCCGAGTACATCGCATGCAAAAGAAACAGGTACAGTATATGCAAATCAGCAGCAGGTGCGCGGAAAGTCGGACCACGCCTCTGGTGGCGTAACATTGGGCTTGAAAATGCCCTTAGCCGGCCGCGATTCCATAGCAGCTGAGGCTCAGGATATATGCAACAGCTTGGATGATTCTGGAGATGCGGATATTTCTCCCCAGACTCTTCGCCAATCAGAGCGCGCGTCACTGGAAAAAAGTGTTAGCCAATCAGAGCGCGCGACATTGACAACAACTGGGAGCCAATCAGAACGAGCGTCATTAAAAGGAACTGTACAAGGGGCTGATGAAGCAAATGCAGGCTCAAGGAATTCGGCGCTGGAAAAGGGTGCCTCGCTTTTTTCGCCGGTGAAATTAATGCCTTTGGGTTTAAATTCAAGTGAAGGTCCGAATCGGGATGCATCAGCGGTGAGTGGACAATCGCAGCTGGGTGAATTTAGCGGGCTGGAGCAGAAAATCAAAAATCTTTATGTGACTGAAATGGGCAGAAGTCAAATGAGGAGAAACACGGAAAATAAAACCGACCAAGAGGTTTTAATCGCGGCAGCTACAAGCAAGAAAGGACATAAATCTGTCGGAGGTGTGACAGAAGACAGCGGCACTGCTGTCGGTTAGTTGTCATGTTTCCCTCTCCATTTTGTTTTTTGAAAGAAGAAAAAAAAAGGACTGATATTTGTTTACTATTTTTATTACAAATCTAAAATTGAAATTTAAGGTAGGTCAACCAAATTTGCCGGTACGTTAAAAACATTCGTCTAAGAAAAGTTACATTCAAAGCAAAATAATTAATATAATTAGCTATAATCATAACAATTAGTACTAATAAGAATTAAAATAATAACAATAATGCTAACAACAGCAGCAATCAGAAGAATGATGCGTTTTCAGGAGCGAGACGGTACCAGGAGCGAGTGTTCAGTGCCGACAACCAGCGTATCCTGTGGTCGTGGATGTTTAAGCATTTACACGTAAGGAGATTTCACTTGGGGGGGGGGGGGGGGGGGAGGGGAGTCGGTGGGGTGGGATGGGGATTGGGGGGAGGGAGGGGGTTTGGTGATGGATATTGAGCTGAGAGAATTCTGTAAATATGTGTTCATAGAACGATGTGATATAGTAATAGTATCCGCAAAAACGAAACAAAACAAAACAAAAAAAAAGAGGTTGTAACATATTTGGGCCCTTATGAAATATATAGTTCATTTGAACGAAATCAATAAACAGATATAAACAAGCTAGTTTTAAGCCGTTACACATTTAAAACTAGCTGACATGGCGTGCAAGAGTGGTAGTTTCAACGCACTGTGCCGCACAAAAAGGCGGTTTTTCTTTGATCTTTTTTTGATCTTTCAGTGGCCGACGCCGAGCAACAAGCAGGCCGCGGTTCTGGCCCTCATCACCAAGACGAGGCTGGATCAAGTGTACACGTGGTTAGCCTCTCTCTTATCACATTCGCAGAGATAAGAGCTAGAGACTATATAATATTCAGTGAAAAAAGTTGAAATTTATTGTAAAAAACGGCAAATTAAACTCAGGTTAAAATTAGCTAAAACTCCTAAAACAAAAACTCGATGGGCTGTTTGATCAAGCGATTTTTTTTTTTTTTTTGACAGGATGTTCAATACGAGAAGTAAGAAGCTGGAACTTTCGGCAGACGGCACAGTATTCGATGTGAAAAAGCATGTTTTGATGGCAAGTTTTGGCGTTGAAGGTAAAAAAAAAATGGAGACAGAAAACTCCGCCGTTAAGCTAAATACAGATTGTGTTAACGATTGCATTGAAAATGTCACGTACGAAGCAGATGACAGTAGCTCGTCTTGCACTTGGTAGTTATTAGTGTTTGAAAAATAATATGAGGTATAAAATAGTGCAGAAAACGGGTATCTGTCACAGTCACAGAGTGGGTAAATGGGACAGTCACAGTGGGTATCTGTCACAGTCACAGAGTGAGTGTCTATCACAGTCACAGAGTGGGTAAATGTCACAGTCACAGAGTGGGTAAATGTCACAGTCACAGAGTGGGTAAATGTCACACTCACACAGTGGGTATCTGTCACAGGCACAGAGTGAGTAAATGTCACAGTCACAGAGTGAGTAAATGGTGACTTGATCGATAGGGTATGCAGAGTCGAAGACCTTAACCAGCCCCCTTTTTCCACTGAGCTTGAAGCAAGAAATGTGCATTTTTATTTTGTATATACATTTAGTTTATTTATTTTAGACCTAGAAAGTGCAAAGAAACAAATAATTCCTTGGGAAGAGTTAGAACGGAAGATGAATCACTATCTGGATATGGACATGAAGCAGTGGATAGGGGAACTAACGGTGGTGAGTCAGTCTTTTGATAGAAGAACGAATATCAAATTCTTTGTGAAGAAAATAGTTAAGTCTAAGTCTTGCATAAAATTGATTTTGCATTTATGTTGTGAATAGGAAACACGTGTGTAATTTGATGAACAATAACAGGGCTAATCAAGAAATTTTTCTTTCAGATGTTTATGTTATATTATTTATTTATTTCGAAAGAAAGATATTGTTTTGAATGTATTTAAAAAAAAAAGTGGGAATATTTGTGATATGAGGTAAGCACTTGTTTGTGCACTTCTTCTCAAATTTGTAGGGCTCAGATACAGAGGATTACTCATCGTCTGAAGAGGTAGTATGGAGAGTCTGTAGACCCTGAAATCTGTGTGTGTGACCCGCGTTCGCTTTTGTAGTTGTTGAAATAGTTTTAGATCAGGTTGGAATTGGAGGTGGGACATGAGTTGTAAAAGTTTTGGCGCAGGTTGGCTGCGGTTTGATCAAAACTAATCGCAATGGTTTGAGTGTGTCTTTATTGGGGGGAGGAAAAGTAAAAACAGCGTAACTGGACACTCTAATTTCAACCTTTTGTTGTATATTTAAATTAGTGTGCTGTAGGGGTGTGTCCTGAATCGTCAGTCCCGATATACACCAATTCGCCGGCCGATTCCGGACCAATCGAATTATCGAATAATAAAGATGTCAGTCATTAGAAGTGGAGCATATATACTTTGTGAACTGCCTGATCTGACATCTTGAATGAACTGATTTAATATTAGAGCTGAGCTTTGATATGATTGACTTAGTAATGTGGCAGATATTGGTGCAGTTGGAAAACTAAAATCAATGAGTTAAGATCATGCCAACATCGATTTAAGTCTGCGCACGGTTCATCCGGATTTGGAAAGCAACGGGACACACCCCTCCTTTATATATCCTTATGCGTGCTTATAGTTTGTTTATTTATTAGATTTAATGTAATTAGTGTGATGTGTGTGTTTACGTTTATGAAATGGTCTCTTCACATTTATCAAATGGCTTGTTTACATTTATCAAATGGTGAGTGCTGTCAGCATGTGTACGCATAGAGGTGTGAAAGGACATCTGTCACGTGATAGTTTCGCGATGACTTCAGTGAAGTATGAACTGTTCCTTTACACTACGAACTGTGCTTGTCCATAATTAATCAATAATTAGTTGATATCCTGTAATATCGCTCTTGATTTCCACACTTTGCCATGTTCAGAAGAAAAAACCTCCCCGTGTTTGCTTAAACATTTCCCAGAAACCTTAACATTTTGGGCAGTATCTTTTTCCTGTCCCATAGGAGATCGATTAGAAAGTGACGATGAAATGGTTAAAAATACTGTCTTTTACACTGGTTCTTCATCTCCATTTGCTTATGTGTCTGTGGGAGGGGACAGAAACTAATATACAGTCTTTAATCTTTCACGTCACCTCTGAAGAGTGGTGCAGTAGACCTCCGGTAAGATACAATCGTTTAAGGAACAACCTGTACAAGACCTCCTGTAGGATAGATTCCTTTAAGGAACAACCTGTACTAGCGGAACAAACTTTTCAGTCCCATCTTTTCCATATTTATTCCATAATTCCCATCTACTCCTACCTCTCTATAATCACCATTCTTCTAGGTCCTAAAGGCGTTTGTTATAGGAAGAATTTACTGAATATACAAACAGCTGTGTTAAACTCGCTGTCCTCTCCCCTAATATATATATATAAAGATTGAAGACGGGTATATAGTCATCTTCTCTGTCATCTGTGAATAAAGGCGGACGATATTGGCCCCTAGTTCTTACGTAGTGTGCAAGGCTTTCGGATGAGGTGTCAGTCTGTGTGGCTTGTGTTGTCATATTTGTGTACCTACTCTAAACATTGTTCTAGTTGATTTTCACGCGTGGGTAAGCCAGCCTGTTAATGCGGTCGTACAGCAAGTAATGGGCTCATTTAGAGCACGTATTGGTCGTAGTTAAGCGTTTTTTTTTCACGCAGATACGCAACTTCACGGGAAATCATTTTTTTTTCATGAAAATAGGGAGACTTGTGACCCGATAATCCAGGTGTGATCCATAGCAGTCACATTGGTGTTTGATGTAGTAATGACGTCATTTTCGGTAGTTAAGAATTTACTGTATATATATATATTTCAACGAATTAAAAATAATCGGAAAACAAAAACGAGGGATCTTTTAATCAGAGTAATCAGCACTAATTTTTTTCGAAACAGACGGAAGAATACCGGTCGCAGAAGAACAGGCCGGTCCGCGTGGCCAAAACCGCGCTACGCAACTTGCGCATCATGGCCGGGTATGAAGAAGCGCCTAGTGTTCGCATTAAAATCGAGTCTGCCGTGCCCAAGGCTGAAGGGGCCAGCGCCGGGGCGTGGATGCCCAAAGAGACCGTGGCACGAGATGGCGTGGCAGCAAGCCTTGGCGATGTGCCAAAGCACGGCGCAGGCTTAGGGGCCGTCGGGAAGGCAGCACAAGCTTACCCCAGGGACGACTTGCGGCAGCAGATTAGTACTGAGAAGAGCGCAAGTGAAAGTATTAATCAGGGCCCGGAAACATCGGCAAAGGCAGATAGCGTGGCGGACGGGAAACTCGTGCCTGCTGAAAAAGGTGCGAGCCTGTTATTGCCTCCAAGTTGAAAAACGAAATAAGTTAAATATAGCAAATAAATAACAAATAAAAACAAAAATAAATCAGTGATAAATAAATGATGAAACAGTAAATAAGTAAATAAATAAATACGTAAAGAAATAAAATAGAACCAATGAACAAATAAAAGAAAAAGGAAAAATGTTTGGTTTGATGCTAGGACTATAGGAAGGCCACGGTCGTGTAGAGGTTAGGAATCTCTGTAGAGAATGAGGCAACAAATGATACTTACAGTGTTGTGGTTTCTGTCTTTCTCGTAGAAATAATGCAGCAGGGGAAAAGGGCCAAGTATGACGAGTGGGTGGTGAAATTGTTTCAGAAGTGGTACAGCGAATACCAAAGAGTAAGTACCCCCCCCCTGCAACACCCCCCCCCCCGCCCTGCGACACCCTCTGCCGTGCAACACCCTGCACCCTCCCCCCCCCCCCACCGCCACGCAACACCTCCTCCCCCCGCCCTGCGACACCCCCCTGCCCTGCAACGTCCTGCACCCCCCCCCACCCACCGCCCTGCTACGCCCTGCACCCCCGCCACCCTGCAACACCCCAACCCGGACCTGCAACACCCCCACCTGCCCTGCAACATCCTACATCCCCCACCGTCCTGCAACCCCCCCCCCCCCCCCAACCGCCCGCCCTGCAACACCCCTCCCCTCAGCCCTGAAACACCACACCCCTCCCATATAACGGGGCACTGTTGATATCTGGTGGAGGGGGGGGGGGGGGAGGTTGTAGTTTGTGGCACAATGATATGTGAACCTCTCGGCCGGGGCGCGGGAGGGGAGTCGGACGTAGCTTCGTTCTGTATTTACAATCCCCGTCCTTCAGTCCGGATACTGCTTAATATAACCCGTACATACGGTAGTTAAAAATGTGCCAGGGCTTTTGAATGCCAAGAAAAAACAGGAACATTCAAAAAAAGAAAAAGAAAATTTACCAAATAGTCTCAACCCACCTGGTCAGTTAAAAAGAAAAAAAAATATGGCTGATCTGTGAATATAAAGCAATACTCATTCCATCGGAAAAGCACTATTTCGATCAACTTTTAAAGTCGCATCTTGTGACTGAAAAATTTAATTTAAAATTAAGTGGCACTTCACTTCAGAAATGGTATGAGTTTAATTTTTTCATGAATTTCCTTCTTAGCTGCCTACCCCCGCGGAGAAAAAGATGCTGGAGCAGAAAACTGGTGTCAGTGAAAAAGGAGTCTCAAACTGGTGAGGAACGGGGCTTTCAAAAAAATATATATATATATATTCCAAAAAAATAAAAGCTTAGTGATGAGAAGGGCGAAACTGCAGTTTATGTGTAGCGGATTTCGTTGTAAGAAAAGAAAGTGCCAGAAATGGGTAGTTCAAGCTGCAGTGGTACCTCGTTATAAAGACATCGGTTATCATGACATTCTGTTTGCAGTGGTAAAACAATTCTCGGTTTAAGGTTTCCTCCCTTATTTTCTCGGTTTTAACTGTCGTTATTACTACTGTATGTAATAAATTATTATTATAAAATCAAATATGTTATAAAATTAACCACATATATAATATATATGATTATATTATATTATATTATATATGATTAAATTTTTATGGTGCAGTATTCTATGAAAAAGGAAACTTTGGTCCGTATTTTCCAGGTTTGCAAACTATAGGAAGAGACTGCGGCGACAGAATGCTAAGACGGGCGTCGCATTAGGTATGCTCTTCTGTTCATGAGAGTCAGTTAGCCGGAACTCAATGTAGAGATCAAAGAAGATTCGACTTCGTCTTGTTGCGGCGTGGTTGTGATTTTTAACAGCAAGCAGTGTGAAGAGTTTAGGTTCAAGATGTGCTGAGCGGCTTGTACAATGCTCCTTGATATTTGTGTTGAGCTTTGTTCTTGGTGTGGAAAGCAGGGTATTAGGGTGGGCGGAGGGGAGGGGGGAGGGGGGTTAGGAAAATATTTAAAAAAAATCGCACAGCACTTTTCATTGATTTTTTTTTTTTTTTTTTTTTTTTTTGGTAGCCTCCCCTGTGACGGAGCAGATAGATGTGGGCAAGCTCAGTTTGAACGAGTTTTTTGACACCTGCGTTGACCAATCGGTGCGGCAGATCAGCGAAGAACTGACGTCCGAATCCGAACTAGGAAAATCTACAGCCCAAAATAAGCTTACATCTGAATCTGACAAGAATTCACAAGGTCGGTTTTTACCCCTTTCATTTTTTTAGGTATTTTTAAAATAAAATAAACTATCTTCAATCAATCCTATGCATTTATTTATTCCCCACAGGGATTATATGCGATCTACCGCGTGTCGGTCGGTCTGTCATCAAGAGCTTGTTAACACGATAACTTAAAAACTCCTGCAAGGATTTTAATGAAACTTGGTATGTAGCTTCTATGGGAACAAACACAGATCGGTATTGTAAATGGGTAAGGTTCGTCCAAGGAGAATGGACCAGCTGAACTTGGAAAATTTCAGCTCTTGATTGACTATTTTACATTGCGATATCTTGCTCTTGTAGTGAACAAAAGCAAGAAGCGGAACGAGAAGGCTCCTCCGAAAATTCGGCGCGTTTTCACGAAAGCCCAGAAGGAACTTTTGATGTCCTGGGTTCTAAACAACTTGGAGGTGAGCAGTGGCCTAAGCGACATTTAGCGACATATTTTCGAGATTTTTTAAGGTTGATAAGGGTTGTTTTCCTTTTTACGAGTGCGCTTCTTTTCCCTTGTGCTTGGCTTATAGTGCAGCTGTGGGTAAGTCAACTATCGGGTTGAACTCCCCGAAAGGGAAATAAAACACAGCGTTTGTTCTTTCAGGATCCGTATCCCAATAAGAAAGAAGCAGCCGCGCTGGCCATAGTAACCGAGTCAGCCAGGCGCCAGGTCCATCAGTGGTGAGATTGTCCAGATTTTCTTGAGAATACGGTGTACCGAATTGAATGCCAGATTGAACTGTTCAAATCCAATGCCGTACGTTGTGCACGCCCCCCCCCCCCCCGCTCCAGACCTCCTTTTCTGCCCTTTGCTATTTCGACATAACTAGTTGTTTCTTCGCCCAAGTTTGTGTAGATGGCACTTCAAATAAAGTTCTTCAGCAAGAAATTCCATATTTAAATTAGCAAACATTGTGAGCTCAGCGAACTGTTCTCAACATGACAGTATACGGTATGTTGTCGTGTGTTTTTGAGGGTGTTTTTTTTATGTGTGCACTTGCATTTACAAAGAGATTTTCGACATTTTTCAATGCGAAGTTGTGTGAAAAAATGGAAAATGGAAAATAAGCCTAAACAATAGTGGGCGTGTCATTGCTTCCCACATAACTGTGCTAACCTATTAACCTTAAAAAAAAAAAAAAAAAAAAAAAAACAAAAAAAAAAACAAAAAAAAAGTAAATGAATAAATAAATAAAAGTCAATATTTGGAACAAACGATAAACACTGTAATGGAAATCAGTGAAAAATTAGATGAAATATTTTAAATCACATAAATCAGAAAATAAAATTGGTTTGATGCAAAATACAAACCTGGCTTTGATGTGGTTGATGCAGGATTGGTTTGTTTCGCTGGCGGAGGCTCGAGCGCGTGTCTGGTCAGCGCTTCACGATACACAGTAGCCTGCTGCAAGCCCTGGGCGTCAAAGGTGAGTGGCGACGTGTTACTGTGCCCCTCCCTCCACCCCCTCCACCCCCCCCCCTCGTCCCATCCTCCCAGCAGCCTGCTGCAGGCTTTGGGCGTCAAAAGTGAGTGGCGGCGTGTTAATGTGCCCCTCCCTCCACCCCCTCCACCCCCCCCTCGTCCCATCCTCCCAGCAGCCTACTGCAGGCTTTGGGCGTCAAAGGTGAGTGGCGGCGTGTTAATGTGCCCCTCCCTCCACCCCCTCCACTCCCCCCTCGTCCCATCCTCCCAGCAGCCTGCTGCAAGCCATGGGCGTCAAAGGTGTGCGGCGGCGTGTTAATGTGAGCCTCCCTCCACCCCCCTCCACCCCCCCTCGTCCCATCATCCCAGCAGCCTGCTGCAGGCCCTGGGCGTCAAAGGTGAGTGGCGGCGTGTTAATGTGCCCCTCCCTCCACCCCCTCCACCCCCCCTCGTCCCATCCTCCCAGCAGCCTGCTGCAGGCCATGGGCGTCAAAGGTGAGTGACGGCGTGTTAATGTGCCCCTCCCTCCACCCCCCTCCTCGTCCCATCCTCCCAGCAGCCTGCTGCAAGCCATGGGCGTCAAAGGTGAGTGGCGGCGTGTTAATGTGCCCCTCCCTCCACCCCCTCCACCCCCCCCTCGTCCCATCCTCCCAGCAGCCTGCTGCAGGCTTTGGGCGTCAAAAGTGAGTGGCGGCGTGTTAATGTGCCCCTCCCTCCACCCCCTCCACCCCCCCTCGTCCCATCCTCCCAGCAGCCTGCTGCAGGCTTTGGGCGTCAAAGGTGAGTGGCGGCGTGTTAATGTGCCCCTCCCTCCACCCCCTCCACTCCCCCCTCGTCCCATCCTCCCAGCAGCCTGCTGCAAGCCATGGGCGTCAAAGGTGAGTGGCGGCGTGTTAATGTGAGCCTCCCTCCACCCCCCTCCACCCCCCTCCACCCCCCTCCACCCCCCCCCCCTCGTCCCATCATCCCAGCAGCCTGCTGCAGGCCCTGGGCGTCAAAGCTGAGTGGCGGCGTGTTAATGTGCCCCTCCCTCCACCCCCTCCACCCCCCCTCGTCCCATCCTCTCAGCAGCCTGCTGCAAGCCATGGGCGTCAAAGGTGAGTGACGGCGTGTTAATGTGCCCCTCCCTCCAACCCCCTCCTCGTCCCATCCTCCCAGCAGCCTGCTGCAGGCCATGGGCGTCAAAGGTGAGTGGCGGCGTGTTAATGTGCCCCTCCCTCCACCCCCCCACCCCCCCTCGTCCCATCCTCCCAGCAGCCTGCTGCAGGCCATGGGCGTCAAAGGTGAGTGACGGCGTGTTAATGTGCCCCTCCCTCCACCCCCCTCCTCGTCCCATCCTCCCAGCAGCCTGCTGCAGGCCCTGGGCGTCAAAGGTGAGTGGCGGCGTGTTAATGTGCCCCTCCCTCCACCCCCCCCCCTCCCCCTCGTCCCATCCTCCCAGCAGCCTGCTGCAGGCCATGGGCGTCAAAGGTGAGTGACGGCGTGTTAATGTGCCCCTCCCTCCATCCCCCCCTCGTCCCATCCTCCCAGCAGCCTGCTGCAGGCCATGGGCGTCAAAGGTGAGTGACGGCGTGTTAATGTGCCCCTCCCTCCACCCCCCCTCCACCCCCCTCGTCCCATCCTCCCAGCAGCCTGCTGCAGGCCATGGGCGTCAAAGGTGAGTGACGGCGTGTTAATGTGCCCCTCCCTCCAACCCCCTCCTCGTCCCATCCTCCCAGCAGCCTGCTGCAGGCCATGGGCGTCAAAGGTGAGTGGCGGCGTGTTAATGTGCCCCTCCCTCCAACCCCCTCCTCGTCCCATCCTCCCAGCAGCCTGCTGCAGGCCATGGGCGTCAAAGGTGAGTGGCGGCGTGTTAATGTGCCCCTCCCTCCACCCCCTCCACCCCCCCTCGTCCCATCCTCCCAGCAGCCTGCTGCAGGCCATGGGCGTCAAAGGTGAGTGACGGCGTGTTAATGTGCCCCTCCCTCCACCCCCCTCCTCGTCCCATCCTCCCAGCAGCCTGCTGCAGGCCCTGGGCGTCAAAGGTGAGTGGCGGCGTGTTAATGTGCCCCTCCCTCCACCCCCCCCCCTCCCCCTCGTCCCATCCTCCCAGCAGCCTGCTGCAGGCTTTGGGCGTCAAAGGTGAGTGGCGGCGTGTTAATGTGCCCCTCCCTCCACCCCCTCCACTCCCCCCTCGTCCCATCCTCCCAGCAGCCTGCTGCAAGCCATGGGCGTCAAAGGTGAGTGGCGGCGTGTTAATGTGCCCCTCCCTCCACCCCCTCCACCCCCCCTCGTCCCATCCTCTCAGCAGCCTGCTGCAAGCCATGGGCGTCAAAGGTGAGTGACGGCGTGTTAATGTGCCCCTCCCTCCAACCCCCTCCTCGTCCCATCCTCCCAGCAGCCTGCTGCAGGCCATGGGCGTCAAAGGTGAGTGGCGGCGTGTTAATGTGCCCCTCCCTCCACCCCCTCCACCCCCCCTCGTCCCATCCTCCCAGCAGCCTGCTGCAGGCCATGGGCGTCAAAGGTGAGTGACGGCGTGTTAATGTGCCCCTCCCTCCACCCCCCTCCTCGTCCCATCCTCCCAGCAGCCTGCTGCAGGCCCTGGGCGTCAAAGGTGAGTGGCGGCGTGTTAATGTGCCCCTCCCTCCACCCCCCCCCTCCCCCTCGTCCCATCCTCCCAGCAGCCTGCTGCAGGCCATGGGCGTCAAAGGTGAGTGACGGCGTGTTAATGTGCCCCTCCCTCCATCCCCCCCTCGTCCCATCCTCCCAGCAGCCTGCTGCAGGCCATGGGCGTCAAAGGTGAGTGACGGCGTGTTAATGTGCCCCTCCCTCCACCCCCCCTCCACCCCCCTCGTCCCATCCTCCCAGCAGCCTGCTGCAGGCCATGGGCGTCAAAGGTGAGTGACGGCGTGTTAATGTGCCCCTCCCTCCAACCCCCTCCTCGTCCCATCCTCCCAGCAGCCTGCTGCAGGCCATGGGCGTCAAAGGTGAGTGGCGGCGTGTTAATGTGCCCCTCCCTCCACCCCCTCCACCCCCCCCTCGTCCCATCCTCCCAGCAGCCTGCTGCAAGCCATGGGCGTCAAAGGTGTGCGGCGGCGTGTTAATGTGAGCCTCCCTCCACCCCCCTCCACCCCCCCCCCTCGTCCCATCATCCCAGCAGCCTGCTGCAGGCCATGGGCGTCAAAGGTGAGTGGCGGCGTGTTAATGTGCCCCTCCCTCCACCCCCTCCACCCCCTCCTCGTCCCATCCTCCCAGCAGCCTGCTGCAGGCTTTGGGCGTCAAAAGTGAGTGGCGGCGTGTTAATGTGCCCCTCCCTCCACCCCCTCCACCCCCCCTCGTCCCATCCTCCCAGCAGCCTGCTGCAGGCCATGGGCGTCAAAGGTGAGTGACGGCGTGTTAATGTGCCCCTCCCTCCACCCCCCCCCCCCTCGTCCCATCCTCCCAGCAGCCTGCTGCAGGCCATGGGCGTCAAAGGTGAGTGGCGGCGTGTTAATGTGCCCCTCCCTCCACCCCCTCCACTCCCCCCTCGTCCCATCCTCCCAGCAGCCTGCTGCAAGCCATGGGCGTCAAAGGTGAGTGACGGCGTGTTAATGTGCCCCTCCCTCCACCCCCCCTCGTCCCATCCTCGCAGCAGCCTGCTGCAGGCCATGGGCGTCAAAGGCGAGTGACGGCGTGTTAATGTGCCCCTCCCTCCACCCCCCCTCGTCCCATCCTCGCAGCAGCCTGCTGCAGGCCATGGGCGTCAAAGGTGAGTGGCGGCGTGTTAATGTGCCCCTCCCTCCACCCCCTCCACCCCCCCCCCTCGTCCCATCCTCCCAGCAGCCTGCTGCAGGCTTTGGGCGTCAAAAGTGAGTGGCGGCGTGTTAATGTGCCCCTCCCTCCTACCCCTCCACCCCCCTCGTCCCATCCTCCCAGCAGCCTGCTGCAGGCTTTGGGCGTCAAAGGTGAGTGGCGGCGTGTTAATGTGCCCCTCCCTCCACCCCCTCCACTCCCCCCTCGTCCCATCCTCCCAGCAGCCTGCTGCAGGCTTTGGGCGTCAAAGGTGAGTGGCGGCGTGTTAATGTGCCCCCTCCACCCCCCTCGTCCCACCCTCCGAGTAGCCTGCTGCAGACCGTGGGCGTCAAAGGTGAGTGGCGGCGTGTTAATGTGCCCCCCCCCCTCCACCCCCCTGCTGCCACCCTCCCAGTAGTCTGCTGCAGGCCATGGGCGTCATAGGTGAGTGGCGGCGTGTTACTGTGCCCCTCCCTCCACCCCCCTCGTCCCACCCTTTAGCAGCCTGCTTTAGCCCATGGGCGTCAAAGGTGAGTGGCGGCGTGTTAATGTGCCCCCCCCCCTCCACCCCCCTGCTGCCACCCTCCCAGTAGTCTGCTGCAGGCCATGGGCGTCAAAGGTGAGTGGCGGCGTGTTACTGTGCCCCTCCCTCCACCCCCCTCGTCCCACCCTCCCAGCAGCCTGCTTTAGCCCATGGGCGTCAAAGGTGAGTGGCGGCGTGTTAATGTGCCCCCCCTCCACCCCCCTGCTGCCACCCTCCCAGTAGTCTGCTGCAGGCCATGGGCGTCAAAGGTTAGTGGCGGCGTGTCACTGTGCCCCTCCCTCCACCCCCCTCGTCCCACCCTCCCAGCAGCCTGCTTTAGCCCATGGGCGTCAAAGGTGAGTGGCGGCGTGTTAATGTGCCCCCCCTCCACTCCCCTGCTGCCACCCTCCCAGTAGTCTGCTGCAGGCCATGGGCGTCAAAGGTGAGTGGCGGCGTGTTACTGTGCCCCCTCTCCATCCCCCCTCGGTTTCCCACCCTCCGAGTAGCCTGCTGCAGGCCATGGACTTCAAAGGTGAGTGGTGGCGTGTTAATGTGCCCCCCCTCCACCCCCTCCCCCTCGACCCACCCTCCCAGCAGCCTGCTGCAGGCCATGGTCAAAGATTTGTAGCATCGTCGGTCTGTGCCCCCCTCTCCTCCAGGGAGGCATGCGGCGAAGCGGGAGTGTGTCCCCTCCCCTATAGCCCTAGTGTTCAGTTACCAGAGGTTGTTCACTTGAGGGGGGAGGGTGGAGGGGGGGGGGCTCAATGCATTGATCAAGAGCATCTAAAGCAACGAGAATTGAAGAATGTGCTAAAATCATTTGCTTTGATTCACTGTTACTGCCTTACACCCAACCCACTTCCTCCCTCCCTCCCCTACCAGCCGTACAACCGTGCTCAGAGCGATCGAACAGCGTGTTGCCTTCAGATCTGAAAGCGGCCAGGGAGTCCGTGTTGCCGTGGTCCGTGCTGCAGGCGAAGATGGAGCAATACTTGGCCATGGGCGAAGAGGCGCTCACAAAGACAGTGGAAAAGGTGCGAATCGTAAAATCAAAAGCAATTGAAAAGGTCCCAATCTTAAAATAAATAAAGTAGAAATGGTGTAGATTTTAAAATCAGAACAGTTGAAAAGTTTAAATCTTGAAGTAAAAACAAAGGTTTAAAAGGTCAAAATCTTAAAATCAAAGACAGGTGAAAACGTTTAATCTTAAAATACTTACAAAAAACCTACAGTTGAAAAGGGTCTAAATCTTAAAATCAACAACAGTTCAAAAGTTATAATTCTTAAAGTAAACAGATTGGTCGCCAGCCATGTTTCGGCATTGCCATCTTAGATGGCTGTTGAACTAACGTATATTTGTGGTTGATTTCCTTGTTCTCAGCTAGTCGAAGAAACTTCTAAAATGTACACTAAAGAAGTATATCTTATGTATATGATTCCTGTAAAGAATTATTATAAGTATGTTTAGTGTTGTTTATGAATTTCGGTCTTCAAATACTTAGATAACTGGGCTGAGTGTCCCGGGTCATGCTCCTTCATTTATGTCCAGACTGAGGCGGAATCGGAGAAAGCCGTCCAGCAGCAGCAGCGGGAACAGCTGCTCCGGCAGCAGAAGCAGCGCAAGAGGCTGCAGCAGAAGCAGCAGCGACGGCAGCTGCAACAACAGCAGCAGCAGCGCAAACAGCTGCCACAGCTGCAGAAACAGCCTGTGCTGGCGCCGGCGGATCTGCTGCGCAGGACGAATCGCCCAGTGGTGCACAAAGTCGACGCGGATTACAATGAGAATATTGACGAGATTCTCAGCATTATGGACAGCTTCGAAGACACCGCCAGCTGTAATCACATTTTTCAACCATTTTATTTATTGATTTTATTCCTTATTATATATATATATATTATTGTTTAAAATGTGAGGTCTTTACGATAATGCCAACCAGGTGGTTAGCAGAAACACACATTAAGTTGGCGTGTTACTTTCAAATGAATTTTGAAAGATGGCTGTGAAGTGTAACACAGGCTATCCTTAGCCCTAAGCTGGAGCATTGTTATCAGCCTCTGTCACCAGCGTCATTGAACGTTTTCAGTTTCTACGAATGATACGGCGGACCAGCCGTCTCCTGCCAGGCCCCCTTCAGCCCTGCCATCGTCCTTGGACGGCAGCCAGGCAAGCAGCGGCACCCCAGCTACTCCGCTACAGCCTGCCACCGCTCAGGTGAGTGCCCTGCCCCCCGCCACGATGCCATCCCCCCCCCCCGCCATCCCGCTACAGGACCCGCCACCACGACGCCACAGCTTGCCACGACCCAGGTAAGTGCCCTGTCCCCCGCCACGATGCCACACCACAGCCCCCGCCACCCCGCTACAGGTCCCGCCATCCGCCACAGCCTGCCACCGCTCAGGTGAGTGCCCCTTCCCCCCCCCGCCACCCCGCTACAGGTCCCGCCATCCGCCACAGCCTGCCACCACTCAGGTGAGTGCCCCGTCCCCCCCGCCACCCCGCTACAGGTCCCGCCATCCGCCACATCCTGCCACCGCTCAGGTGAGTGCCCCGTCCCCCCCGCCACCCCGCTACAGGTCCCGCCATCCGCCACAGCCTGCCACCGCTCAGGTGAGTGCCCCGTCCCCCCCGCCACCCCGCTACAGGTCCCGCCATCCGCCACAGCCTGCCACCGCTCAGGTGAGTGCCCCTTCCCCCCCGCCACCCCGCTACAGGTCCCGCCATCCGCAACAGCCTGCCACCGCTCAGGTGAGTGCCCCGTCCCCCCCGCCACCCCGCTACAGGTCCCGCCATCCGCCACATCCTGCCACCGCTCAGGTGAGTGCCCCGTCCCCCCCGCCACCCCGCTACAGGTCCCGCCATCCGCCACAGCCTGCCACCGCTCAGGTGAGTGCCCCGTCCCCCCCGCCACCCCGCTACAGGTCACGCCATCCGCCACAGCTTGCCACGGCCCAGGTTCAGCGCCCTACCCCCCCCCTTCCCCCGCCTCCCCTTAATTTTAGTGATACAACGCACCTGGAAAGCACGTGGTTTCTATTACAGGGCGTGCCTTCAAGCTTTAGTGAAGCGACTAACGAAACTGAGGCCAGTGACGAAAAGGCCATGGACAAGTCATGTCGTTTCAACCCGGATGGCTCGAAGAGGACCAAGTGCAAATTTTGCAAGATTTATTTTGAGAGTAATAAAGTGAAAAAGAGACACCAGAAGAAGTGTGAGAAGAGGAAAGAGTTTCTCCAGGTTTGCACCCCACATTTGTTCCATGACTTGGAAGGGTGGGGGGGGGGGGAGGGGGGCGATGTTGCAGTCTGATTGGACCATTCCCAAGTCAGTCATTTTTCAGTGTTGACCGGAATGGGAAAATCAATAGATACTACAGTAATTTGAAATCGGTATGCTTGTAAAGAGTCATATTAACGTATTTCAAGTCAACATGAAAATAGATTGATCAGTTTAGAAAAAGGTTAACCTAAAAGTCAACATTTCCCACTGGCCAGTAACACATCAGGTTTACTCAAAATAAGTCAATATCTCGCCAGAATCAAAACATTGTTTTTACATGAAAATAATGAAAAAAAACTTGAATAAAAATTTTTAAAAAATCTCTGTTGATGTGAGGCATAGAATTTCGCAGTCCCTTGAGGACCGGAAACGTTGTAAAGAGGTATCACAGTATCTCTTATTTTGGAACAGAGGCAGTCGGAACCGGAGAATCCGTTGTCGTGTCGATTCTGCTTCAAGGAGCTCGAATCCGTGTCTCTGCGACGTCGACACGAGCAGTTCTTCTGTACCGACAAGACCAAGGTAATCCCCCCCTCCTCCTCCTCCTCACTGCCCCCCCCCCCCTCGTGCCAACCCTCCACCCTCTCCCCCAACTGTTTTGCCGCTTCTTCAGGGAGCTCGAATCCGTGTCTCTGCGACGTCGACACGAGCAGTTCTTCTGTACCGACAAGACCAAGGTAATCCCCCCACCCCCTCCTCCTCACTGCCCCCCTGCCACCCCTCCACACTCCTCCTCCTCCTCACTGCCCCCCCCCCCCCCTGCCACCCCGCCACCCTCTTCCCCAACTGTTTTGCCGCTTCTTCAAGGAGCTCAAATCAGTGTCGCTACGACGCCGACATGAACAGTTCTTGTGTACCGAGAAAGACCAAGGTAATCCCTCCCTCCCCGCCTCCTCACTCCCTACCCTCCCACCCTCCACCACCGCCCCACCCTTCTCTGCCTCGCCGCTTCTGTTTCAGTTTGGAGCCTTAAAACATAGTTATGACGGTGTTGAATCAATACACATCAGTAGAGGGGCATCCGTCGTCTGTATGTACGTATGTCAACTTTTACTTAAAATGCTTCTTCTCCTTCAGTTTTGATCGGATTCCTTTCAAATTTTGTGCGAATGTTCCGTAGGTAGGCCTCTCTTGAAAAATTACTTTTTGGCCATCCGCCAAAAATTGGCCAAATGGGGGATATTTAAAATTTTTTGGTTGCCCATTTTCAAAATGCTTCTCCCACAATTTTGATTCCTTTAAACTTTTGCACGAATTTTCAAAATATGACTACCACTTTTCCTGTTGATATTTGATTCACCAGATCTCGGCTGGGCACAGTGTCCCTGGACATTCTTGTTTTTTTTTCTGTCTTTAGGAATGTATACAGCAAGGCGACGATGAGGACCACGTGGTCGTGCGTCACGTGCCGTCACGGAGCACGGGCTTCGTATGCGACCACTGCGGGCGTATGTTTACAAGGAACAGAGAATTGAACCGCCACATTCACCGCCAGCACCCCGAGGCGGCTCCAAAAATATCCGCGGTAGTCAACACAAATGCTGCCATTTTTTTTTATTTATTACATTTTATTGATTTATTTAGCTTTTTTCCTGGTTTCATGGATTATTCCAGAATCTGAAGGAAAAAAAATACACATGAAAATTAAGCAAAAAATACCAGTGGAATCTCAAATACCTAAAAGTACCTGAAGTGAAAGTATAAATACTTAACTGAAAGTAAATATGTTTATAGACATATGTAAAGACGTGTTAACTAGAATAAGTATGGACAGTGTTCTTATTTCAGGAATCTACGAAGCCGACCAAGAAGAAGGACGGTGCGGAAATACGTCCTGTGACGTCACGAAGCGCGGGCTTTGTGTGCGACCACTGCGGCCGACTGTACTCCAGAAACAGAGAGTTGAACCGACACATCCGCCGTGTGCATGCCCAAAAGGCTGGAACAGTAACCGTGGTATTTCACTGATGTGTAGATAATTCATGTCGAATTCGCGGTTTTGTCGTGTGCATTTCATCATGTTTGATAGAACGGGAAGAAAATAATATACACGACAACGCCAAAATAATAACATAAAAACTGGTGAAAAACGCATGGAAAATAAAAATTGATATGGACAGTATTGAACACGTTGAAATGCAGGGAAAAATAAGTGAATGATTGAGGCTATTCCCCCATAAAGTAGTGTTTATGTAATGAAAAAACACGTATTTTGGTGTTTTAGAAACAGGAGACTAGCAAGAAAGTGGCCCCTCGACCCTCGGGATTCGTGTGCGACCATTGCGGACTAAGGTTCTCACGGACAAGAGAACTGAATGTACACATCAGACGCGCTCATTCCCAAACGGATGCCAAGGACGGGACAGAGACCGATCGGACCAAGTCCAGTGACGTCACGGAGACGGATTTTGAGAGCTTCGAGGGATTCTCGGGGACAATCGGCGAAGGTGCTGCATTGAAGTTGTTCACCTGTCCAAGGTGCGGCCAGCCGTTCAAGGGAGAAACGGGCCTAACGAAACACATGTACAACAAGCACGGGACGAGGTCGCACCCGTACCGCTATTCGTGCCCGCAGGAAGGGTGCCCGGTGCCCGCCAACCACTTCAGCAGCGTGCGTGGCGTCATGTACCACCTCGTGCACACGCACAAGAAGAACGAGAGGACGTTCGATCGCTCGAAAATCAGATTCAGTGTCTGTACGACCACGAAGACGGAGAGCTCCACCGACGAGGCTAAGAGCAGCGTGAAGAGTCAGCCGCTGCGCAGGTCGTCCAGGGACACTAGGCAAGGGCCAGCGGGCGAACAATGCCCAGCGGGTGTCGAGGGCGGCGAGCAGCCGGCTGGGGACGCGCAGCACAAAGAATGTGCGGACGCGCGTGAAAACATGCCGGCTGTCGCGCAAAGTCAAGATGGAGGTGCAGCTCTACAAGCTGATGACGTAACTGACGTAACTGAAGCTGAAAACGGAGAAAAGAATCTGAGGACTCCCGGCGACAGCGAGACGTCCTTGAGCATGGGGAAGGAATCTCAGGAAGCAGGTGGGGGGAGTGAGGTGAGCGAAGGAGTTGCTCAACAATCGGTGGAGTGCGAGGGAGGAACTGCAGACACTGATGTGACTAGTCAAGTCCCATCATCTCAAGATATGGAAAGTGATAAAACTTGGCATGGCTCCAAAGACAAAAATGAAATGGTTGAGTTGTCCAGAAAGGGTGTTTGCTCGAATGGGTTGCAGGATGAAAGAAGTGACGGAAACACTGAGCCAGAGAAAGCTGGGCATTCTGATGGTACTCACATTGCCGAGGGTGGGAGTGTGGAAGAGAAGAAGGTTGAAACTGGGGTGGTGCTCATAAGGAGTAGTGCGCAAGGAGGATCTTCTGATGTCAGCAACACGGCATGGGGTTCAGATGAGAACCAATCAGAAAGCGTGGAGGAAAAGAAGTCCCAAAGTAAGGACCACAGTGAAGTAACCGATTCGACATCTGGTCAAATCGCGCCGGCGGCTGCGTCACACACCCGTGGCAAAAAAGCTCAACGAAGTGTCAGGGCAGTATTGTCTAAAAATAGCCGCATCAAGAAAAATGACGTAGCAAAGGGGCGGAAAAAATCGCGAAAGGCCGGTGCTGCTCCGAGCTCAATGGAAAAGCTAGGAAGGGGGAAGAAGGGAAAGACGCAAAAAAAAGTAGTCCCTTCAAACCAAGTGCCGTTAGAATTGTCAAGTAGCACTGAGGTAGATTTAAGCACGTTTTCTGTCGAAAGTACACAGGAGAAGCCCCTGGGTGGGAATATAGAACCTGGGTTGGAGATTTCTGTGAATGCAGGAGGGAAGATGAGATTTTTCAGTGGTGAGTACGAGTGTCCGGTGTGTTGTAAGATTGTGTATACGCACGAAACGTGGGGCGAGACGGCGTTATTCAAGCATTTGATAACACACCACGATGAGAAGATACCGCCCTTTCTGTACACGTGTCCGGAGAAGGATTGCGTGACGGCGAAAAACCACTTCCCGAGCATGCGCGGCGTGGAGCATCACGTGGTCTACACGCACGGCGTCGTCCAATCAGAATTCGACAGGAGCACAGTGCAGTACTGCATCAATCCAAAGCTGAAGAATGTGTTAATGGGATCGGACAAGGGCAGGCGCAGGAAGCCCCGACGCGTGCCCAGCAAAGGCAGCTCCCCGAAAAGGTCGAAAAAGGAATCCAAATCAAATCCTGCAAAACTGTCTGTGGAAAAAAGTGAGGGTGAAACGGGCACGAAGAAAATGGACCAATTGCAACAGCGCCAAGGAGAACCGGAAGCGGCATCACGTGATGTAAACAAAAAGGACACAGTGGCGAAAACAAAAGATTCTGCTGTCAACGAAAAAGTGTCTGTACCGAACCAGAGACCAGCGCCCAAGAGGAAGGCGGCCTGTGGTTTTGTGGAAGACGCGAGAAAACAAGAGCTTGTGTCTGAGCAGTGCTCCACTGAATCCAGAACGGAAGAAAATAGTTCCGGTCGTAAGAAGGCCAGGAGAAGGACCAGGAGGTCGGCGAGCAGCACTGAGAGGTCAATGATTGAGAGAGCGATTGCCGAAAGTCTGAAGGAAGCGGCACGGGTGGAAAGCAGTCAGCAACAGAGCGCGGAGGCTGCGCAAAATGAGGCGGAGCATGCGCGTGGCGCGGAGGGACATGACGGGGGAGATCTGCCGGCTGTTGATGAGACTTACCGTGTCTACAGCGGCGAGTTCAAATGCCCGATCTGCGCGTCTGTGATCTACACATCGGAGAGCTCGCTCATCACACACCTGAGGGGCATGCACAGGATCAACATGGGCCCGTTCCTGTACTCCTGCCCTGTGTGCAAGGAGACAGAAGCGGGTACTGCCGCTGCGACGTCAAAGAAGTACACCATTTTCAATGGCCTGAAGTACCACCTGCTCAAGACACACAACATCCCGTCCGAGGACATGGGCCAGTACACGATCGAGTATCAAATGAACCCGCTGTTTGACGTCTCGATGGAGCGCCTGTCACCGGAGAAGGAGGCGATGTTTGTGCCCAAGCCCAGGAAGCGCCTCAACCGAAGCCTACTGAGCGACACGTCCTTTGAGAGCAGCGCCACCGACGACCAAGCGGGTGACGTCATAAAGCGTAAACGTGCCAGGGTAAAGAAGAGCAAGAAGAGCGTCTGCCTTGGAGACGATAACGCGAGTGTCGTTACAAACAGCGAGGCAGATAACACAGCGGAAGATAGTGTGACTAAAGCCCCCGAGGGACGAAGTGAAAACGCAGATGTTAGTGCACAAAACAAGGAGGACAGTGAAAGTGATGTCCTAAACGTCACGATTAAAAAAGATACAGTAGATACCGAAAATGAGGTCTCTGGTGACGTTTCAAAGAGCACTACAGCAGACACCGGAAGTGACGTCACATGTGACACGATGAAAAGTGACGTAGCACAGGGCGGAAGTGACGTGGCAGCTGAGACCTCATTAAACGACACACTAGAGACAGGAAGTGGCGTCATTGGCGGCAAGATTGAAGACCAAACAACGGATGCCGGAGATGACGTCACAAGTGACGGTGCAAGAAACACCATATCAGATGCCGAAAGCAATTTCGCGGATGTCACTAAAAATAATGTATTAGAAGGCGAGCGTGAAGTGACAGGCGACCCCAGCAACAACAAGTCAGGTGACATAATCAGTGAAGATAACACAGGTGCCATGAGTGATGTCACAGGTGAGACCTCACGCAAGATAGAAGCCGGAAATGGTGTCACCGATGGCAGCACGAATGGCACTACAGTAGAAACTGAAAGTGGCGTGGCAAATGACATCGGGAAGGACACTACGGCAGAAGCGGAAAGTGGCGTTAGAGCTAAGAGTACGAAAGACACTGACGCAGAAACCGGAAGTGACGTCACGGCTAAGAGTACGAAAGAGCCTGAGGCAAAAGCCGAAAGTGACGTCGGAGCTAAGAGTACGAAAGACACTGACGCAGAAGCCGGAAGTGACGTCACAGCTAAGAATACGAAAGATACCGAGGCAGAAGCCGAAAGTGACGTCACAGCTAAGAGTACGAAAGAGCCTGAGGCAAAAGCCGAAAGTGACGCCGAAGCTAAGAGTACGAAAGATACCGAGGCAGAAGCCGAAAGTGACGTCACAGCTAAGAGTACGAAAGAGCCTGAGGCAGAAGCCGGAAGTGACGCCGGAGCAAAGAGTACGAAAGATACTGAGGCGGAAGTTAAAAGTGACATTGTCACAGATAACAGCACGAAAGACTCCCCGGCAGAAGCTGAAAGTGACGTCACAGACAACAGCAAAAAGGATACTACGGCAGAAGTCGTCACAGAGAACACGAAGGACATTACCGCACAAGCCGAAAATAGTCCCACAAATAACAGCACAAAGGACACTACAGAGGACGCCGAAAGTGACGTCACAGGCTACAGCAAAAAGGATACTACGGCAGAAGTCGTCACAGATAACAAGGCAAAGGACAGCACTGTCGAAACCGAAAGTGGGTTCACAGATAACAGCACGAAAGACACGATGGCTGAAGCCGGAAGTGACGTCACTGACAGAAGCTCGAAGGACAGTACAGCGAAAGCCAAAACTACCATGGCGAGTGGGACGAAAGCACAAACGAGACAGTTGCGCCGCCGGCCAATCAAAAGCCACAATACAGATTTGATTGAGTCTTGTGATGACATAGAAGATCCGAGTCGGGTATCGGATCCAAGTCCTACAAGACGCAGGTCACAGACCGTTGTGCCAGTTAAAATCGGGAATAAAAAAGGAAGAAAAGAAGGGGATGATTTGAAAACGAATGTATCTACAACACAGCGAAGTGCCTCGAAAGAAAGTGATAGATCAAGTCAGAGTGATATGGACACTGCTGCAGCAGATACGTCACAGAGTAGTGACGTCAGCACATCAAAGGAAACTTTATGGCAACCGTTATCGCCCTGTTATGTCATGATTGGACCAAAAGATACCAGTTTTCTGAAGGACGAATCAAAGTACGGGAAAAGCGGTCTGCGTCGATATTCGCCACACCCGAGCGCGACGTCTCACGGTGAATCCGTAACAAAGGGAAGCATCGCGAAACGTAGATCTCACAGCAGTGGTTCCAGCGAAACAGCTAAGTCACAGTTAGGTGAAACAGGCAGTGAAATCAATCCGGCAGATTCTGAAGGGAAACGTCCTCAAGGTCAAGGTCGCCGTCTGAGGTCAAGGTCGCTTGCTCGGAGGCGTGATGTCACAACTACACAAAGTGAGAGACCCCCGAGGGCGGATTCCGTACCCACTGAAAAGGTCAGTGGCAGTGACGGTCAAGTTGGTCCTAAGGGTACGCCGTCAGAAGGTCAGAGCGAACCGAGGTCCCCGATTCCGTCGCCGTTACCTGTCCTTGACTCGGCAACTTCCGAGAAAATCGAAGATGGTTCAAACTTTGAGAGCGAAACTGACTCCAGCACGCCTGGGGTTGGACTTGAAAGGCCTCGTAGAGAACTAAGACCCAGGCGAAATGTTTGCTCTGAGGCGAAAGACGGGGCAGCGATTAAAAGATCAGCCAGTGAAGAAGACAGGCACGTGACTTCGGAAACGACTTCAGTACGGCGCATCAGGAGTCGGCGCTCTAGTGAAAGCAGTATGGCGAGTCGCAAACGGAAATCAGCGAACACGCGATTCGTCTCCCGTCGCTCAAGTGAAGGCACACTGCCAGTGTCTGAGAGACTCAACCATGACGCGGGTGACAGTATCGGAAAAACTGCAAAGAAGGAACCACCCAAAGCAATGAAATCTAAACCTGGCTCTGGACCTAGCCATGGCCCATCCGCCGAAAAGGCACCCAATCAACGTGCTAAGACTGGATCGGATAAGACAATCCGACCTGCTGGGGATGGCAGAAAACCCGATGCTGTGAAGAACACGTCCGAGCGAAAGGTCATGGTCGTCATGAAAAGTCCTTTAGACAATGACAGCGACGAGGATGTGTGCATTACTCCGATGATAAAGACTACGGTCACTGCACGGGTGGTCATGAAAAACCCACTGGATTCGGACCTTTCTGATGAAGAGGCATCAATCCCGGCAGACGACAGCATGACCTGCGCCAGCGAAGGAAGTTCAGACTCAAGTGAACCCATGTTGGACCTTGTCGAAAGCCAGCGGTCTCGGGTCACTAGAAGTGGAGTGAAAGGTCTCAGTTCCCCTGAAGAGAAGTCTGTGAACCATGAGGCACCGACAGAGGGTGCTGATGTCCATTCTGACGACACTTTGGTTACAGCACAGTCGAGCGCAACAGCCATTGCTCCTGGTCCCATGGAACACAAAAAATCAGTCAAAGTGACAGTGATTTCGTCAGGTACAACTGGTGCTGGTGGTAGGTTCGAGCAGCTTTGGCCGAGCGATTTACGAAACACACCGAAGGTAGCCGAGAGGACTGCAGGCTGCGCACAGCGCAGGGACGAAATGCCGGAGGGAGCCTCCAAGTCACGTGATGAAAAGAAATTTGGCAGCGATACACATGCGCCTTCTGCTTGTCATTTCTGGGAGGAATTAAGGAGCGAGTTCCCTGTGGAGCCCGTCCGACAGTTGCGCAGCATGCAGACATCTGAATCACGTGACAACGTATCGAATGAGCCGACCATTGACACGTTACCAAGGCAACGAATCAGCGATGGGCAGGAAGGCGCCGCAGTCATAGATTTGTGCAGCGATTCGGACAAAGCCGAAACCACGGACGAGGCGACGAATCAGGAAGCGATCGACTTGCCACCGAACTCCATCGATTTTGCGGAAGGCCGAAGCAAAGAAATCGAGTTGAATAACACTCCTGCTGGAATCAGTGCAGATGTAAATTCGTTTGTCGCGTCGGGTGTAGAGAAAGCGACAGAAGCCGTCAAACAGCAAACTGTAATTGACGGAACGGACAAAGCGCACAAGGGAGTAGGTTCCAATTTGAAAAACGATCACGTGTCCGAAAGTATAACTAGCTGTCTTATATCAGGACAGAAAAGTCGGCAGATCAAACTCAAGTACCAGCGCATGCGCAAAATGAAAGTGTGCTACAAGTGCAGCAACGAGCTGGTGTCTTCGGTAGCCCTTAGGAAGCACATCAAAGCGTGCACTGTAGACACGGGAGAGAAATCAAGTCGAAAACCGTGCCGCGTGAGCAGGGAAGGGTCCCCGATGGGGATGGCTCTTACGGATGATGTCAGCAAAGCGAAGCAGGAGATCTGCGCCGTGTGCAAAAAGCCGTACCGGAAGTTGGCACTACACACGAGGCGTGCCCACGCTGGGTGTATGCCGCGCACTTCCTATTACCAGTGCAAGAACTGCGAGCGAGGATTTGATCGGGCGGCGTCTTACGAGAGTCACGTGACGGCTGCTGATTGCAGTGCAGGAAAACTCCGTGCTGCGGCCGGCCAGTGTCCGTTTTGCCCGAAGATTTCTAGTCTGGCCACAAATATGCTGCGACATGTCAAAGACTGCCATCCGTCACGATTGAAAGAAGCTCGGCGCATTGTTTCGCAGGAGAACATGAGTGCGGGTGGAGCGGGGAAAACGCGTGCGATCCAAGGAAAGTGTCCGTTCTGCCCGAAGAGCTATAGCCTAGCAACGAACATGTTGAGACACGTGAAATGTGACCACCCTGGTCGATTCGGGGAAGCTCAGCGAATAATTTCCCGAGAGAGGGAAGAAATATACAAAAGACACCCCAAAGAAACGCCTGAAACGGCCCGAAAGGCAGAAGCTGAAATTGTTGATTCGTTTGAAACAACTAATTTATCGACTAACCAAATCTCGCCTAAAAGTGCTCGGTGGTTTAAACCAGTTGTGCAAATAAAACGGATAAGTGTGGATAGAAAACAGCAAGAGATTGACGTGGACTCAAAACCGGAAGTAGTTCAGTCAAAAGTAATCAAAACTAGGTCACATACGCAGACGACTGTGGAATCCGCCAATCAGAAGGCGGTCGAAACAGCAACAGTCTCCCCGGTGCTGAGGCAGTCAAAACGGCTGCGAGCCAAGCGGAAGTCGGAAGTGGGCGCTTCGAATGACGACGGGGCGGCGGATGGCGTCATCCTGATCTCGGACGACGACGGCGAAACTGACCCTGATACATCGGCGGAACCTGTCGGCGCGGGTAACGTGAGGGGCGATCGCTTTGAAGGGGATAACCCGGACCCGGAAGCTAGCGCCTCGGCTGGGGAGAGGGAAGGTGAAGGCCGCAGTGTTGGGAATGACAACGAGACATGTTCTAAATCGGTCGAGCGGGCTGAGGTTGTCTTGGGGTTGCCCCCGTTGAGGAAATCGAAACGACTCAGAGCAGGAAAGAATGCGAGTTCGGACGTAAGCATGTCTGATGGTCACGCTGTGGATGAGCAGAAAGGCAGCGGGTCAACGGCTGCTCACGTGGTGCAGCCTTCGGATCACGTGGACAGTGACCACGCAACCGACTTAGGTGATGTCTTCGAACACTGCAAGGATAATGTTGAAACGCGCGGCGCTGAGCGAGACCACAGTGCATCGGCAGCGGCCAATAGGGACGAAGATGCAGTTGTAAATAAACGTCAGGGAGGTCATGTGACTGAATTAAGTGGACTCTCACTGAGACAGAAGAACGTACTGGTCCAGAGTCGTGGGTCTGTACGAATACAGGGAGATGAAACCAGCGACGCAAACCAGTCAACTGCTGGGCAGGAAAAGCTAGCCGTCGAATCGGGCAAGTCTGAGGCAGAGGTTGAAAGCCATTTGGTTGATGGAGACAAACTGGAGTTAACACAGAAAAGTCACATGATACAAACAGTGGCAAATAACGGAAGTCAGGAAAACGCGTTGGCAAAAATAAGTGAAGACCATACTTCACTTGACGCTGATGGATCTGATGGATCTGAAGGGGCCGAGGAAAATCGCGTGTCCGAGGAAAGTGACGCGGCTGAAGTAAGCGTTGTGCAGGAGTGTGCCGAAGTGAGTAGACCTGATAGCAAACAGGATGAAAACGTGACCGCAGAAAGTGGATCCCCAGCAACACAAGAGATGGATGTAATTGTTAGTGCTGTAACGCGAGAAAAGGAGAGATTTGAAGTGGCTGGGACCGAAACAACACAGCCAAGTCGTGTGGTCGAAGAGATAGAATCCGGGAACGGTGAGGTGGCAAAATTAAGCCCGTCTGCAACCGTACAGGAAGATGTGGCAGTGGAAACAGCGGGATCCGAAACGACGCGGGAAATTCGGATGGTTGACGGAAGTGATACAGTATCAGCGAAACAGATTTCAACGGACGACGTTGGTGAATCCGAAACAGCAAAGGAACTAGAGCTCCTTGGGTTTAATGAGGCCAATGTGGCAGAAAGCAAAGACATTGAAGGAGCAAGCGGTGCACAGACTGATGAGAAAGAAGATATCACTGTTGACGCCATTCAGAACACCACGGTTAACCACAATAGTAGTATTAGCAGAACGGGCAGTCGGAGTGATCAGTTAAGTCAGAAAAAAGGCGGCAGTAAGACAGACACCGACGTTGACCACAAGGCCACTTCCAACACAAATGACACCGCCGTTGACCAAAGTCCAAGTGTCATTACAAAAGAAACCGAGGTTAACCGCACTGGAACTGACACAAAAACGAACACCGAAGTTGACCTCAGTTCAGGTGACACCACAAAGGGCAGCAGTGTTGACTACCAAGCAAGTGACATCGCAGAGGGCACCGAGGTTGACCGCAGTGTTAGGGAATCCACAATGGACACTGCTGTTGACCACAGTGCATGTGACACCACAAAAGTATTCCGCAGTGATAGTGACTCGACAAAGGCCACCGATGTTGACCACTGTATGACTGAGATGACAGAGGACACCAATATTGACCGCAGTATAAGGGGCACCACAGCAGGCGCCGGTGTTGACCAGTTAGATGCTGCCAAAGACGCTGCTAAAACTGCCAAAGATAAGAATGCGAGTGGTGAGTCTTCAAAAGATACCGAAACTGACCAAGAAATTGTCGTTGCTTCAAGTTGTATTGTTGTTGAAACAAGTTTTGATGCGAAAAGATACGTTGATAATAAACTTCGGGTTGTTAATGTAAAACAGACTGAGACGGACCACAGCTTACCCGATGTTGCCAGCGACTCGGAGGTTGACCCGGAGAATCTTGGCGCTGGAGAAGCTGCAGAAGTTGACCGAGCAGGTATTGTGTCAACAGACCAAGCTAGTGACACGACAACAGAGGGCGAAGTTGACCAAGTAAGTGTTGAGACAGAAAAAAGTGTTGTTAGTGTTGACAAGGTAGTGGTTGAGGTTGACGAGTCAGGAGTTGACTCTGCAGCAGAAGTTGAAGAAGGAAAGGTTGATGAAAGAAAAGGGAAGAGTAATAATCAAACAAGTGCTATTGGAAAGGAAGACCCTCACGCGGGCCCACAGAGCAATGATGCCCAAGAGCTCCCCGATGTTGACCCAGCAGCCGCTGACAGCACAGCAGTTGTTGACCGAAAAAGCCCCCGTAAGGCTGATTCTGAGGATATTCAGGCGAGCAGTGAAACAACAAAAAGCGACGAACACAAGTCATTGCCATCAACTACAGAGCTTTACGGGGAAAGTGCATTTAAAATCACACCAGGTTCCAGTATTAGTGAAAAGCCCGTTGATGAAATAGAATACACGGAGCTTAAACAAACCAGTGGTGATTCAACCAGAGGTAGGGAAGCTAATGAAGTTTGTATTGATGCTATGGGCACGCTTGTTGACGCTGCCGAAGACATTGAAGCTCAACAAACTAGTGTTTATGCAGCCGAAGATACTGAAGCTGAGCATACTAGTGTTGGTGCAGCCGAAGAAACAGCTCAACAAACTAGTGTTGATGCAACCAAAGACACTGAAGCTCAACAGACTAGTGTTGATGAAGTCGAAGGCACTAAATTGCAACAATCTAAAGATGATGCAGCCGACGACACTGAAGCTCAGCAAAATAATGTTGATGCAGCCGAAGCAGATGAAGCTCAACAAACTAGTGTTGATGCAACCGAAGGCACTAAATTGCAGCAATCTAGAAATATTGCAGCCGAAGACACTAGAGGTAAGCAAACTGGTGTTGATGCAGCCGAAGACACTGCGGCCGAGCAAACTAGCGTTGATGCAGCCGAAGACAGTGAAGCTGAGCAGACTAGTGTTGATGCAGCCGAAGACACTGCGGCCGAGCAAACTAGCGTTGATGCAGCCGAAGACAGTGAAGCTGAGCAGACTAGTATTGATGCAGCCGAAGACACTGCTGCTGAGCAAACTAGTGTTGATGCAGCCGAAGACACTGGAGCTCAGCAAACTAATGTTGATGCAGCGGAAGACACTGAAGCTGAGCAGACTAGTGTTAATGCAGCCGAAGACACTGCGGCTGAGCAAACTAGTGTTGATGCAGCGGAAGACATTGAAGCTGAGCAAACTAGTGTTGATGCAGCCGAAGACACTGCGGCTGAGCAAACTAGTGTTGATGCAGCCGAAGACACTGGAGCTCAGCAAACTAATGTTGATGCAACCGAAGACACTGAAGCTGAGCAGACTAGTGTTGATGCAGCCGAAGACACTGCGGCTGAGCAAACTAGTGTTGATGCAGCCGAAGACACTGGAGCTCAGCAAACTAATGTTGATGCAACCGAAGACAGTGAAGGTGAGCAGACTAGTGTTGATGCAAACGAAGACACTGAAGCTGGGCAAACTAGTGTTGATGCAGCCGAAGATACTGAAGCTGAGCAAACAAGTGTTGATGCAGCCGAAGACACTGAAGCTGAGCAAACTGGTTATGATGTAGCCGAAGACACTGAAGCTGAGCAAACTAGTGTTGATGCAGCCGAAGACATTGAACCTGAGCAAACTAGTGTTGATGCAGCCGAAGACACTGAATATCAGCAAAGTAACGTGAGTGCAGCCGAAGACACTCAAGCTGAGCAAATTAGTGTTGATGCAGCCGAAGACACTGAAGCTGAACAAACTAGTGTTGATGCAACTGAAGATAATGAAGCTGAGCGGACTAGTGTTGATGCAGCCGAAGACAGTGAATATCAGCAAAGTAATGTGAGTGCAGCCGAAGACACTGAAGCTCAGCAAATTAGTATCGATGCAGCCGAAGACACTGAAGCTGAACAAACTAGTGTTGATGCAGCCGAAGACACTGAACCTGAGCAAACTAGTGTTGCAGCCGAAGACACTTGTATTCAGTATACAGGTGCTGCTGCAGCATCTGGTATTAGTGGAACGAAAGACAACGAAAGTGGCCAAGTAAATGTTGACAAAACGGAAGTCACAAATTTTGATGATACACTTCGTAATGAAATAAAAGATACCGATGGTGACGAAGTTGGTGTCGATAGAGTGAAAGATGTCAAATACACATGTCTTGGTATGGCAGATCGCAACAAAGTTGACCAAATCAGTGGTGACTCAGTAGAAGACATCAGTGTTGACGAAACAGCGACTGACCGCAGTAGTGATACACTGTCAGGTCAAGAGGTCAGAGAGGGGCACAAAACGGGTGCAACGGCCACAGAATATGACGAAGCGAACGAGGCAGGTATCTGTGAAATAAATAAACCCGATTTTGACAAATCATCAATGGATGTTAGAACAGACACGGAAACTGACAAAGTAAGTGTTGACTCGCATGATTTCGAGGTTGTCACGATTAATACCGAAGCCTCCCCGGAAATAAATGCTACCCAACTTCATGATGGAAGTATTTGCGAAACAGCAAGCGATGTTGAGGCTGAACATACTTCTGCTGATATTTTGAGGACTGTGGATGTTGACCAGCCCATTGTTGACAAACTGGAAGATGATGTTGGTAACGTTAAAGAAGTTGCTGATGACGCAGACAGTTTCGAAGTTGACTCGAGAAACAGCAGCGATGTTGATCAAGCATACGTTAATAACACCAAAGACACTACTGTTAAAGGAGGAACTGCCGTTAGAACGAATAACGAGACAGGCCAAACAAATACTATAAAAGGTACAGATGTACTTCAAGCAATGGAAGGTTTCCACAGAGGTACAGATGTACTTCAAGCAATGGAAGGTTTCCACACAGGTACAGATGAACTTCAAGCAATGGAAGGTTTCCACAAAGACACTGTGGTACTCCAGGCTGTTAGTGAAGTGAAACAAGATGGCCAGTGTGACCTATCAGGTAGGGTTGTCAGGGAAGATACTGAACAAGAGAGTGTTTATGCCACGGCTGGAGACGCCAAAGAGACTACCACCGAAGATAGCGAGAGTGTTGAAGTTAACGAAGATACTACAGAGGAAAGTGAGACTGTCAAAGCTCAGGCAGAAACCACAGAAGATAGTGAGATTGTCCAATCCAATGCAGTTGCTGCAGAAGATAACGAGGCTGTTCAAGCTAACGTAGGTGCCAGCGAAAATAGCGAGACTGTTCAAGGTAACGCAGGTACCACAGAAGAGAGCGAAGATAGCACGACTGTCCAAGCTCAAGCAGTTACTACAGAGGACAGCGCGAATGTCTTAGTAAGCGAAGGTACCACAGAAGATAGCGAGGCTATGCTACCAAACTCAGGTACCACAGAAGATAGCGAGCCTGTCTTAGCAAACGCAGGTACCGCAGAAAATAGCGAGACTGTCTTAGCAAACGAAGGTACCACAAAAGATAGCGAGGCAATGCTATCAAATTCAGGTACCACAGAAGATAGCGCGACTGACCAAGCAAACGCAATTACCACAGAAGAAAGCGAGGCTATTCTAGCAAACGCAGGTACCACAGAAGATAGCGAGCCTGTCTTAGCAAACGCAGGTACCACAGAAAACATCGAGACTGTCTTAGCAAGCGAAGGTACCATAGAAGATAGCGAGGCTGTCCCAGCAAGCGAAGGTACCACAGAAGATAGCGAGACTGTGCTAGCAAGCGAAGGTACCACAGAAGAGAGCGAGACTGTCTTAACAAGCGAAGGTACCACAGAAGATAGCGAGGCTATGCTATCAAATTCAGGTACCACAGAAGATAACGAGACTGACCAAACAAACGCAGGTACCACAGAAGATAGCGAGACTGACCAAACAAACGCAGGTACCACAGAAGATAGCGAGACTGTACAAGGAAACGCAGGTACCACAGAAGATAGCAAGACTGTCCAAGCTAACGCAGGTACCACAGAAGATAGCGAGACTGTCCCCGCAAGCGAAGGTACCACAGAAGATAGCGAGACTGAACTAGCAAGCACAGGTACCACAGAAGATAGCGAGCCTGTCTTAGCAAGCGAAGGTACCACAGAAGAGAGCGAGCCTGTCTTAGCAAGCGAAGGTACCAAAGAAGGTAGCGAGACTCTGCTAGCAAGCGAAGGTACCACAGAAGATAGCGAGACTGTGCAAGCAAGCGAAGGTACCACAGAAGATAGCGAGACTGTCTCCGCAAGCGAAGGTACCAAAGAAGATAACGAGGCTGTACAACAAAGCCAAGGTACCACAGAAGATAGCGAGACTGTCTTAGCAAGAGAAGGTACCACAGAAGAGAGCGAGACTGTCCCCGAAAGCAAAGGTACCAAAGAAGATAGCGAGGCTGTACTAGCAAGCGAAGGTACCACAGAATATAGCGAGACTGTCCCCGCAAGCGAAGGTACCAAAGAAGATAGCGAGGCTGTACTAGCAAGCGAAGGTACCACAGAAGATAACGAGACTGTCTTAGCAAGCGAAGGTACCACAGAAGATAGCGAGGCTGTACTAGCAAGCACAGGTCCCATAGAAGATAGCGAGACTGTCGTAGCAAGCGAAGGTACCAAAGAAGATAGCGAGGCTGTACAACAAAGCCAAGGCACCACAGAAGATAGCGAGGCTGTCCCAGCAAGCGAAGGTACCACGGAAGATAGCGAGACTGTAGTAGCAAGCGAAGGTCCCATAGAAGATAGCGAGACTGTCGTAGCAAGCGAAGGTACCAAAGAAGATAGCGAGGCTGTACTAGCAAGCACAGGTCCCATAGAAGATAGAGAGACTGTCCCTGCGGTTGTTGATACTGAAGAAGATAACGTGATTCTTCATAGACGACCCACAGAAGATCACACATATGCCAAAACATTTGTGGATACCCGAGAAGAAAGTGAAACTGTACAAGCTGTTGTGAATACCAAAAAAGAAAGTGAAACTCTGCTACATGCTAATGCCAATACCGAAAAAGAAAGTGAAACTGTACAATCTAGTGCGGATGCTGAAGATGAAATTGAGGTTGTGCAAGAGAGGGAGAGTACCAGAAGTACCGGTGAAGATAGCGGCAATGTCCTGGGACGTGTTTATACCACAAATGACGGCATTAAAACGAATAGCGACAAAAAACACATACAGGATTGTAAGAGCAGCACTTCTTTGGTGCAGGGTGATGTTGGAAGTAGTTTGGACAGAAAGCTGGAAGTGACGGGCCGTGATGATAAAACAGTGGGGATGGTTTCCAGCGAAAAGCGAAAGACTTATCCACTACGATCAGCCGGCTTACGCGGGAGTGATGCTTCATGTTCAAGCAAAATGACTCGCTCTGCGTTCAAAACTAGCACAGCATCAGAGGTGCGCTTTCAGAGAGTTGTTGGGCCCACGAATACTCCCGGAAGTCGCAAACGCCAGAGGTCGACCTCAACCGCGTGTGCCGTTGACGAACGAAAGAAGGCCAAACTACAGGTCGAACATGCGGCTAGTAAAAAGCAGGAGATCTTGGAAGAAGCCGTCAAAGGGAGAATGCGCCAGGGTTCTCATTCGTTAGACGGTAGCTCCGTGTCTCTGGTAGCCATGACGAGACAACGTCCTAAGTTTGTCCCGGAAACGACGTCGACCGCCGCTGCTGAACACAAGCCCGCGACGAGATCGCGCACTCGTACTAATACGAAGTCACCGCAGAAGCCGCAAAATCTGCTGAGTAAGATCAAGTCGAAAATAGCAGGCAAGTCGACGAGAGCGGAAGGTAAGATGGGAGAGGTAAGAAGCGATGCGTCTGCGCCTGTGAGGAACACGAGGAACCGCGAAGAGGATTATACTCGTGGGAGGAACACTAGAAAAAGCAGAGAAATGGATGTAAAATCTGGTAATATTCGGCAAAAGTCGCGTGATTCCTTGCCGGAAGCTGTGCCGTTGAAAACTGGTCCAAGAAGGTCATCGGAAAATAGAGCGATAATATCAGATTCTAAAATTGAATCGAGGCAGAGAAGAAGAGTATCGTCAAGGGAAAAAAACCGAGATCTTATTACAGTAAGCGGCAGGGTACGGCGGAAAAGTTCTTCGGCAGATCAAAAGGAGGCGTCTGTGATCGGTTTGAAGGCAGGGAAAAAGTCGTCCACCGTGCCCAAACCTCGGCGAATCACAACCAGGCAGAGAAGCGCCTCGTCAAATCCAGACGATCCCTTCAACACGAACGTGAACACCGCCGCTGTGAAAAAGAAAGTCGCAAGAAGCAGTGCGGAAAACGCGGATGCCGGGGAAAGTGCCATGGTTACCAAGGATACGGCTGTAGATTCGAACACCGAGCAAGACGGGAACAGCTTACCTCGTGACGTCAGTCTCGCCACGGATCAAAGGCGGCGCCGACGGCGCGAGAGTAAATATAAAGTAATGCCTGTGGAAAAGATAAGAACAAGATCCTCAGATGTAGCCAGGGAAACTGGTGGAATACCCAACGAAAAGGCCCAAGAAGCTCCATCTGCAGTAGAGAAGACAAAGAAAAGGCGCGTCACCGCTCACTCTGGGGCTGCTGCGGCGTCTATAAAACACAAGACGCCAGGCGTGGCAGGCAGGATCGAAACCTCTGCTGATGACGCCACTGGGACGTCTCAAGTCCGTGAAGAAACTGATAATATTCCTACGGCGGTTGAAACTTGTGAAAAAGGTGTAGAATTTTCACCTGGTACTTCTGGAGTAATTTCTGCATCAGAAGAAGTCAGTAAAATACAAGAAACTTTTATATTGGAAGAGGAAAGAAAGTACGAGCCAAAGTCAGATCAGTCGTCAGTAAATGTAAATGACTCGCTTGCCCCTGAATCAGGTGAACCGTCATCGCCTGAAATCAGCGAACCATCCAGATCGAAAGAGTTCTCTGTGTCCCAGGTCAGTGATACGCCGGAGTCGGGTGAACCAGCTGCGCCCCAGATCATCGACTCGCCGGAGTCAGGTGAACCAGCTGCACCCCAGGTCAGTGACACGCCAGAGTCAGGTGAACCAGCTACGTCCCACGTGATTGACACGCCGGAGTCGGGTGAACCAGCTGCTCCCCAGGATATGGACTCGCCGGAGTTAGGGATACCATGTGCGTCTCAAGTCACTGCAACACCGGAGCCAGATGAACCCTCTGCATCCCAGGTAATTGGCCCAACGGAGTCAGATGAACCATCTGTGCCCAAAGTCAGTGACACGCCGGAATCAGGTGAACCATTTAAGTCCAAAGTCAGTGACACGCCGGAGTCAGATGAACCAGCTGCGTCCCAAGTCACTACCACACCGGAGTCAGGTGAACCATCTGCGTCTCAAATCATTGGCACACCGGAGTTAGGTGAACCATGTGCCGCAACAGTTACTTCCACACCGGAGTCAGATGAACCATCTGCGTCCCAGATCACTGCCACTCTGGAGTCAGGTGAACCGTCTGCGTCCGAAGTCACTGACCCGCTCAAATCTGGTCAACCATCCCATCTCAAAGCCAATGAAGACCCTACGGGCGGTGAACCAGCCAGGATTCAAGCCGATCCAGTGACTGAATCAAATAAACCGTCTACTTCCGACATCTTAGAAACGGCTGAATCAAGTGAACCATCTTTACCCAAAGGCATTGAAAGTATTACGTCAAACGAATTGTGTGTGTCCAAATTCACTGGACAGCCTCAGTCAGCTGAGCGGCATACGTCACACGCCGATCAGACGCCTGCAACACCTGAAACAGCGTCACAAGCCCCCGAAATGTCAGCATCAAGTGACTCATTGGAGTCTGGGGCCGCCGACGCCGCTGAAACAATGGCTGAAACACAACAAGCTTCACGCAGTATTGAGACTCATAAACTGAGTGACACATCGAAAACAGCTGTGGACAAAACTGAAAGATCTGAAGAAACTGGAGAAGTAGAAGCGATAAAAAGGAGTGAAGTATCACTGCCGGTAGTTAGAGCAACGCGAAAAACAGGCGAAAGACTTGGAGCCAAGGACAAAATGGTTAAAGAGGAGAAACTTAAGATTACTTCATGGTATCCAGGCAGGGAAGGACTTAGAACCAGGACTAAGGTAAAGGGCCGGGTGTACCAATCCGGAGCGATGCCTAAAAGGTCAAGGATAGAGACAAGAAGTAGAGGTTCTCCGGCCGTAGGCGTTCAGCCGCGCTCAACTCGAAGCTCAGTCAAGAGGCTTGGGCGCGAGCCTCGGAGTAAGCCAATGGCTGGCCGCGGCAAGTCTGCGCTGGCTAAAGCAGTGAAAGGTACCCTGAAGGGAAAAACGCAAGAACGAAAGAAAGAGAACGAAAAGAAAGGAGCCGAAATGAGTCAGCTGGTCGAAAGTGAAACAGAGGGAAAAAGTGGGCGAAGTAAAGGCAGTGACGTGATAACTGTTGAAGCAGAGGGGTCCTTGCAGGATCGCCCTGGATCGCGTTGTTGGGGAAGTGAGTCCCCCAAAGAGATCCCTGGTGGCGACCAGCTGAATCATTTGGAAAGTCAGTCTGAAACCGGGAGTGAGGCGGAGTACATAGTGCTTATACCGGAGATCGATCCCGAGTGTGACGATCATGCAAGCCGCCGTGACGTACAGTTACGTGACAGTGGTGACGTGGCAGAGGAGGCAGCAGGGCAATGCGACGCTGGCGGGACCCGGACCAATGCGCTGTCCCCTAAGGATGACGTGGCACCAGTCGCTGTTGAGGCGGGGTCTGACCCGGCTTCTGACCCGGTTGCTGTTCGACTTATCGGAGTGAGGGAACCAGCTCTTCCGGTTGATGAGATCCCAGCTCCCCACTTCCAGAAAAAGTCGCAAATGTCTGAAGAAGGATCACGCAGTATTTCTCACAAAAAAGACAAGGAATTAAGTGACGATTCTTTGGAGAAAAAGGCGGCCAACACTGGAAAGAAAGTGAAATCGAATGTTGGCAGGAAGTTGTCAGAAGGTGGTGAGCGTCGCGCTGCCAAGTCGACTGGTAAGGTCATTGTCATTTCCGATGCGGAAGCATCGTCGGCTACAAAGCGCGCGGGGCACGGCGCGGAGAGGAGAGACTCACCGCGAGATGGCGCTGCCGGCGCCATTGGCGGGAACGAGGCGGCAGCTGGCGACACGACCCGCAAGATGACGTCATACAGACGCTGGGTACAGCTGAGAGATCAGGTGCGACGGGCAATGAGCACCGAGAGTAAAGAGAAGATCATTGTCAAGGCCGAGAAAGATCCGCAGAGTTCAAGGTCAAGTGGCTACAGGATGAGTGTCAAAGGTGACATTGATATCACGCTGCAGAAACTAGCCTCTTCAAGCACAAATATAGAACTGCACAAGGAGGAAAGTGATTCGGAATCCGAGCGCTATGAATCCGAATCCGGCTCGTATTTGGTACCAACAACGTCTACCCAGAGTGGAAAAGGTCAAAAGGTCACGGCGAAGGCTTCCCTTGAGATGTCTGATACCGAAAGACAGTGGCCGGCTTCGCACTTCACGATCACAACCCCTGTGGTGCTGAGGACCTTGCCCACGTCTTCCCAGTCAGCCAGTCCTGGGTTATCCAAGCCATCTTCTGTGACGTCACAAGTGCCAGACAGAAAGGCAAAGGAATCCAAGAAAAAACAATCTCCCGACGTCAAAATTAAAAAAGGCCCTGCAAAAAAGCGCACACTAAAAAGGCCTGTTGCCCCCGGGGTGACGTTTGTGGACAAAGCCCCTGAAAAGGTCAGTAGCAAGGTCACCTCAAAGAAGGACTTTCTGGAACAGCAAGCTGTTAAAGAAACACTCAAAAGTGAGGACCCTGTCTCTGTAGAAACGTCGACTGTTGGGTCTGACACGGCAAGTTCGACAAGAGGCATGTCAGAACGAACACCCCGTGATGAATACAGCCCACAAGATAATGCAGCAAACAATATAGGTGAAAAAGTTCAAGGCAAAGCAGTGGGAGGAGTTTCTGAAGATGCTCACGATTCAAACGCAACGATCCCGAAGGTTATTGAGGATGCAGTGCACAGCGGGGACAGAGGCAGTTCAGACGAGAATATCTCAACAAGCCACATTGTGAAGCCTGCTGCGGCAGAAGAAAGCGATGGCCCCGTCAGTGCTCCGGTTACCATGACACCGCCAGAACGTCGTGTGGGAATGCAGGCGAGAAAACGCCCACGTCGGGAGTCGCAAGGCGAAGATCCGAGCAAGCCAGCACCAAAAAAGCCTTGCAGACACTCCAAGGGTAAGTCACTCCAATGCCATGTCCCTGTGAGGGTAAGCCACTCTAAGGGTAAGGCATGCCAGTGGTAAGTCACTCCAAGGGTGAATCACTTTAAAGTAAGTCAGTCCATGGGAAAGCCACCCCAAGATTAACTCATCCCAGTTAACAGAAAAATTAATAATCGCCAGTCCGTCTAAATTTCAAAGCTAAATACGTTATGAAAAAGACATATCATTCTTACGACAGCATTCAACAAAATAAAATAAGTAAATAAATATAAAAAAGTCATTTAAAAAAAAACAAACTTAGATAATTTGGTAGTTTATCTGTATAGACTTGATTACAGATGGCAGCGTGGGTATTGATGTGAGCGCGAATTTATCAATCACGTTGCCCCACAAGGACGTATCGCTTCAAGTTAGTGAAGACTTTTGTTAGCCCCAGGTTCTTACAGAAGTAGGGGCTATAGCGATCGTTACAAGGGTGTGCATGTGTTCGTGTGCACGCTTTTAAGTTAAAGTTAAAATCTCTTCCTGTATTTTTAGCCTAAAAGAATTGAAATTTTAGATAAAGGTAGTGGGCATTGTTTTATTTATTTATTTATTTATTTATTTATCATCGACGCTTGGAAAATAGCCCTATCGTCTTGAAATGGCAAGTAAAGGTAAAAGGCATTACTCCCTATCTGGCTATTACATTTTTCCAAAGCCAGGCGGAAACATTGATGAAAAAAAAACAAGCAGTAAAATCTTAAAAGGAGAAATATAAATAATCTTACTGCCTTTAATTTTGGTTGAAGATATCGGGCATGGATACTTATCAAGCTATAACTGCTTCTCGCAGTTCGTCAAAAAAAAAAAAAAAAAAAAAACTGGCGGAAAAAGTAGCGAAAAACCAGTATCATACTAAGTTCTTAACTGACGCTAGGGTTATTATCTTATCTTCTTTTGATTTTTTAATAATTGAAGCAAACACTAGTACTCATCATACTACTAGTTTTTTTAGAATCACCAAAAAATTTGTGGAAGAGTTGACGAAAAAATACCATTTTTAATTAAATTTAACTGACGTCACGGAAATAGTCTCACAGTCTAGAAATGTTGTCACAGGTAGGAGGCTTTAGTGCCTGGCTGCCTTTTGTTTTATGATCTACCAAAACTGGCGGAAATGTTGGCCTGAACCAAATTTTCGTAAAAACATATCTCATGCTGGGATCTTTGCCGAAACGTCATAAGATTTGATCAGATGTAAGGGGGGGTGGCGGGGGGGGGGGGGGGTGAGTGGTTTGGTACAAGTGCCTCCCCGCCCCCGCCGCCCCCTCCCTCTCAGTCTATTTGGCTGTAACTTATTTATTCCCCACAGGTTGGGAATATATGCGATCGACCGCGTGTGTCTGTCGGTCCGTCGGTCGGTCTGTCATCAAGGGCTTGTTAACACCATAACTTAAAAAATCCTGCAAGGATTTCAATGAAACTTGGTGTGAAGCTTCTATGGGAACAAACACAGATCGGTATTGTAAATGGGCCAGGTTCGTCCAAGGAAAATGGACCAGCTGGACTTAGAAAATTTCAACGATTGATGGCCGTGTTCAACTGTTGGGAGGGGGGGGGGGGGGCTGTAGGGAATATGTGGGCTTGCACACTGCTCTAATTGAAAATGTGCAACGTCGAATCGAGTTTGAAAAAATATAAATATATTGAAAATGTGCAACTTTGAATTACTTTTGAAATCGACCAAAAAATTCCAAACTTAAAGAAATTGCAATCTTAAAATTAAAAAAAAAAAAATCAGAAATTTATTCGCCAGAAGTTAACTTGTGACGTGGCGATATTGGACTCTTTTGTCTGGTTCACTGATGGATGGACACAGAGAGAGGAAAGGGGAAATAAAGAACAAAGTGAAAGAAAGAAAGTAAGGTGATGGCGTTGTGTTGTAGGAAGACAGCCTGAGAGGCGCCTTGAGCCCCGCCATGTCGGAGGCGTCTCACGCCAGCTCCGGGGATGGCACGCGCCGCACGTGCACGGTGTGCAGGCCGGAGAAGAGCTTCAAGGACGAGTTCGTGCTGAAGGACCATCTCAAAGTGGTGCACAAGATCGTGGACGGCAGAGAGGGCGTCGAGAGGGACCGAGCGAAGAGCAAAGTGTTCGTGTTAAGCAAAGACAATCCCTTCACTCTCTCTCCCTCCCTCCCATCCTCCTTCCCTCCTCTCCCCTGCCTCATGCACGTAACATTTCCTTTGCCGTGAGTCCTCAAGCCCACCCCTTCTCTCCTCCACCCACCGCCCTGTTCATTCTGTGTCGTTTTAACCCCCAACATCATGCTGTGCTGGTACGTAGCACGAACAATGGTAAAATAAATCGCATTTGAACAGTGTCAAAAAGATGAATCAATTAGAAGCCGATTTGTCTGTTTTAGGTGCGATTTATGCAGGAAGATTTTCGAGGAAGAGTTCACCTTCCAATGCCACATGAAATGGCTGCACGGAGTACGCCATTACGCGCACAACCCCGACGACGCTGATGACGTCATCAGTCTGACGTCACAGCCATCCACTTCAGGTCCCGACCCGAAGCAAGGAGGTAGTGACGCGCCGACAGATCCGGATGGCATTGCCGTGAATCCGGTGACATCGAAAACTCTACAGTGGAACAAAAACAAACCAAAGGCAGCTGAAACAGCGCAGTGTTCAAAGTCGAAACATGTTTTAGACTCTGCTCTGGAGCGAGCCAAATATTCACGAAAATCGTGGGACCCCAAAGACTGGAGCTCGGGCACCTTGCCGGACGTAAAACCCGATCGGAGGAAAACCATTGGTGGTATATCCGTGCAACGCTCGATAAAACTAAGTAAGAAAAGTGCTCCCCATGGGCCTGAAAAGAGCGCAGATGCAAGACGGGGCGAGATTCTCGTGCCGCGTGGGGAGTCATCAAAACCTTTTGGTGTTGATAGGCCGTCTGCGATTCTGTTCAGGTGTGGCCAGTGCAGTGTGGGTTGCCAGACTCAGGCGGACTTAGCCATTCACTGGAAGACACACAGCCCCAGAAAAAGCTATAAATGTGACATATGCAAGAGCCAGTTTACGAGCTACTCATATTTTATGAAGCACAGGGATTTGCATAAGAAACGTGGCAAAGTGAAAGGCAGTGGCGATCGTCAGGCGTCACCATCGAAACTCGACAAATCGCCTGCTTCTGTAGAACATTCTCAGGGCCCAGTTCCGGGGAGAGGTAAATTCAAAGTGCCTCCAAAAGTTAAACGATCCACAGTTTCCGGATCGCGTCCCCGGAAATTCAGTATGAAAATCACAACACCTATTATTAGTCACGCTGAAGTGTACCAACCAGGCCAAAGGTCAAAAACTGTAACGCCAAAGAAGTCGAAGTCGGAGTCACAGGTTGAGATTTTAGAGCGCGTCGAAGTCGATGATGAGGTGTCGTTTGTGATTCGGTCGCCCGTGCTGAGTGCTAAAAAGTCGGCATCAAAACGGCACAAGATTACTGTGGGTAGAGCGACGGAGTTGGCAAACCCTGTCCAAGCCCAGTCGTCTGCATCCGGTAGTGAGCCGGTGTCCAATGAAAACAAAGGGACTTCTTCAGCGAAAGGTGGCAAGAAGTCAAAAATGCACGGTGGGGCCAAGAAGCGTGTTGTTTCACGGTCACCCGGGAAGGGCCGGCAAAATGCACGGTCAAGGTCAAGGTCGAATTCAAGTTCGTCAAGGTCACCAAGTCGCGCAAACGGCAAACAAGTTCAGAAAAAAACCAAAATGAACTGAAGTTAATATGGATCCTCACGATCCATGGATCTACCGGAGTGCTTCAAAAGGATTGCTGAAAATACTTAAATATATTCAATGCGGCAACATGCAACGATCTGTGGGATCAAAAACTGGTTGTTTCAGAGTATTTTTAAATCGCACATCCTTATAGCATATGTGTTATTTAATGAACTTTTTATTTTATACTTTACTATATATTTTGGTTTCTTAATCACCATTATGGCTGTATGCAATAAATATCTTTTATTTAAATGCGTTGCATAAAACTGAACTGGCTGTATATCTTTTTTTTTTTGCCAGTGTATTTGGAACTGTGTTGATTTTTTTTATTAAGTTGTACAATTTTTATTTCGCAGAATTGTTTAAATATGAAATGTCCTTCGAAACAGGTCGTTGATTTTTTATATGTATTCCAGTCAATATTTTTTGAGTTTCTTCTCGATTTATTTTTCGAGTCAACAATTAAATAGTTCATTTGAGACAATATTTAATTTCGCTTAAGAACTGTGTTAGAATTTGAGAACAAATGAATTATGTATATAATCATAATTTCAATTTTATCAGCTGACATTTTTGATTCGGGACATGAAGACAGCATTGTAGACGAATCAGGTTCATGATGTGTGGTTTTCATTGGTAAAATTGAATGACCTTGAGTGTGAAGGTCGGGTTCAGATATTTGAGACAGTCACTCTGCAAGAGTGTTTACAAGTAAAGTGCAGCTTTAGTCTTTTCGCAGTAAAGTGTCTAGTGTTTTGAATTCGTAGTTTTCTGGCGTTAGCGCTGTTAGACTTTTCCTGTGGCATAGAAAGTTGAGACCTCGATACATAGTGTAAATAGACAAGTAGACTTTGAATATATTCATAGGAGTAAATTTTGTTAAAGCGTACATAACCTAAAAAGCATTTAAATATATTTTTTTTACTTTTTTCATTTGAATAAAAATCGTGGAAGAAATTTCAAGACTGCTCAGTAAAGTGGGTTTTGAAAAGAACAAAAGAAGTTAAGTGTTGTTACTTATGAGGCCAGTGGCGTAATGAATTACATATAAGTGATTGACGGGTGTTAAGAATGAAAGAATTTTGGTTTCGAGTGAGTTCTTAGCTTAAGTTTGTAACCACAGGTTCTAGAAAATGGTGATTTATTTATGTGCAGTGGTTCAGTTGGTGCGTATTTGTGTGGCTGCGTCACAGAAACTTCTTACTAAATGCAGCGGGATGTTAGAGAACCAAAGAAAATAACTGTGGTAACACCAAGTGTAGTGCCAGTTGAAGAGGTCTATAAATGTTTTTTAACATTGCTGCCTCAAGGGGTAACGAGTCGAAGTGAACACAAATTGGCACTGTCATTGAGTCAAAGTGAAATAAAATTTGCACATAGAATTCATTCTGTTGTAAATTATTCATCTGATTTCATTTGAAGTTAATTTAGTTAATTATTTTATTTGGGATGAGAAAAAGAGAAAAATGTTTATAAAATAATGGAGCATAACTCTTTTCACAGGAGAAAATTTGTTTCAATTTCTCAATGACATTTTGTCGCCGTTTGAAATTTTATCGACTTTCGTCTACATTTTTTCCCATTTAATTTACACTGGAATGGTGGCGACTTTCTCCACATGACTAACCATTCTACAAAAACGAGAAAAAAATAATAATAATAATAATTAAAATAATTGTCATACTCAAATCCGGGCGGATAACCGTAACCATTCGTGTTACTTAGACCGCGTTGAATGGAGATTTAATAGATGTGTGATTTCAGAGTGTACAATTTACTTTTGTAGGGACGGGCAGGGGGTTACTTAGGACAAAAATAGCCTTTAAGATGCTACCACGGTTCATCGCTGTTAAAAAACCTATTACATTTTAAATGTTTATGTGTGGTTTCGCAAAGAACTAAATGGCATTGACTTGTTTATAAATATATGCTATTAAATTAACGTATACGATGTAAAAAATTCAGTTGTGTGCTTTCAGAATAAGTCATCTTGCAATAAAACTTAAGCGCATAGTTTGTTTTAAATTACAATTGTGTCTTTGCATATTTTTTTTCTTTTTCAAATGAAATATATTATAATCCAAAGTGGATTGCCGTTCATGAGTTAACATTTAATTCTGCGTTACGACCCCTGCAAAGGGTAAAGAGAAGAGCACTGTGTTTTCGACCTTCGCTAAATTTAGTTTGGCAATATCTCTGAAGATATCAGACTTCTCAGTTTCTTATTGGATACAAATAACAGCCAACATGTGTTTTAGACTAAGGACAAAATTAAGCTTGTTTCTCATCCCCCGCTTGGATCACTAAAATTTTAAAACGCAAGTAATCGACCGGCTGAATGTTTTACAACTTTTTCAAATAAATAAATTTCATCCAGACAACAGAAAAAGTCCTGAAAATGGCTTTTCAGATAATAAATTTTTCTTGAAATTTTGCGCTCGCGCCTTGGGTGCTTTCAGTTTTATGCAGGTAAAATGTCAAAACCGCACTTCTATTTTCTTCATCGCAATACAACCACTGTGCCTGGATCCTGACGGTTTGCATCCAAATGTTACGAAATAGGATTACATGAGAACTACTGTCACCTTCATATTCCATATCACGACCAGATATTTAAAAAAACTTATTCGCCAAACATCACAGGAAAGAGCAAAGAAATATAAGTCTGCAATATTATTCAAGGATGAGAAGAGCCATGAAGATGCCATATATATATATATATATATATATATATATATATATATATATATATATATATATATATATATATATATATATATATATATATATATATATATATATAAAACCAACACGTTTTTTTTCCAGTCGAACTCCTAAACAGTTGCCCAGGCCACCCGATGTCGGAAAGAGTGTACACAAAAAACTTTTTCTGCACCAAGTCTGTCATGAAAACGCCCTCTCACTTCAGCTGCTTGATGCAGAATTTTTAACGAAATTAACATATATTAAATAATTATTTGCATTTAATGTTTTAACGATTATACAATACTATTAAGCACAAGATTTAACTTCGGCACTGTCATCATTTCTCGACAATGTGTTGGCTGTCTCGATGATTAAAGTACATAGCTAAATATCTAAATTTCTGGATGGGAATCGTTGATCCACGCACATTTAAAATTAGGAAAATTGAAGCACATGGTTTGAAGCCGCAGCAGAACATTCCCACATCCCGAAAATGGTAGCGTACAGCAAAACATTAAACAGTTTGCGGTTTGGATTTAAAATCCTGTATAAATACAGACCACAAACCATTTTGTGATCATTAAACTGTTGATTTTCTTCCAGAGAAATCTCTGTCACGCAATTTCATGCTTTCATTTACTAACACAATGATCAAACAAATTAAAAATGTGCGTATGTTTCTCACTTACCTTAAATGGAACCAGTGTGCAACTACGCATCACGTGACTGACTTGATCATGTGATTTAAAGAGCCGTTGTTGGCGGGAAAGTAAAAGTTTGTTTTGTTAAGTTAAAAAATTGAATTTTTCTCCATTGAGAATGGCTGCAGAGGACGATCAGCGACTCCGGGAAATTCAGAGAGAATACCTTGATTTTCTAGATGACGATGTAAGTAAAACATTTTTATGATTACAAATTCAAGCGAAAAAAATCCTCGTACACGAGGTGAGCGATATACGGTTTCCAGCAAAGTAGAAGTAGATACTTTTTATTCGTCAGTCCTGCACACCAGACCTTTTTCTTTAAAGAAGAAACTTTCATATACATGTTACTGGATAGTCATTTTATTTTAAGAAGCGAGTTAAAGAATAACGACATCACTGTTTTGTCGCCAGGCGTAGTCCCAGATGACTCTTGCGGTCCTAGGAAGATAGAAAGGGTCCGCTTAGTCCTAGATGACTCTTGCGGTCTTCCTATGGCAGCAAGAGTCATAGTTCCTATAACAGGAAATGTCATTGATGTCAATTTTCAAATCTCGGCGCACGACTGGGGCCAACGGTGTTATTTTAGAAAGGGTGCATCACATAAATGGCCCAATTATAAATTATGGCACACAAGTTTTATGGTCGGATAACAATTTTTTACTGAGAAAAATATGTGTTTTCTTGAGATCAGCATATCGAATCCCTCATTATCGCCCACAACAACAGTGAATCCACAGTTGCAAAACCACGCTTTACTCTAGTTTGGGAGTTTTGCTGAGGTCGAAAATAATGCGCCAGGTGCTCCTCAGTGTGCTTTTAAAGAAAAAGCCTGCAAGTTCGAACCTCGTTGTCCTTGGACGTGCGCCGAAACATCCAGAGCCTCGAAAATTGAGACCAATGGCCATTTCTATTGTAGGAACTGTGACCCTTTCTGTCCTAGGAAGATAAAAAGGGTCCACTGGGACTAGGGTCCACTGGGACTAGGGTCCGCTGGGACTAGGCGTAGGGGAGAACAGTCCCAATGGACCCTTTCTGTCTTCTAGCCAGATAGGGTCACAGTTCCTGTAATAGAAATGGCCATTGATTTCAACTTTCTCAAGGCTTTGGATCTTTCGGCGCACGTTCCAGGACACGGAGGTTCAGACTCGCAGGCCTTTTCTTAAAAGGCATACTGAGAAGTATCCTGGTACGTCATGACCTCCGCGAAACTTCCAGACTTGAGTAAAAAGTGGTTTCGCAACTGGTGGTTCATTGTTGTTGTGGGCGATAGTGGGGTTTTATGTCCTCATCTCAAGAAAACATGTTTTTCTCACTACAAATGCTTATTGACCATAACAATCGTGTGCAATATTTTATAATTGAACCATTTACGCGTAGGTGATGAACCCTTTTTAAAAATAACGGCATTTGCCCGAGTCGTGCGCAGAGATTGGAAAAATTGAGATCAATGACATGTTCTATTATAGGAAGTATGATTCTTGCTGACATAGGAAGACCACAAGAGTCATCTAGGACTCAAGAGAATTATTTAACATGGCTCCGAGTTTGTTCTTCCTTAGTTTCACTCCGTTGGAGCTACCTTCATTTGCGTAGTCCGATAACACTGCATATTATCGTCAAATTTACATATAAGCCCAATCACACTTTGGTGTTTCGAATAAAATGCGCAAGAATTTTGAATTTCGACTGTGAGGGAACCGGGTAAAAAACTCTGTTCTTTCGTTTTTTACCTGGTTATTTTTATTCGAAACGCAGAATTTTTGCGCATTTTTGTGATTTGTGAAAGTGTGATTTGGCTTATTCAATGACTCTGATTCTGCAAACCAGTCTCAGTCACGCGGACCTTTACAGACATTTTGCAAAACAAGCGCAATTGTTAATGGATAAGATAGCATCCGTACTAATCTTCAAATATTTGTTTACGCTTCGCTTCAAAAAATTGTGACCTAAGCCAAGTGTCCAAAAATTTGAATAAAGGCGTTTTATTGGAGATTGAATCGAAGTATATCTTTGCCGAAAAGCGTTTGGGCTGAATTCGGTTGCAATAAAACTATAAAGAAATAACAGAAAAAAAGTGACAAAAATAAACAAATTCAACTTTGTCAGGAACAAATTCAAAAGTTTAAAGGGTTTGAACAACTCGTAAATTAGTTTTTAAATGATCATATGTAATAATAAAATTAACAATAATAGAAAAGGAACGTGGCTGATTGATGGCGTTATGTACTGGGACCAAGACCGTATTTTGTGTGCAGTCTGTTGATGTTTTCCCAACTCGGAAATCTTTTATTTTAGTGTTACTCACTCGAAAAGAAACTAACCAGTCTTGTTGCCTTGAGACAATTGTACCTGGGCAATGTTACTAACGTGCAAAAAGTGATTTTGGTTTTAACTCTTTTTTTTTTTTTATTGACAACATTTAGGAAGACCAAGGCATTTATCAGCAGAAGGTCCGCGACATGGTCAACGATGACCAGGTCCGCCTCGTCGTCAACATCAATGATTTGCGGAAGAAAAACCCCAAAAGAGCTGCGGAGTAAGTTCTCAAATCCCACTCTGCTTATACAGGCTTTGAAATAAGTGCTCATTGCAAGACACCGTAGTTTAAACATAGGTTTTTGCATTCAATATTTATTAACACGACAACATACGCATTCTTTTATAAAATTTTGATCGAAGGATGGGTACTGTTTTAGTGAAGTACTTAAGTAAATCTAAAAAGAGGAAAAAATAAGTAGCAAGGCCATGCAATGTGCATTATGTGTTTTGCAGGTTGCTGAACAACTGTTTTGAGGAAATGGTGGCATTCCAGAAAGCCCTGCGGGAGCTCGTGACGGCAGCTGACGCCGTGTACGCCAAGCAACACGAGGAATTCTTCGTTGGATTTGAGGGAAGGTACGGCGCGTTTTGAATGCCATCTTTTTGGACTGTGTGGGGGACAAAAGAAAAAATTACCAAAGAACTTTAATTTTGATTCGTAACTTCGAACAGGATTTAATTTTGCGATGTCCGTTATTTGTACCAATGGCAGTGTAAACGAAAAAAAGATAGAAGTAACTTATTTTGTTTTCTTCCGATATTTTAGCTTTGGATCGAAGCACGTGACGCCGCGAAGTCTGACGTCACGTTACCTGGGCAGCATGGTGTGCGTAGAGGGTATTGTGACCAAATGTAAGTGCAGTGCGACATGTCAGTCAGCTGGAAACATGCGAAAAGAAAGAATGTTCTTTGGGCAAAATGTGCTATCGATAAATGTGTGATTCGCTAAGGTTTTCTTTTAGGAGGTATACATTCGCGGTTGTATTCAATTCATGTCATCAAACACTTCAGGGGTCCAGGGTCAAGGCATAACTGGCATAACTTTGTTGTGAATTTCTCAACTTGAGATAAGACACGGTGTCTGTAAATCTTATGGGAAACCCAGGTTTAAATCCAGATTCAGAAACTGACCCATGGCTGGGTTTTGATATTTAAAGCACTCGGCTGATGCAGTGCTGTGCTTACGTCACAGGCTCATTGGTTAGGCCCAAGGTAGTGCGCAGTGTGCACTACTGCTCAGCCACCAAGAAGACGCTGGAGCGCAAGTACACGGATATGACGTCACTCGACCCCTACCCGACCAGCGCTGTTTATCCAACCAAGGATGACGATGGCAACCCCTTGGAGACAGAGTACGGCCTGTCGACTTACAAGGACCACCAGACTTTCACAATACAGGTGGGTTTGGTGGTAATTTTAGGGATGTGGTGGGCAGAAGAGTCTCAGTGTGTTAGGCCAGAACTTGTAAGTATGAAAATACCTGGCAATTTTGGTTAAACCTGTTGAAAAAAGTGAAATTTCTAATAATGCATCTTGTTTAATTTTCAAAAAGCGTTTTGACCAAGTTGAGAAAGCAGTACTTCGTTTAAATATTATTTTATTAATATCACAAATATTTTGTAAACTGGTATCTTCACGGGCCCTTAAGCCATCAGCACACTTGTCTATAACCTTCTTTGTTTTGATCGGTTTTTTGTTGCAACTTGGAAGGGGCTTTGAAACGCCACCGTGGGAAATACGGACATTTAGTGCCTTTTGCAAGTGCCATTTAGAAAACCTAAAAAAAAAAAAAAAAAAAAAAAGAGAAGAAATATTACCAAATTATCACGTGTCCTCCTTGCATATAATAGCACGTGCTATTTAGCCAATATGTGGCGTGGCCCACATCGTGATCTCACAGTTGTCCTGATTACAGGAGATGCCCGAAAAGGCGCCGGCTGGCCAACTGCCCCGATCAGTCGACATCATCGTCGACAATGATCTGGTGGACAGCTGCAAGCCCGGCGACCGCGTCCAGGTGGTGGGCATGTACCGCTGTCTGCCGGGTAAAAAGAACGGCTACACCTCCGGGTCCTTCAGGTGCGTGGGCGTTGGGATTGGAGTGGGAGGGGGGGGGGGACGCATTACAGTCTTATTTCAGGATTACCGGTCGGCGTACAAACGAAACGATGGTTATTTAGCAGTGCATATGACGCCTGCCGGGACGAAACTGATTGGCTGACTGTTACATTTAGTTAATTTTTTTAATTCTTTTAAACACCAGAAGTTGTGCCCCCACCCCAAAAAATATGAAACTAAAGCGTAAATATTCTCCTGTTTGTTTTAAATAATTGTAAAGGATTTCTAATTTTTTTGCTTGATTTTACCGTAATTATTTCCCCCCCCCCCCGGCAATGATGGGGGTTTCGGCTGAGACAAACTGCTTGCATCGCCCGGGTGTTGCTTCATTGTAGGACGATTTTGATCGCCAACAACATCCGTCAGATGAGTAAAGAGGAAGCACCAACCTTTACCGCGGAGGATATCGCCAACATCCGCAAGTTTGGAAAAGCGAAACACGTAAGTGAGGAGGGCCATCCTCCTGCCAACCCCTCCCCCCCCCCCTCAGCCATGATGATCGTTTGCTCGCCAGGCGTGTCAAGTTTCTACTACTCCCCTCAGTTTTGCTTGGATTGTTTTGTTATTACAATGTTCAACTTTTTTCTGGCGATGCGCCAGAAATTGGCACAGTGATTTTTTTTTCATTATTTAAACCTCTTCTCCGCATATGAATAATTTCTGTTGGTCTTTTGTTGAAAAAAAAAAATAGCTTGGCGATGAACTGGATCACTGCGGATCACAACGTTCCTGGATATCTTTGTTGAATTTTCGTGCAGTGTGCCCACACGACTATTTTAATTGAACAAGTGCTATTTAAATTAGTTCTGTTTTTAAAACATTTTGTTAGTAAACAAGGAGTGAATGTAAGAAAACAGATCAGGATGTCTTGAATATAAGGTTAAGTGTTACAGTAAGCGTTACAAGAAAGACTGGGTTTTTTTTTAATTTATTTATTTATTTATTTTTTTTTTTTGTGGCATCAGGATGTGTTTGAGATACTGTCGCGCTCACTAGCGCCCTCTATTCATGGCCACGAGTACATCAAGAAAGCCGTTCTTTGTATGCTGTTGGGGGGTACTGAAAAAGTACTGGATAACGGTACTCGGATCAGAGGGTAAGAGAAAAGTGTCATTAATTAATTTATCAGTTCTTTTAAATTTAACAAATCTTTCAAGCAAAATAGATTAATAAGAAAAAAAAAAAAGAAAAGTACAGAAGAAAAAGTAAATTAAATGAATCGGTGAAGAAAAAATATTGGAAAATTTTGCTTTTGTGTTAGGAGAGATAATAAAAAAATGTCACAGTGGAGGGCATGATCATTGACGTTAATAGTGGAAGCTCATGTTAGCGCTACTCCCATGAAGTGGTTGACTGGCAGCCTGTGGTGCTGTATGTAATACCCTGGTGCTCTCTGATACTCCAAGCCGCACCGTGGTACTCTGGTATTCTATGTAGTATTGTGGTATTCGTGGCACTTTAACTGAGAACGCTTACCCTTGTTGTTGTTTACAGTGACATCAATGTGCTGTTAATCGGCGACCCGTCCGTTGCCAAGTCGCAGATGCTGAGGTAAGTTATGCTCTACGTTAAGTAACGCGGCTAATCCCGGCTTCCACATAAATGACACTGACTGTTTCGTGGTGTGTGTCTCTGGATTTCTGTACATTTTTCCTGTTCTGTCACAGTAAACTTACCTCCGAAAGTTAATGCCTTCCATTTAAATTAAGAAGAAAATATTAAAAGATGGCGAGTCCAGGGAGCGAAAGTTTTTACAATGAAAGGTCCTCGTGCAGTGTTACCTTTACTTGGAGATAAAAATCCCATCCCGAAATAAAATTTAACCGTCACCTTGGCATGGAACATAGTTAAGGAAAAAAATCCCAACCAAATCATCCCCCCCCCGAACCAAAATTTTGGCGTTTCTTTTGGGATGGAGCAATATCCCTTCACACCCCCCCCCCCCCCCACCGCCCCAAAACAAAATTTCAGCGTTGCCTTGGCTTGTAACGTAGGTTAAGAAGAAGAAAAAAATCCCTTTACCCCCCCCCCCCCCCAAAAAAAAATAAATAAATAAATAAATAAATAAAAATTCAGCGTCAAAACAATCCATTCACCAAAATTCCTCCCCGAAACAAAATAAGCACCTTGTGTACTATACCGCAGTGTGTGTTATTACCGCCATTTCTGGCTTGCAGGTTTGTGCTGTTCACAGCTCCCCGTGCGGTACCCACCACGGGCCGGGGTTCGTCTGGTGTCGGTCTCACCGCCGCAGTGACCACAGACCAAGAAACCAGTACGTGCGGAAGGGATGGGCGTAACGTGCTGGGCACTCGATTGCCTGTGAGACGCGGGAGGGGGGGGGGGGGGGATCATTGTGATCTGAGCCATTTCGTGTATAGATTCGTCAGTCTTGTTGCTATAGTGACCAGTAACAAACTGGTTTCAGTGCGCCGTTTGTGCACTGCGTGTGGGGTGGGCGATAGGAAACAGGAAAATAATGGTTTTCGTTATTTGAAAATCACCGGTGTACTTAGCCGTCTTGTATCGTAAGAAAAAAAAAATTTGGAGGCGTTTGTTATGACATTGCTGACATCCAGTGTTAGATGTGAGTGGGCGAGCGCCATGGTGCTGGTTTGTTATGGCATTGGGATGAGTGCTGACTTCCGGTTTTAGATGAGAGAAGGCTGGAGGCGGGCGCCATGGTGCTGGCCGATCGCGGCGTCGTCTGCATCGACGAGTTCGACAAGATGTCGGACATCGACCGCACGGCCATCCACGAGGTGATGGAGCAGGGCCGCGTGACCATCGCCAAGGCGGGCATCCACGCCAAGCTAAACGCGCGCTGCAGCGTCCTTGCCGCCGCTAACCCCGTCTACGGCAGGGTGCGTGTCTTCTGCTGTGTCGTTCCGGGGTGGTGAGGGGGGGGGGGGAGGGAGTAGCCTGCCTGGTATACTAGCCGCCGCTAACCCGGTCTACGGCAGGGTGCGTGTCTTCTGCTGTGTCGTCCCGGGGTGGTGGGGGGGGAGGGAGTAGCCTGCCTGGTATACTAGCCGCCGCTAACCCGGTCTACGGCAGGGTGCGTGTCTTCTAGCTTTGTCGTCCCGGGGTGGTGGGGGGGGGGGAGGGAGTAGCCTGCCTGGTATACTAGCCGCCGCTAACCCGGTCTACGGCAGGGTGCGTGTCTTCTGCTGTGTCGTCCGGGGGTGGTGGGGGGGAGGGAGTAGCCTGTCTGGTATACTAGCCGCGCCGCTTATCCCGTTTACGACAGGCTGCGTGTGTTTTGCTGTGACACCGGGGCCGTGGGAGAGGGGTGTTACGGTCTTTTAGGAATGATGGTCAGCTGAGCTGGTTAGAGCGTTGGCCTAGTAAGCTCAAGCTCTTAATGCCCTTCCTTTAAAAAAAAAACAGCCCGCGTGCCTTTCGCTCTGCCATCCGGAGGGGAAGGGAGGGGATGGTTGACATGGTGTGCACCTCCGTGCTTGTCTTGCATGTGGGAACACCTCTAAAATTATATTACCGCCATAATTTGTTAACAGCAAGTGTGTTGATAAGCCGTTAATGTGACTCCCAGTGCTCAGCACGTCACCATGACACCGCACAGGCGTGAAGAAAACAAGGCGAAATAAGTTATTTAACAAAAAAAAAAAAATGAGTCACTGATTGATGTCGTTGATTATGACGTCACTGGACAAGGTTATTGTTGGCTTTTCAGTACGACCAGTACAAGACGCCGATGGAGAACATTGGCCTGCAGGACTCCTTGTTGTCCCGCTTCGATCTGCTGTTCATTGTTCTGGATAAGATGGATCCGGACAGCGATCGTAGCATCTCCAGCCACGTGCTCAAGATGCACAGATACAGAGCAGCTGGCGAGCAGGATGGCGACGGTAAATTCTTTCCCTTCCCTGAGAGTGCCGTCCTCCCCTCCTGCCCTGAGAGTGCCATCCCCCCTCCTGCCCTGAGAGTGCCATCCTCCCCTCCTGCCCTGAGAGTGCCACCCCCCTCCTGCCCTGAGAGTGCCATCCCCCTTCCTGCCCTGAGAGTGCCATCCCCCCTCCTGCCCTGAGAGTGCCATCCTGCCCACGTTGCTTGAACGTCCCCCCTCCCAACCAGCTCAATTACGTGAGGCATTGCGCCAAGCTCTCCTCCCCACCCCCTCCCAACCCCTCTCAAATGTCCTCAACGGGCGGAATCAGTTCGCTCGTAGTCCCTGTTATTTGGTTATCTAGTCTTGCTGGAGACATGCTAGAACATTAAAAAATTCATGGGCATTTGTACACTGAAACGCTCCTCCCATCCCCACCACCCCCACTCCCCCCCCTCCCCCCTCCCCCCTCCCCCTCCCCCCCCCCCCAATTTTAGTATTTTAGTCATAATTGGATGGAACAGTTGCACCACTTGTTGACTCTGTTTTCTAGCACTGCCGATGCAGGCGTCGGCGGATCTTCTGGCCACGTCGAACCCTGACGAGGACAAAGAGGACAGCGGGGAGACACCGATTTGGGAGAAATTCGACAACTTATTGCACAACAGCAAACGCAAGAGGTTGGTGATAATCGCGTTAATGTTCGAACGTCTGGTAAAACGAGGCATTTTTTAAAGTTGAATTGGGAAAAGTGGCCGAAATATTTTGTCTTCTGAATCCGTTACGATCTGAGTGTTTGAAGCTGATTTGCCGTTGACTTCTAATTTTTCCGAGACCTGACCACATACATTTAGGTACGACTTGACCAGTTTGGGTACGACCTGACTTGGGTACGACTTCACCGTTCTGTCTTGACACTGATCACTACGGACGTGCATTTCCCTCTCATTATTGTCTTTGCATCGATCGTCTCATATGTATATTTTCTTCTCTGGCAGCGATCGCATCGTGAGCATGAAATTCATGCGGAAGTATGTGCACGTAGCCAAGGACATCAAACCCGTTCTCACGCGTGATGCCGCCGACTATATCTCGGACGAGTACTCGAAGCTGCGAAACCAAGATAATCTACAGCAGGACAATATTGCCAGGGTAAGCACGGATATCCTGCAGCACATGACGCAGTTTTTTCTCATGTTGTGGTGGAGTCATTTCTGTCCATTTAAGCCTCAGAGCTTCACAGAACACAGTAACAGAAGTTAAGAGTTGCAGAGGTTTCACTCTATAAAGGTTTTCATTTGGTGAATTAAATCATAAGAGCATTGGCGAGAGCTAGTCGTTTTTAATGTCGAAATGTTGCCGCGTAGACGCAACCTGTGACGGCGCGGACGCTGGAGACGATGATCCGCCTGGCGAGCGCGCACGCCAAAGCGCGCCTGTCGACGAGCGTGGATCTGCAGGACGCCGAGACCGCCGTGGAGCTCATTCAGTTTGCCTACTTCAAGAAGGTGCGTTGCTTTGCGGGGAGGGGGGGGGGGGGGGGGGCCAGTAGCTTCTCACCAAGTCGGCTTCAAATTATTACCTTTACTTCAAGAAGGTGCGGGTATGGGGTTACAGGTGCAGAGGTGGCGAAATTATTAAACATATGTTCGTCATCGGGCGACAAGTTAAAAGCGGTAGGAAGGCAAACAATATTACCTGCTCGTTATCCGAAACAGCAGTATAAAAAAGTACTCACTGCCAAAATGTGGTCGTCATTGACGTGATGTTTCGCCGTCACTGAGGGGGGGGGGTGGTGGTTTTTGGTCCTACTAAGCTTGTCACAAAGTCGGGCTCATTACAAAATGTTTCGGACTTTGGGAGGGGGGGGGGGGGAGGGGGAGAGGACACTGCGTCACATCTGCCTATCCCGTGGTGACCAGTGCGTAGCAAATATTTCTGTTGAAGTAGAAATTACAACGAAATAGCCTTTATCGGACTATTTCAGCCTTTATTGCCTACGTACTTTATGGCTGGGCTACTATTTCAAGCGCTGACCACACATCCTGCGACAGTGAGTTAAGTTCCACACTGCTTAACGGTCCCTGGCCGCTGCTTGCCATCGAATCCTTTTACGTTGACCTTTGACCTTTCAGGTGCTGCGAAAAGAGCGTCGGAGGCGGGCCGGAAGTGACGATGATTCAGAGGCGGAAACGGGCGACGAAAACGTCGGCGAAGAGGCGCCGCGGAAGAAAAGGTATCAATATTTCTTATTTTTTAAAATCTATTTGTGTGTTCTAATGTTTCATGATTTGATGCACAGTGTGTGAACTTATTCAAGATTTCTATATTATAGCAGTTGCTGTATTGAATATTTCACGCAAATATTGCAGTAGTTTTGTTTTGTGAAGCATTATTATTTGTGAATTAGGACTTTTTTCGCAAAAGGGTAATAGCATGGATTAAGTCCCCCCGCCCCCCCCACCCCCCCCCCCCCCTCTTCAATAGTAACAGCCTCAAGTAAACATTTGGATTTTTCAGAACGAGGCGTGAACGTAAAACAAAGAAGGCGGAGGGTGAGGAGGGCTACGACCCGTACGACTTCGAGAGTATGTCCGAGGAAGACGTGGAAGGTTGGCATCCATTTATTCACTGACGTCTATTATTCTGATATTTTGTATCAAACGACTTTGATTTGGTTTAATGATCATTTCTTCTTGAAAGATTTTAACTGTTTGCTGCGCGATTTTGCATGATAAACGAATCTTGGTCGTGCATTTGAGTAACCTGTATTTTGTTTCACACAGTGTATAGTTTCATAATTTAGATCTGGTTTAAATCGGGTTTTGGTGTTATGTGTGACTTTATATAACGCTAAATGTTACCATTTTATTGTAGAACCAACTCAGACGTTGCAGGATAGACGGAAATCGCGCGAGAAAGAGACATCGCGAGAAGAAGCCATGGACCAATCAGAGGCGAGCGGAGCGCAACCAATCAGCGCTGACAGGTGCGTCCCATCATGGCTGTTGTCCCTACCTCCCCCTGCGCACATACACCCTCACACATAGCACGTGTTCTTTGGCCTAGTTTCTTCAGATACGTTTTTTGGTCACGTCTCGCTAGATAAGTTCTTTGTTCACGTGTCCTTATATTAGTTCTTTGGTCCCATTTCCCACAGATAAATTCTGGATTAAGTCTCGTTTCTGTAGATGAGTTCTTTGGTCTCGTATCAGTAGATAAAATCTTTCGTTTCGTATCTATAGATAAGCATCACTAGGACAGTAAGCCTGTGAAAATACCGACAGCTCAACTGTCATTCACACTGAAAATTATTTTCAACATTAAACAGAAGCTCGTTGAAAATTTTTAGTACACACGAAAATTGCCTTTAAACATGAAAGAAATTCTGTTAATATATTGATGTTTTTGTACTTTCTGTCTGTTTTAGTGATTAATTGAAATTTTGATAAGCGTAGCAATTACATGATTTCGCTGAAACATCTCAAGTTTTTTTTTTTTTTTTTTTTTTTTTTTTTTAGCAAAAAATCGTGCAGATTTTTGGCCAGGGTTAACTTTTTTTTCAAATCAGAACTTGCATGGTTCCAGGCATGGTTTCAAAGAACGTTCAGGGGTTAAATTTCAGTGTCGATAAGGATCTAAACTTTTCAGTTCTTATCGATTGCATCAATCTTAAACGCTCTTATTTAAACGGGAATGTATCAAGCAAAGAATTTAGATGTGTTTTGTTTTTTTTTCACGAAATAACTCCAAGTAGACAAAGTGGGACTGACGCAAACTGACGACAAGTTAACTTCTACAATGCTCTTTATATTTCTGTGAGACCGGGTCTCACCAGACTCCCGGAATAGACTAATGAGTCCATTCCGGAATTGACTAATGAGACTGTGCGTCACCAGTCTGTTCCGAAGTAGACTAATTAGACTGTGTCTCACCAGTCTGTTCCGGAATAGACTAATTAGACTAGGCCACTCGAGCTTATTCCGGAAGAGACTCACTTGTCTCTAGTATTTATTTTGTCCAGAACCAAAAACAAAATCGACATTCTTATTTGTTTGATGGGTTCTTGTTAAAACGACAGCGTTTTAGCACCTATTTGTTCGCGTATCATAGTGGAAGGTAAATAATTTGGCAATTTGTTACTTTTTTTTATGTAATTTGAAGTATAAGGAAGGCGGGAGGGGGATGGCAGGGTGGAGGAGGGGGGAGTTGAGAGCTAATTTTGGGTCACGGGGTAATTGCGTCGTTTCTTTTGCTACTCAACAGGTTAAAAACATTCAAGGCGTCCCTACTGAACCTGTTTAAGTCGGAGCATGCGCAGTCGTTAGAAATGGACAAGGTCACTCAATTCGTGAACGAGGAAAACGCCGGAAGTGAATTCTCCAGTGACGAAATGATGGCCGCCATCAACAAAATGTCGGACGATAATCAGATCATGTTGTCTGATAACGTTATCTTTCTTATCTGAGATCAAAGTCCTAATGGCTTGCTTTCGATTTTAGATGAGATTATGAAATATGTCGGAACTGAAGAAAAGCAAAGACACCGCAAGTGTGTATCATTTGGAAGGCAATTTTTTTTTTTTTTCTTTTTTTTGCTGAATGTGGGGGTACGCTTGTGCCCCGATCGAAAGCTCGGATTTCGTATCGTATTCTTTCTCGGCGTTTATTATTCGGCACAACTCTTATACGGGTTTCCGGTGAGGCACCCTCAGCTGGTAATGGCCACCAGTTCCAAGGGGTCCGGATTAAACCAGTTCACATAGAAAATGGTTTATTCCGTCTTTTTTTTTTTTTTTTTTTTTTTTTTTTTTTTTTTTAATCTACTAGAAATACGCACTGTTGTTTCAAATAACACAGGATATTGTATCATGTAATTATATGATTGGAACTTAATCTCGGGCACGTGACGTTTTTTTAGTTTTTGTATATATATATATATATGGTCTTTGGACAAGTCGGCCCCAAACTCACTCGGCACGAACAAACTCGGCACCAGTCGGCACCATTTTTTACATATACATTTTTATATATGTATTTGAAAATGTGCTCATAATTGTGGTGCTGTGACGTCCTTTGCAGGCCTCAAACAATAGTTCTGGGATATTCAACACACCCCGATCTTATTTAGTGCTACATCTGGAAGCAGAGACCTAATGCATTTATACACTTTGTGATTATTTACTTCGAAATCTTGCTGAATGTTGAACTGTGTTCATTGATATGAATGTGTTCCTTTGTACCAGTTTGTTCCTTCATATGATTGTGTTCAAACATTATTTTCTTATTCTATATTACAATGAAATCAGGAAGGATAGTGAATAAATATGGAGCAGGTTCACTGAGGTTTTCAAACTATGCTTGCCAGCGCATAGGGATTTCGTCTACCATTATAAAAACACCAATATATTGACTGTCACATTTATTGATTTCATGTTTAAAGGCATATTATTCTGTACAAAAAATATTTCAAAGAAATTCTGTTTAATGTTAATAAAAAAAAAAAGAAATAACAAAATGTTCTTGTTTCTTGCTGTCTTAAAGCCGCTACCAGAAAATTTTATTTTTGGGCATTTAATGAAGTCAGGTAAATTATTCGGATATTATTTTTAGAACACATACACATACAGCTTCTACAACTACACAATACATTTTATAACAGATTTCCCCAGTTCCAGTTTAACACTAAGTACTGTGATTATCCTACAATTTTTTTTTCTTGGCAGTGATTTCCATTTCTGCGGAAGTTTTTATACACATTGTTTCTTAAACGGTCATTACATTAATTATCCACTGAATGCAAAATCTATGAAAGCCGTTAGCCTTCTATTTGCTCTTTATCAGAGTTTAAAATCTTGAATTTGGATTAACTTTATGCTGTCACACAATATGTGAAGTAAACGTAACATAAAAGTATTTCATGTGGTGAACTAGAACACAGATTCCGAACTAGAACACAGATTCCGAACTAGAACACGGATTCCGAACTAGAACACGGATTCCGAACTAGAACACGGATTCCGAACTAGAACACAGATTCCGAACTAGAACACGGATTCCGAACTAGAACACGGATTCCGAAGTAGAACACAGATTCCGAAGTAGAACACAGATTCCGAACTAGAACACAGATTCCGAACTAGAACACGGATTCCGAACTAGAACACGGATTCCGAACTAGAACACGGATTCCGAACTAGAACACGGATTCCGAACTAGAACACAGATTCCGAACTAGAACACAGATTCCGAACTAGAACACGGATTCCGAACTAGAACACAGATTCTGAACTAGAACACGGATTCCGAACTAGAACACGGATTCCGAACTAGAACACAGATTCCGAACTAGAACACAGATTCCGAACCAGAACACGGATTCCGAACTAGAACACGGATTCCGAACTAGAACACGGATTCCCATTTTTTCATTTTATTATTATTACTATTTAAATTTCAAGGAATTTGTTCCGATACCAACAGTAACTGCTTTGAGATTTGATAGATTGGCATTTTGCCACGATTTATTTCGCCACAGCGATTGGCTGTAATCAGAGACAGTGGTGGGGGTACACTGCGCTTAAATACTTAAAAACACAACACACCATTGTTCGTTGTCTATAGTAGTTCGGTCTTTTTTTTTTTCCTCCGCTGGGGATTACGTGAAAATAGCGGAACTACTTATCATATCCAATCGCTTTGTGTTAACTCATAGACCGAACATCCCAGAGGGCAACTGTTTTATGACAATGCAGTATTTCAGTGAAAACGCACCTCTCTAAACGACCCAAAATATACAGTAGAAACCTTAAAATCATTATTTTCACATGTAATGTCATTGACACAATCGTGTCATTTGTCACTGAAAAATCGCAGTAAACTTGTGAATGGTACTAAAGTCACCAAAATCGCAACTATAAGAAAAGTAACTGGACCAGATCCAAAATATGAATTCGAGAACTCAAGGATTGAAATCGAGCATTTTAAAATAAAAAAAATCTACGGAAGGCAGAAAGGTTTACCTTAAATATTTTGCGAGGTGCTCGTTTTCAGGCAGTGACTCCCCCACCCCCCCCCCCCCCCCATCCCCCAACGCTTCAAAATGGCGACGCATAAATTTATGATCTTAATGCTGTGTCGTATAAACATACCATAAAACCATCAAACCATATTGTGCAAGATAAAAAAAAAAAAAAAACGAAACAAGAATTTTGGCCAGTGTTGAAAAAACAATCTTTTTTCCTGGCATAAGAAGTAAAACGAGTGCACTAATCACAAAAAATTCTATCATCAAGTCAAAAAAAAGAAAAGAAAAATGCGTCACTAAAGCACAACAAAATCACAGTCACAGTGAACCCTTTCCTTCCGTGGAGCAGCTGTGTAACTCACAGATACAGGCGTGGCTACCCTCACACTATCGAGCGTTCATTTCAACATTCTCCGATAACGCATTTCTCGTCGCTAGGGATACGTTTGGCTGGAAATGAACCAAATGTTTATAAGCAAGGTACCCTCTTCTGCATTCCTATTTAGCCATCTGCGGTTGTGCTGGTTGCTGCTGCTGGCGAAGTACGCGCTGCTGCCGTCGAATGTTGTTTGAGCACTCTGTCAATCACCTTTGCTCTTTCCATTCGTCGCCTCATAGAGGCAGGGTTGGTACAGCGTATCAGCGCACGTGCGGCGAAATTCACATCATCTATATAGATAATGTGGATGATAGGATTAATGGTATACCGTAAAACCCTCGTAAAACGAGCCAAGAATGCAAAGACCGCCGTTTGACCCGTAAATTGTCCAAGGATGCCAAAAATCACAGCCACGATGGATGTTGTAAATTCGTTAACAAAAGTAAATATGTGAACCTTTGCATTCATCCATGCTGATCTTGAAATAGTGCCATTTACCAATTTTACCGCTCTGCGTGAATTTGACACTTTTCGAAAAATGGAAACGTAGCAAAATATTACAGTTGCAAGACTCAAAGTGAAAAACGGTACAAAATTGTACAGTAGGGCGTATCTACGCGATAGCTGCTCTGAGTCTTTGTTAAAGTAGCGCAGGGTACAGTAGCTTTGATTTTGTAAAACCCCAGCGCTATGGTAACCTAAAAATAGCGGAAAAACAAGGGTATACAGCGAGGGAAAAGTCAGGCAAAAAAATGAAAATAACAACGTTGTTGTTTTCGAAACCCAACTATGATATGTTGAAAAGGGCTTTGTGACGAGAATGTATCTGTTGATTGCAATAGCAGCCAATAGCAGCAACTCGCTGTCTAATGTGATTGGTTGAAAATAAGCCGTGTATTTGCACAGCACCTCGCGCCGTATTTCAATTTCGACAAAAATTGATGCGAAGTTCGGAAAATTCACTGTGAAAATCGCACTGGATCCAAGGAGGTTGCAAAAGGCTAAACTTGTCAACAGTATTCCACGCGGAGCTCGGCAAAGCTTTTCAAAACAAAATGTAAGAATGACTAGTGTATTCGCAGCAATACCCGTCAATGAAAGAATGTTTTGTAGAGTTGCTTCAACAACTAGAAGTATGTCCATAGCCATGCTTCACGTTTTCCGCCGCACACATCATGCTGCAGAATGATTAAATTGAAGTGGTTATCCAAAAAAATATATAATTGTATACGCGGTGTTATATCTAATAGTCGAGTAGAAGTCCAATAATACTTATTTAACCATCCCCAACTCCGCTTTACACAATTCGTTTGAAAATGACCATGGGCAATCCACCGCTTGAGAACAACCATTGTGAAAAAGTGATATATAAATGCTGTAAGAAATGTCAATTAAAAGTGTTAAAAAGTTTTACCAACTGCATCGAAAGAAATCTCGGTCGCTGTGGGAACAAGGAATACTCGGATATTCGTATGCGGTGTTAATGAGGCGGCTAATTCGCCAGCGAAACAGGTGAAATCATGATAGTGTTCTTGAAGCAAAATAACACTGCACTCGAAAAGTGAAAAAATTAAAGGGTAGAAATGACCGAAACGTTTCCAAAGACACCAATTTCTTTGGAAAATAACCCGCCTGGCAGGTATACGTATTATCATGTGTGTCAAAAAAAAAAAAAAAAAAAAAAAAGGAAAAAAAAACGCGGTCCGTGCAGACGCCAATTTCTTTTTCGGGACTGCTCTCCTCGTCCGACAAAAAAGGGGGCCCATAACACTTTTACAATGTGTTTGTCTAATTTGTCCTATATTTTCGGTAGCTTACGTTCGAGCCGCGTTTGTACACATAAATCTATAATTTAGTGAAACTGGAGTTTTGTTATTAATTTGGACATTTACCAGGGTATCTGTGTTTGGTTGAAAAAGTGGGTATTTAGGCATCCCGCGTTCAGGGTTGGTTTTTAGACCAGCTGACTTCGTCGGGCTGGTCTTATCACATCAGTGGAGGGGGTATCCGTCGTCTGTATGTTTGTGTGTACGTATGTACACATATAAACTTTTACTTGAAATGCTTCTTCTCCCTCAGTTTTGATCGGATTCCTTTCAAATTTTGTAAGAAATTTTGTAAGAATTTTCTCTAGATAGGCTGCTCTTGAAAGATTTCTTTTTTGACGATCCACCAAAAATGACCAAATGGGGGTCATTTTAATATTTTTTGTTGCCAATTTTCAAAATGCTTCTCCAACAATTTAGATCGGCTTTCTTTCCAACTTTCTCCGATTGTTCTCTTCATGATTCTGTCTTGAAAAATTACTTTTTTTGAGTAATCTGCCAAAAAAAGTGGCTAAATGGGGGTCATGTTAAATCTTTCTTCACAAGAGTTTTTTTTCACAGTTTTGATCGGATTGCTTCACATTTGGCGTAGATGTTCACTAGCCTGTCATCCCTTGAAAATTTACTTTTTTTGGCGATTTACCAAAAATTGACCAAATTTGGCGGAGGGGAGCATTTTTCGGTTATCAATTTTAAAAACCCTTCTTCAATAATTTTGATCGGATTGTCTTCAAATTTTTCATAAATGCTGACTAGGCGGTCCTTTTTTGAAAGTTACTTTTCTGGCTCTCCGCCAAAAATTGGCTAAATGGCTTGTATTTGAAAAATATTTTGTAACCAGTATTTAAAATGCTTCTTCTCCCAAAACATTGATCGGATGCCAACAACCGGGTTCAAAATATGACAACCACTTTTTGGCGACCACATACGCCTATTGATACGTGATTCACTAGACCTTGGCTGGTCACATTGTCCCTAAGTTAAATTTCATAGATTGTAACCGAAATGTACTGAGACCTCACCCCTCTCCCCGATTTCGTCGGGGTAGTCTTATCACATCAGCTCTCTTCTCTTGAAAAGTTCCTCTTTTTTTTGGCTATTTGGACTGGTCTTATCCCATCAGTAGAGAAGGGGTATCGGTCGTCTGTATGTACGTGTGTACGTATATACGTGTGTAAACTTTCACTTAAAATGCTTCTTCTTCTTCTTCTTCTTCTTCTTCTTCTTTTTCTTCTTCGGTTTTGATCGGATTCCTTTCAAATTTTGTACGAATGTTCTCTTGAAAAATTACTGTTTTTGGTGATCCACTAAAAATTTGCCAAATGGGGGCATTTCAAAATTTTCGGTTGCCAATTTTTAAAATGCTTGCCAATTTTCGAAATGCTTCTCACACAAAATTGATCAGATTTTCTTTAAATTTTGTACGAATTGCGGGGGGAAGGGGCATTTTTAATTTATTGCCTTCTTAATTTCAAAATGCTTTTTTTCCCACAATTTCGGATTCCTGAACAATTTTGTACGATTGTTCCCTAGGTAGGCCTCTCTTTAAAAATTACTTTTTCTTGGCGATCCACCAAAAAATGGCTAAATAGGGGTCATTTAAATTTCAAAATGCTTCTTCTCCCACAATTTTGATAAGATTTTCTTAAATTTTGTGCGAATGTTCTTTAGGTAGACTTTTCTTGCAAAATTGCTTTTTCGGCGATCCGCCAAAAATTGGCAAAATGGGGTTCATTTTTTTTTAAATTTATTGCCTTCCAAATTTCAAAATGCTTCTTTTCCCATAATTTGAATCGGATTCCTTTCCAATTTTGCACGATTGTTCTCTGGGTATGCCTCTGGTGAACGATTTCTTTTTTCGGCGGTTCGCCAAATATTGGTTAAATGGGGGGGGGGGGCATTGTTTAATTTATTGATAGCCAATATTCAAAATACTTTATCTCCCACAATTTGGATCGGCCAAAACGCCACCAAAGCAAAACTTGTAGTGGAATCCAGAACAAAACGTTCCCGACCATAAGGTCCCCAAATGGGTTTAGGACCAAAACGTCACCAAAGCTAAAAACGTTTGATAACCTAGAGTAACGCTTTATTTAGTTTTACCCCGGTCATAAGGTCCCCAAGTGAACTTAGGACCAAAACGTCACAAAAGCAAAATTTGTCGTGAGATCCAGGACAACAGTTCTCCGGCTAAAAAGGCCAGGCCGTGAGGTCCCTGGTCATAAGGTCCCCAAATGAATTTAGGGCCAAACGTCCCGAAAGCAAAAAAACGTATGACCTATATTAATGCTTTATTAAGCTTTACATCGGTCATAATGTCCCCTGCCGTAAGGTTCCCAAATGAATTTAGGGCCAAAACCTAAAACGCCAAAGCGAAAAAAAAACTTATCATGACCTAAATTATGCTTTATTAAGCTTTACCACGGCTAGAAGGTCCCGGTCATAAGGTCCTCAAATGAATTTAGGGCCAAAACGTCCCCAGAGCTAAAAACTAAATTAACGCTTTATTAAACTTTACTCCGGCCATATGATACCTGTTCATAATATCCTCGGCCATAAGGTTTCCGATCATAAAGTCCGATAATGAATTTATGGGCAAAACGTCCTGAAGTAAAATTTGTCGTAGAATCCAGAACAACACGTCCCCGGCCATAAGGCCCCTGACCATCAAGTACTGGGCTATAACCCCGGCTGTCAGGACCCCGGCCATAAATTACCCGGCCATAAGGTCCCCAAATGAATTCAAAGCAAAATCGAACTCAAAGGAAAAATTTGTTGTAGTGGAATCCAGAACAAAATGTCCCCGATCATAAGGTTCCCAAATGAATTTAGAGCCAAAACGTCCCCAAAGCTAAAAAGAGTATGATCATCTAGATTAACGGTTTATTAAGCTTTACCACGGCCATAAGTTAACCAGCCATAATGTCTCCGGCCAAATTTAGGGCCAAAACGTCCCCAAAGCAAAATTTGTCGTTAAATCCAGGACAACACGTCGCCGACCATAAGGTTCCTTGCCAAAAAGTGCCCGGCCATGCGGTCCCCGGTCATAAGATCCTCAAATGAATTTAGAGTTCAAACGTGCCAAAGCTGAAAATCATATGATAACCTAAATTAACGCTTCATTAAGCTTTACCCCGGCCATAAAATACCTGGTCATAATGTCCCGGCGATAAGTTCCCTGACTGAATTTATCACCAAAACGTCCTCAAATAAAATTTTCTCGTGGAATCCAGGACAAAATGTCCCGGCCATAATGTCCCTAACCATAATGTCCCCGGCCATAAATTCCCAATTGAATTACGGCAAAACGTTCCCAAAGCAAAAACCTATGATAGCATAAATTAACGCTTTATTAAGCTTTACCACGGCCATAGGTCCCCGTTCATAAGGTCTAAAAATGAATTGAGGGTCAAAACGTGTCCAACGCAGAAAGAAACTATTTACAATGTTTCAACATACTTCAAAGACAAAATTCAATTAGATAATGGTAAAAGTAAAAAATTACGTTGAACGTATGCGATGCATTGTCCCCACCACTTCGCATATAATTGTTTGCCGTGGGGACCTGCAACCTTTCACAGTGAATATATATGTATATATTGTATTTGTGCATCGCTTACTTTTTTTTTTTTTTCTTTGTTTTGCAATCAGTGAAAAGGTGATTGGGGAATTCGGGAGCGAGATAACTCGTCCATCATAGAAGGTGTTCACTGTGGGAGGCCTTCAGTAATGGAGATTTTACTCTATATAATTTACCTTACACGGGGGATCCTGTCTCATTGAAACTCTAGTTTCGGGGCATTTTATTTATTTATTTATTTTTTTTTGAAACCAATTTTCCAAAGGTTTTCTCTTCCACATTTTTGATCGGATTACCTTCTAATTTACATAAATGTTCACCCGGTTTTCTTCTGTTGGAAAACTACTTTTTTGGCGAGTCAAAAGAAAATTTGCTAAATGGAGGGGGGACATTTTAAAGTTTTTTGGGGGTTAATTTTCAAAATGCATCTACTTCCACGATCTGAATGTTTACTGGGTAGGCCTGTCTTGAAATTGGTCAAATAGGGGTCATGTGAAAAAATATTTAGTATCCAATTTTCCAAAGGTTTTTCCTCCCAATTTGGATCGGATTGTCTTCAAATTTTGCGTAAATGTTCAAAAGGCAATCCGCTTTTGAAAAGTTACTTTTTTGGCGAACCGCCAAAAATTGGATAAATGTGGGGCATTGTGAAAAGTTTTCGTAACCAATTTTCCAAAGGTTTTTTCTTCCACAATTTTGATTGGATTGCCTTCAAATTTGGCATAAATGTTCACTAGTCTGCCACCTGTTGAATATTTACTTTTGTGGCGATCTTCCAAACATTGCCCAGTTGGGGGAGGGGGCATTTTTCGGTAGCTTTTTTTTTCCTTCCTCGATTCTGTTTGGATTGTCTTCAAATTTTCATAAATGTTCATCAGGCGGTACTCTTTTAAAAAGTTACTTTTTGGCGATGCGCCAAAAATTGGCTAAATGGGGGGGGGGATATTTAGAAATATATAGTCGCCAATTTTCAAAATACTTCTTCCACAGCTTTGACTAGATTGTACGAATTTTCAACAACTATATGACATCCACTTTTTGGCGACCATAAAAGCCCATTGATACGCTTTTACTAGATCTCGGATGGTCACAATGTCCCTGGATATTCTTTTTATTTGTTTGTTAGCTAATATTGAAAATGCTTCTATTTCCATGAGTTGGATCGAATTCCTTTCACATTTTGTACGAATGTTTACTTGGTAGTTCTGTCTTGAAATATTTTTGCGATCCACCGATAATTGGCCAAATGAGCGACATTTAAAAAAATTATTTTGATGACCAATTTTCCAAAGACTTTTTCTCCCGCACTTTTGATCGGATGAACTTCAAATAAATTTTACGTAAATGTCACTAACCTGTCTTTCTTTGAAAAGTTACTTTTTTGTCGATCCAAAAGAAAATTGGCTTGTTTTGTTTTGTTATGTTTTTGTGGCCAATTTTCAAAGTGCTTTTACCACAATTTAGGATTTCTTGCAAATTTTTGGTGAATGTGTGTTGGATTGGTTTGTCGCAAAATTTTTGGGTGATCCGCCAAAATTTGGCTAAAGGGTTCGCTTTGTTCTTGTTTTTTTTTTTTTGATAGCCAATTTTCCAAATGCTCTTCTTCTCCAATTTGGATTGGATTTGGCACAAATACTTACTAGCAGTTCCTTTCTTAAAAGGTTTCTTTTTTGGCAATCCGTCTAAAATTGGCTAATTGAAAAGGGTAGATTATTATAAAAAAAGTGGTAGTAATTTTGAAAATGCTAAGTGGTACCTTCTTGAAGAAATTTTTTTTTTTTTTTGGAAATTGATCAGATGGCAATTCTCCAATAATTGGCCAACTGGCGGTATTTCAGATCGTTTTGTTTTGTAAAATGCGTTGTCTGTTCTAGTTTGCTTGGATTTGTTCAAACTTTTAGAACACTGAATTTGAAGTGATGTTTTCTTTCTAGAAAAAATTGACATCATGTTGCTGTTTGAGAGTTTTAGGGATAAAGTTTTTCAAAATAGTTCTTCTGTAAGTAATTCTGGTCAGATTGTTTCATTTTAAAAGCGTAGACCAACGTTAGGGCCTCTTTGAAATTTACTTTTTTGAGATCCGCCAGAGATGAGGCATATTCCACCCTTTGAAAAATGTTCAGTAACCGGTTTTTGCAATATGACTGCCACTTTCTGCCACAATTCAAGCCTATTGATACTTGAATGCACAGATCTCGGCTGGTCACAATGTCCCTGAACATGTTTTTGTCTTGGAGGCCGGGACCGAAGTTCTTTTTTTTTTTTCTTTTTTTTTAGTTTCTAAATTTCTTTTTTCGTTGTTTCACCCGCTTAACATGGTTTCTTGGTTTTTGTAAAGCTTTATATTGTTTTTGTACAACCTTTTTAAATAATTTATAAGTTGTTATTTTGTAGCTCATGGGGTGTTCCTGGTTAGACTCGCTTTCTACAGAAGCTGGCGCTAAAGCGATCATTAAATGAACGTGCGTATTTGCGGATGTACGCATTTAAGTTTAAAAATCGTATCACATAGGGCTTTATTTTTAAATTTTAGCTATTAACATTTTTCGCAATGCACCTAAAATTGGAGAAAATAATGGCGAAAAATCAAACATTTGCAGTAAGATCTTAACTGACGCCAGCGAAATAGCCTTAAATTATTGAAATTTTGGTTCACGGTAGCAGACATTGGTAGCTACCTGGCTGTTACTTTTTAACCAAGCCGACTTTGTCGGACTGGGTTAGTCGTATCACTATAGGGGGCTTGAATGTATGTCCGTATGTGCGTGTGTTAAACTTTTTCTTTAAAATGCTTCTCCTCCTACAGTTTTGCTCCAATCGTTTTGATATTACGCAGGAATGTTCCCTAGGTGGTCCCCCACCTGCCTATTACTTTTTTGACGATTGACGAAAAACTGACAAAATGGCGGCACTTTTTGTGCTCGTTTTGACTAATTTTCAAAATGCTACTCCTCCTACAGTTTTGCTCCAATCGTTTAGATGTTACGCAGGGATGTTCCCCAGGGATTCGCCTAAAGGGCTATTATTTTTTCACGGTTCGCCAAAAACTGCTGAAATGGCGGAACTTTGAAGTTTGGCAAAAACTGGAATAAATGGTGGTAAATAACTGAATTTCTCTCAGTCTTTTTCAAATAGTTATAAAATTTTAATCGAAAATTTCTTAGGTGCTTCTTCACCTGGTCTTTGCTTTTTTTCGCAAATGACAAAAAAGAATGAAGAAATGGTGGAATTTTAAAATTTTGTAAAATTGTGTAAATGTCGGTAACTCGGCTGGGTCATGTCCCTTGGACATGCTGGTTATTGATTCGCAAACGAAAATAGCTGAACAAACGACGAAATATAATTGTAAGGACATTAGTAATAGCCTGGCTATTACCTTTAGTTTACAATCTACCAGAACGTGGTGGAGATATTGGCCACAGCCTAATTTTCTTGAAAATTTATCTCCTCGTAGGATTTTAGTGGAAACTTCTTTTGATCGAAAATTTTGATCGAGGGTCTGGGGAGTGTGTGTAAGTGCCGCCACACGCCTTTTTGGTTATTGCCTATTTTCAGTTCCCCGAAAATTGGCGGAAATATTGGCAAAACCTTCGTCGGGCTGGTCTTATCTCATCAATAGAGGGTCATCCATCTTGAAAAAGTACTTTTTTTGGCGATCCGCCAAAACTTGGCCAAATGGGGGCACTTAAAATTTTTCGTGACCAATTTTTAAAATGCTTTTTCTCCCACAATTTTGAACAGATTTTCTTCAAATTCTGTGGGCCTATTCTCTAGATAGGCCTCTCTTGAAAAATTGCTCTTTTTGGCGATCCGCCAAAAATTAGGCATTTTTCAATTTTACGGCTTTCAATTGTCAAAATGCTTCTCCCCCCCCCCCCCCCCCACGATTTTGATTGGAGTCCTTGGCGGCATTTAAATTTTTTTCATTGCAAATTTTCAAAATGCTTCTTATCCCGCAATTTTGATTAAATTTTGTGCAAATATTCTCTAGATGGGCCTCTGTTGAAAAATTAATTTTTTGGCAATCCGCCAAAAATTGTCCAAATGGGGGCGTTTTTTAATTTTTTTGCATCCAATTTTCAAAATGCTTCTTCTCCCACAATTTTGATTGGATTCTTTTCCAGTTTTGTACGGTTGTTCTCTAGTTAGACTTCTCTTCAAAGTTGACTTTTTTTGCGATCCGCCAAATGAGGATCATATGGCGCCATATTGGAAAATGAGGGAGGGGGGGGGCATTTTATGATGTTTTGGTTGCCAATTTTCAAAAGCGCTTCTCCCACAATTCTGATTGGATTCCTTTGGAATTTTGTACGAAAACTCTCTGGCAAATCCTCTTTTAAAACGTTGCTTTTTTAGCGATCCGCTAAAAATTGGCCAAATGGGTGGGGGGCATTTTTTAATTTATTGGCTTCACATTTTCAAAATATTTCTTTTCACACAATTTGGATCGGATTTCTGTCCATTCTCGTACGATTGTTTTCCAGCTAGGCCTTTCTTGAAAACTTTATATTTTTCTAGCGATCCGCCAAAAATTGACTAAATGGGGGGCATTTACTGATAGCCAATTTTCAAAATTTGGATCGGATTTCTTTTCAAATTAGTATGAATGTTTTCTCGATGGTTTTCTTTTGAAAAATTACTTTTTTGCGATCGGCCAAAAATTGGCCAAATGGGGGGCATTTACAATTTTATGATTGCCAGTTTTCAAAATGCTTTTCCCCCACAATTTTGATCGGATCAGCGATCCGCCAATAATTGGTCAAATGGGAGATTTTTTAAATTTCCTGATAGCCAGTTTTCAGAATACATCATCTGCAATTTGTATCGGCTAAAACGTGCCCAAAGCAAAGTCTGTCGTAGTGGAATCGAAGACAAGATGTCTCCGGCCATAATGTCCTCAAATGAATTTAAGACCAAAAAGTCCCCAAAGCTGAAAAAAACGTGTGATAACCTAAATTAACACTTTATTAAGCTTTACCCGGGCCATGATGTCCCCGGCCGTAACGTCTTCAAATGAATTTAGAGCCAGAATGTCACTGCATTTTTTTATAGAAACCAGGACAACACGACCCCGGTCAAAACGTACCCGGTCATAAGGTCCCCAAATGAATTTAGGGCGAACACCTTCCCAAAGGAAAAGGCTTTACAGTGGCCATATGTCCCCTGCCATGAAGTCCCCAGATGAATTTAGGGCACAAGCCTCCCCAAAGCGAAAAAAAATATAATAACTTAAATAAACGATTTATTAAACTTTACCCAGCCATAAGGTTCCCGTCCATAAGGTCTCCGAATGAATTTTTGGGGCAAAATTCCCCAAAGCAAAAACGGATAACATAAATTAACACTTTATTAAGCTCTACACCAGCCAAAATGTCCCTGAGATAATGTCCCCAAGTGAATTTACATCCCAATCACCAAATCCAAAGCAAATATAGGCTTTTTTAGGCATTATCCCGGCTACAAGGTGCCCATCCATAAAGTACCCGGTCTTTAAGTCCCCAAATGGGTTGAGGGTCAAAACGTCCTCAAAGCTAAAAAGTGTGATAACCTAAATTAATGTTTAATTAGGCTTTACCCCGGCTTCTAAGTCCCCGGCCATAATGTCCCGGCAGTAAGGTCCCTGGCCATAAACTACACGGCATAATGTCGCTGGCCATATGGTCCCCAACCTTAAGGTCCCCAATTGAGATTAGAGCCAAAACGTCCCCAAAGCAAAAAACGTATGATTACCTTAATTAACAGCTTATTAAGCTATAATGGGCCCGGCCATTAGATGCCCGAATGAATTTACCGCCAAAACCTTCCAGAAGGAAAACAAACGTATGATAATTTTAATTAATGATTTATCACACTTTACCCCGTTTATAAACTACCCGACCATTATGTCCCCGGCATAAGGTCCCCAAATAATTGTAGGCCCAAAACGTCCCAACAGCAAAATTTGTCGTAGTGGAATTCAGGACAAAACGTCCCGGGCCATAAGGTGGGTGGCCATATGAATTAGGGCCAAAACGTCCCCACAGCTAAAAACGTATGATAACCTAAATTAACGTTTTATTTAGTTTTCCCTCTGCCATAAGGTACCTGGCCATAAGGTCCCCAAATAAATTTAGGTCCAAAACGTCCCCAAAGCGAAATTCGTCATTGAATCCAGGACAAATCGTGCTCGACCGTAAGGTCCCCGGCCAAAATATACCCGACCATAAGGTCCCAGGTCATATGGTCCCCAATGAATTTACGGCCTAAACCTCCCCAAAGCAAAGAAAAAAACGTATGATAACTTTAATTAATACTTTATCAAGCTTTACACCGGCCACAAACTACACGGCCATGAGGTACCCAAATAATTTTAGGCCTGAAACGTCCCAAAAGCAAAATTTGTCGTCGTGGAATATCGGGCAAAAACGTCCCCGGTCAAAAGGTCCCCAAATGAATTAAGAGCGCAAACCTCCCCATAACTAAAAAACGTATAAGCTGAATTAACGCTTTATTAAGCTTTACCCCAGCTATAAGGTACCCGGTCATAAGGTCCCCAAATGAATTTAGGGCCAAAACGTCCCCAAAGCAAAATTCGTCGTGAAATCCAGGACAACACATCCTTGACCATAAGGTCCCCGGCAAAAAATTATCCGGCCATAAGCTCCGGGCCATATGGTCTCCAAATGAATTTATGGCCAAAACGTCCCAAAGCAAAAAAATATAACTTAAATAACACTTTATTAAGTTTTACACCGGCCATATGTCCCCTTTCAGAAGGTCCCCAAATGAATGTAGGGCCAAAACCTCCCCAAAGCACAAAAAAATTTTTATAACCTAAATTAACGATTTATTAAGCTTTACCCCGGCCATAAGTTCTCGAAATGAATTTAGGGCCAAAGCGTCCGCAAAGCTAAAAAACACGGTAACATAAATTAACGCTTTATTAAGCTTTACCCCGGTTATAAGGTACCTGGCCATAGTGTCCCCGGCCATTACGTCCCCATGAATTTAGGTCCAAAACGACCTCAAAGCAAAAAAAAAAAAAAAAAAAAAAAAAAAAAACAAAACATATATTAAGCTTTACAATGTATGTTACATGCTTTAAAGGCAAAATTCAACTAGAAAATGACAAATTGGCAATAATTGCCAGAAAATTTCATCGCAGTTGTGCGATGGTTTGTCCGTACCACTTCGCATGTAACCTTGTCGTAGGGACCTGCAACCGCATACAATGAATACTTATATTGTAGATGTGCATCGTTGTATTATTTTTGAAATCGGTGAAAAAGTAATTGGGGGAATTAGGGATCGAAATAACTCACCCACTATAGAAGGTGTTCACTCTTGGGAGGTCTTCAGTAATGGAGGTTTTACTGTATATAATTTGCCTTACACGGGGGATGCTGTCTCCCTGAGACTGTAGTTTCGGTGCATTTTAAATATTTCGTAATCACTTTTCCAAAGGTTTTTTTCTTCCACATTTTTGATCGAATTACCTTCTAATTTTACATAATTTTTTTCATCGTGCTTTCTTCTCTTGAAAAACTTTTTTTCTTCTCTTGAAAAACTTTTTTTTCTTTCTTTCTTTTTTTTTTTTTTTTTTTTGGCGATCCAAAAGAAAATTGGGTAAATGGGGGGGGGGAGAGACATTTTGAATTTTGGGGGGGTTTACTGGGTGGGCCTCTCTTTGATCGAATTGTATTCAAATTGTATTCACTAATCCTCTTTTGAAGGCTACTCTTCTGACGATCCGCCAAAAATTGGCTGAATGAGGAACATTTAAAAACATTTAGTAGCCAATTTTTCAAAATGCTTCCTCTCACAATTTTCACTAGATTCCTTTATAAATTTGTGCGAATTTTCAACAAAGGGGTTTAACAATATGATAACCACGTTTAGGCGGGCATGCCAGCCTATCGATAGGTGATTTACTAGATCTCGGCTGGTCACAAAGTTCCTGGACGTTCTTGTTTGAAATTTCAGGCGACCCCATGGATAAAGCCTTTCTTATAGATGAATGCTTTGGGAACCAATTTAGCTCTTCATGTGATCATCTGAAAGTTGATTTAATGTTTACATTATAAAATCTTTAGGGAATCAGTTTTTCAAATGGTTTACAGTTTTTGTCAGCTTACTTTCAAATTTATTGCAGTAGTCCTAGGTTAGGCCTCTCCTAAAAAATTTTGAGAGGTTCAATAAAGGCTAGTTTTATTTATATAAACGATTTATTCTCTTACCTCCACTTTACACTCCACAGTAACGCAAGTTTAGAAAAGAAAACAATTGAATTCACTCAGATATGAAAGTAGCCCATGTTGTGATTAAAAAAAAAAAAAAACGGTTGAGATGTAATAATTTTAACTTTTGCTCGTTAAAAACCACAACTAAAAATAGTGGCAACTGTTCCGGCATCAGTGCTTTCTTCTCCATTGATATGAATGTTTTGGTAAAAGGAACTTACGGTTTGATTTTCTCCTGGACAGGTAAGTGCTTGAAATATCGCCCATTTGCCTGCATGTGATCCAAAGGGTGATAGACGAATTCACTCTGTCAGATCTTCCGCCAGATTGTTTTTGTCCCGACTGCAGAACATTTGCTTACATGTATAAATAAATGATAGTCATAGAAACAACACTCTTCCACTTACAGCCTATTCACACAAGCCAATTCGTACTTTCGGATCTTTCAGACGGAGGTGTCAGTTCGACTGCAGATGTTTTGGAATAAACTGCAAAGAAATGATAACAACAAAAATCAAAATTGTAATTTTATTTCAACGTGCTCACTTTCGAATTTAAAAAGCCATCGCACGATGTTTCAAAAGCTATTTTACCTGTTATTCTGAATGTTTCTGGCAAACTGAAATTTTGTTGATTTTTGCCAGTTTTGTTCTATCATTTCTTAATGTACTTATCCCAGCTGAATTCAGTCGAAACACAAGAACTTTTCGGCAAAAGTCTATGTATGAATCCGCTTATATATTATATTGTTACCAGCCGTTTTGAAACGGCGAGGGTACCATTTTGTTACCATAGCGAGGGTATTGACCGACAGTTTCGTCTACTAGGTTTACATTACAGGAATACAGTTTTTGGGTGAATACAGAAGCAGAGAAACACAAATAAATGGAGAAGTATATCAAAATCACTTTGAAACAGATACGAGGAAAGAGAGCGAATGGTTTACAGTAGATCCAAATTGATGAAATTTTTGTTTGCAAAATATCGCAAAATAAGGAATGTTTGAGCCGAAAGAGCTGACAAATATGCATCTGGCTTAATAAGTTTAATCAGAAGTTAATGTTTTGTTGTCACCAATTATCAGGGCTGGTAAAAATTTCGAAATTTTTAAAAATTTCATGAAATTTGAAATTTTTGAAATATTTCAGAAATATTGAAATTTTTGAAATATTTCAATGCACATTAGAAAAAACACACAGTTCCAGGCTATGTGTAATATCTGTTCGTTTAATTTACCACCGTCAAAAATGTATAGACAGATAAAATGACAGAATCGAATACCGGCTAAACGCACAAATCGGTTGATTGCATAAAATTATGTATTTTTAACGGGATAATTGCATACCGTTTTATCGTAAACCGGATAAAGGCAAAGCTTTTTCTCGTTTAAATGTGGAAACACCGCTTAATTGCAGAATTAAGGGTGACTATTCAAACAGTGCTAAACTTGAAGCAAACTCGGGCGTGAGTTGCTCCGTCTTTGTTTAGCTAACATATTGTCTGCTATATTGTGTACATATCCAGCGTTCGCGATGACGGCGTTTTTACGCGGATTTGAGCACTTTTTGGGACTTGTGACGCGGCTTTTCAAAACCCACTGCGTCACAGTGACGCGGATTTTTGGAGACTACTGCGTCACACTATAGAAAAAATTATATGTGAAAAATTTTCAACAAAAATTAGCCCTTCGTCTTCTTTTGGAGTGTATAAAGGACTTAAAGGAATTTAAAGTTTATGCGGGCACAACACCACAGCAAAATCTGACAGATTTTGCACGGGAGCTCCTGAACACATATCGTACGGACTACCCGAACTTTGCTATCCTTACGGAACCTTTTCTGCTCGTTTCAATGAACCCTGCTACTTGCGAGGGGGGTTTTAGCGCGCAAGATATTATTAAAACCAAGAACATAACCGTCTAGGTGATAAAAGACTTCATCAAATTTTACGGATTTCTATGAACGGGCCAGACTTGGCAACTTTTGATTTTAAAGATGCAGGTAGATATTTTCGTGTAATCCGAAATCGCGAAAAATAAACTTCAAGTTTTTGAGCTTTAAGTTCAAAAACTTTATGCAGTAAACTACGTGTAATGGAGTTTTAAGACAATTTTGATTGATCATGTTCCATCACGTTTGGAATTCTGTTAATAGCTTTTTTTCTACATATATTTCTTTTTGCCCACGATTTCTCTGCCCTCTTATGAGCTAAAAAAAAACACATTTTTTTTAAGTCATAATGTCATCTAAGTTTGCTTAGAACTCCAGAGAGGATTGTTTTGAGTAAACAGGCTTGAATCTTTAATCGACCTAGTCAAGAATTTCACTGCATTTTGTGTGTCAATCGAAACTTGTTTGTTGTCTTGTATTTGTTATTTAGAGAAGCTCTTAATAAAATCAAAATAAATGTTATTTTTGCATGGAAGAGGTGGAGATGGGGGGGGGGGGGGGGTAGGTGTTTCAAAAGGAACCAATACTTTGTATTGAAAAATGCTTGGTGGAGAGCCTGTGACGCGGTTTTTTAGATCCCACCGCGTCACACAATTATGTGTGACGCGGTTTTCTGGAAAGCCAGCGCGAACGCTGATATCCGACCTCTTTCCCCTGTGCCGTTAACAGTGCGCCCCCCTTCAGCAGTTACTATAAACTCCGCTGCCTCTCTCCCCACCCCTTAGAAACACCCGCTCAGATACCCGGAGTAGATGTGTCAACGGTGCTATAGGCCAGCAACTGCTAGCTTTGCTACTCAAAAGTCGTAGACCACGCAGGATTTCTGTGGCTGCATTGTTTACTGATAGAGTTATGCCAACGCAGTGTATTACCTGACAACTAAAAATGAATGTCCGTGGATAGGTATCCGTCAGTATTTGGCATTCTTGATGTCCAACTTATTTTTTATTTAAAAATTTCAAAACATGTGAAGTTTTTGAAATTTTTACAGTGAAATATTTCAAGAAATATTTCATTCGAAATATTTCATACCAGCCCTGCCAATTATGATCTGCTCTAACTAATTTATCTCCTCTCCCTCGTCCCGGGGGGGGGGGGGGGGGGAGTCACATACCAACTGGTTACCACGCGTGTCCACGCCTATTTCAAAGGACCCCTAAACGCGGAGTGCTATGTTTGAAATAATACCCTCTTTTTTACGAAACACGGAGCAAAGTTCCAAAGGAAACCCTTTTGTGGGGTAATCGGAGTACTGAATGGAAACTACCATTTTTTGAACGAAATTGGCACTCTGCACGAACCGTGGCTGACCCCAAAATTACCCCTTTCCCTATTTTTTACCAAGTGCCACTTCCCTCCTCTCCATCCCGAGTCCCTCGTTTGCAAGTAGCACTCTTTGTATTAGAAACGCATAATAATAATGCCATAAAAATTTTCCCAATTCCAGTAAAGTTTTGACACCTTATAGATACGCCGGGATAGATCAAATCAACTTTTAGTGTATTTTTCTTATTTCTTTTTTTTTTTTTTTTACCCCGGGGGGGGGGGGGTCTGCCCTCTGTTCGTCCGTCTGTCTTGCTGTCCGTGTGCCACACTTTGGATGCTGTTTGGTTTCCACGCATGTTCTCCGAAACTATTAACCCTAGGCTTATGCAAGCTTGTACAGTGAATATATATATATTGAAGTTGTGCAACGTCGTGTTAGTTTTCAAATCGGCCTAAAATTTCCAAAATGGCGACTTGTCAAACATTGTGATTTTTTAGATAACTGTAATGTAAGACTCAAGTGGTTTCCACGCGAATTCTCCGAAACTATTTACCCTAGGTATATGCTACCTTGCACAGTGAATATATATATATATATATATATAAATTGAAGTTGTGCAACGTCGTATTATTTTTCCAGTTGGTCAAAAATTGCCAAAATGGCGACTTGTTGTGTCCGGTTTGGGTCTGCGCCTTCGACGATGGCTTGTTTTACACTGGAATCCCGATAGTTTCTTCTGAGCATGCGCGCTTGAAACCATGAGCTGGCTTATTTTATTCTGAAGGTTCACAGTATCTTGTCTTTCACGGCTCAGATGTATTTCTGTTCTGCATGGCTAGTGACAGTTTACAAGTTCTTCTGTTTTCCCGGATCATTTTCTCTGAATTTATCCATACTTAACCAGCTATTTTTCATTTCATAATTCGTAATCTTACGAGGCAAGGAACATTCAAATTGAATAGTACCTCGTAATTCGTTAAGTGACAAATTTGTCTGTTGGCTGCAGAAGATTATCATGGACCATAATAATAATATCAAAGTGAATTGCGTGGCTTCTAGTTTGCAAATAAACATGGAGTAACTGTTACAAACGCTGTTCTCACATTAAAAGAAGTCATTTTTGAAACCCGCTAGCGCGCCATTTTGGGTTACGAAACAGCGAACTGAGTGACAGTCAAGACATGGATTCGTGGGCTGAGATGCACACTGTTTTTGTGTACGGCCTGTTGTGACGCGTAATTGTAAGGTTAACACAGACTGTTAAGGCACCCCAAATAACAAAATAATAATGAAAAAAACGTGGCTGGCTACTGGTGATGCCTTAACACAACAAAGTTCATGTAAAATGAAAAATAAGTAAACACTGATAAACAGAATGTAGCGGTCAAAGGGAGCTACCGTTACCGGAGGGTATATGTCAGAAGGGAGTAGTATGAGGCTGTTGCGAGAAACTGCGGAGCGCCGGTTTTTTAGACCCCAACCCTTCGGATTGGGGCCTATAGGTTTGGGGTGTCCGTCCGTCTATCCGTCATCGCTTTTTTGTACACGCCATATCTCCGGTTCTATTGGTCGTAGAACATTGAGAATAGGCTCAAATGAAAGGCCTCGACCTGTAGATGTGCTTTTTGGTACTTTTGGTCAGATTCGATCATCCGGAAGTTGTCAAATTGACCAGGGGTCGAAATGGCAGGGGTCGAAAAGTCCCGAAACGTCTTTCACAAGGGCTGAATTGTTCCAAAATTTTGTACCGAGGTGTCCAAAAAGTGCTGAACTGGCAAAGGGCAGAAATGTCTCTTTACTGAACAAACCGCTTTGATTGCAGTTAATTGCAAAACAAGGCTGCATTATAAATGATTCCTAAAAATCAATGTTATTCTCGAAAAAGATTAGGCTCCTTAACTAGTTTTATTGCAATACCTAAGTGATAACACTGTTTAACCAGAGTAGGTGCGGGTTCAGTACACGAGCTTACATATCCCTTTCAAAGTGGAATACTTCTAATGGAGTACCGCACCATTTTAGACCACCTTGATACTTGTGGTTGCATCTTAGATACAGAAAGGGGAAAAGTTTGTGAGACCCGGGCATTGATGTTACTTATTTGCTACTGAGTACCAGAGGCTTTGTTGGATTTAACCTCGGAATAGCCCAGGACATCTCGTAAAAAAAGGAAAGCTTCAGTCCACAGTTGTGATTTTTTTCGAGGGGGGGGGGGGCTTTGCTTAGCGGTTTGGTCCGTTCCCTCCATCCAAACACAGTGAAGCGGAGCTGGATTGTAGGTTGTGTACAGGGGCCCCTCGGTTAATTCGGTCCCTCGGCTAATTCGTACCTATTCCGTCGGTCCCGATTTTGGGACCCATTAACTTCTGTGTAAAAGTACGAATTAACGAGGACTCGGATAATTCGTCCCAAAATTTACCCTCAATTTTTTTTCTATTCCGGTCTTTTATCAATGCAGAGCCATACAGATTAGGCATGCCATACAGATAAAACAACACGTTACTCAGGCCTCATGTGTAGCGAGATGAAGGGGTTGCATAATGCGCACTGTGGGGCAGTAATGATGGGGGTTTAGGGATTATGATTGACATCGTCCGCTCAATACACCGAGTGACTTAGTGTGCACAGCGTTTTCACTGGCCATTAATCCGGAGCATCGTCTGTCACGTACTATGCAGCAGCTTAAGATGCCGTTTGCTTTCTGTGGACACTTCGTGCTCCGGAGCGTGTATATAAATTGTGAACAGTGGTCAAGCATTTCAACTTGCAAAATGGCATCAAAACGAAAACACAATGATTACACAATGAACCTTAAGTTCAAAGTGTTAAAGCAAATAATGAGTGGCTCAAAAACCAGAACTGAAATAATGACGAAGTATAGGGTACCTAAAAATACACTTGTTTCATGGATAAAGAATAAGGATAAAATAATCAATGGTGTTGAAATCAGCCAATTTGAGCCTGCTCGAAAGCGCGCAAGGCTTGAAGGTTCATGGTTGTTTTTGTCCATTCGAAAATTTGACCCCCGGTTAATTGGTACCCTCGCTTAATTCGTACCTTTTCCCTTGGTCCCGAGGAGTACGAATTAACGAGGGGCCCCTGTATTTACACTTGTCGTGATACAGAAAACAGAGCATTGGGCAAGCGATATGAATAGAGAGATCGGAGTACGCTAAACAGAGCAGGTGAAAATGAGAAACGACACATACACTGTCAAAGGGCTCACGCCCTTTGTGAAATAATATTCAGATATGCATTTTACCTTAAATTACGTATAACGTCAGTAAACATTCATTCACCACGCCATCGTCAAAGATCAGCCGAAACCTGTAATTTGTGGAATGAACGTCTGGACAGGTTCTAAAGTTGCAGCGCAGAACAATAGAAGAATACATAAAATTAGAACAATAGAAAATCAAACTTGTGAACCACAGCACAAAAACAAAATCACGGAAAAAAAGTTGCAATTATAAAGTACTCTAATCCATCAAATGCAGTTTTTGTGAAATACAATTGCAACAATAGATGAATATACTTGTGAATCGAGATAAAAGACATGAAAGCAGTAAAATGTTGACAAAATATAAAACAAAAAACCCAAAGAAAAAAAGCTTATAAAAATTTTAAAAAAATAAAAATTGTACAGGACAATTTAAAAATTGTCCACAGTTTGGATTTAAAAACGGGCCGACCATTTAAAAATGGGTCGCCCATTTATAAATGGGCAACCCATTTTTAAATGGCTGGCCCGTTTATAAATTTAAGAACTGTGCATCACAATTTATAAATTGTGCAGATTTAAAATTGTGCCCAACATATATATATATATATATAAAACGTGTGTTTATAACATCAATGTATTAAACGATAACATAAAATAGTGTAATTTCGGGCGCAGCCTGCTCAAAAACTTCGCGCCCGAGACAGAAAAGTTGCGCTCTGACGGGCGCAACCTTCTCATGAACTTGCGCCCGAAGCCAAAATTTTGCGCCTAGGGCGCAAGGACGCAGACTCGGATACACCACTCCATTAAGGCGAAAACTGACTTTGGATGAAAGTGAGAGCAGCTGCTGGTGCCGAAGTGAAAGCAGAATAAATTAACGAAACAATAAACCAAACACTCCCAGCGAATCATGTATGAAGAGTGGTTCAGGTTATTTTGTTTCATTTCTTTATTATTGTATTTTATTTTATTTATTTATTTTTTTTTGCTTGATATTCAGTTGATCTTTTTTTGTCCTTGGTGAAGTGAGAAGGTGTATATTGTTGAAGATGCCTGCGTATTACGCGAGGAACATCGAATCGTGGGGAGTCTGGTGGGTTGTCTTCCACAAAAGCCAAGGCAGAACGTCCACTTGGGCCTACCACTGCGGTTGTCACCCGCAGAAGTGACCCTTCTGAAAGAGCTAGGTGAGTGTCCGGCATGTTGACAGCAATTTCTACTTTATAACTGTAAAACTGACATGTAAATATTTACCACTTTTATTTCCATGGTGCAGCTGGTGTGAAGAATCATATTGAAATGTAAAGGCCATAACCTTTGTAGAATCGTTAAGCGATAATTGGTAAATCGGTTTGTGTCAACTGAGATTGACCAGTGCCACCAGGTGAGAAAAGAAATTATCCGAAAACGGCACGCAGAATTGACGCGTTGGACTTCATTGACGCGTTAAAGTTTATCAAGTAAGTGAGAAACACCTGATAATTTAAATTTTCGGCCTTGTAAGAAATATTGTGTTGTTCATGTATGTTATTTTTACTGTAAATTTAATTAATGAAAGCGCCTGTGTTTTGTGCTGCTGTTGTTCTAAAACTTAAAACGTCCAGCTTGTTGGCGTTCAGGAGAAATCGTGTTTATTGACTCATCCCCGCTGTGATCAGATTTAGTAACATTAGCTGGTTTGATATAATGCTCGCTGATGTAGGCGTGGCTAAATTGGTGGATGGGAGTCAGCCAATCAGAGAGCCGACGGAAGCGGAAGTAGAATCATATAATCAACATGCTGAGGAGGTTTATCAACAACAGGTCTGGTCAGCTGTTATTGAATCTGCTTAAAACCCATAGGGCTTGGAAGTAAACTTGTTTATACCTGTCGGGTCGGGCAGGAATGTTAAGAGATGTGCCTGCCCCGACCGCACTGTTTACCTGCCCGACCATCAAACCCCTTCACCTATTTCAAGCCCTGCCTCCTGCCCGCCCCGCCCCGCTCCCCCCCCCCCCCCCACCGTCGCAGTTTGTTTTTACCTGGAAAGTAGCATGTAGTACTCTTTACGAAAACGCCACCGATGCTCTGGGCTGCACATAGACATTGCACGTTAGTGCGTCATCTTGTCTCATTCACCCTTCCACGCCCTGTCCACCGCCGGGGAGCCACCGACCCGGTCTGGCAAGTGGGGGTCCGTATCCGCCTGCCCGACCTGAGATTTTACCTGCCCGGGCTGGTCGGGCAGTCGTTTATGTAAAGCACTGGACCAAAAAGGTAATGATGATAGCAGATAAAAGATGCGCAAGGGTTGAGAAAAAGTACTGCAAGACAAAAGTCAGTCCATTATTTATCTGTAGCTTTTACACTGGATATTCGCGTGCATTAATTAATTAGTCCCCCACCGCCGGGTAGCGCGAAGCGGGGGACTATTGATTTCGGGTCCGTCCCTCCGCCCGTCTGTCAACATTTCGGATGTGATGCCGTTTGTGCGATAGATCCCAGAAACTACTGGAGGGATTCCATATAAAGCTGACGCAGGGAAAGAATATAGGTTGTAGTTGTGCACCTGGGTATAGGTTGTATCGGCCGCCGAAAAATGTGTCCTAGGGACTATGTCGAAAATCCGAATATCCCCGCCGCGTAGCACGAAGATCGATGTCTTTTGTGCGATAGATCTCAAAGACTACTCGAGGGATTCTATTTAAATCTTGCGCAGGGAAAGACTATAGGGTGTAGGTGTGCACAACTTTTGTCGGCCACCAAAAAATGTGTCCTAGGGATTTGTTGAAAGTCTTTTTAAACTTTTCTATTGAAATCCTGGGATTGCACGCCTGCGGGGACTTAGTCTGTTTCACTGACATACTTGTTTTCGGAAAATTGGCCATGCAGTCAACCGTTTTCAACTGTTGGACTTTATAAATCATTAGGTTGAAGTTTGTAAAGAAGATCGATTGGAAGCTATAGAGCGACAGAAGGAAGAAATCCTCGAAGGGAAGAAAGCAAAGAAAAGGAAATTGCAAGAAGAACGCGGTGTCAAGGTCAGAAATTAAAAAAAAGTAATGATAATAAAATAGACAAAGTTTTCAGGTGATAATGTCGCCCCAACGCCCACCCCCCCCTCCCCCTTCAGCCTCTCCATGTTCAAGTGCATCGTAAAACAAAAAATTGTAACGGCTCGTGTTAAAGCATGCGCTGTTTATCTTGCCAACTAGAATGTTAAATGTATGACAGGCCTGTACAATAAAGATATTAAAAGTTTCTGCCCGTGTGTCACTTTGCCTGATACCCTCAATTATCGTTAATGTTTACCGCCATAACATAACGGTTTGGGAATTATCGTCAAACATGAGCTTCTACAGACAGACTGGTTGGGAACCGTGTAATTGATATGGCTACATTTTATTCTTTGTATTTTCACCGTGTGGTTTTGAAAAAGGGCAGTCGTAACGTTTATCAGTAAATCAGTGAATTGTACTGCCTCCGGGTGGGGAGGGGGTGGGGGGGGGAGGGGGATGGGGACGGGAGAGATACCGAAATCACTGGTATGCTCTCATTGTTTTGGTAGACCGAGGACAAAGTAGAGTCTGTTGAGGTGACCATTGATGACGTCATAATCACGCCGTTGCCACGGAAAAGCTCACATGTACAGATATCCACAGGTGAGAAAAATGGAACATGCAATGGTTAGACTTCGTCGGGGTAGTCTTATCACATCAGGAGGGAGGGTGTCCGTCGTCAGTCTGTTCGACTTTCGACCGTTTTCCCCTTCATCTGGAAACTATTTTCGAAGTAACTTTCGTTTTATCGGTATTGCGCCTTTGCTGCTCGTTGTTGACTTTTAAGATTCTGGTAAAATACGAGAGTATGTCTGTGTGCTTGTCCAGAGCCCCATCGTCACTATGACAACGCGGAGGTGGAATGGGCGTTTCCGGTATCAGCGGAGGAGGTCCTACGCTACCGTGTCTTCAAGGATTTATGGCAGAGGGGACATTTCTTGACGCCCGGTGGCAAGTTTGGCGGCGATTTCCTTGTGTATCCTGGTAAGTTCAGGTCCTCCCCCCTCCCCCTCCCCTCCTCCCTCCCCCTCCTGCTCCAAGATTTTACCTATTTCAACATATAGGTATAAGGGCACTTTTTCACAGGTACAACGACAAGGTTAAACCTATATCCAAAGGCTCTGATTTTATTACCCCCCCCCCCAAAAAAAAAAAAAAAATCAAACAAAAAAAAACAAACAAAACAAAAACGAAATTTTTTTGCAAATTTAACATGAAATTTCTAACAGTGCCCCGATTTTTATTAAGTTGAGAATTTGCATTTGGCTGGTTCTTGCAATTCGGCTGATGCCTTGGAATATTTTGCAGGTGATCCGGCTCGCTACCATTCGTTTTATATCGCCGTGTGTGTACCGCTGACTCAAAATCTGTCGGCCCAAGAACTAGCCAGTCTGGGGCGATTGGGCTCGACCGTCAAGAAAACTGTCGTCTTGTGTTCGCTTGGTGACGACGGAGAACTAAGCTACTTGTCGCTGAACTGGTCACACATTAGCTGATGCAGTGTTATCATATGCTCATGTTACCTTGGGCATATCCGGTCATCAAACAGTATTGCCATCATCTGGTCAGCAATTACTGTTACCACGGGTTGATCTGGTCATCAAGATGTTACCACGAGGTGAACTGGTCATCGGATACCATGGTGTGATTCGTCGTCGAATAGTGTTACCATTGTGTGATCTGGTCATCAAATAGTGCTACCATGGTGTGATCTGGTCATCGATTAGTGGTGTGATCTGGTCATCAACAAGTGTTACCATGGTGTGATCTGGTCATCGATTAGTGGTGTGATCTGGTCATCGACTAGTGTTACCATGGTGTGATCTGGTCATCGACTAGTGGTGTGATCTGGTCATCAAATAGTGTTACCATGGTGTGATCTGGTCATCGACTAGTGTTATCATGGTGTGATCTGGTCATCGACTAGTGGTGTGATCTGGTCATCAAATAGGTTTACCATGGTGTGATCTGGTCATCGACTAGTGGTGTGATCTGGTCATCGACTAGTGGTGTGATCTGGTCATCAAATAGGTTTACCATGGTGTGAGCTGGTCATCGACTAGTGGTGTGATCTGGTCATCAAATAGTGTTACCATGGTGTGATCTGGTCATCGACTAGTGTTATCATGGTGTGATCTGGTCATCGACTAGTGGTGTGATCTGGTCATCAAATAGGTTTACCATGGTGTGATCTGGTCATCGACTAGTGGTGTGATCTGGTCATCGACTAGTGGTGTGATCTGGTCATCAAATAGGTTTACCATGGTGTGATCTGGTCATCGACTAGTGGTGTGATCTGGTCATCGACTAGTGGTGTGATCTGGTCATCAAATAGGTTTACCATGGTGTGATCTGGTCATCGACTAGTGGTGTGATCTGGTCATCAAATAGTGTTACCATGGTGTGATCTGGTCATCGACTAGTGGTGTGATCTGGTCATCGACTAGTGTTACCATGGTGTGATCTGGTCATCGACTAGTGGTGTGATCTGGTCATCAAATAGGTTTACCATGGTGTGATCTGGTCATCGACTAGTGGTGTGATCTGGTCATCAAATAGGTTTACCATGGTGTGATCTGGTCATCGACTAGTGGTGTGATCTGGTCATCAAATAGTGTTACCATGGTGTGATCTGGTCATCGACTAGTGTTACCATGGTGTGATCTGGTCATCGACTAGTGTTACCATGGTGTGATCTGGTCATCGACTAGTGGTGTGATCTGGTCATCAACAAGTGTTACCATGGTGTGATCTGGTGTTACAAGGGGGCAACGTGGCCATTAGATGGTATCGTGTGAAAATATATAATTTGTTATGAATAAGTTGAGAAAGTGAAAGCGTGTCTGTGATTGGATATTCGATGTTGACCTGGCGACATGTTAGTGCTGTATGGATTGGTGAATGCGTTATTCAAAGTTGAGTCTTTCGACTCTGTACTCCAAAAGCCCCAACGTTTTGGAAGTCTGTTAATGTGATGTGGGGTCGATTTCTGAACCATGAGCGACTCCCTTCCCCTCTCCTTCAAATTCACTAACCCCCTCCCCCTCCCCCCTCCCCCCTCCCCCCCTCTTCTCCCTCAGCTCCTCACATGATGTGGATGTGATTGAAGCACGCCATTGAGCGTCGCTCTCCCATCCGCTCTCTCCCCTCCCATCCGCTTCCTCTCCCCTTCCCATACGCTCTCCCCCCCTCCCATCCGCTCTCCCCCCTCCCATCCGCTCTCCCTGCCCTTCCCCTCCTCTCTCCCTCTCCCTCCCATCCGCTCCCCTTCCCCTCCTCTCTCCCTTTCGCTCGCATCCGCTCTCCCTCCCCCCCCCCATTCGCTCTCCCTGCCCTTCCCCTCCTCTCTCCCTCTCCCTCCCATCCGCTCCCCTTCCCCTCCTCTCTCCCTTTCGCTCGCATCCGCTCTCCCTCCCCCCCCCCCCATTCGCTCTCCCTGCCCTTCCCCTCCTCTCTCCCTCTCCCTCCCATCCGCTCCCCTTCCCCTCCTCTCTCCCTTTCGCTCGCATCCGCTCTCCCCCCCCCTCCCATCCGTCTCCTTCCCCGTCCCATCCACTCTTCCTCTCCCCCCCCCCCCCCCATCCGTCCCCTCCCCTTCCCATCTTCTCTTTCTCCCCTTCCATTTCGTCCCCTTTCTCTTCTATTTTAAGTAATTTGAGCTGTATTTAATTATGAAATTGCCTTCGTTTTGTGTGACCGTGATTTTAAAACTGGGACCGTATTCACAAAAGCTAACCGTGCAGTTAACCAATTCCGTCAACTGCTCCTGTTGCTCACAGAACTTCTGAAATTGTCCTTTTATGTGAAAAAATATTCTTGTAAAAATTTCTTGCGTAATTGGGCTATATCAGCTGATTTTTCTTGTGTAGTGTACAGTTAATTGCAGATAACTTTTGTGAATACCGAGGCTGGCATTTGTGGTTATTGAATCACATCGGCTGAGACCGATCAGCAGCCCTATAGCAAGTAGGGACATTGTAAATTGCATAATGGCCGACTATATGGCCACGTTGAAGCTGTCCAGCGCCCCCCAGTGAGTGAGAAAACAATCAATATTTCATTAATGGTACATTGTGTATGGGCATGCAAGAGCGCCCCTGGCGAGTGAGAAATTTATCAATATTTCATTAATGGCACCCTGTATAGGCATGCAAGAGCGCCCCTAGTGAGTGAGAAAATTATAAATTTATCAATAACTGCACACTGTATGGGCATGCAACAGCGCCCCTGGCGAGTGAGAAATTTATCAATATTTCATTAATGGCACCCTGTATAGGCATGCAAGAGCGCCCCCAGCGAGTGAGAAAATTATAAATTTATCAATAACTGCACACTGTATGGGCATGCAACAGCGCCCCTATCGAGTGGGACAATTATCAGTTTATCAATAGCGGCACCCTGTGATCTGGTCGGCAGACAGTGTTACCACGGGGTGATCTGGTCGTCAGACTGTTACCACGGGGTGATCTGGTCGTCAGATATTGTTACCACGGGGTGATCTGGTCACCAGGTAGTATTGTGTGAAAATATATAAAGTTCTATAGATATGATCAGAAAGTGAAAGCGTGTTTGTGATTCGATGGTCATGTTTGGCCTGGTGACGTGTTGGCATGGTATTTATTGGTGAGTGTTGATGCAAAATTGAAACATTTCCAAAGGCCACAACGTTTTGGAAATCCGTTCACATTGTGTAGGGGTGATTGAAGTACGCCATTTCTGAGGCATGACCGACACTTCTGCCTTTTCCCTCCCATCCACTTTCCCCTCTGCCCTTATCTTCCCATCCCCTTCCCCTTTCCCTTCCTACACCCCTCCCCCCCCCTCGTTTCTGCTGTCGCTCCACTCCTCATCCTGCCTTCTCCTTCCCCTCTTTCCGCTTCCTCCTGATCTCCGCTCCTCCTACCCTCTTTTCTCTCCCCCCCCCCCCCACTGCCACCCAAGCTTTTGCTCTTTGAACCTGATTTTGCAAAACCTGTACAATTTTATTTAGATTACACATCCATTGTGAAGAATTATATTGATACGGCATAACCTTCCGGGAGTAGATTGGTGAATTGTTTTGTCACTGAGGTTAACCAGCAAAGTCTGGCGAGAGGAGACTGCCAGTAACGGCACCCCATGTAGACAGGCTCAGGATATGTTTATTGATGTATTGAGGAAATATAGCGTAACATAAATTTGATACTGACAAAAATATTGAATAAGAATTTTCCATATTGTAATTAATTTGAGCTGTATTCAAGTATGAAACTGCTTTCGTTTTGTGTTGCAGTTGTTTTGAAATTTCGATCAAGTTTTGACGTCTAAAGGAATCCACTAACGAATAGGGATTGTAAAAATCACATCGGCTTAGACCGATCGGCAGCCTTCTAGCAAGTGGATACATTCTTAACTAGGTAATGGCAAATATGGGCACGTTGAGGCTGTCCAGCGCCCCTAGCGGGTGAGAAAATCCTCAAATTGTCAACAATGGCACACTGTATGGGGAGTGAGAAAATTATTAATTTATCGATAATGGCACACTGTATGGGCATGCAACAGCGCCCCTGGTGAGTGAGAAAATTATCAATACTTCATTGATGGCACCCTGTATAGGCATGCAAGAGCGCCCCCAGCGAGTGAGAAAATTATTAATTTATCAATAACTGTACACTGTATGGGCATGCAACAGCGCCCCTGGCGAGTGAGAAATTTATCAATATTTCATTAATGGCACCCTGTATAGGCATGCAAGAGCGCCCCTAGCGAGTGAGAAAATTATTAATTTATCAATAACTGTACACTGTATGGGCATGCAACAGCGCCCCTGGGGAGTTAGAAGATTATAAATTTATCGATAATGGCACACTGTATAGGCCTGCAACAGCGCCTCCCAGCGAGTGAGAAAATTATCAGTTTATCGATAGCGGCACACTGTGTTGGCACGTTGAACTTGTGAAAATTGATGTAAAGAAACAGCTTCGGGTGTCATTCTGCAATGCAAAGAGCGATCGATTTAAATGGTTTAATGTTATTAGTAATATAATGTCACATGTTTCTCGGGCGCGTGAGCTATTTTCTAACAACAAATTTTTCCTGGGAAAGACCAATTTCGGTCCTCTTTCTTCCTCTCATGTAACAATATTTTATCTTGACGATTTTATACCCGGCTGACTGTTTTGTTGTTTGTTAATTTGTTTTTCTTTTCAGTTACAATTTTTGAATCGTGCCGTTGAAGTTGTGTTTATTGAGGTAAATGATAGGGCCACAGATTAACAATCATTGCAAACAAAAAAAAAAGTTTATTGAATTCATGATTTTTAAGTTGTTTATGGTGTGAATTGTAAAATCGCCGCAAGTTTTGTTTGGGTGATACAACGAAGGTAATTTTTAGGGAAACGGAAACAAATCTAACTGTTTGGAAACTCGTTGCTGATCTTCTGCCTTCGTGTTTCAGACTTTGTGCATTTCTTTTTTCTTTTTTTTTGTTTATTTCTCATTTGAGGTGTATAGATGTTGTCATGAAAGTTGACATTTCAAACGCCATGAAGTTTCGCAATCTTTTGGCAAGATGTCACGATTATGCCAACCCGTGTCCGGTAACCGTTTCCCAAACATTTTGCATTTATTTGACTTTGTATTCACCTTCAGGAAGAATCCAAATTTCCCGGCTAGAAATTCTTTAAATTTGAAGTGAATTCTTACTTCTGTTGAAATGGCCAATCGAAATTCTCAAAAAAGAAAAAAAAATTGTGGTGATTTTCTTTTTATTTATTTATTTATTGTTCTTACTGTTATTATTAGGTCAGCTTAAGACAACGATCGGCTGGAGTGGAAATTTTCAGTCATGATGTACTTTGTGGGTTTCTGTTTTCCAAAAATATTAGGAAATATACGCATAATTTAAATTCGTTTCAAAGTTTAAAGTTTCAAATAAATTATGAAAATTGATTTTATTTGTAAAGATGTAATTGTTGACATTAACTTTGGAACGACAGAATGTGTTCTGATTCCATTGGGAATTGAAGTTATTGGATAAATTCGTTGCAGCATCGGTAATTCAACAACAACCCCACATTTATGGGCAGTGATAAAGAATTAAGAAACACGTGATTATTTAAATGTGCTGTCAATATTTTGGCTTCATCCTTGTGTTTTGAATTTAGTACTGAGAAGGATGTAGTATTCAAGTTTTACATATTTATGCTAATGGTTGTGTAAAATGTTAGTAACCAGCCATCATTGACAGTGGAGAGAGAGAGAGTGAGGAGAGAGGAGAGAGAGAGAGAGCAAAATTATCCGGGGGCCCCCGTTAAATTATTTCTCCGTGGAATTTTCGGGCTATTCCACCAACCCCTACGTCATGTCTGTTTTGCAAGTTTCTGGTGTTTTTCCCATTTGAGGTTGACCAGCGGCATTTTGCAGAAATGACATGTGGATCTGTGAATTTGGTGCGTTCATTGCCAGATTCGAGATCTTGTTATTTTTTTTTTATGTCGGTGCCGAATTGACCAAAATAAATAAAGATACGTAGTTCTTGGAAAATTCGGCGCTGACTCGCATGTATATTAATGTTGTCTTTTTATTTTCGTTCTCTTCCTTAACTTCCCCTGATTAAAAAAAAGTAAGACAAGAAATGATTCACTTTGCAAAAAAATAAATAAATAAATAAATAAAAGTTTTAAGACTGAGCAGGAATTAACAACTTGAAGCAAAAATACAGAACGATCAAACTATTTATATATAAATTTCCTTTGGTAATTCAATAAGTCCATTATTCAGAGTGCACTTTGAATTGTGGACCATTCAAATTAGAAAAGTACATGTTTGAAACGATTCCAATTGGCGCATTCCTGCTCTGTCTTAAAGGGGGGTCTCAAAGGGGACTTGAGCATTGTCAGAGAGAATTAGCTTATTTATGAGAGAATAAACAAAGGAAACTAGACATGTGGTTTTTCTTTTACTAGTATGGGTGCTGCGCGTTATAAAAAAATATATATATATATAGTACTAAAAGACATTCTATATATGAATGAATAGCTTTCATTCATTTTAAGAATGAGGGGGGGAGGGGGGGGGGTGGTTACCCTTCATTCTTTCATAAAACGAGGGTAGGAATGAGTATCGAACCCGGTACCTGTGGGTTGTCAGTCATCGAACAAACCCACTACGCCACTGACCCCCCACCTTACCTCCCCCCAATCAAGCCCAATCACTTTCTTAGCCCCTTAACATATATATATATATATATATATATATTATATTTATATACAAGTGTGTACATTACTATAAAAAGGTTCAATATCTTGCATTTGTGAAAGCGACAGTGGCAAGCTTGTCTGGTTAGCACAGTTGGTTAGAGCGCTTGACCAGTAACCCACAGGCCTCGAGTTCGAACGAGCTATGAGGGAGAGGGGTTACGGCATGTTCTCTATTCCTCCACTTAACAGCCGGTACACGAGCGGTTCAAAAGAACAAGCACAGGGGTACCGAAAAGTAGTGAGAGGAATAGGGCGTTTTGCAATTTTTTTTTTCAAAAAAAAAAAAAGGCACAACACTTTTTCTTCTTCATCATTTCTTTTAACAACATTTCAACAAGGTCAGGCTTCCTTTCCTTTTTTTTAACAACCAATTAAAAAACTTTCCTTTAATTTCAGTTTTATTTCATACTTTAATAAATAAAGCAACGAATGTGACAAGAATATAATACAAAATAACTTAAATTCAGCACTGAAATCCACTGTTCGCTCACTGACCACAACCCACGATCGGATCCTGCATAGAACCGTACAGGCAATTTTATGCAGAACCGTCTGAGTAAAACTCTTGTTTATGTGCTCAGTAAGCGAATCAAAACAATAACGTTGATAACAGGCGAAGAAATCGCCAATTATTTTTACCCTTGGGGCCACAGTTACCACCCCTGGATATTCGGGTCTTACAATAAGGACATTTCTGAACTTACGCTGTTCGTTTGGCCTGGTGGCAAAGTATTCTCCAATCAGAACGCCCCAGACAAAATTTTACCACCAAATCTGATTGGATAACACTTGATGTCATCACCCAAAACAAACAGGTACTTTTCTATACACACTTCGTCACCAAAAAGAATTTCCGTTTTTCACGCATTTTGAAATTACAATTTAAAGAATTAAACGACCGGAGGATAAAATGTCCGGTTAGTCCCAAAATAACACAGAAGCCAACTCTTTTCCAACAGCAGACATCATGTCAACAATGATTTAACTCTCGAAATCAAGTTACTTTTACATTTAATGTGCCTTAAGTCTTAACCTACTTTGTTAATTGATTTCACACACAGTTAAAACAGTACAAGCTGAAGAAAAAAGCGTCAAAACCACACGTGAATGAAAACCGCAGATCTGAGCCATGAACTACACACTTTACCGAACAAAAAAAATGCGACAGCGGAAAAAATAAAAATATATACATACACAAGGCCTATTAATGACATTACAAAAGCGAAGCCTTGCTGTGTCACCTGACATCACACAGTGACAAGGAAAAATACATGACGCTTTTTTCCCCCTTTTTCTTAACGAATTGAACACAGTGAGAGTCTATATGAAGATATAGCCCTCATAAGGGCTCAACAACATCTGCCTGTACACTTCGGCCACTTGTCACTTCTATATTATTCTTTAACAATACCAGGAATTTTTTTAAGTCAATCGATGTCTGATAATCGCACAAACATCTCAGCTTCAATTATGTGACAGACTTAAACAGTCTTTTTTTTTTTGGTGTGTGTGTGTTTTCGTTTGTTTGTTTGTTTGTTTTTTTTTTTTGTTTTTTTGTTTTTTTTTTCATGTTTTTTTTTTTTGTTTTTTTTTGTTGTTTTTTTTTTTGGGGGGGGGGATTTCAGTAATGGAAACCACAAGAATGATGAGTCGACTGTGTCGATCACCGGCTTCAACTTGCTGGAATAAAAGTGGCTGAGAAGGGACAAGTGGCTCGAGCTGTTTGACAATACTTAATAGCTGCTTAAGTACTCGCTTAACAATAGCTCTCTCGTTTCGACACCTTACTGACATTCTATACGCTAATTTGGGTATGACGAAATCGCGAGCACTCCAGTCAAGAAAACGCAAACTGGCGCGCACTCGTCACAAAAAACGCGTAAACCAAAGCACCAAGTGCCCACCTAACAACAACATTTAGTGCCAACCTAACAGGGATTCACTTAGTGTCCACCTCACAGGACATTCAGTGCCCTGTATATTATCCAAATACAAAGTACTCCTTCCCCTCTCAAAAATGGATAGCAGAGTACTTCTTTCCGATAGCGTGTACAGCGCCAGGAATACGCCCCCCCCACCAAATTATTCAGTTTCAGAGCTCAACTGCTATGCCCTGGTCTGGGCTTGTGGTACATAATTCTTATGTCGTTATCACTATTCTAACAAGGCTGGCATTGCGTTAAATAACATCCACAACTCTCGGCAGTCTTAATACAATAAAGTATATCACCAAACAAAACGCACACCAGCAACATTGGACTCAAATACCTCTGTCCTTTGCTTGCCCCCCCCCCCCCTCCCCTCCCCCACTTTCAACTTTTGATCTTTCTTTTTGGAATGGCAAAGGTAATAAATTGGTCCATTTTACTCGAAGATTTTTTTTTTTTTGTTTAATTTCAAAGAAGTTGACAATTTGATATTGCAAGGCGAACTTTTAACTTAGCAATTTGGATAATTTTCCTTTGAATTTTTTTTTATCCCACAACAATTTCGATAATTTATACATCACGTGACATGCATTTGGCATGTTTTCCTCCCCGCTTCCTCATCAGGTCTAGTCCGGATTACTTTATTTCACTACCACTTCTTTAAAATCCCAGATTTGGTAGCTGTTTTTTTTTTTTAGATTAAATTATGCTTTAGATTAACTACATACCTTATGTTTCAATGAATTCAAACTGAAGAGCTCTGACGTTTAAAGATATTAAAAACTGTTGCCTACAAATTATAATTATTCTTTCTGCTATGTTTATCTGATCAAATCAAAAAAAAAAAAAAAAACCAAAAAAAAAAAAAACAAATACTTTCAACGTAATAATAATACCGGAATAGTTTTTGTTGACAACAACGATTTCGAAAAAAAAAAAAACCAATACTTAGAGAAGTCCCCGTTTTTTTCTCCCGGAAAACTTTGCATTGCTAGGTTTGCTTCGTATAATACACGGTTACATAAAAATAAATTTAAGACCTAAATATTAACAAACAATAAATATCATTCAACAGTAGCGGTGCATGTAAAAAAAAAAAAAAAAAAAAAAAACACACCCAAAAAAAAAAAAAAAAACAAAAAAAAAAAAAACAGCAAATTTTACGAGACACAAGAACAGTAACAGGCTGCCCGAATATGCAAACCCAGAGCATTCAGATTTGACACCCCATCCCTCCCCCCTCCCCCTCCCCCTCTCAACACGCCTTGTTTGGTCAAATGATACTGATTTATAAACATGGTTCTTCGGACCCCCCGCCTAAATTCTTGATCCATTTTAATGTTTTCCTTTTCTTTCTCTCGTTCGCCCCCCATCCCCCCCCCCTTTTTTTTTCATTTGGGCATTATAGCTAGGGCCTCCGACGATCCCCGTGTAGCACGGCCTATGAAACTGGTGCTGAAGTCGGTTTGCAAAGTGCCATACTACTGCCACTTTCATCGAGTTTTTGACAATAATTTTGCTTGTTTAAATTTCAACGAATGCTTTAGATACATAAGTTAATACATGCATACCTTCAACATGTACTCTGTCCACATGTAAAATGTCAAAATAATCAAAATACACTTTCGGAGATAAAGCCCGGGACACGCAAGCGGACAGACAAACAAACGCAAGGACAAGCTCGTAACTATATCCCTGTTACACGGGGGATAAGTACTAGAGCTTAGATCATTATCATACCACATCCTCCCCCTCCCCTCTCACCCTTAATCCCACCTATAGCGGCTTACTGTCTTATTTCAACTAAAGTGGGGCAGCTTCCCACCAACGCTGACAATGGCTACAGGAAATTTCATAAAATACCCCACGGATTTTCGTGTGATGGTTAAAAAATTATCGAAATTTTAAACACTTTTTTTTTTCAAATAAAAATAAAAATATATAATAATTCAAGAATGGCTGTTACGATGCACAAAGGTTCGGAACAAGTTGTGGGATCAATATCCACAATATTAGGGACGACACTGCAGGTAATATGAATTACCTCATCCGTCACATCATCGTTCAATTGATAATCACATGGTAAAATACTACTTTGTTCGCAACACGTTTGCAGATCTTTCTTTTTTTATTGCTATTATTTTTTTTTCTTTTCGACAGAATTTAAATGATGAATCAAATATGAAACTTTGATATCGTCCGCCATTACAGAATTCCACAGAGATTTCATGAAATCAGCCTGTAACATACACAGTAGGTTCCAATAATTCGCCAATAACCCACCATCGATCATTTGTTTTATCGCTTTAGTCCATCAACTTTCCGCCTAAATTACCAGTGCTTAGTCCGGCAAATTTTCTTCATCTTCAGTATTTTAGGCCTACGAATTTTCAATCTTGCCAGACCTACAACAGCCCCTGGTTAATTCTTTCCTCCTTTCGTTTGGACCCGAAGTTTCGACACTTTGGTCCCAAGCTCGCTATTTTTTTTTTTTTTTTTTTTTTTTTTGCCATTGTTCAGCAAAATAATTCTGTATAGCCCAATAAATCACACAATATTCCCTGGCCCCCGAGTGGTACAAATCAACGACGGGCTTCTGTATTGACTAATTTGAACCCATTTTGTCCGGACCACGGCCGTGTACAAATAAACATGCACTGTATACCGGCAAACGACTGCACTGCTGTGCCATCACGCCGAATTTGGTGTTTTTTTTTTTTAACCCTAACCAGATCTACTTTTGAACAGAACACACAATTTATCCTGGCAGACAACATGAAAGACAGTTACATTTTTGAAAAAAAACAAAAAAAAAAACAAAAAAAAAACAAAAAAAAAAAAAACAAGAACATGACCATATGACATAACGTGACGTAAGCACTGCTGATCACAATGACTTGGCGACAACTTATTTTGCGCCTCGTTCTGGGGACAATTAAAACAGCACAAGTAGTCACAAAATATGTTAATTTGTTCCACCGAATATGCTAATTTCTTCATCTTCTTAAGCATTTTATAGAGGCAGAAATGCTATGCTCGTCAAGCTATTCACCCTTTTGCACTTGTAGCACCATTTTGATGCAAACGCGACAATGCCCCCTGCACCGCTTTTACAAATGTCCAAACACCTTACACTTCGCATTATTATTTGACATATTCAGGCATCATTCCTGGCCACACACGCACGTCAAGAAAGCAGATCAGCCAATCAGCTGCAAGGGAACAGCCCCCCCTCCCTCCCACCCCGGCAACAAAACTGGATGCAGAGGGGCTTGACTCTTCGCAAATCTCTGAGCAAACCTAAACCTTGTTAATCTTGCCTTATTTCAGTTGAATCTTTCTTTTCCCATTGATATAAAAATGTTTTTAAATTTTGTCCCAGTTTCAGCACAAAGTAATGGTATCGACTGCAGATCAAAAACGTCCACGATAAAAACTGCAGGCGGAGAAGCCTTCAGTGTGTATGTTTCCATGTGTACATACGAATCACGGGTGCACACAAACGAAGTCGCTGGTCTAAAACTAGTTCAATGACGACTAATGTTTCTCCCCATTTCCGGCTTTTAATTTACTGAAGGTCAAGGATACGTGTGGCCAAGAACAACTACCTTCAAAGTGATGAATTCAACCTTCACTCCTTAATAAAATAATAAACCTGCAACTTCAACACGATGACGCGACAAGTTTTTATCTCGTGAACACCAATGCACGCCAAATATAGTTATCGGACAACCTTAAGATCGCATCAAGGCCCAGATAAATGCAAACAATGACGTATTCGTCAACTGAATCCACAGTTCATTCGAAACCATTCCACTCGATGATGACACTACATCCACACAAGTGTTCAGCGCAAACAAACCTCGCACGCAAACATCATCCCAACCCCCCCCCTCCCTCCCTCCGAGCCTCCCTGACTCCTGCAAGAAGCTCCCGTAGTAGTCACATCATTTCGGCATTTCACTTTTGTCTCAACTGCAATTTTTTTTTGTTTGTTTTTGTTTCCGTTGTATCTCTAAAGATTTAAATTATTGTAACTATATTTTAGTTTCCCAAATGAAATTCAGCACACTCAAAGAGGAGTTTGTTTGCACGGGGTATTTGTTTGCACGCAGCTGCAGATGAAGTGTGGCGTTACCCCGCCAACGATCTTATTCCTACGATCGTTTTTTTCCTTTTTGGGGCTCATAAACATACAAAAAGGAGGCGAACCTGCCTGTACATTTCAAGCGTATCACACAACAACAAACTTCCTATTCCAACATCACACAACGTTTGTTTATGTACATATCAAAGAAAGAAAAAACTAGAAATGTATCCGTCCGAACACGGATGCCCCCGACAAAAACCGGGATAAATCCGCTGCATGTTCACAAGACGGGAATAACACCCGTAGTCATCAATACGGTCACTCGCATTCAGATTCACTTCAATATCCTCACAGGCTTTGCTAGAATCTAGTTCATGTGAGTTCAGCGGTGACCTAAGAGTGCACCCACTGTCTACTCAACCCATGACGTCACCTTCGTTAACACTCACATCAAGTAAGACGCACACTGATATGAAGGCGTTGACAGCAAAATTTTTAATCATCCTGTGAGGTTTTTCAGCCGAGCACTCATATTTATTAAAAAGTCCTCACCGACTTGGCTTGAATCATGTTTACATATGTATGTATGACACGACAGTGTTAAAGGTAAAAGGTCGAGCGGTGACCTGGAGAAGTCATGAGGTAACCAGAATCAGCCCATGACGTCATTTATCTGGGCAATCATATCGAGTTGCGTCAAAATCCGCCTCCAACCTTTGACGACAAGATCCACCTTTCGGACAGCGTAAAAGTTAGAAATTCAATGTCAAGCCGTGACCTAAAATGGATCCCAAAACAGGTCATGAGACATCCATATAAATGCTCACCTCCCTTTTTTTCAAACATTTAGCCAAGTTCTTCTTTTTTTTTTTTTTTTGAGACAAGATAACTGGGAAACATTCATACGAAATCACTCCCCAAAAATTGTAGGTGAAAAGCATTTTGAATAACAACTTATTTACATAAAGAGAGACTACGGATTACCCCAATCTGATATGACCAGACGAGCCCCACGGAGTGGAGTTAGTCTAAAACCACACAAACGGTATATCTTCCGATTTTTTTTTCCGAAGTTTTGGCAAAAAGAAGATTCAAGCACCATTGTTTTTCACGCGTTTTTAGCACTCACTGAGTTCACACGAACAGAACAAGAGGATGCGCCTCCGGAAACCTGTGACGTAGCACTGGCTATTTATAACCAGTGTCTGCTTTTATACACACGTGGCCAATACTCATTCGTTTATTTCTTTTCAAAATTTCATTGTCGTTGCAACCAAGAAATTAAAAACTTTGCCAAAGACTAAGAAGTGAAAAAAAGTGTTCGAAGTCAACTGAATGCAAATAAAACTTTTTTTAAAGGATTTTTAATCTTTCGGCATATTTAATCCTTCTCATCTGAGACAGGAAGGAGGGATTTTCTGAGGCAAAAGTCTCATATGCCAAAAAGAGCAAGAAAAGGAGTTTTCTAAAGTTCACCAGCAGATCCTTGTTCCTTTGTCACCCAGAAAATTTGCCGCGAGAAATGCAAGATACCCCACAGGCGCATCCTCCAGCAAAACTTTTTGTTTTATATTTGAAAGACTAAAACAATTTGCTCTACCACACTTTCAACTTCACACATGCACAATTATTATATTTCAACGCTCAGAAAACTTGTATAAAAACATCTGCCTAGAAGACTAAAACCGCTCCGACACGGCGGTGCGTCAATGCGGTACGAGCTGCATGAGACCGGCCATGATACCGGCGCTTATACCGCCGGTGACCGGAAGCGTCACTAGCCAGGCGAGCACGATGTTCCGGAAGAGCGACCAGTCGACGTTTTCGCGAGCCCGGAAGCGGCCGACGAAGACGACCGAGCCCACCTTGCAGTGCGTCGTTGAGATCGGGATGCCGATGTTGGAGGCGATCAGTACCGTGAGCGCTGAGCCGATTTCTATGCAGAACCCACTGTAGCCAAGAAAGGAAACAGATGTATAATCAGCATTCTTACAGCATTTTCCCAAAGAAACTTGGAAAATCAAGTCTGCTTAAAATCTTACGCACAACATCTTGAAAAGGAATTTTAGCACAGCATTGGAATGACGGACTTTTCCCTTGTAACACATGGTTAACATGTAGACGCATTCAAACCAAGGATTAACAAAATATTTATTAAAAAATTAGAACAGAAGTAGTGTTTGCAATTTTTTAATTTCCTCAGGGCTTGACCAAGAAGTGTAGTAAGACTGGAGGCACTGTGCTCACCTGGAGGGGGTGATTTTCGTGAGGTCCTCGCCCATCGTCTTGATGACGCGCCTGCCCCACACGAACAGGCCGATGGAGATGCCGACGCCGCCGTACAGCAGGATCCACCACGGTGTCGCCGCCTTCTCCAGCACCTGCCCGCTTGTCGCAACTAGCCACAGACTCACCAAAGGCCCAATCGCGTTGCTGCAAACGTCAACATTTTTCCTTAGCTACGCTGTGGGTGCATACTTTTATTTTTCAGGGTTCGTGCGGAATTTTCTTGAGCAAATTCCAGGAGTTTCCAGGAGATTTTAGACCCAATTTCCAGGGGCTTTCCAGGAGATTTCATAACCTTTCCAGATTTTTTAGTGAGAAAGAAAGAAAACAAAGGTTTTTCAATGGCCTCCCACACTCCCTACAGCCGTCCCCTCCACCAATTTTATTTAATCTCTATTCGTTCACACATTAAGATACGAAAATCCATCCCAATCCGAAAAACACAATATGCAATGATACAGATTTCTCAATCCCTATGCGCGCTTGAGCAGAGGCTATAAAAACTGTGTTTGAAGAAGCTAAATTATAGGCCTAAATATGCGTGCGCATGCGTTTGGGTAGATCGAATCCCACTGGACACCCTGACTCTGCAAGGTCTTTTGTCCAAGTCCTACCCCTTGTGTAAGTAATATGTGAACGGACTAAATTCTGGAATTTTTATCTTGAATGCGACCTTTTCCTAACTCAAAAATTGATTCAGTGAGTCTTGCGGCGACAGAACCTTAAAAACTTACTCTAGACAGTATTTTTTAATGAATTTAGTTTGTGCATTTGATTAGAAATAAAAGAGAAATCGACGAAAAATCGATTAGGCTTTAGAAAGATTCTCATTCTGTGCCATGATTACTAGGTGTCGCTGATGACTTATGCTGAATCGTTGCCACAGAATATACAGCCAACAAGTACAATGGCTCCTCTAATGCCTTTAAACAATCATAGAATTCTATAATTAACAAGTGTGTCCAAAGACAAAGTTCCACCTTACGAAAAGCGATAAGACCGATTCCAGCGTGAATTTCTAATCAGTGTGCATGTTTATTTAGCTTGCGTTGATGCATGGTACTTATTTTAGACCAGTGCGCATGTTTAAATAGCTTCCGTTAATGCGCGGTTTGCATTTGGGTCCAGTGCGCATGTTTATTTAACTTGTGTTGATGCGGGCTGCCTATTTTGGACCAGTGCGCAGGTTTATTTAATTTGCGTTGATGCGTAGTTCTTATTTTAGACCAGTGCGCATGTTGATTTAGCTTGCCCTGATGCGCATTTCGCATTTTGGACCAGTGCGCAAGCTTGGTTAAACCCGTGATCCCCTGATCGACTCAAAAAGCTTAAGCCCCATTCATTAACCCCCAAAGAATGCCTCAAACCCATAATAAATGATATCGGATAAAAAAATTCACCAAAAATAACAAAAATTGTCCGATTGATTAAAAAGCACAAGCTCTATGCACGACCCCTTAGGGGTGTCTCACACCAAAAATTAACGACATCGGATCAAAATTGTAGGAGGAGATACACTTTAAAATTGTTTCTTCAAAAATTCTTCCAAACTTCAAGAATCACCCGATCGGCTAAAAAAGTACAAGCCATATGCATAACCCCTTAGGGATGCCTCATGTCAAAGATAAATGACATCGGATCAAAACTGTAGGAGGAGATGCATTTTGAAACAAAGTTTACTAAATAAACAACTAGCTAACGGACGCCATCCGCAAACCGATAGGAATACCCTAGCTTACGTATAACGCAAGCTGGGCTAACAAGGGCATGCACGTGATTCTTTCCTAAATGCATGTGGAGCAGGTTCATTTACAGTCACACCCCTCACAAAGACCTAGCCACATAGACTCGACATAAACGCCATTTAAGAAATGTACTAGAGCATACCTGTACTTACTCATAAATTACTAAAATATAGATCAACAAAATAGCAAGAGATTTGAAAGGTAGGGGTCATGCCATATTTTTTATGTAACACAAGTATTGAAGTATTTGTTTAGGTGCCAAGTATTCAGTGTTCGAATAAGGAAATCCAATGCGCAAAATAAAGAAAACTAGAACGGCCAGTGTTTTTGTCAAAACAAAAACGGATATGTCTCCCCCGCCCTCAATCAGTCACGTGGGAAAAAATTCCTTGCTTAAAAGTACAACATTGGCGAGCCCAAAAAATTAAAAAAAAATCGCCAAAAATGCATTTTACGGCAAATGAAGAAAAACTTCGCAGAAAACATTTGCACTATATGTGGGTTCTTCTTGCCACATTTCAGCCTAATCGAACAAACTGTTTCTGAGATATCGCAACAATATGGCCAAAAAAGCTAAAAATCAAAAGTTCGCCAAAAATACATTTTCAACGGAAATGAAGAAAAACTTTGCAGTAAACATTTGCGATATATGTGTGTTCTTCTTGCGGCGTCTGAGCCTTATGTAACGGACTGTTTTGGAGATATAGCCTGCCAAAGTGAAAAAAAAATGCACGACCCCTCCACTCCCCCCATGTTTAATTTTTTTGCAAAAATAGAATTTTGAAAGGAACGAAAAAAAAAATAATACGGGCATCAGCTAGACATGTATCTCAATACGTACGTTTGTTTTGAGAAAAATCAATTTCATAAGCACTCACTGTGGACAGACGGACACACCAACTGCTATATATGTCTCCCTTAGGGGGAAGACATATAGTAACCCTGTAACCCAGAGCATTCAAGATAAAAATTCCGAACTTGAAATGTATCACGATCATAACGGACATGGCAATATTTATCTTTATTGCCAGAAGTTCATATGAAAGTGTCTACGATCTACCAGACTGATAAATATGACAAATAGAAAAATCATCCTGTTTTTATATAATTATATCAAAATCTGAATATGCATATGAATAAAAAAAAATACAAATTAATTATGATTTCGATTTCCAGGAGTTTTCCAGGAGTCTTGATGGAATACCAGGAGCTTTCCAGGAGGTTTTGTGACCATTTCCAATTTCCAGGAGATTTCCAGGTTTTCCAGGAGGCGCACGAACCCTGATTTTTAAAATCCAGACTTTGAAGAAAACTGCATACGTTATTTCTTCAGGTTTTTCTGGATTGGGTGGGGGTGGCCGAGTTAATGACGTGCTGATGTGAAAACAATTTTCCCAACACAGTTTAGCCTTCGAAATTGCAATGCTTGCTTTTCTACCTTTAAATTAAAACCCACATTTACTTCACACGCGATGACCACTCCACTAAACACAAGAATTTCCGCGAAAACGAAAATACACCTAAGTCTATCTTTCTTCTCTTTAATATCAAGTTTTTAGAGAGATGCAGAGGGTAAATACCTGACGTCATTTCCGCCGTGCGCGAACGAACCGAAGACGGCGGTGAGGATCTGTAGGAAGGAGAAGAGCTGCACGGTCTCCGGGCGGTCCTTGATGTCGCGGCGGCTCTCCTCCAGGCCCTGGGCAACACCAGCAACATCTCACATCACAACACTGTCTCACACAGCACCTCTCATAACACTCGTACAGCCTCACATCACAACACTTTCTCACACAACACCTCACATAACACTCTTACAACCTCACATCACACAGTCTCATACAACACCTCACATAACACTCATACAACCTCACATCACAAGACTCTCACACAGCACCTCGCATAACACTCATACAACCTCACATCACAACACTGTCTCACACAGCACCTCGCATAACACTCATACAACCTCACATCACAACACTGTCTCACACAGCACCTCGCATAACACTCATACAACCTCACATCACAAGACTCTCACACAGCACCTCGCATAACACTCATACAACCTCACATCACAACACTGTCTCACACAGCACCTCGCATAACACTCATACAACCTCACATCACAACACTGTCTCACACAGCACCTCGCATAACACTCATACAACCTCACATCACAACACTGTCTCACACAACACTTCACATAACACTCATACAGCCTCACATCACAACACTGTCTCACACAGCACCTCGCATAACACTCATACAACCTCACATCACAACACTGTCTCACACAGCACCTCGCATAACACTCATACAACCTCACATCACAACACTGTCTCACACAACACCTCACATAACACTAATACAACCTCACATCACAACACTGTCTCACACAGCACCTCGCATAACACTCATACAACCTCACATCACAACACTGTCTCACACAACACCTCACATAACACTCATACAACCTCACATCACAACACTGTCTCACACAGCACCTCGCATAACACTCATACAACCTCATATCACAAGACTCTCACACAGCACCTCGCATAACCCTCACACAACCTCACATCACAACACTGTCTCACACAACACCTCGCATAACACTCATACAACCTCACATCACAACACTGTCTCACACAGCACCTCGCATAACACTCATACAGCCTCACATCACAACACTGTCTCACACAACACCTCACATAACACTCACACAACCTCACATAACAACACTGTCTCACACAGCACCTCGCATAACACTCATACAACCTCACATCACACAGTCTCATACAACACCTCACATAACACTCATACAGCCTCACATCACAACACTGTCTCACACAAAACCTCACATAACACTCATACAACCTCACATAACAACACTGTCTCACACAGCACCTCGCATAACCTCATACAACCTCACATAACAACACTGTCTCACACAGCACCTCGCATAACCTCATACAACCTCACATAACAACACTGTCTCACACAACACCTCGCATAACACTCATACAACCTCACATCACAACACTGTCTCACACAGCACCTCACATAACACTCATACAGCCTCACATCACAACACTGTCTCACACAACACCTCGCATAACACTCATACAACCTCACATAACAACACTGTCTCACACAGCACCTCGCATAACACTCATACAACCTCACATCACACAGTCTCATACAACACCTCACATAACACTCATACAACCTCACATAACAACACTGTCTCACACACCACCTCGCATAACACTCATACAACCTCACATCAGAACACTGTCTCAGTCAGCACCTCGCATAACCTCATACAACCTCACATAACAACACTGTCTCACACAGCACCTCGCATAACCTCATACAACCTCACATAACAACACTGTCTCACACAGCACCTCACATAACACTCATACAGCCTCACATCACAACACTGTCTCACACAACACCTCGCATAACACTCATACAACCTCACATCACAACAGTCTCACACAACACCTCACATAACACTCATACAACCTCACATCACAACACTGTCTCACACAGCACCTCGCATAATACTCATAAAACCTCACATCAGAACACTGTCTCAGTCAGCACCTCGCATAACACTGATACAACCTCACATCACAACACCTCGCATAACACTCACACAACCCCCCCCCCAACAATCTCATACAACACATCATATAACACTAATACAACCTCACATCACAACACTGTCTCACACAGCACCTTGCATAACACTCATACAACCTCACATAACAACTCTGTCTCACACAACCCTTCGCCCAACACCATGTCTTACAACACCCACATCACAGCACTATATCATACAATACGTCCCACAACAACACAGTCTCAAACGCCTCACATAACAAGTCACATAACACCTCACATAACAACGGCCTCAGAGACACGGTCCCCTGTGTAACACCGATGACCTACGAAATCGGTCCTGAAGTCGGTTTGAAAAGTGCCATACTTCCTCCACTTTCATTACGTTTTTCACAACTCTAACTGCTCTGAATTTTTTAAATTTCGCCGAAAACCAAGTTTTACATTGAAAAAAATGTCAAAAATAGTTATTTTTTTTTTACAATTTTCATGAATCCGAACAAAAAAAAAAGCGACGTTGCACACTATCAATGTATGATCTATTCGAAATTTCAAATCGAATCGGAATACAAACACGACGCTGCACACCTTCACTATCTGCTCTATCCGCGTGTGAAACTTCAAAACAATCCAGTTAATAGGTTTGGAGATCTGCTCTGGACAAGACGCCAAAAATACGCTTAAGTTCTAATAATCGCAAAAATACTGTCATTTTGACAATTTGTGATGAATCCGAATAAAAATAAAACGTCTGCACACCATCAATACATGCTCTATCCGTGTGTGAAATTTTTAAAACATCCCACCTACAGTTTCTGAGATGCAGCCCTGACCCGCATGCGGACGGACGGATGGATAAGCTTGTAACTTTATCCCTCCATTACACGGGGGATAAAAAACTCACACAACAAAACTATCCCATACAACAAAAGTGACTCATGTAATGCCGTCTCATATACCAACAACATCTCACGTATGACATTTCACATAGCAACATCCCATATAGCAACACCTCACAGAACAAGATCTCATAAATTACAACTGTTACATCTCATAAATTACACATCACAGCATTTCGTATAACACCTCACATGAAAAAATCCCATTCAACAGCACCATCTCATATAACAAGTAAAATTCCCTTTAACCACTACAATGGTGATGCAAAACATCAGGTGGGTAGTTTATATACAAACAAAACTCACACTTCCACTGAACCGTAGCTGGATATACAAGAATCTACCAAGTACTTAATTTCTCAAAATTTCAAACGTTTAATGGGAACTTACGCCATCTTCGCTGCCCCTTTCCGGATCGTTATTCAGCGAGCATTGCTTTGCACCGCCATGGAAACCATTCGACACAGTTCCTGAAAATACACGATACTGCCGCTTTTAGTCATATGCTGCCAGTCGGTGTTAACGGTTTATCATTTTTTGCAGCTTTGTGCTTCTTGAATTTAACTTCCTTTTTTCCAAGTACATGTGCACTTTTCTCCCCTAAACTCAAACTGACTCGTCAAATTAGTTGCTTATTTGACCACTGCCTTTTTACGGTGTCGTATACGCACATTATCCCTCCTTTCTTCCCCCTCTCTCCTAAGCTAGCCCCCGCCCCATTCTTCTTCCCTCTCTCCCCCGCCTCCTTAGACCCCCTTTATCTCTCGATCCCTATATGTGTCTCTCCCCCTCCCTCTATCTCCCTATCTCGATGCCTCTCTGTGTCTCTCCCCCTTCCTCTATCTCCCTATCCCGATCCCTATCTGTGTCTCTCCCCCTATCTCCCTATCTGTGTCTCTCCCCCTCCCTCTATCTCCCTATCTCGATGCCTCTCTGTGTCTCTCCCCCTTCCTCTATCTCCCTATCCCGATCCCTATCTGTGTCTCTCCCCCTATCTCCCTATCTGTGTCTCTCCCCCTCCCTCTATCTCCCTATCTCGACCCCCTGTTTCTCTTCCCCTCCTTCTCCCTCTCACTGACCATTTTTTTCTAGCGCCGTCAGGTCCGTGGCAGTGTTCTTGGCGGGAGTGAGCATTCCCAATCGGTACTCGTTGTCCATCAGCGGCGCGTCTTCCGCTTTGCTTATTTTAGCCTGTAAGGATTGAGATGCGTCAATATTCAACTACCTGATTAAGTCCACCCCAAAGAACAACACTGTCAAAGACGAACGGATGGACGTAGCGACACGCAAAAAACTTCTTGCACATCTACAAATGGTGGGAAATATTACTCATAGACACTTCAATTTTTCCTATTTTGTACAGTCCCATAATATACTCAAGTGGCACCGGAATATGAGTACTTATTTTTAGTAACCAGTATCTCACCACATGCTTGTTTGTTTGGTGTTTAATGTCACGTTCAACAACTAGGATGGGTACATTAGGATGCACTTGCTAAAGAAATAAGTGGGGAAAAAAAGAAGGAAAAATGAGGAAATAGAAAAAAAAGAGTAAGAAAGAAAGAAATTCCGATTAGTCGCCTCTTACGCCATGCACGGAACAGAACGCATTGGGTGTGTTGTTCAGATTCCCCCTACCCCACAGTCGGATCTCCACATGCTTATCTCAATAACTAATACCTCATGGAATGCTTATCTCAATAACCAGTATCTCACCATGCTTATCTCAGTAACCGATATCTCATCACATGCTTATTTTAGTAACCAGTACCTCATGGCATGCTTATCTTAGGAACCAGTATCTTACCACATGCTTATCTTAGTGACCAGTATCTCACCGCATACTTATCTCAGTGGCCAGTACTTACCGCATGCTTATCTAAGCAACAAGTATCTCACCGCATGCTTATCTCAGTAACCAGTATCTCACCGCATGCTTATCTTAGTGACCAGTATCTCATCGCATGCTTATCTCAGTGGCCAGTACTTACCGCATGCTTATCTCATTAACCAGTATCTCACCGCATGCTTATCTCAGTGGTCAGTACTTACCGCATGCTTATCTCAGTAACCAGTATCTCACCGCATGCTTATCTCAGTGGCCAGTACTTACCGCATGCTTATCTCAGTAACCAGTATCTCACCGAATGCTTATCTCAGTGGCCAGTACTTACCGCATGCTCATCTCAGTAACCAGTATCTCACCGCATGCTTATCTCAGTGGCCAGTAGGGATGTGACGGTTCACCGTTTTGGACGGTTTACCGTGAAGGTGGCGGTTCGGTTAAACCGAACCGTGCTCTGTGGAAAACCGCGGTTCATTTTCGGTTTTTAACTAACATTATTTTTGTTTTTCTCTGGACCATTTTTAACTGCTATGAGTGTTTCAGCTCACTATTTTGGCGCAGCATTATTTTACACTTCCAGATGAGTTCCTTGTTTAGTTAAGCAAAGTGTTTACTTATCACGTTCTAGAATATAAAAACAGAAAATAAATTGGGATATCTTTATTTTATATATATTTGCATAGCCTGAAAAAACCGAAACGGAACCGAACAACTGCGGATTTTTCTTTAAAAACCGAACCGAACCGGACCCATCAGTGACGGATCACATCACTAGTGGCCAGTACTTGCCGCATGCTTATCTCAGTAACCAGTATCTCACCGCATGCTTATTTCAGTATCCAGTACTTACCGCATGCTTTTCCAGGGAGCTTTTCTTTTCGCCAGTTGGAGGGTGCGTTATCCCAGCAATGACCTTTCCTGAAATGATGAAGTTTCTCACTCGAACTAAATTGTTTATTTATACAATTTTGTTTACAGAACGAGGCTGCGATGGCATCCCGGCAAAGAGGAAACAGAAAAACCATTGTGCAAAATATGTTACAGAAACTGTAGGAGTATCTCTTCAATAAGCTTTCAAAAACACTTACAAATGGGAACCCTTTGTTCTCAATATACTACCATTCCGCGTTCTTCGTTGAAATCATTAAGTTAATTTAATGGCGAAATTAAATGCACGGGTGGCAGCTTTTCCCTGTTAAAGTAATCAGCATTAGGCTTTCTTTGATACGCGTTTTAACATTTACATTTAAACTTTTACTTTTTTTAACACTGAAATTCTTGGCGTTACTGCCATTGCTTGGAACAATCAGAAAACGCCCATTGCATTGGATTAAAATCTGCTAAACGCTATTTCCATAAATTAGGAACATGCAAACAAACAATCACATTTTTGCGAGAATGTGGGCTTGAGGAACTGCGATTTGTTAAAGCGAAGCATTGAGACAGGTACTCTAAGAGCAACGGGGGAACACCCTTAAGTCTCCATGGAAGGTACTTTGCAGTGACGTGCCCTGCATTGTAAACAATCTAATTCAAAGTCTCAGTCTCACAGGCAAATATCAGTGCCAACAGAGTGCCAACAACACGATGTTCGTCACGTACATGTACAATAAAATGACTTCTAAATTTCTGGAAGAAAGAGTTCGTGTCTGGTAGTATCCAGACACAAGGCCCCGGCGCATTACATCTTACCACACGACTATTTGTTTTTGTTGTTTTTTTTTGTTTTTTTTTTGGGGGGGCGGTCCGGCTTGAGGCTTGATTTGGAGGTGCTAATGCTTTTATTCCTTCGACGCAACAAGAAAGTCCGAACAAAGCTATCAGATGTAGCACTAAGTTTTTCTGAGAACTAAATTTAAGTAAAGGTGACATTTTAAAAATGTGGCCTTTGGGCAGCGTTTTGTGCCACGCCCCACGTTTGCAGATCTGTCGCGGCTTAGTGTGCAGTGTTCGATGAGCAGTCCAAATCAATTACTGAATCTCATTAAGGACGGGATAGCGACAATTTCATACCATCTCCCGATTTATTTCGTGATTAGATTCATAGTCACTTTTCAAGAATGATTGTTTTGATTTGCAAATGGCTACCGACAGATTTCTTAACTAATACATTGGGATTAACTAATAGCAGGGGATAAACAAAGCAGTTCTTTGTCTTTTTTTATCCGTCTCATTTTTTTTTCATTTCATGAAATACCGAAACCAAACTTAAAATTTGATGAAAGGTCAGTTTTTAAGCAGCAGGTTTCAGTTCTTTTTTAATTAATTTATTTTTTATTGATTTATTATTATTAATTTTATTTATTTTTCGCACATTAACAAGCCATCCAAGGGATTATTTACAGCCGACGGCGGTTACCATCTGTCTGGCTCAGTTCAATGTACTCGTCGCTAAGCTGCATATTTTCTACACAAAATGCCATGAAAAAACCAAGAAAAATTGAGACCGTAAATCCAGCAATGAATGCACCTCAGCTGATTTATATATATATATATTTATCGGTTTTCTATTTTATAACAACTCTTCAAAATCACTATGGTGACCGCTTAGCCTAAAATTAACAACAACTTGTTCAGGTCAAAAAACCCTCTTAACAAACAGTTTATAGTGCCCTGGCGACACAGTACGACTCTGTCGGTGAGAGTCAGCGGGTAAGGGGCCTCACCTGATGGGGTCATGGCGGGAGCCTTCAGGAAGTTGCCCGCGCATGCGCCGTGCTTGTGGTGCTTCTTCTCCGTTTCCGCCTTCTGACACCCTTTCTCCATGGAATTCCTACGCGAGTTGTTCTCCGTACTTGCCTCCGAGCTCAGCGCCGAACTATTTGCTGGAAAGAACAAATTCAGAGATCTTACATCACATTACTGGTCTCTGTGATGGTCCATCCAAAATGTAGCCGAATCACCCCCCCTCCCCCTCTCTGCATGACCCCTGGCTCCCCCTCCCCCCTCCCCGACCAAACGTGAATGTTGGAACCAACCACCCTATCCTCGCTTTCAGGACAGCCCCCTGTACAGATGTTATGCGTGAGTTACGTATGTGAACTAAAAACTTCACGCTTCATTCGGAATGTACATACCAATATATATATATATATAGCTTTCTAGTTTAATAAGTAAAAGATTATTTAACTAGAGCAGTGTGCTTAGCCCACATATTCCCCACAGCTCCCCCCCCGCCCCCCATCAGTTAAACACGGCCATCACTGTAAACCTTAGACATAACAAGAGCTGAAGTCCAGCTGGTGCATTTTCCTTGAACAAACCTAGCCCATTTGCAATACCGATCTGTGTTTGTTCCCATAGAAGCTACATACCAAGTTTCATTAAAATCCTTGCAGCAGTTTTTAGATTATCGTGTTAACAAGCTCTGTGGGGAATAAATTATCGTCTTAACAAGTTGATGATGACAGACCAACACACGGTCGACCCACATTCTGTTGGGAATAAAAATAGTAAGATGACTAGCGTCAGTATGAAATTTCAACCCGGGGAAAACCTGGGTATTTAAGCTGAAGAGTTCAGTAGTCAAAATCAGGCCGCCCCCCCCCCCCAAGTACCGACCTACAGGCTTGATTATGGACGCGTCGTAATGCTGGTCAGAAACCGTGTGTGACTTGTAACACGTTATCTACACTTGCACTGGCAAGGTCGATCTGTTTACAAACACGGCAAAGACAGGCGCTTAAGGGACGTGACGATTGGTCCAATAAGAACAATTAGAACGAGTCGATGCAAGTGCGTCAATGACACCATTTTTAACAAGATTTCTAAAGGAAGATTTACCCCCCCCCCCCCAAAAAAAAAAAACACCCCAGGTTTCAAAAATTTCTTGCCAAGAAAAGAAACAAATGGTTCACCCAAAATAAAAGAAACAGTACATATTACACATAAAACTGCAAATGAACTGCAAATCAATACAATGTTATTTTCGGTAATGCTATTGTTGCACTGAGCGAAGGGGCCTTGCTGAAAACAGTCAGCCTTCTTGTCGAAACCAGTTTTCTTGGTTTCTGAGGTCGCGGCAAACTGAGTCCTTTCACCTAATGTTATCTAGGATATTTCTTCATTATTTTCCTTCGCTGTTTCTTTATTCGGTACCATTACAGTGAGATGTCCCAATCTGTAGTCCAGACTTAAATGTAGCAGTGTCAGCTTCTTTAGCAGTTTATTGCCAACGAAAATAAGCTCACTATATCTATCACCCTCCCCCCCCCCCGGGGGCGGGTCATCCGTTGATCTCGTCATCGCATGATTGGAGGGAGGGGGGGGGGGGTTCTGATGGGAAAATATTTTCTCAACTTTGTTGAAACTGCACCTATAGGGCAACCACAAGCCATGTCGATGTGCATGAGGGGGGAGAAGCGGTGGCGGGGGGGGGGGGAGGAGGTGTGGGGGGGGCGAGTGCTCTAATTTTGACATTGAGCTTTCCTTACACCATACCTGTGCAACACCCACAAGCCATGCCGATGTGAATGAAGGGAGGGGGCGAGTGCTCTAATTTTGACATTGAGCTTTCCTCACACCATACCTGTACAGCAGCCCTCAGCCACGCCTATGGAGAACTGCGAGCGCTCCTTCCCCTTCTCCTCCTCCAGAGACCCGTCGGCGGCGTCGCTGCAAGAATCTGCCCGGCGCGCAAACAACACCAAAAAAGACCCTTAACTATCGCGGCCAAATCAAAACTTTAACTACGCATATCACCCTCACCGCCCCAGGCAAAAAAAAGAGGAAAAAAAGAGCCTTAAACACGGGGCAAAGGTGACTCCTACCGTACACAGTATAACCTAAACATAACAACATAACCCGAGAAATTTTGGTCGAAATAGCCGAACATTTGTTGTGACTTTTTGTATAGGATAAAAAAATCTGGATAGCGGCCCTAGAAATGTATCGTAACTACAATGGACAATCCCGTCGATTTTTGATTAAAATGATGTTTAATTTTAGAGGTTCTCGTACCAAGACTCTCCAGCGACATTGTGACCAACCGAGATCCAGATTATGAAGAATCAAAAGGCTTGTAGGATCGTCAAAACGTGGTAGAATTTGTGTGGGTCAGTTAGAAAAAGGTACTTAAAGATCACCAGAACATATATGTAGCTAAAATATAGAAGAAACAAACAAAACTGCAGAAGTCCACGCCATTTGAAAACAGAAGACAAAAAGGTTAAAATGCTGTCACTTTTGGCAATAGCTAACAAACCGCCTTAAAAGTAATCTTTAAAGAGGGAAACACCTAGTGAACACTCATGCAAAATCTTAAACCAGCCCGTAACTACCGGTAAAGAAACGTTTTAAGTTTGCATACGCACACATGAGCATGCAGACAACGGAGCCCCCCCCCCCCCTCTCCACCCCTATTGTAACTAAACGTGGGCCGGTCTAAAAAGGGGGCATGTAAAGAGTGTATGTGTAAACGCCAATGTTAAAGCGTAGCTGTCAAATCAGCGGCTTTACAAAGTTGCTGAAAATTTTCAGCAAATAATTAAAAAAAAAAACACACACACACACATTTTCGCGAGCCGGTTGCATAAAATTTAACAACAAAATGGGATAAGAAATAAGAACTTTAGATCCCAAACTTTTTTATTGTCCCACGTCTTTTCGAGTTTGTACGTCTATTTTGGCAAAAATAAAGGTCCGCCATTTTTTTCAGAGGTTTTAGAGGTTGCGATGGGAAGCCTGCCATCTTTTTTAAGCGGCCGTCGTGTCTCTGACACCTCCCGCCCACCCACTCCGACCCCCCCCCCCCAAGTTTGTTACGTCATCACTGGCTGACACACACACACGCCAAGACTCTTTTGGCTCGCGTTCCAGCGTCGAAAACAGCAAACGGAAGTTTGAAACTGAAGGTGTTACAAAAGCGAAAGGCGCCACAATTGTGACCACCTGAAACTACGCTTCACTCATTTTTTTACACTTTCATAAAACTTTAGAAATTAAATAAAATGGGCTAGTGTGATAATTTTATAAAGATGTCTTAACGCCTTCAGACTGAAAATCAGGATCCGAACTACTTAATTAATAGGCAAGGAGAAGGTAGAAACATCCTGAAAAACGGAAATGTCACGTGACTCACTTGTGATTTTCTTGCGTTGCCATGGCACCACAAAGAATCGCACCACAATGGCACAGATGGCGCCAGCGCCGAAGCTGAGTATAAACGTGCCCCACAGAGGTATCTTGTCCAGAAATAACACTGTTAAACAGAAACTGTCCATATATACTTTCTACTCAACATTGTTACCCATAATTAAAATAAATAAATAAATAAAATTTTAAATACGGTTTTGAACGTTGATTTCAAACAATGGCTGTCATTTGTTACGAAATATCAAAATTGTCTCCGAAAATAATTTCCGATTACACAATGGCCATCATTTCTTTTCTCTCGTTTTTTGCACACTTCCCTGTCTTTTATGACATTTAACGAAGCAGCAATATCAATTTTGAAAACTTTAGTGTTGAATATCCCAACCTACAGCCAGACCTGGTTTTCTACTAGACGCTTGGCAATTACAGCTCCTACTTCCCCCCAAGGCGAGTTTTTGTCGCTTTTAAAGCCAACCCTTTAATCAACATCTTTGTCCCTTTTTCAAACTTCCAATCCACCCCCACCCTCCCTTACTATTTTCAGTAAATTTCCACCAGTGCATTAGTTCTTTCACAGATAACATGATTAAACCCAGTTTGAGTACTTTTTTCCCTTGAACTGGCTTCATAATAGTGAAGCTGATGACGTCACTTACTTGGCGGAGCATCATAGAATACTGAGAATAGGTTCACGGTGATAGTCAGCGCATAGAAGATAGGCAAGAACTTCAAGCCGGGTTCCAACGGATCATCCTACACAATACAAGCCTTACATTACTACATACGACTTAAGCTGATCTGTAAATATTATATCGTGTGTGTGCAGTCGCATATTTAATAGCAATTCACAAAAGTACACCGAATGCATTTACTAAATAGTGTGCTGCATAAAAAGCTATTTTTATACAAATGCATTACAAACCATATCTATTCTTCTTCTTTCCTTCTTTTAATAAACCTTTTAGCATGTACTACAGATCATCGGTGCACTCAACCTCTCATTGAGCCTTATTTCCTTACTCCTTCAGAGCAAAAAAAAAAAAAACAAAAAAAACCCAATTATCTACCCGTAATGCGGCTAAAATAAGGACCGTACCAAAAACTTAGACACAGTTTATGAGGGGCTCGGACACGCAGAACGAGTAGTTCGGCCCTCCTAAGCTAAGACCAAAAGAGGCTCGCCGACATCCACAAATTTTATTCCCTTCCATCAAGTACTCTGCCATTTTTCCCCTCGGAGCTAAATTAGGTTGGTGTCCCTTTACCAAGTTATCCTGCCAACCTCATTCCCCATCATTAAAAATGATTTCGGAAACAGTCCAATAGAAAACCCTTTCATTCTATTTTCTGTCGCACTGAATCTTGTTTTTTTTTTTCATTTTATTATTTTTTTTTATCAATACAACATTATAAACTGTGTGTACATATCTGCACATTACCTTGTTGAGTATGAAGTATCGTATGAGGTAGAAGAGCCCAATGGACACTAAACCCGCTAACACCGGAGAGATGAACCAGGAACCAACTGAAAACAAGTAGGTCAGTGAGACTGACTATGTCCCCTATCAGTGTTAGCACTTAAAGTCAAAATCGGAGGGCCGACAACCTTAAAAAGTTACCGGCCTGACGGAAAACCTGTCGGCCCGGGTTTATATATATATACAGGGTTTAGATTTCGCGGTCGCCCGGTCGCCCGTTGCGACCAACTTTTGGCTCGGGCGACCAACTTTTTCAAGTTGGTCACCCGAGTGGCGACTAACTTTTTTCTGAGTATTTTCATGTAAATTTTGAAAAAATTGCGCCGGGCGACTAACTTTTGTGCCGGGCGACTAACTTTTTAAAGCTGGTCGCCCGGAAAATTTTACGACGTCTCAACCCTGTTATATATATATATATATATATATATATATATATAAGAACGAAAAAGAATAAGCAGTTTTTCACTTTATGTTTTATACTTTATGTTCAATGGTCATTTGAAACAAATATACGATTGATTATCAAATAATTGATATATTTCCTCGTTTTTTGCGTACCTGTTTATATTATCACTTTGCGATACACTTAGATTGGAATCATAAATGTTTCATTCTTGACTTGATACGTGCACTTTTAGCGGAAAGGCTTATTGGAAACGACGTGATTTTCCGATCTAGGTGGTTATACTTCCGCAGATAATATAACCGAATGATTTGGCTAAATATAGAATGTAGGGAAACCCACGTTCCGCACCTGTCTAATTTGAATATTCATACATTCATAAGGTAATTCCTAGGTAACATATGCACTTTGTTTGGAGGTTTTAGGTGCTGATGTATATAGCATGTATACAGCGTATAGTCGAATATATGAATATTATCTTGTGTAGAGATGTTTGAAGTAATCCATAACAAATAATTAACTTACTAAAATTCATTCAATGCTTTAAGGCATTTTAAAAGATTATATTTAGTGGAAAAAGAGTCCCATAAAATCGTCCCAAATTTTCACCGGCCCGGCGAAAAATTTGTCGGCCTCGGGCCGACGGGCCGACTTTAAGCGCTTTCACTGTCCCCTATCGATCAAGAAATGTAGGCTTGCGTGTGTTAACAAACTCACTCAAGTGCTCAAGAAGTGAGCAAATTTTTTTAAGTCCAGCTGGGTCAGTATCAGACCTGACTCCTGTTAGGGCCCATACTACCTATATGTAAAATATTTTGACAATCGATTAAGAAATGTTGGCTTGATGGTGTTAACAAACTCACTCAAGTACTCAAAGACTGTGAATTTTTATAGTCTAGCTGGACCAATGTCCTTGGACCGACATGGCTCATTTAAACTGTTTTTCCTAGAGGGAGAATTTATGGGATTTCTCCCCCTCTCACCATTTTAGCCCCCTTTTTGGAACACAAAGGGGCTAAAAAAATCCCCCAATGAATTCGAAAAAGCCCCTTCTTGTTCTACCGAGGGGGTTTTTTGTTTGATGGTCGGATGAACATTACAATTTAATTAGTGACCACTGGTCATTTTACACATCACAATTTGTGTGGAATCGTTTCATATTTACGAGAACAATGCCCTAAAATCTTCCTTTCTGCTGTAAACAAAACAAAATGGCTACGGTTTACAATACATGAATTGAACATCAGTACTTGTGTATCTTGTGTAGGATTCCTACGACATCCCCCACCACCGTGAAAAAGCCCCTATTTTTTTTTTTTTTTTACAGAGGGGGATATCAAGCCCCCCGTCCTTCATTCCTGAGCAAAACACTGCACTTACGACACCAACTCTTGCTGGGACACATACTATGTAAAATATTTCGCGAAATCGAAAGCTTATAGGCTTGAGTGTGTTAATAAAAAAGGGTCGACAGACAGACAGACGGACGGATATACAGACCCAAAAACTATAGTTACCATAGCTATCTACGCGGAAGCGGTGAGTAACATAACAGAAAATGAAACTGCTATTTTTAACAAATGTGTCAATTTCGGTTGCATTTTATCTATATTTTGAGGAAAATTTATTAAGCTGACAATTTGCGTTTAAAACACAGTATATTTACATGTTAACATTTTTTCTATATAGAAGGCACTGTGACCTTCTGACCTTTGACCGACATCTCGTGGCATACAAAATGTAATAGCACCTGATCCGGGGTGCTCTGCCCCCGGGGGGAGTGTTAATATGGTGGGGGCTAAGTTTCATCAAATTGTTAATATCAATCACTGAGCGTTTTCTGAGACCGAGATGGGGTGTAACTCCTAAATCAATCTATGTGGGCAGAACACAGGTTTCAGCTTAGTGCCCCAATTAAATACCCATTTGCCTTTGCATTTAACGCTGTATTATAACACGGTATTACTTAAAATAAGAATTCTGAAGCAAATAAGAAACCAGATATTTTTTGGTAGGCTATTCCGGAATAGACTGCCGATAAATCGACTGTCACAGAAATCGAAAATTTTAAATATTTCCTCATTTTCGTTGCAGACTATATAAACTTGCTTTCTACGCTTATAATTAGAAAAATAAAGAAAAATTTTTTAAATACAATTAAATTTTAAAAGTTTCAATTTTAATAGGTTATTCAATAATGAACTACCGACATGTTAAGAAACAGCCTAATACAAATTCAAATTTTCAATATTTTTATTTTCCTTTCGCCTAAGGATGAGAATTTAGTTTCTTCGACTTATTTTCATCCTTTGGTATAAGAAAAATGAAGCATTATTGATTTCTGTGACATTTGAATTACCGGTATATATATATATATATATATATATATATATATATATATATATATTTTTTTTTTTTTTTTTTTTTTTTTTTTTGAGCCAAATGTTTAATATTTTGCCAATGAGAAACAGGTTCTCGTTTTCAATGACACAGTGGTATTTTATTATTATTATTATTATTATTATTATTATGTAACATCATTTCATCTACCCCGTCACGACAAACCCTCTGCTGTTAAACCACCCACTGGTTCTTCCCACAGTTTGGTACAGACAACTTGTAAATTCAAAACTATGCATCGACAAACCATTGCTTCTGTGAAGAAAAGAGCTCAAATTCGACCGCCTCTTTTATCAATTATCTTGTTTGGGTTCTGCTGCCTGCGGTTACGTGGCGTAACGAGATGTAGGTTAATATGAAAAGCGTAACTTTTTTGCACAAACAGCAGTGATCTCACAAGTGATGTTGGGTCCGAAGGTCGTACGGCGGAGTCTGCAGTCGTATCAACTGTCCTCTTAACCATCTCTCACAGCGCGGGCGGCAAACGCAAGTTATTTTTTTTTTGTTTTTTTTTATTTATTTATTATTTTGGCTCAGAATGTCACACGTGCAAGTCTTAACATTTAACGGCCTTACACTTCCATGATATACAGTATTGAAATTGCCGGCTATATCCCCCCTCCTACACACACTGATACGGAACACGCACCGCACTGGTGAACCCTCCCTTCTGCTTGTCTATGAATATGTCAAGACGCATCCCCTCCCCCCTCTCTTACCAAAGGAGATGCAAGCATCTGAGCGGAAATATGACCCACACCGGACAATCCCGCCCCCCCCCCCCGGGACACATTTGCCATTCATTATTACCCGTACCGCTGCACTACTTCTCATACTCTCCGGATCTTTGCTAATACTGTCAAAACGATTTGTGACCTCCAACAGCAAAAACTACTTTTCAAAGGTTCTTCTGCCCAACGGAACTAACATACAAAATAACTAGGATGGTAAAACAAATGCGTCAAGATGTACATCATAATTTCACAATGGTGCTATCATTGTAACTAAATACTATCTCATGATTATTGTAACTTAATACTATCTCCCCATTTGAAATTTATGCGTAAATGTATTGAACGGGGTGTCTAGTTATGTGTCCTTCATGTGAAACGTAGTCGTTTCGGACTTCCTTTTTTTTTTTTTTTTTGGACAAAACCATAATCCCGATCCTCGGTGTCACTAAAGTTTTCCAAGTGCGGGTCGTCAATTTTGGCCGATTTCAAAAACGACACAGCACAATTTCGGTTTTTTTTTTTTTTTTTTTTTTTTTTGGTTAGACAATGTATAAACAGCCCGGACATCACAAAGCACTTCAACGACACCACACGTCAGACGGACACATCAACACCTACAAAACCACGATGGAGGGGGTGGGGGGGGCGAGGGGGCAAAGCTCTTTGCATTTGAATGAAAAAGCTGCCTCACCAAATTACAGCACTGGTGACCTCTGTAAGGCCAAATCCCGATAACAACTCTCGTCTTCTACATAATTCGTGAAGTATGAGGCATCCGCTGCCATTATTCGACACCTTGAAACCCCTTCACATCAGTGTTCATACAAAACGATGATATCGGGAGGAAGGGGAGGGGGGAGGAGTTGAAAATGACGTCAAGCCCAACATATCATTCAATGTTATGTCCACATCGCGCATGACCTGATGAAACTAGCCCCACCTCCCCACCCCCCTCAACCCACCGTAAGTTATCCTGACATTTCAAAGACGTGATCACTTCACCGGTAGCTGACTTCTTGGGTTCATGGGCAAACTTGGAGTGTTTTGTTTTTTATAACAACAAAACCAGGCAACTCAAAGAAGTTATAACAACTCTGATGGACATTTACCAAAATTTATATCACTGCTTCAAGATTCATAGTTATCAATGACACTTCAGAGTACACATGCCGAGAGTAAAAAACGGGCCGTCCACTCCTCGCTGCTGACTCGCCCACAACTGCCGTTGTAGAGCGCGAAAATGTATCAGTGGCCAAATCAAACTTTAAAATTTGGGATTTATCTGACATGCTCAAGTAAGAGCCACAAAGCATTGAATAGTTTCGGGGTAACAAAAAAGTACCATAACAGCAGGAGCAGATGACTGCAGACTGTTTAAGATAGGGTGATTTTGGCGGGAATTTGTGTGCAAAACACGAACACAACTTCGTCAAATATTTTCTAAGCAAACACTGCAATTTTGGCGGGACCTCAAACTTACCGAAGATATTGCGGTCTGTGTTTGTGTAAAGGAAGCCGTAACATCGGAAACCTATTTAACCCTTTCTCTTTCCCTCTCCCACTCTCAACCAACTGTCTTATTTTTTTGAAGTCTGGCTTTTATTATTATATATTTATTAAAATCGGATTGTTTAAAATAAGAATTTTTGGATAGGCTATTCTGGAATAGACCACCAATAATTCGACTGTCGGATAAAACAGAAATGCTATATTTTTTTAATACCAAAGTGTAAAAATAAGTAACGAAATGTCTGATCTTTTGGTGAAAGAAAATTGAAAACATTTGAAAACTGAATTCCAAATAAGCTGTTTATTAAAATGTCGCAGTTCATTACTGGATAACTTATAGAACTTTTGAATGTTGTTATTTTTCAATATATATATATATATCTATATATATATATATATTGGTTAATATTTTTCACGTTTTTTCTATTTATAAAGGAAGAAAATAAATCATGTAAGTAGTTTACAACCTAAACTGATGAAATAACGATAAGTTTTTGATTTCTAGGACATTCGAAATTCGAATCCTCGGTAGTCCATTCCGGAACAGCTTACCAAACCGTATATATATATATATATGTGGTTTCTTCTTTGCTTCAAAACCCCTATTTTAAATAATATAGTATGGTTAATATTATCACCTAACTCGAGCCACAGAGTCACAAGTTCTACCTCCCCTTAACCAGACCATTAACTGTGTATGCCCCTTTGAATATTCTGCATTTCCTATTGGCTTGGTTAACTCATTCTTGGTCCTGTAATGTTTGCACAACTAAAACCAACTAGAGCAGTGTGCAAGCCCACATATTCCCCACAGCCCCCCCCCCCTTCAGTTAAACATCAATAGTCAATCAAGAGCTGAAATTTTCCAAGTCCAGCTAGTCCATTTTCCTTTGGACGAACCTGGCCCATTTACAATACCGATCTGTGTTTGTTCCCATAGAAGCTACATACCAAGTTTCATCAAAATCCTTGGAGTTTTTCAGTTATCGTGTTAACAAGCTCTTGATGACAAACCGACCGACAGACCGACAGACACGCGGTCGACCGTATATATTCCCTGTGGGGAATAAACAAGAGGACTACATTACGGGCTACAGTTGAGCAAATCGTTCAGCATTCCCAGGGAATAAAAATAACGGCTCACCGGTGCCTGAACACCTGGAATTTAGTGTACCGCTCACGTTCCTAACACGCCATTCCTTGAGTTAGCTTTTTAAACTATTTATTTATAGATTTATCTCATTAATTTATTTCTAATGCCACCTTTGTGTTATTCATTATATATTTCAACCAGATTAGAACTTAGAGCATATATTTCATCAACGAATTATGGTTTTATGGACGACATACCGCTGGCATTCAAGCTCCTCATATTTTCTTTTCTCAAAGAGCTTAAATGTCGAATGTACCCGCGATAAATGTGAAAATTATTAAGCCTAAAAACCAAAATTGCATGTTGGCTGCAGCAATAGATCACTTTGTTGCCATTTTAAGCAGGCAGTTTTGAAATTAAGGTTTTTATAGCAATACAAGATGTGGTTTACATTATCGACTGTATTTTAAAACTTGACACGGTAAGGCGGCAGTTTTTGTTTTATTAAAAATGTAACGCGGATAGTAGTTAAAAATGGAACACTCGTGTGATCACTCATGGTTCGTTCTCATTTACAAATACTGCACTAAAATACCTTAACTGTGGATTATTTTTCAGAGAAAGGTTCTTGATTTAAATCTGTCATAGACAAAAAAAAGACATTGTGGTTTGAAACAAAGGTCGCATTTCAGTTAAAAAAACAATGCGTACACGAAATAAGTATATATCCCATAGTCTGCTTGAAATTTAAATCATTTACTATTTATATTTAAGATCCCATTAAAGTCTTTTTTTTAACAAAACTTCAATTTGCCCTTTTTAGCTGATCTTAATGATTTTCAGACACACTTTTTTTCACCGCTAAACCTGCAACAAATATTGGAACACTTGGTATGTACAATGGAGCACTGGACCCGTAAAACTCAGTGTGCTGGCCCTGCTGGGCGAGCACAGCACTGGTTAAACGAAGTAGAGTTGGGCACTCTAGATCAACAAACTATCTGGTGGCATTCTGATTCAATCCACTAAAGTCCACTAATTCCACCAATTCGATTGATGAGTACCTTGCTAAATAAAACACGGATGGTCAAATTCTGGACAAAGAATAAAGGAAACTAAAACTGTATTCGTTGGAACACGGATAGCCTGACCGGACTGCCATATGGTTTGCGGAATAGAGATTCCAAGACGAGCAATTATTGTCTAGATATATTTTCAACTACAAGTGAAATTTCAAGTCCCGCAGTGACCTTGAAAAATGACCAGCAGAACTTGAGATACGGGGTTCGCAATCATAGCGTGACGCACAGAATGACGGACGGACAGATCACTTAAAAATATATTGGCCTTCCTGGTCTTAGTGAGGTCGGGGCATAAAAAGTGGTGTTGAATGTCTTTCTATTCCCACTTGCAAACTTTGACCTTCTCAGTCACGGTCAAGGTCAAAAGAGGGTAGTTGACTATTATCTCGAAAACGGTTAGAGACAGAGCGACTTTGAGCTCATTTTCGACTCTTTGGGGCTAATCAACGTTACAAACGAGGTACCTTAGTAACCTTGACCTTCTTAGTCACGGTCAAGGTCAAAAGCCGAAAGTTAACCATTATCTCTAAAACGGTTAGAGATCCTTGACCTTCTTAGTCACGGTCAAGGTCAAACGCTGAAACTTAATCATTATCTCTAAAACGGTTAGAGATAGAGCGATTTTGAGCTCATTTTCGACCCTTTGGGTCCAAAAAACATTACATAAGACATACCTGGGTGACCCCGACCTTCTCGTCCACAGCCAGGTCAAAAACCAGAACTTGACTATTACATCGAAAACGGTTAGAGATTTTGTGCTCATTTTTAACCTTTTGGGCCAAAACGACGGGAAAGAATTGGTACTTTGAGCTCCTTGGTCATAATTTAATACAAATATTTTCTTTGGTGGTTTCTCCAAGTGGGTCTATCCCGCTATCTAGCGGAATTCTGTCTAGTTTGAACAGCTTGTATCTTCATTTTTTTCATGAACATTGTTCTGTGCTTGGTTGGGCATATCGGTTTTGAAACCGTACGATCCCGCCATACTGTCATCAACACACAAACTGTGATCCAGAAATGACAAACGTGCTGAACTGTAAATTTGAAGAAAGAAATCTACGTGGCAGATTCCACAGATACCTACACATTTTTTTTAAATAACATCTAGTGAAGAAGCTGAAGGTCACGTAATGTATTGGCTGTCACCTTTTATCCCCTCCCCTCAATTCCCCATACAAGAGACATCTATGCACACCGTATTTATTACAGCACAACGTTCAGGAACAAACACCGCGTTGCCAGGTACACGTGACCGCGAATACCACCCGCATTGAGGGAAAAGTTCGTCACGGAATGCCGTCTTTTCAACGCAACAAAACACCCCATAAGAGAACACTCAAGATATTATGATTTCAGGATTATGGACAAATAAGTCTTAAAAATTTTCAGGTTCTAAAGGGTAACCTATATAACGCAGTCTAATAACTTTTGCAAAATGGCATGTAATGATGTTTTGTTCTTCAAAAGAGAATCAGCCTTTTCTGTGGGATAACAGGATTAGAACCAGTTGGAATCTTCATTTTATAACCCGGTTGGTTAAAGGAGGATGCCAGGATAGACGAAATATATTTAAAAATTTTCTAGAACGAGAAACTAGCGCTCGGTCATGAAAACACAAAATCTGGTTATGACACCCCCCCCCCCCCAACCATTGACTAAAGTTCTAACGTAAGCACCGCCCCCCGTTCCCCTCCCCTATGGGTGGCCTCGAACTACCGATATATGCCTAACACCATTCTTCAACTGTCTGGCGATGAAGAAGTAGCTGTCAATACTTCAGAAACGTTTTTCTCTTCTCTCTCATCGTTCTATTTATTTATTTTTCATTTTTTTTTTTTTTTGCACCATTGCATTATGCTTTTATCGAACTATAGCCTGCTGGTGCAAAACATTTTTTCAGATCCGTGTTTATCCCTATAACTAGATGCTCGAGAAGCATGAATCCGCCGGGTTTGCGCAAATTGTATACCTGATTATGATGTTCCTGTGAACAACTGTTCCAAAGAACACCATACAGCCTTGTGGTCAGTGAAGTAGAGGTTTGTAGAGCCAGTGGTACATGGTTGATTTGGTGTGAAGATAATAATCAATCCACCCACTAATGCAGCCTGTAGGCGCGTGAGAGCGATATGTGTTATGCTCATTCCTAATTCATTTCTTCCATTTTTTAAAGTTTTGTCATTTTGACAATTTTAGTCGGATCCGGTCGAATCCTGGTCACTGCACTGCGGGATGCTTAGGAGCACCCCTGGGTAAAATCTGAAATCAATCCACCCACTAATGCGGGCTGTAGGCGCGTGAGACTGATGTGTGTTATGCAAAGTCCTTATTCAGTGTCTGCAATTTTTTAAAGTTTTGCCATTTTGGCAATTTTGCTCGGATCCGGTCGAATCCTGGTCACTGCACTGCGGGATGCTTAGGAGCAGCCATGGGTAAAATCTGAAATCAATCCACCCACTAATGCGGCCTGTAGGCGCGGGAGACTGATGTGTGTTATGCAAAGTCCTTATTCAGTGTCTGCAATTTTTTAAAGCTTTGTCATTTTGGCAATTTTGCTCGGATCCGGTCGAATCCTGGTCACTGCACTGCGGGATGCTTAGGAGCAGCCCTGGGTAAAATCTGAAATCAATCCACCCACTAATGCGGCCTGTAGGCGCGTGAGACCGATATGTGTTATGCTCATTCCTAATTCATTTCTTCCATTTTTTAAAGTTTTGTCATTTTGACAATTTTAGTGGGATCCGGTCGAATCCTGGTCATTGCACTGCGGGATGCTTAGGAGCAGCCCTGGGTAAAATCTGAAATCAATCCACCCACTAATGCGGCCTGTAGGCGCGTGAGACTGATGTGTGTTATGCAAAGTCCTTATTCAGTGTCTGCAATTTTTTAAAGTTTTGCCATTTTGGCAATTTTGCTCGGATCCGGTCGAATCCTGGTCACTGCACTGCGGGATGCTTAGGAGCAGCCCTGGGTAAAATCTTAAATCAATCCACCCACTAATGCGGGCTGTAGGCGCGTGAGACTGATGTGTGTTATGCAAAGTCCTTATTCAGTGTCTGCAATTTTTTAAAGTTTTGCCATTTTGGCAATTTTGCTCGGATCCGGTCGAATCCTGGTCACTGCACTGCGGGATGCTTAGGAGCAGCCCTGGGTAAAATCTGAAATCAATCCACCCACTAATGCGGGCTGTAGGCGCGTGAGACTGATGTGTGTTATGCAAAGTCCTTATTCAGTGTCTGCAATTTTTTAAAGTTTTGCCATTTTGGCAATTTTGCTCGGATCCGGTCGAATCCTGGTCACTGCACTGCGGGATGCTTAGGAGCAGCCCTGGGTAAAATCTGAAATCAATCCACCCACTAATGCGGCCTGTAGGCGCGTGAGACCGATATGTGTTATGCTCATTCCTAATTCATTTCTTCCATTTTTTAAAGTTTTGTCATTTTGACAATTTTAGTGGGATCCGGTCGAATCCTGGTCACTGCACTGCGGGATGCTTAGGAGCAGCCCTGGGTAAAATCTTAAATCAATCCACCCACTAATGCGGGCTGTAGGCGCGTGAGACTGATGTGTGTTATGCAAAGTCCTTATTCAGTGTCTGCAATTTTTTAAAGTTTTGCCATTTTGGCAATTTTGCTCGGATCCGGTCGAATCCTGGTCACTGCACTGCGGGATGCTTAGGAGCAGCCCTGGGTAAAATCTGAAATCAATCCACCCACTAATGCGGCCTGTAGGCGCGTGAGACTGATGTGTGTTATGCAAAGTCCTTATTCAGTGTCTGCAATTTATTTAAGTTTTGCCATTTTGGCAATTTTGCTCGGATCCGGTCGAATCCTGGTCACTGCACTGCGGGATGCTTAGGAGCAGCCCTGGGTAAAATCTGAAATCAATCCACCCACTAATGCGGGCTGTAGGCGCGTGAGACTGAAATTGCACAGACGGACAGACGGAAGGACAGAATGAAAACTATATCCGTCCGGTTCCCGGCGGATAATTATTTGTTTATTTCACTTCGCAGAAATGGGATTGATACATCATGTGCCTGGGAGAACAAAAATCACTCCCTGTATTATAATTGAAAGTTATTTTCTTGGCTGCAGATTCTTTATTTCGCAGTAACCCTGTTTACACGTTTGTTCCGACGTCAGAATATGAAAACTCCGTTGAAGCCTGACGTCACACTTTCACGGAGCAATACCCTGGAAACACTGCACCTCAAAAAAGTCATTACGTCACCAATACATGCAGGGTTGAGATTTCGCGCTCGCCCGTGGCGACCAACTTTTGGCTCGGGCGACCAACTTTTTTGAGTTGGTCGCCCGAGTGGCGACTAACTTTTTCCGAGTATTTTCAGGTAAACACTGTTTATTGGTTTAAACACCATTTCGTTGTTGTTTTTTCATGTGAGGCGGGCTAGACAAATTTTTGTGCCGGATGACTAACTTCTGTGCCAGGCGACTAACTTTTTACGGTCTCAACCCTGTACATGTTCTTTATTGCTACCCCCCCCCCCCCACCCGTCCCTTTTTTCCACAGATACTTCATTCAATCTCCTGTCAGTTCATCCTATCGATATCGAGGCACATGACCGAGTTTCTTGTGAGCTGCGTACTTCAGTCTCAATCCCATTTCAGCAAAACATTGTACAGTGTCGGGAAACATCATGCGTGATGGGCAATTCCGATAAGCGAGTCAAGACTGCAGTCCGCATGAATGTATGCGGCGACACAGTAAACACCCCGACACAACCAAGGCAAGACTACCGGCAAATGCAACCCCCCCCCCCCCCCCCCACCCTATATACATACACCTGCCAACGAACTTGTTTCAGTACGAAGCCATTAGTCCTCCCTAAGTGCATATTACGTCCAATACATCTCAGACAGCCAGACTTTACATCTTATGCAGACACCACAGTGTGTTATTTTTCAGCCTGCACAACCATGATGAATCGACGCGATCGGGGCCATCGGGCGGACTGATCCGAAATCCCTCCCGCAGTCTGCAGCACCGTTAACACGAACAAGATGAGGGCGGGTTTTCGGATAAGCGCAAAAAGCGACTGTGGTGTCTTTTTGGCACAAATATATTCTCTTACTATACACTACTCTCACTATATATTCTCTTACTATATACTTTTGGACCCTCTGTGGTACTTTATGTAGAACAGTTACGTTGTTAAGCAACATCCAGTTGTGTGTTTTCGACATTAGGACAGCATGAATGCAGATCTACCCGATATACGCGTTGCACAAGAAAAACTTTTTTTTTTAAATACCACTATTTTCTTTGTGCGCGCACTGACAATAAGAAAACGAAACTATCACAATTGCAATTCAAGTCAACTTACTGATCATGCCGAGCTTGATCCAGTTGATGCCGTTCAGGCCGTTGACGACGAGGGCGAAACCGACGGTAGCGCCCACTATGCTGTGCGTGGCCGACACCGGCAGACGGAGCAGCGTCGCTCCGATCAGCCAACAGCATGAGCCTGCGCAAGGCCAAAAAAAAGCGCTAATGTGTGGCCAAGTTCACTTTCATTTGTCATTTATTAATTTCTTTGAGGGATGAGCTATCAATTCGAAAAAAAAAAACAAAAAAAAAACAAAAAAAAAAACAAAGCACTTTCTTTGAGGGATGAGCTATTATTTCGAAAAAAAAAACAAAAAAAAACAACAAAGCAAACAAACCAGGAAAATAATTAACACTAAGCATTGAGCATAGGTGCATAATTTAAGTGATAACACACAGCTTGATCTTTTTTTAAAACACGGATATAAGAAAACTAGTTAGCAAAAATAATGCGTCCTTACTACTCAAAACAATCGTTTTTTTAAAGATAGGTTATCTTCGATAAGTGTTGGTGAAAATCAAAACATCACGAGTTCGATTTGCCATCAAGCACGTAATATATTTTTCGCTGATTGATTCATATAAACAAATCCAAGTCGAGGATCCTTATAACTACAATGAAAATATGGCTTTAAAGTGGGACAAGATTCGGTATTTATCACTCGTATTTTTAAGATCAATAAAAGAGTACAAACAACCTTACAGCACGCCTTAAACTTTGTTTTGACGGATACTACCCGATAACAACTTTGTATTGATAATGTAATTGCGGCGTATAGGAAGAAGCAGGGAAATGTTCTTAAGCACCAGGAAAATCACCTCATACAATCCCGCAAACTACACTCCCCATTCAAAACTACGAATTACTGAACAATCCCCCCCCCCCCCCCATTCAGTCAAAGTAGCGTTTCCGTCCCACTAAAACACAGCAAAACCTTACCCGCAAGTGCAGCAACGTTTCCCATTAATAGCAGTGCTGTCTGGTTCTGATACGGTTCAACTTCTATTATACCTTTTCGGATCGTATCAGACACCTTCGAACCTAAAACAAATTTGCAAACTCCAAACTAATTTGTACCTTTTATATCGCGATGCTCGCGGCGATTTTAAGTAAAAGCACCTTCAAAATCTCTCTCTCTCTCTCGTAAAAATTCTTCCCAAAAAAAACTTCCAATTCATCGTGTGCATTTTAAATTCCAAACTAATTTGTATTTTTTATGTCGCGCTGCTGGCAGCGATTTTAAGGAAAAGCAGCGATAAAATCTCTCTCTCTATCTCTCTGTAAAATTTCTATCTTCCAATTCATCGTGTGCATTTTAACAAACCGCTGCCCAACATTATGACGTCATTTCAAAGTTATTCAACCAAAAACTCGTATTAAGTGTGGATTTGTTTGTTGTCACTTACCAAGAAGTACAGCGCCAAGTGTCTCGAATATCGCCGCCAGGATACACGCTTGTCGCAGAGTCAGTACCTTGGCACCGACCGACGTCCCGAACGAGTTGGCAACATCGTTGGCCCCGATGCCGAAGGCCAGGATGAAGGCGATGACGAATCCCAGCACGACCATCCATACATACTCCTCTGGTATCATTTTGATTTACGTTTAAAGATTTTCCAGCAAGAAATGCGAATAAAAAATCTTATGCTTCTTCGGCAGTTAGTAGGTTATTATTGAGATCAAAAGTTATTGAAAATTAATATACATCCACCCGTGAAAATCACAAGACCATTGAGCGTCTGTCCTTAATGAAGCACCTCAAGAATTAAACTGCTATGTCTTTCATTTCGGAAGATTTGGAGAGGATTTACCACGTAACACCGCCCGCATAACTGTTTTGTTGCCGAGGTTGGTCGGTGCGTTCCAAAGATGAGATCACAGTTCCTTGTTCAGATATCACAATGTTGCAAGAGACTTAGATAAGGTTTGGCAGATTGTCAAATACAGGGTCCACACAATGCGTTTCTTGTCCCCTGCAAACATACGATGCGGCAACACAATAGCATCTGAATTGCTTTCGACTTTATTTTATGCAAGGAGAGTGACATGACAGCGGTGCTGAAACACTCGTGTCATCACTACACACTCAAAGGAAAGCAAAAAGCCATCAAAATAAATATCTCCAGGCCAATAATAAGGTGAACAAGTTTGAAATTTGTTGGACTGGTATGACATATTTCAATGGATAGATTTCATATTTAACATCTCAATCTAAATACTTTAGTTTTTTTTTATTTCATGCTCTGGAATGATTCAAAACAACTTTCGTACTTGCACCCATTAGCGAAATCACACTTCGGAATGATTAACTGTCCGTTACTTCTGTGCAAAGCATATCCCAGTTGCCCTAGATTAATTGGATCAATGTGAGGAAACCCAGTCATGATTCTCATGAGCCAAAATAACTAATTCTTTGACTGGTTGACAAAGTCAAGATCAGGATGTGATCAAACTTAGACTAATTTAACGATAACAATTTTTTTGCGCAGGATAGACCAGTTTGCACTTTCGATTCGTTCTACCCAGATTCATAAAATTTCGTCTCGACTGCAAACAAACCGGGTAAAAACGATACAGACATTTCTGTTTATGCCAAATTTCTCTGCACAAAAGAGCAATCGTTGTTTTTGTTTTTTTTTAACAACCTGTTTGCTTTTTTAATTTTTTTAAAGATTTTAACAAACAGTTTCAAGTTGTTATTGCTCCTATGTTATGAGTACGAGCTTTTTTGCGATATTTCTTATTTCTTTTATTTTTGACCCAATTCGTCTGCAGTCGAAATTCAAAATTCTTGCGCATTTATTTGGAACACCCAAAGTATGATTAGGCTATTATTGAAGCTCTAATGAGAGTGTGAGCCCTCTAGTGTACCAAACTGGTCGATCCCAAATGAGCGGATTCAGTTTTGTCCCCAAGATTTATGGAAAACAGAACTCCAGTTTTGGGTGGGTAAGCATAAATTGAGAAATATGGATGTGAAAAAATCAATATGAATATGAAAAATGGAATATTTTGTAACAGTCCAATAAAATTCTGACACTTATGGATACGCCATTGCACAGAAAATAATCTTTTAATGGCTTTTCCTTATTTAGGTCTTCATGTTGCCCCTTGCATTCGATTCCTGATTCATTTTTTAAGCATGCGCACTCGAACGGGCTTATTATGAAGTTAAAACCGATTTCCCCGCACAAAATCATGTGAAATATTAAACTGCATGCCATGGTAAATTTTATGGTGCATCCTTTTTAGAAAGGCGTCTTAGCCGTGATTTAAGATTTGACGGCCTTATGGTAAGTTCTTGTTGCCCTAGCTCCATGAAACGGACAGAGAGATATATGATATCATTGTTGCCCTGGCTCCAAGAAACGGACAGAGAAATATGTGATATTATTTAAGTCAGAGCTGACTCGGAGCTATTGTTGCCCCACATTTCGAACCTCCGCAGCAATGTTAAATAAAAAAATCGACGCCGTGTTTGACAATAAATGCCTATAACTTTGCCCGTCACAATTTTCTTAATTCGTTTGGTGGTCAACGGAGATCACATTTGGCGCCACATTTTCAACTGCCACTGACAGCACTGGCCAATATTCCTCGTGGTGCTCCTCGTGTTAACGGAAAATACCTCAAGTCAATCTTTTATTGACTAAGTCATATCAAAATTATTCAGCCGTTTCCTACTACAACACTTACTGTATTATAGCAAAGGTTATTCACACTCCATGCGATACTTTTGTCCATCAAAAGGTATCAATGTTGACACTCGCGCGTTTCTCAGAACTTCCGCCATGTTGGTTGAGCGGGTAAGGGCAAGGCCAACCCAACCTCCAATTTCAGCCAATAACAGGCGGTATATATGCCATTCGCCTCACTGATGATTACATGCATGTATGCTCAGTTTCCAGCGTTGTTATGTAACAGCAAACCTCTCAAAAAGTTATCTGTTCTGTATAAACCCAGAGCGGACGGATATTTTATAAGCAGTTCCATTCTTTTATGAAAACTATTTTTTTGCAAATTCACAGTGGGTTTGTAGAGTACAAAGGTGTTATGCACAACAGACAGAACCGTCGTAGAGGTTGACTGCGGGACAACAACGAGTCCTTTACCCGCAAAATAGCATATCTTATTTTTTTATGTCTCAATTGAAATTTGTGAATAAACGTTTCCCATATAATCAATCACTACAAGCAATCCAACAACTTCTAATATGTATGATGGTTTTCATAGAATTGTTAGATCAAACAGATGTGTTTAATTACATGATACATCCTTTCAAACACATGTAATTTGTCATTTGAAAGTTACTATGAGTTGAATAAGTTTTCTAGCAAATAATTTTATAGAATTTATTTAAAACTCTTCTTATCCATTTTTGCGCGCTGCCTGACCTTCAATTTTGTCCGATTTAAAAAAAACATGATGTTGTACATGTAGAAAATACGTACTTTTAGTGTACACATTTGCAAACTTTATACAAATTAGTTTAAGAGAAATGACCCGGACACAACTAACAACACGAGTCCATACAGACGGACGACTCCGGGATCACCAAGAATTGGATGTTTGCAACAAGCAGTTATCTAGATATTTATTTACTTGGTGAAAACAAAACAAGACATCATTACGCAGCTCTTCCATAAGGTCTTTCTATTTAAAAGTGAAGAAAATTTCTTTTCATTGTGTATAGTTTAAATCTGCCGCTTATGGGTTTTTAGAATTTGTCTGACAAAATTGTGTCGATGCCGATGCGGAGTGTTTTATTTTGTTTTTGTTTGTTTGTTTTTTTTTTTTATTATTATTATTATTTTTGACGAAGTTCAGACCCGTCAATCTCATATATATATATATATATATATATATATATATATATATATATATATATATATATATATATATATATATATATATATATATATATAGTGTATTTTTTCATTGCAATAACGAGTTAACAAACAATGTTATTATCACCATCAGGTTTATTTATTTGTTTATTTATATTTATGTTACAGAGGAAACGAAAAGACTGAACTTCACATTAATATTTCTTGCGTGTAGTGCCTTACAGGTGCATAGGCTATCTTGATTCTTTTAAGCTATCCGCATTGTGTGTGTGTGTGTTTTTTTTTTTTTTTTTTTTGACATCCATGCAACATGTGACCATGTCAAACAAATGGCATGCCCTGTTATAATACAATTTGCCTAAAAATGCGACCAATTCTCAACTCCATTTAATTTTTATCAAATACATCAACAAGACAATCGTAGATTGCACATCCCCCGCCGCGCCCGTCTGCACTATATGTATCTTCTTCCCTTATGGTATAGTAAACGATGAATAGTTCCAAAGACATATGGCCTGGATAAAGATAGTTACAACAAGTATTTTCTTCGTTTGCATGCTTACGCCTTGCTTTGTTCGCAACGAATTTTAACAGAAGAGGAAATTAATAAATACGCAGTGTTCCTACATGGCAAGTCATAGCTTGTGGGCTAGTTTATATCCACATGTAAAGGTACTTACTGATGGTCTGTATAACATAAGGGAACATAGCCATATCGGCCACAGGACGTGGACGAAGTCTAAATTGTAAAAAAAAAAAACACCAAAATCACATTTTTTAAAGAAATCAAAAAATGACCTAGCCTTGCACAACTACACTTTATATACTTTCTACCTGTACGGTCTACGATGAATAGTAACAAAGATACAGCCTGGACAAACTTGCTCTGAAAAACAACAAAGTCCAAATTAAAAAAAAAATCGTCATTTTTTACAGAAATCAAAAAATAACCTGACGTTGTGCAACTACATGTTATATACTTTCTATCTGTAGGGTTTTAATGGTCTGCGGTAAATAGTAACAAAGATGCAGCCTGGACGAACTTGTCTGAAACACAAAAAAAGTCTAAATTGTAAAAAAGTCACGAAAATTACACTTTTGGAAGAAGTCGAAAAAGAGCCCGACTTTGCACAACTACATTTTATATACTTTCTACCTGTAGGGTTTTATTTATCTAGGACGAATAGTAACAAAGATACAGCCTTGACAAGTTTGTTCTGAAAAACGACAAAGTCCCAATTTAAAAAAAAAATAATCGCCAAAATTACATTTTTTAAGAAATCAAAAAATAACCTGACGTTGCACAACGTTATATACTTTCTACCTGTAGAGTTTTATTGGTCCACGGTGAATAGTAACGAAGACACAGCCTGGACAGAAAGGATTGCGGACGGACGGAGAGACGGAGGGACACGAGGCGTTTCTATATTCTCCGCCCGGCTAGGGCAGCGGGGGATGAACATAGAAAACTTAACATAGCGAAAAAACGCGCCAAAATTTGGCCACCAAAGCGTAAAAATTTGGCGAACCGCCAAAAATGACAGATTTTAACTCATGTGGAATGGATTAACTAGTGTTACAAATTTCGAAGTGAATACAAAAATTATAAAAAAAAAATTATTTTTGGCGAAACTTTGGCAAAAGCTGGAATTGGAGACAATTAGCCAAATTGGCAAAAATAAAACATCCGCACTGGCACTTTAAAACTAAACTACCTTCATGCAAAATTTCGAGCAAATTTAACTAAATTTGTAGGACGAGAAGGCTTCTTTTGCAAAGGTGGTGATCGGTTTTCGAATTGGCGCATTGTGGAAATTGGCGAATAGACGAATTGTGAAAATAAATAATAGACATTTCTCCCCCTGAGTGGGCCATATTTCCACAATATTTTACTACGATCGGATGAGAAATGAAACAGAAGCAGTCAAAAACAAAAGTTAAAAAGACAGACAGAGAAACGGATCGGCATGTATGCTGAAAAATACATCACATTAATAAACAAAACCAATCACAATGGGCAAGCTGGACCGAATCAAAATCCACCAAAACTCCGAAATGATTCTAAATCCCTCTACCCATATTCAGTGTGATTACCACTTGCCAGCAGCTTACTCTATTTACAGGTTTTGATTTTAGGAAGTCTCCAAGCAGGTTTTATCTTTTATTTAAATTAATATTAAAACGTAAGAATTAAAAAATACATAATAAAACATAACAAAGAGAAACTATGAGCTCTGTTAAACATTCCAAGGAGTACTATTTTGCAATACAATTTCATGTGGTTTAATAATTACATACGAAGCTATATTACATATAAGAAGTTGCTCCATCCTTTACACCGCCAGGCCCACCCACAGTCAGCTATTCTCCTTCATTAGATTTTGCATCAATGCACTTTATCCGATAAGTACAATTTGCAGATAATGACTTATTTTACGTCAACATGAAGTATTACTGACCAGGAAAAAAAGCTTTACTTGGAATAAGTCAATATATAATACTCTATCACTTTAAATAAGAATACATCAGCCAAATAAGAATCTATATATTTATTTGTTATGTTAGTCTATTCCGGAATGGACCAGCTTTGACTATAATGTCTTATTTAGTAAATAACCAAAACATATGTGAATTCTTATTTGCTTGATGTATTCTTATTTTATGTAAAAGAGTGTTATACTCTGTTACACGACTTAACTGCCATTTGCGTTCCGGTAACACTGAAAAATTATTGTCTTGGACATCGACCACTCAGATTGCAGCATTTACCAAAGTCATGCAATAAAAGCATAAAACGAAGAAAAACTTGCTTAATCATTGCAGTGTAAATCCCGAACAACAAAATTATCTCGCCCATTTGTGGCCTTTGTTTTTCATTTAAATTGTAGCTACAACACAACAGTGATTCGCTCTGTTATGTATTAGACCTGTTTGTTACGACAACCCGGTTGGAATTCTGTATAAATAGTAACTCTTTTTGAAAGAGCAGAACTACTTTTCGTCTACATCCACTTTGTGTTTATATATAACAGATAGATCTCTCGTGTATGTTCCACAATAACGACAATGCAATTACAACAAGACCATTCTTTGCTCCAAAGCTGGGTTTTCTAACTTTTATAGTTGCGGGAAAATATAAACAGCCCTTGTTTTTTTTTTTTTTTTTTTTTTGCTGTAGTTTTTTATCTTAAAAAAAAAATAAATAAAATGGAGCGTTATACAGAGCATTTTTACATGGTACTCCCACATTACGTTGCACGATGGACTTCCTTTGATGACATTTTGTTGGCATTGCCCTTTTTGCTAACTTTTTTCTTTTTTTCAATTCACATTGTCATGGTAGAACTGTTTCCGAAATCCAACAGTGGTATTTATTGGTTGTTAGTGGAAGCTCAGATTAAGTTTGGGATACAAAAGCAGAATCGCAACAAAAATTAATCGAAACATCCCCAGTTAACATTCCAACGTCGATCCAGCGTCGATTTGAGGTTGCGACGTGAAACCGACCAAACCACAACATTACGTCTGGTTGTACTCTGGTTATGACTGGTTGCAATCAAATGATCAACGCCCTACCAACGTCTTTGACAAAACGTTGACTAGGCGTTGGGTAAGCAACGTTGTTTAGACGCTGCTTTTGGTTACAACCAAAACGCAACATTCTCCGATGTCCAATCAACGTCTTCGACGCAACGCTAATAGATGTCTGAAAATCAAACTTGGATGCACGTCGAAAAATCGCTGACTGGAAATTGTAACCATGACAGGTTACTTAGAAAAAAGACCAAAATGAGGACGTACAGTATGAGAATTTTGAAGGTTTTTTCACCTACTTTTGAAAAATATTCATGGAAATCGACTGCATGATCGGATGGCCCAAGGGTAGGGGGTACTATGATGGAGATGAGACTACACTATAAGTGTCGCTGTCAAGGTGGAGTCGAGAATATTGATGTCCCGGCGTCCATATATCGCCGCTTTCGCGACGTCTATACAACGTCGGGAGATACAAGTCGATTAGACGCCGTCTAATCAACGTGTCGCTCAATAAAGTGTTACCTGACAAAATAGTGTTTGAAAAAGTGTCCCCTGAAGAAATGTCATTCGAAGAAATGTTGTTGACTCATATCAGACTTAAAAGTTATATAAAACCAGGCTATTGAGCTTTGAGGATAGGAAATCAGAACTGCAAATAGTGGTAAATCATCACGATACACTATACCTGTTTCGCGCATCACAATAAAATTAAAAGCCCAGTAGAGGAAGACATAATAAGTCAACTCCTAATGACAGCCTTGGGTTTTGATATTCACGTTTTAACCAAATACAATTTAACGTAAAAAGTCCCAACGCTGTAAATTCTAAACGTTACCCCCTTACACAGGCTACAATTAGATAACGGACCCAGAGCGCTGAGTCTAGATCAGCCTGACGATATAATTGGCTGGTCAACACGCGGTAAATCACTCACTCCCATCTGAGGCATGTTAGTATCTATATCAGACAATGTCACAACTTTCTAATACACTACCCGTTGAGACCTCACGTATCAAGCATTAACAAATGTATAACAAAACAGTGACCCGCCCACACCTCTAAGTTTGCATTAGGAACACTTTGTTATTTCAAATAAGAATATATCAATCAAATGGGAATTCACATTTTTTATTATTTTCGAAGAAAGGCAGTGCAGTCTGCGTTAGTCTACTCCGGAACAGACTAACAAAGGTTAAGGATAATTCAACGCCTATGATATTTAAATAAGATTCTCGAATCGACTGACTCTATCGACAGTGTTTTTTTTTTTCTTGCCCTAAAGCAAAATCTATGGATTCTTAGCTGCTTGATATATTCTTATTTTAAATAGTAGAGTTTAATATTTTTCATTTGGTTTACAAATTCTCCCTTGTGTCGAAAAAAGAATAATGAATATAACAGTACAATTTCACGAAACTGTATTACGCCATGCTTTTTGTTGATGGTGTCTTTTAAAACGTGACCGTGAGCACGCAACAGTAACCAACGCCCAGTCAATGCATTTATCCGGAGTTTTATAACATGAACACAACAATGATCATTATTCCTGTTAATATTAAACAGTCGTCGTTATGTTTTTTTTTTTTTCTCTAGTCACTACGGTAACCCTGGAATCATTATGGAAAACCGGGCAATAACTTTTAGATAAATAAAATACCTCTGAACTGGACACCTCTTGTTTTGGACACCAAGAGATTAATGGCTTGACATTTACTTTTATAAACCTCTCTAATCCGGCTCAAATACTAAGTGTCATGTAATCCTTTAAAAGTCCGGATTCACCGCTCCACATTTTATTTATTGCTTTGGACCTCTGCTTATAGGGTCCACCCGAAATTTCAAAATATCAAAGATGTGTAAATTCCAAATCCGCAGGCGCCAGGTTTGCCGTCTCAAAATGCTTGACGGATTCGCTGTCACTCTCCGCGCCAACCGACTGCTGTTTGAGGTACTCGTCAAGTTCCCGGATACTTATGATACTTTCGCGTACTTTATGACCTTCCCGCAAGGAATCTGAATGTTCGAATACCCAGGGATTGTCCGGATTAGTATGATCGTGTTTTCCTCTTGTTGGAGAGGGCAGTGGTTCCAGGTAGGCCTTGCTGGTGGTGGACTTGGAGACATTCACACTCATTTCTGTTTTCGACGACACCGAGCCGTATCCAGAGCTTTTAAGGGTGTCATGGGAATCCGTCTTGGCATCGTCTCGCTTCAGAATGTCGTCCAATTGTGTCTGTGTCTTATCAACATTTATCAGACCCTCAATAGACGTCCTCTCCAGCGCGTACACTTGGCGTAAGGAATTCGCCGATGCGCGCTCCACTGCTTTGGCAAATCCCGTACCATCTCGCTTCACGATCTCGTCTGTAACGTCACTATGACTTCCACTACTTTTCCCTATGTTCTCTTTCTGTGCCTCCATGGATTCTGTTCTTTTCGCTAGTCTTGTCTTGAGTTCACTGTGAAGTGACTCCCTGGCACTTTGAGCGCTACTCGATGACGTCCTACTATGCCCCCTAGCGGCGTCTTTTGTGTGCAGCTCTGACGAGTTCGATGAAATACACGAAGGTGAAACTGGTGGCAGCGGTGGGGGATTTGGCGGTGATTGGGGTACCGTTTCTGTTTTATCTACTGTTGTTTTGGCTGCAGTCTCGGCATGATCTGGTTCTTTTGCTGCCAAAAGAGAAGGTACATTTTCTGTGAGTCCTTGGTGCCGTGTGTGACTCTCGTGGAAAGGAATTTGTACAACATTTTGGGAATTCACATCGATTTTACCGACACAGGAGGATTCAGATACTATCTGGTCCACAGTTGCTGTGGTTTTTGTAGTATTGTTCTCCGTTGTTCTAACGTCGACTGGCCTCGAATGCAAATTTGTAGAATCTCTATCTTGCGATGCCAATTGTTTTTGCTGTAAGTTTGTATGGGGATTCACGGTTTCTAACTCAGCAACAATTACGTCATCATAACTGATTTGGCTAGGAACGGGATCTTTTGAATATTTCTGCTTGCTGTCTGCTAGTTCATCCACGCCTGTTTGCTGCCGTAAATCGTTTCGACTGTCGTAAACGTAAGCGGGCTCGGTCACTATGGGTGATGTTTCTTTCGCTTTGTTGTTATTCGCCACAGGCTGTTCGTAAGCCTTCGACCAGTCGCGATGACTTTCCCGCGCAAATTGTGGCACGCTATTGGCTGTATACACTGGAGGTGAAGAAGTTCTTGTTGCCACGGGAATGCGCACGTGTTCTTCCTCTGAATCCGAGTAAATAATCGGAACGGCACGCATGTGACGTGGCCTGCCCAGGGACATGGATCTCAGCTCTCGATTCCGCATCAGTGATCCAGACTGGTGCTCGAAATCGCGTGACGTCACAGTCACTGGTCTTGTCGATGCGCTGCTGGGCATGCGCGTTACTTCTCCCGTGTTGACGTTAACAAAAGAGGACGTCCTCTGCACTGGCTTCCGTGCGGAATGCCTGCGAGCCACATGGAGCACTCGTACACTGCTCTCTTCAAGAGGTGCGTCAGTGTGCGCCCGTAAAGTACGCTCTTCCACGAGTACGTTATCGCGGGCCTGTGTCCTGCCGCGGTGTGTCACAGGGGCATGCGCGTGACCCCGAATGCCATGCCTGGGCATCTGAAGGCAGAACAAAAGCGACGACAGGTTAGGCGTAAATACGGATTAATTTCAAAACACATCTCCATGCAGACAAGATAGCAACAAAAACCTAGCATTCCATTAAAACTTAAAATAAACGACATGTTTAACTGTGTTATGAACAATGTTAAACATGCATATTAAATGCAGCAAGCGAAAACGGGAGTACAATCATATACAGCACGAAATTTAATTAATATGTTTAGCTAAAAGTTAAATTCTAAACATGCAATCTATCTTCCTTCTTTCATCATTTTTTTTTTGTTTGAGACACAGGGAGAACTTGCATGCTTTAATTTTAAACTGGTTCTTTCTTTCTAAAAACACACATTGCATGAATGAAAGGATTTTATTTTTTTTACATTAAAACCTCTCAACGAATATTACGCAACCATCGTGTACCTCGTAGTCCATCTGCGGTTCATAGCTCATTATTTCAGACTGTCTCTCATTGTGTCGCCGCGCAGATTGTGACCGTTTCTTGGCGTGTCTGTATGGAGATGGCTGTGGCACCCAATCACCATAGCGATCATCAGTGACATCATAATCATCACCATGGTAGCCATTGTTTAGGTAATTTGAAATATAATCGACGCTGGAGAGGGAATCCTCGGGGATGTTAATACTGAGACTACTGCTGTAAGGCATGCGGTAGACGGTGGGCGGTGAGCGGTAGGTGGGTGCACCCACTTCGCTCATGGTATCCCTCTGCCCACCACTCAGACCGATCTGCAGCCCTCGGTGTCGTGTCGGCACCTCGGTGTAACTGCGACGCCGCAGCGAGTCGTATAACCGATCGGAAGACAGGTCTGGAATGTAGTACCTGTCATAAAATAAATTGCCGACATATTAAAAACATAAATAAAACATTAAAAACATTAATGCTAGAATTGATATCTTATGTATCCATTTGGAATATTGTTTTTGGATGTTTGGTGATCTTCTAGTCAATTCGTTAACATTAGCTTTCAATTAGACAAATAGGTGGGGGGGGGGGGGGAGTTGTTCTAATACAGTATCAGACTTACCTCATGGGACCAGATCCTTGAATTCTTCTCAGGCTGTAATGACGCGTTTCGGTGGGTGGCGCCATCTGCCGGACCTCGGACACACTACGCGTTACGTAGGGCCTACGCGCTGCAGGCATATCAGTCACGACCGTGCCGTAGCGCGGGTACGAGGGCTGTTCCTTTCTCCGCGGCAGAGAGAGATGCTTGGTGCGGCGTGGCAGCGATAAAAGAACATTAACGTCGTCTTCCACATCCGATACAATGTCCGAGCCCGCGTGGCTGACGGTCACTAGTGACCTGTAGCGGCCACCGTCGTACCCCCACGGTGCGCCCAGACCCGGAAGGGCATCCTCGTCGTGGTTCAAGTACTCGTTGCTGCCGCGAACAACTGCCCCTGACGTCATGCCATGCAGTGTTACGTGCGTGGCACCTACGCCATTTGATTGGCGGATCTCCACGTGTGATTGCACGCCATTGGTTTGCAATGCGGTAGAAACCATGTTGGGAGCCGAAGAAGGGGCGTCTTTCGTGGCGTCAACGACACCGGAGTCTGTAGAATGCCCCGCTTCCTCTTCCGTCTGCGCGTGCGCGCTTGTCGTCTGCCGCGCCGACGTGTCACGTGACTGTGGCAGACTGTTGCTTTTATTCACTAACACCGTTGCCGCTCCAGCTGAAAATAAAACAATCAAAGATTTAGTTTTTGAAAGTTCTCCCTGTTTTGTTTATATTTTTTACATTGCACATCACCTTAAGCACTACACGTGCAAAGTTTGAGCACCCATGCTCTCCCTGGACAAAAAAATACTCATAACTGTACCCAAATTAAGTGCAGTACTTCATCCATTTAAAATAGAAAATGCTAAATTTGAGAACGTACCCTCATTCGCTGACTTGCTCTTCAAAACATGACCTTGACCTGCTTTTCTATCGGCGGTGCGATCGCTCGACTTGGTGATCATATTCATGGCGGGGAGAAGTCTGCCGCCGCCCCCGAAATCCTGCTTTAAACCTCCTGTACTCTCTGCTGCCAGACTTGTGGCCAGAGTCTTGTTGAAGAGTATGTATTCTTTCTTGTACAGAAAAGCATCTGTAATGATGTCAAAAAAATACTATGCTGCGCATTGAATTGATACGCGTGACCAGCATTATAGCAGGATATTTATTTGGACAAGACCCAAACACCAGGCATTGCAAAACGTCCCTTCCCTGCCGTAGGTACAGGAGAACGTCCCTTCGACACACTTCGACATGTGGCAATGTCCGTATCTTAGAATAGGGAAAGTGCACCTTCCATGCCTTAGAATAAGAGAAAAACACACCTTCTGTACCTGATAATAAGAGAAAAACGCTCCTTCCGTGACTTAGAATAACAAAAAAAAACACTCCTTCTGTACCTTAGAATAACAGAAAAACGCTCCTCCCGTGAATAAGAATAACAGAAAACGTACCTTCGGTGCCATACATGCGGGAGAACTTGACGTTCGATACGGCGCTGCTGTACATGTTTATTAGAGCTGCAAATTCTTCGGCTGTGCCCGTATCTAAGCCTTCGGCAACGAAGAAGTGTACATCGGTGTAGAGAGGTAGGGTCAGCATCTTCTCTTTCTCAAGCTCTATGGAACCTGTGCCGAAACGAAAGAATGAAGTGGCACTAGAACTCTGTGTTCAAGTACAACCAATGAAGTAACCAACTGTGGTTCTTTGACCCTTCCCATATTTCTAGTATGTATGGACTTTCGTCGACTACAAGATGTGAACAGCTTTTGAAAGCTTGATCAAAGATTTATTCGATACAGATATAAATAAATAAATAATGGATAAGAGAGGTGGAAACTAGGGTAACATTCAGCCAGACCATTTATACTCATTACGTTATGGTTTATCGGTAATTCTTCGATAAACAAGGACATAAACAGTAACTGCTTTATTCTATCAAACCAAAAACCCAAAAAACATTAGCACGATATCACATTGCACATACTTTATAAAACAGGCCCGACTATTTTTTTTTAATTTAGTTACGCAGAGCCTATAAAAAAACGGTGTGCCACAGAAGAATTTCCGGACATAACAAAGCTAATTAACAATTTGCAGGCACCTATCCAGTGACGTCATCATTGAGAGCTTCAGCCCTTCTCACCTCACTGCCTTCCCCCTTCCTCCCCTTCACTTCCCAATTCAGTATAAATCACATGAAACTGCTTCAGTCCTACTTGTTTTATGTTTAGATATTGATTTGGGTATGGCAGTCGTGCGGACAGATCGCATTGCTATACCTGAATTAATAGGGGTGTGTTCAGATCAAATCTAAACTGAACCTTTTTTTCTAATACCAAATTATCCCCTTTTTTTAACTTCCTTTTCCAGACCCCAATAACTCCTTTCCTTTGCTGTGTGTGGCAAAATACGTGGCAGGGGGGGGGGGAGTGATATGTAAATCGTTAGATAATTACTAATATCCAACCGTAATTAAACTTTACCATTACCAAAAAAATCACACTTTTAAAAATTAATAAATGAATAAACAAATAAATAAAAATGACATACATACGTAAACGGAAAATTTGAACAAATTAAAAAAAAAAAAAACATTTGTTGTGGTGTCGAAAAGACGCAGAAAATCATAATTTAAGCCCTGGCAAGCTTGACAGGCTTAACACCACAAAATGGATACCCTGGCATGGCGTTGCTAAACTCACCACAAACACCTCACGTTGGCTAACTCCACCCACATATAAACTGGTTGGGATTTTTCCTTTATATGTGCAACAGATTGGGCAGATTTTGCGCAATTTGCCCGATAAGACATATTTTCTAACATATGGTGTTTGCAAATAAATATACAAAAAAGGTTGTTTATTTATATCCAAATTATACTTTTAGCACACGCTGACCTAACTTTGCACCTTTGTATTGGTTATAGCCTATAGACAGAGGAGCAGTGCCCTAATAAGAAACTAGAATGGCTATATCAGTGTAGTCTCCCCCACCCCCGCCCAAACCAAGACCACCCTATCGAGTCTGCGTATCATTCACAGTCAAATCTGCAAGTTTATAGTCCACATCTTTCAAAACTGAATATTGTGCGCTATTCCACGAAGGTAATCCAGTATGTTATGTAAAATAGCTTTTATCAACGGGCAACAACCACGGTCAAATTTAGTGACTCAACTCCGTTGGGCAGCAGAATTAATTGCAATAAACTGGGGCGCGAATTGATAATTGCAATTATTGAACGTATGCATTAAATTGCATTTATAAACCTTTTAACTAGATCATAGAGGATTTTTTATGTACAATAGCTTTTATCAATGGATCACATGAGATGAGTTGTAAGCGTTGTGGAACTGCAATTATACCCCTTTCAACTAGATCATAGCTTTTAACTACAGATCACAGAACTGCAATTATACCCTTTCAACAAGATCATAGTGAAATGGCTTAGCTTTTAAGTGCAGATCACAGAACTGTATTATTTTGTTGTTCGTTAATGAAAATCTTTAAAATGAAAATTGCAACAAAAAAAATGATGATTTTGGGTAATTGGCACTGGGGGGGGGGGGGGTATGATCCTAGGGGGGTATGGTCTGGTTGGTATTGTCGGGGGGGGGGTATCATCCGGGGGGGGGGGGGGATTAGACCCCTACATTTATACAAATTACTGATTGCCGAACGGTGTGGTCAATCCATAAAGCATGCGTTCGGCTCCCCACTCCGTCAAGGCGCGTTTAAATTTGTAATTATTGAGGAATCAACCAAATAAAAGCAGAGATGTCACCCTGCTCCCTCCCTAGCGCAAGGCCTGGTAGTTTCTGAAATTTTTTATGGACAAAACCTCAATACAAATTCTGGATTTTTGACGCAAAGTGTATAGATTTTTATCCCTTTTTGACAAAGTGCCGATCCGTCAATTTTTGGCCGATTTCAAAAATATAATCACATCTCCAATATACCCCGGGATATATTTTCACACTGTAAATTTTCCAAAGGCTCGGCCTTTTGGTTTCTAGAATCAAAACTATCTCAAAACTGAGCCCAGGACTGCGTCCATTTAGGCACAGTATTTTAAAACCTGACGTAAACTTAAATGTTATTTCGTACCGTTGTTGATGGGCATGCCAAGCAGATAATGCTCTGTGTATACGTCACGAAGCACCAGTCCACCGAATCTGAGATTTGTCACCTCTTTTTTGCCGACTCTGAATTTCCATTTGGGAAGTTTGTCAAAAGCGATACGAACTGGAATCCGGTAGTTTTGTACGATCTCCTTCAAATGCTTCGGTTTTGATCCTAAACAAAAAAAAATGACCTTCTCAATTAAATGACCTTCTCCCATTTCTGTTGATGTTAAATTGTTCCTTTACTTTTACACAGTTGCCTATTTCTTCATTTTCTCTCGTTCTTTTGTTTACTTTCTATTTATTTATTTATTTATTTATTTATTGCATATTTGATATAAATGGTAAAGTACAACAAAATCAATTAATTTGGATTTAAAAAAATCAGAATTCGATGAGCAGATAGTAACAAAATCGATATGATGCAACAAGTATTTTCTCAAATTTCACCTCTAATTATTAAATAAACTGATTTTTTTTTCCGATATAATAAGTAGCTCACCTTAAACATGTTTGAACGTGTGGAGATTTTTACTTAGAGGTGGGGGTGGTAGGGGAGGGGGGATGGTTAGAGCTGATAATCCCAAGGTCTCGAGTTTGAATCCGGCTTGAGGGAGGAGGTGAGCAGAGGACTGACTTTCGCCTGACTGCGTCAACTGCCTAAATGGAATTTCTTAGATCACCCAGTGTCTTTCGGCTATCCCTTAAAAAAAACAAATGTGCTTACTTTTCCATTTCCTTTCGTTGACCTTGAACTTGACTGACCACTCGAGCGGTACGCTGAGCAGCCGTCCGTGGTTGTCCTGTACAACCACTCGCTCCTGGTGCTCCCAGCCTTTCAGCAAAACGACCTGCGGTTTAAGGTGGTTAAATTTTTATCGTTGTTGTGTAACACCACACCTCTACAGCGGTTCCGTCCATTGTGTATTACAGTTTTGCTCCGCGGATCTACTGGGGATTCCGCGAAAATAGCACTGATTAAAAGAGGAGAACAACGTTTTTAAAACCCATCCGTTTTGTGTTATATATAACAGATATATATCCGTGGAGACTTGTATACACTCTATCAACCACAAAGCAACAACCTCTAGGACGTTAAAACTAGGTCTAAAATCCAGACTGGTTTCATTTTCAATGTTTTTTACGCATGCAATTTAGCGTGAAACCATTTTAATAGAAGTGTTATGTTTAGTCCATTGAGTACAAATATATTGAAATATCAAGGACTGCGCCTACGCTTATGTTATAATGAAGGGCGTCACAAACTGTTACGCTGGCCGAGAAATCAGAATACCAGTTTTTTTTTTTTTTTTTTTTTTTTGGGGGGGGGGGGGTGGGTGGGTGGGTGCTGATGCGTTGGTCTGAATATTAGACAGCTGACGCAGAAAGTGTACGTGTTAAAGTTAACCACTGGCTGCATAGCACTGAGAAAAGTTCACATCTATTGGTAGTGTTTGTTTGTTTGGTTTTAACGTCTCTTTCAGCGACTATGGAGGCTTTATTGGGGCACACCTACTCAAGAAACAAGTGGAAAGAAATAGAAGGAAGAATGAAGAAATAGTAGAAGAAGGGCTGGAAAGAAGGGAATAGTCGCCTCCTTGGTCTGTCATAACCTCAGCAATCAATGGTTAACCTCAGCAATCAAGGTACAAGTATGTCAGTAAAACTGACCAAGTCCCGCCGGAGTGAAATCACAAGATTTCAAGACATTTCAAGGTCTAAGTCCCCTGGCCGCTTTGTCGGCCGACGGCGAAACCTATACCCAGGTGCACAACTAGAGCGTTTATTCTATGCATATACAATGTTTAAATGAAATTCCTTCCAGTATAGATCTGTCGCGGAAACGACACCCTATCTCACCATTTCCAGGTCTGACATTTTCGGATTTTGGACGAAGTCTGCAGGCCAAATTTTTCGGCCAACGGCAAAACCTTTACCCTGATGCATAACTACAGCCTTTATTCTATGCATGTGCAAGGTTTAAATGAATTCCCTCCAGTAGTTCTTGAGATCTGTCGCGGAAACGACACCCTATGTCAAATGTTGACGGACAGGCGGACGGCAAGACGGACAGAGGGACGGACCCGAATTCAATAGTCCCCCGCTACGGGGGGGGGGGGGGGGGGGCTAAAAATTGGAAGTAAACTTTCTGCGCAAGATGTCCATTATATTTGTGTCCTGCTAAATAGATCACGCTATTATTATGATATTATCCACGCTTCGTCTAAGCAAGAGAAAATGGTCATTACACATTCCCCTTATTTCTTCGCCCTACATTTCCGACAATCATCGTTCATTTTCGGGACACCCTCGTACCTGTTCGTGGTCTACTGTCTCGACGGGATTCTCGCCTTGATAACCGTGAGCTGCCTTGACGATGATGGGCAGTCTGTGCCTGAGGGCAAATTCGCTGAGAAGCCCCTTAAGTGTGTATGAACGCCCGGACCACTGTATTGCACGCATGGTGAGTGACGTGGCTGTATCCCCCGGACTCACCGCTTCACTGCTTTCAGTTCCATTGCTCTGAAAAAAATAAAGTGTCTCATGCTTTTTATTTCTAAACAATTTATTACTTAAAATAAGAAGACATCAAGCACATAGCATTCAAATAGTTTTCGTCATTTGGAAACAAGGTAGTGCAGTCGAAGTTCTGCAGTTCATTAAAGTTAATCTATTCTGGGATAGATTAAAGAGCAAATTAAATTGATATGATTTTCTCTATTTTTCCGTGAAACTGAAAGCTGATAAACGAGCCTCATGACTTTATTCCGGGAAGAGACTCGCCTTGTCGATAGTGCCTTATTTCACCCTTAACAAAAAATAACAGTATTCAGTACACAGTGTCGAATGCCCTTTCTACACTGCCGTAGCTTCCCTGCTGGATCATCAGAGGAGTACCGTGCCTTGGTAGGTTTCGCCCCTTTTAAGCTCCTGACCATGTGGAACGGCGGGGCTACAACGGTTAGCTACGCCGTTGCATCCGTTGGCGGAAAGGCCAAACGTTGCCTACGGTCGGCCTGGAGTACCCAGTCGTTCGTTGTGACTAGAACTCCGGCGTTACCTCTGTCGGTTTTGGTGGTTGCTTTGCCTTCACCCACAAACTTGATAAGCTTGAGATCTGTCGGCTTGCTGCTTTTCCGTCGCAACACCGCCCCCTCTAACACGCGGCTATCTCTTCTAGAACGCCGTCGTGCCCCATATCTGTATCGGCCTTGCGCGTGTGCTACGTTACAGCTCGATAGGATGTGTTCGAGTGACGCTCGTTTGCTACACAGCGCGCAACTGTCATCCTCCGAAAGCTTCCATATCTTCAGGTTGGCTGGCGATAGTAGCACATCGCCAATGTTCGGTATTAGGAAAGTTAGCCGGAAAGGTTCCATTCGGAGTATACCGTTCCAGGTCACATCCCTTGAAACAGCTTCTTCCCACCTTGTCCATGCTCCTTGTGTGGCCATGGATACGGCTTTCGCTCTCCTGCTCTCTTCGGCCTGTGCTCTGATCTCGATGAGCACCATATCTGTTCTAACTTTCCCTTTCGCTTCTGACCACCTCGTTCTGCCGGTGACGTCAAGCCCTTTCCTGCCTTGCCGCACTGTCCTTACCAGTTCCTTGAACTTAATGCGACTCTCGGCGTCCTGTATGCTGGCTTGTACTGATCATTTTTTGCTCCTTCGAACAAGCACCACTGCTTTCGCAACTTTCTCGTCTCTGGATTGTCGACGTTGGAGCTGCCCCTTCGCCTTGCCGACCATGGACTCTTTAGTTATCGAAGCAAGCGGTAATCGAAGGCAGCTCGATTTGCTGTGCAGTCCGACTAGAAGATAAGATCGCCGGGAGTCCCAACCATCGCTTAACAAAGTATCAAACAAATAAGAACTTTTGACCGGAATTTATATATATATATATATATATATATATATATATATATCGAACACTTTTTTAAGTACCGACTCTTTTTTTTACTGATAGACGTCTTATAAATTTCCAGTTAACTCGTTTTTTCAAGCCAAAAGCCACTAATATCCTTTCATGGTGGAATATCCGTACGAAATTGAGTCCCTTTAAACTAATCCGATGCAAACTGAGTGTTGAAACTCACTTGTAATTCCGAAGATTATGCCTGCGATCAATCGAAAAAACTGCTCTTTGGTTTAAAGTTGGTCCGCTTATTGCATGCATTGGCTAGTATACTAACGCACGTTGATTAGTTTTTCATGATAAAAATTTTGTTTTATTTGACAGATTTTAGTGACTTTGTATCCTGTTTCTGGCATTGAATAATATTTTAAAGTTTTGTAGTTTGTTTCATTATTGCAACTTGTAGTCATCTTTACTTGATCACTCAGTTTAAATTCCATTTCTATCCATATATAACATGACGACTTCCAATACTTATGCATCGTATGTATGGTTACACAACGTACATGAATAAAAAATCACAGTGCACCCCCATTCCCGGTCAACTCGAATACCCGGTTTACTCCAACTGATTTCAAAATCCCGAGCAGTTCGAGTAAACGAGGTTATACTGTATCATAGAAGTTTTACAGCCATTAGTTTAGGTCAGTCTATTCCGGAATAGACTGAATCGAAAGCGCCTCATTTTGCCCAGGACAAAAACACTCACTTTCTTTCTTATTTGCTTGAGATATTCTTATTTTAAATGATAGGGTGTCAAAACTGAAGTGTTTGGCGAAACATTGTTCTTTTTTTTAAAATCATAATACGGAATGCTGTCTGCAGGCAATTTAGACCAAACGGCAGAGATAAAATGATGTATAAAAATCTACCCGAATTAAATATTTAAAAAATTGATGCGTCATACGATCTACATCATCTGTTATGACAACAACAATCTAAATTACATACGGTTTTTAATTTCGCCAGAAGAAAAAAAATAAGAAAACACGAAATCCAATTTGTTAGTTTTTTATCGATATATATGAGACACAGTTTAACACAGTGTTCGTGAATTTAGCACCTTATGAACCAATTTTTAGATTTACGCTTATTTTTCTGATACATTTGGACGTTTAAAATCAAAGCATGTATATGTAAATTAGAATAATATTTAAATCTAATCCGCAAATAACAAGAAATTACTCCAAAATGTGCTCAAAAGTGCCAAATTCACGGCAAATTTCAATGTCTGTAGGGTACACAGTATGTCTGTAAAAACAATAAGGCCAGAAGACGCATAGTGATAAGCAAAACCACGAAGACACAATAAAACATAAACATTACACAACAATGGAACTACTTTATATTTCCACATTCTAAAACTTCTCTACCAGTCACGTTACATGGCGTCTAATTATTTGTTTTATAAGGTGCTATGTCTGTTTGCCAAAAAACAGTGAATTTTATCTGAAATGATATTTAAACCTTCAGTGAGTGTTTTAATCATACTGTAGCAGCGTACGCTGAACTGTGCCTGAGCTATGCCTGAAGCTAGTAATACTTAACAAATCACTTCCAAGTTCGATTTTTACCCTTGAGACACAAAGAGTTATGTATTTATGATATTGCAACTGACGTCTTTTAAATGCTATGCAAGATAAGTATAACACGCAGTCCAAAAAAAAAAAACGCTTTAAGTTAATGAATGTTATGCAACAAAAAATCATGGCCCTGAGTGATAGACTGTCTCTACAAAATCAACTCAATAAGCATTGAATTTATTTCACTTGGTCTATCACATATTTTTGGCAGCAGAACGCGGCGAGGTGTTATTTTGTATAAGGATGCGACATGATCATGTGAAATGATAAGCATTTTATTCAACATGCCAGACGCGTCGTGGGCTTTTTGCGTATGACTTAAAAATAACAACATCTCATTCTACTTCCACTGAATAGATTCTGGTAGCTGTACCTGCATATTTTACGCACAAGCTAAAAATGTTTTATACACTCTCTGATTCTGTTTAAGATTTATGATCACGCACTGCACGTCTGTTTAAGTTTGGAATCACTGACCGAATTCCCATTCTAATTAACCTCAAGATCACACACATCTGTCTTCAGCTCTGTCTAAGTTGGAACTACATCATTCTATAATGATATCTAAGTATAGACTAGCACCCAGACATTGCCGAATTCTTTCAAGCTCAAGATCTTATACTGTATTTCCATCCCGGTTGCAATTTTTTTTCTGATACTACGCAATATTTTATGATACATAGCTTCTAATAAATATTTTAACGATAATTTAATGACACAAAACCTCAAAATCAACAAATAAACAATGGTTCACGAATATGTGACGAAATAAAAAAAAATTACTTGAGCGACTGACTTCTTTATTTAAAATTTAACAAACTTTGCGAGCTTCAATTTGTAGATCTAAATTGTACTGTTCTGAAAACTTCATCCTTCCAATCCTTATCCAATGTTATATTCAATATCGTGATATGCTTTGTACTGCACCGCACTGAATGTTTGGGACACAAAACACATATTTATCAAGTGAATGGCAACAGAAGTAAATACTAAATTTCCTGCTTCGCCATTTACAGTTAATCCTTTATCGCCAGTAATAAAGTACTGCAGTTAATAGAAATAAAAATCAGTTTTTTTTTCGTTGAAATATATTTTGATCCAAATTTCCTGAAACAAGTTTTAGTTTTAATTGCACGCATCAAAGTCTGACATTTGCCAAATATTCATTACTTAAATAATATGATAATTAGACAATACTTGAAAACAGCGATTGTGTATATTCTGACTTTTTTTAAACTATACACCGACATTCTGAAGCACGGCCAAAGTTTTGCAAGCTCTTTGAATTAACTTACAGATTATTGACTAAGCTGTGCCACTCTTCTTTTTATGCCCTTGAAATCCAATAGTTCACAAGCAATCTTTGCACTACAGGTGATGTGTTGTGGTATATGGATTAGTGTTTACACATTATTTTCAATACAATAGATTATATTCACGTTACTCTTTACACTCTCCTATTTTTGCAAATTACAGGCATTGACAGGCATTCTCTATCTTACCGTTCAACAGAATCGAGAATTATAGTCGTTATAACAGTGACTTGGTCGAATTGAGATTAGGGAAATCACATTTCGCCCATGATGACATCCGCGATAAAAAGCGACAAATTTTGCTACTATACATCTATTTGTACGTTTGTCAAAAAATGCCTGAAAGCATTTATTGTCTATTATTTATCTCTGGCATTCACTTGTCTATCACTTACCTACGAACCATGCAGTGACTGAATGAGAGTTAATTTAAGTGTATAAAGTATGCCAAGTTACCCCAGTTGACCTAGACTACTTAACTCAATCTGGGGGTTATCCCAGACCAGACCCAGATCGACTCGTACTTTTGACTTAACTTACTGACAGCGATGAGGTTATCGAATGCACAGGTTGGCGATCAGGCTTCTACTACCTCTGCTGAAGCGTACCTGAGAACCGCTTACGCGTTGATTTTTGTTGCTTTATTGTTTATAAAGTGATAAATTCAACATTTTTCGACTGCTGGATGCCGATTCGGGAGAAGTTTTTCTCTCCATTAATTTGCTAAATGTGAGTTCAGATGGAAGGAAACCAATTAAGACAATTTTCCTACTTGTTGAGAGAAGAAAACTCTCAAAATCAGATCCTACTATTACAAAGAAATTTAAATCCTTTGACGTATTAGAACTACAAGAATTGTTGTATTAAATGACAATCTTGAAATAAAACTTGTACATATTTTCACGTATTTGTTCGAATAATAGCTGAAGTTTTTTCCTCTTGTAAGAGGAACTTGATAATGTATGATGCAAACCTGGCTTGAAGGTGGACTGAAGAGTAAGCCTGAGTTCTGTTTCGAGCATGGTGCTTACGCTACAGATCTCAGTGCGGATCCGGATATCCACAGAAAAACACCTCAGTGCGGATCCGGATATCCACAGAAAAACACCTCAGTGCGGATCCGGATATCCACAGAAAAACACCCTAATACTTCACCTAAATCCCCCTTTTAAATTACTACTTTATATCAAATGTTACATTAACATTTCACATTCTATTCTTTGCACCCCCCCCCCCATCCCCATGCCCCCTGTATATAGATGTTTTTATCGCCTTAGCAGCTATCTGGTATGTCTAGTTCTATATATTCAAATTACCAAAAAATTGCTTATATGTTCATTTCATAGCTGCTTTTAAGAAGATAAACAAAACACTTGTGGAGTTACCAGCGTGTAATGTAGTGGTATCCCACTCCCAAATTCCTTTCAAACATACTCTATATAAACAAATAGGATCGTTTTACTTGGGTGCATTGGTACCAACTGTGTTGCAGTTTACAATAATTCACACATGTCCATAGCTGAGTGGTTTGGACCTCCCTGTCACTAGTTTGATAATGTATTGATTTAAAATCGATAATTCATAACGGCCCAAGGCATGTGGTTTGTACAACATTTAATAAATAAGAAGCACGCAAAATTTAATGATATAATAAAATACTGTTTCGTTCATATCAGGCAATTTGTAATTGTATTAATAAGGTTCATTTCTTACATATTTTGGCCCAGTTGTTCCGTCGTCATAATGTCAACTTTCTATTATATTTTCAATGAATGTTTCCTTATTATGTTCATAACAATAATATATCAGATTTCTTTTTCTTATCTAGTAGTGGTATACATTAGTCTTCCTCAACGCAAAAATGCCATAAAAACTCCAAAACACAATAGTTCAACTGTTTCCTGTTTTAATATACTGTATATCGAAAATCTTAAGTAATGTCTTAATCATCTTATTTATATATATATAAGATATCCCGAATGAATGAAGATAAATGTAAGGTATAACAATATAAACATGGGGAACTGTAAAATTTAATGATAAAATTTAAAACAAATGGCTGCTTTAAGAAGTGGCGACCGTTACTAATGATAACAATGAACTTGTCTGTGTGAGTGAAGCAAGTCGTTGGATGCATGAGGTAGTCAACTGTCACGATAAATTCCTGATAGAGGTCATCCATTAAGTACCGACGCACGGACGGGGGAGGGAACTAAGGCGTGTGCGTATGCTGTCCGTAAAAACAATGCGTGACGTCACATATTTTTATAACGGGGTAGCGAGTCTGTTAGTCTATACTTCACGTATGACCGTTAAGCTTCAAGGTTGGAGGTCACATGATTCCTGTTCTCTGGAAAGCTGTCAGAGACGTTTTCACTCATTTCGATCCTACACCAGGCCATAAGTGACCACACTTTGAGCGCGTCCTTAACTTTCAAGGTCACAGCTAACGCTAACACTTCGCACTTTTTTTCCAAATCAAATCATCTCTACACATTGATACAATTTGTGATAATCCATTTTTGAAGGCACACACTTATCTATCACATATATTGAAATATTACATTAGTCGCCTACAAACTGCTCATGAAAAGTAAATTAAGAACACCTTCAAACAAATTGTAACTTTCTTTAATAACAAATATATATTTATACTTTATCTACTTGCCATAAAGAAATGTTTATTCAAAAGGATAGCTCAATCCTTTCTCAGTCTGGGTTTGCGCATAAAAGATGAAAAGCGCTTTTGTAATTTGAGGAACATTTATTTATTTATTTATTTTTTTTTTTATTTTTTTTTTTTTTTGCTGTTTAGGGGTATATATAATAGGTATAGGTAAATAATCTACAAGCCTCCGAGACGTTGAGGAAATTGCAGTAATCATATGATTAAGGTTTTCTTTCTTTTCAGACCCTTTTCTAACGATGCCTTTGGAGCATTTTAATACTTCAGCACGGCTAATTTATCGCTTTGAAAGAAAACGCGATCACTTGACCCACGTTGTACGGAGTTCTGGGGTAATTTGCACGAGGATTTTATTTTAACTATACAGTGAGGTCAAACACCTCTTTTTGTTTCTATTATTAAAATATCTGTACCCGGATCTGGTTGTCATGGTAAAGAATTCAAGAAAAGGCTGTTCCAAAATCTGTGTTAATTAACAAGGTCAGTTGAATGAAAGTTTTGGCGTCCTGCCAAGATTTATTTCCCATGATTTAATTTTAAGGATATATTTTATTTAGCTAGTACAATTTAGCTCACATTAGCAGACAGACTGACGTGCAATTTTCCATGTCGTGACACTTCTGCTACATCCATCTAGCACTCCTTCCGAAATTCAAAATCTATTATCTGGGTTTTTAAGAAGCCCCAGATTTTTTTTCCAATTTCCAAATGCAATCATAACACAACCAAGTACTAAGCTGCTGGTGCGTTTAAAAGATAATTTTGTTTCAGTATATTCACAAGTCGGCACAAACATGTTACCGTTTTGGAGAAAAAAAAATGCGCGTGGGCTGACAGAGATACACGCACACTCTAATAACGGTACCTGACTTGCCTGTCTCGTTCTTCAATGAAAAGCTTCTTTCTATTTTTTTTTCAATACGTCTTCATTGGTGAGACATTTAATAAACAAAAAATAATGGCACAGCAGGATTTCTTGCTTTTTTTTTTAGTGATGCAGTAGAGCAATTCACATACGAGAATGCAAAATGATGATAAGTGTGCCTTATTGGAAGAATGGTACTTAAGAAAGAATACTGATTTTGAAGTAAGAACACTGATTCTGAGGTTGAAATACTGATGCTGTATTAAAAAAAATAAAAGATATTTATTCCGAACAGAAGTGATTGGTGGCAATACGCAAGCAATTTATAACGTGTCCATTTTATCGTTCGAAAAAAAAGCTGAAGATATGGCAGCAGACACCTTGCCCCGCAAGTTTACTTCCCATTTGTTTAATTTGTAATTACAACGGTCAAGAGACGTAACCTTTTCTCACTTCTATACAGTCATTGGCTAGCACATAGAAATCAGCTGTCTGCACAAGGCGTCTATTTACATTATGTACGTTGGTCTTGAAACAAACAGAAGCAGATTTGAAAAAAAAAATAATCGAAGAAAATAAAACCACAAATAAAGCCACATTTTAGAATCGCAATACCTGTTTAGCGGTTTCATCCGAAGGACCTCTTAACTGCAGTGATCTATTATGTCTCTATTTTAGCCTTTTAACAGATTTAATCTTTGCTACAACGTAAAAGTGCATGCTACAAAACAACCGGGCAAAATCGTCCTATATCATTTACCAGAAAAAGAAGGAGCGTTGTTTGAAAACTTTCATAAAATGTTCAGATTTGATTACAGCAAAACCTGCGTTACGGAACACATCTCTAACAGCGGACATCTTTTTTTTTGGGGGGGGGGGGAGAGGGGGTATTATTTCCTTTGATATCTCCCACAATTCATCTCTACGCAGGGAACACTTCTGTACTATGATCAGTTTTCAACGACCCAAAGTCGATATTTACTACAATTAGTCTAAGTCTGATTATTATTGATTTCTTAACTGAGCAAAAACATGATCCAAACCGTACCTGGATCTCTTTCGTCGATGCATCAGCTTTATCCATTTTCACTCATTCGCGATTTCCGTTTCCTTCATACCACACAGGCTCTTTTGACCTAATTTGCGAGAAAAAAATCCTCAACTGTTTTTCTTTTTAAAGCTTTCAATACGCATCGAATAAGCAAATACCGTTAAATAAATAACCACCAATGCTGCAGAATACATTAGACAATGTGAAAGAAGCTATTTAAAACTGCTGACCTCCATAAATTGTCAAAGTTATTTTCATAAGTAATAAGACCTATTGCATATCACATCATGTCCAAGACGCATGTTAAAACAGTTTCAAGCTGAGTTAACTTGACATTTAAAATATATAACAATACGTGATGCAGCAAGTGTCAATGACACACTACAAGGGGGTTATTCCCCCGAGAGGGGGGGGGGGGGCATAATACCACATACAACACTAAACAACATTGAAAATAAACCAGAGTTGGTGCAGATATTAATTGTGTTATAAGTAGGAAGGGATGGAATTTTTCTTCATATGTTGCGCGGAAAAGCTTTGAGGTGATTTTAGGATTTCACCGCACCGTGTTCAGACCATTGACAGGGAGCGAATTAAAACGAGAAAAAACTGTGCTTGTAAACACGCAAAACAAAAACACTAAACGTTCAATTGTATATCTCAGGAACACGCTCAGTATATTTGATATAGAAAATACGTCCTATCTTTAGCATGTGGTTTGATACCCCCACACCCCCCCTTCCCCATGGCGCTCTTGCAGTACCCATTCCCAGTATACATTTCTACCAGAACGTTCCCATAAGTAAACCAACAGCGTTAGCACGGGTGTACGTAACAGATACTGCTCGAATTGCTGGGAATAATATTTCGTCCATTCACTGTCAGTGAAGCACATTTAGTGCATGTGAAAATGTTCTGCCTGCTGTTTGTTAATTACTGTTTAACACAGTTGTTAATTTATTTAAAATTTGAGACTCTTCGTCGCATAAATCTGTTTTTAGTCGGGCAAAAAACCATCAACACGTCTCGATTGTGCGATACTATTTGATTTACTTTTTTGTCTCTCTGATAACCTTCCTTTTTCTGCAATCTTGCATTGTCTTTTTTTTGAAGCCATCATTTATTTATAGAATAAATCACACACTCTAGACCAGTCATATATTCAAAGCATTTTGGGGAGCGTGAAAAAAAAAGGGCACTGGAGGTACCTCTTCAGTGTCACACGCCACTTCTGTTTCCAGGGACGCCATTTCTGTTGCCAGGGACCACCCTTTCCACTGCCAGGGACGTCATTCATTTCTGCTGTCAGGGAGGCCACTTCTGTTTCCAGGGAGGCCATTTCTGCTGCCAAGGACGCCACTTCTATTGGCAGGGATCACCCTTTCTACTGCCAGGGACGTCATTCATTTCTGCGGCCAGGGACGCCATTTCGGATATACCCTTCTCTGCAACCCCAACCACCTTTACCGTCTCTCCAGCACAGTTCATACAACAACGAACAAAATTTCCATTGAATAAAGAAGACAGTATTTTCTAATACAAGGAACTGAAATTTCACTGAATAACATAAGCCATCTGCTGTACAGAAAATACGGCACAGAACAGGATTTCTACTGAGTCACATTATCCCCGTAGAAAACTCCCCCCCCCCCCCCTCCATTTAACAAAACGTTACTGCCGCCATAACATTAGAAACAAAGTTACGAAAAGCTAAGAGCGGGTTTGACAACTTTTATACTGAACGTCCTTCTGCGCTCCAAGTGTTTTCAGAGAGCACCCCCCCCTCTCCCATCCCATTTCTAACCATTCCCTTCCCATAATGAAAACTGAAAATTGTGTTGGAGCTTAGAATGCAAAGTAAGACACAGGTAGCCATTCACGGTACAGACTGCTGGAAGTGGCGACTCAGCCGTGGGAAATATAAAGAATTCAGGTCAACGAATAAACAGAAACTACTGATAACTTAAAACTTCTGCAGAAGGTTCAAAGACAAAATTCACGCATTCAACCCCCCCCCCCGGAGTTCCAGCACCCCCCCCCCCCCGACCTCAGTGAATGGGGAACGCACTTTTGCGTTGAAATGCATCGCTGGATGAGAGGGGTAATTTAGCCTAATACTTAACTGTGGGGTTTTCATAAGGGCAAACATCTCAAGGACAAAAGGCGCAAGGAATTTCAATAAGCAATGTAACCCGTTATCACAAGAATAGTAAGTAAGAAAAAAAAAAAAACCTGTTTATAAAGTTGCAATTTGATACTCTTTAGCAAACCTCAATTGTTTATATGCAGGTTATAAATTAATGTTTGTTGTCAAAATAGCACAGAAAGATGTTCTTTTCAACAATTTGCGTTTGTATTCGCTATATATCTTGTGATAAATTATTAAGTGAAATCACAGTCTCACAGAAAATCACTCCAAAATGTTAATACAGTGGAATATCGTTATCTCGAAGTTGTCGCGACCGCTGAATTTCGAGATATCCGAGTTTCGAGATAACGAGATAATTCCACTACATATATTTTTACTCTTTTCAAAATAAAAAGGTTATCAGGAACTACTTACCGAACTGTTAAAAAAAAGGCCTGTATAAAACTGAAATTCGTGACACCCTCAATAATTTAAACAATTCATTAAATAGGACATTTTCTTTCGGTTCCTTTTCATTTAAATTCATTTCCACAAAGCTGGCTTCAAAGTATCAGACATCTTTCTCTTCGCCAATATTTTAAAAAAGCCAGGGAAAAAAATTAAACAAACAATATGCAGAAGTAATACGCAGAAAATGCCGGGTGATTTTTTTAAAATCAAACTCTTTTTTTTTTTCTCAGCACTTTAGCTCAATATCACACACATAACTTTTTATTTTTTTTCATTTTTTTTTTTCAATTTTTTCCTGGTCTAATTCAGTTAAATCTGAATTTTTCGACATTGATAATTCGGCTTTAAACATAATCTCGACACACTGTCCAATAAATGTGAATTGTCACAAGGCGAAACGTCACTAAGTTCTCATTCAAAGTTAAATGTAAAGCACTCGTTCAAAATTATCCCCATCCCCCCGCTCCCCCCGCCCCCCAACTAATGCGTGCAAAGTTCAGGTTCACCAACTGATTCGTCAGACCAAAATGGGTATTACTGTTGCACCGTCGGCACAAGTGCAGGCTGAGACCGACAATATTCAATCCACACCCTTAAACACAGCGCAAATGTAGGACGAGTAGCATTTTCAAATGCTAACGATCATTTTGGTGTCACACATCTCGTTTCCAAACGCACATCAAGGTTGGCACAATCCTGTTAACTGAGCCCACTTTCTGCTATTTTCTCCGACTCTCGCACCAGACGCAGAAATTACCCCAAATCTGAATCATCCATCGCGTCCACAAAAGGCTCCCACATGACGGAGGGCCCCTTAATCACAAGGGCCCTAAATGACAGAAGGACCCCAAATAAAAAGGACCCACAATGACAGACGGCTCCTAAATGGCAGAAGGTTCCTCAATGGCAGAAGGCCCCCAAATGACAAGAACTCTAAATGACAGAAGACGAAATGGCAAGGTCCCTAAATGACAGAGGGTTCCTCAATGGCAGAAGGCTCCTAAATGACAAGGACCCTAAATGACAGAAGACTAAATGGCAAGGCCCCTAAGTGACAGAGGGTTTCTCAATGGCAAAAGGCTCCTAAATGACTGAGTCTGCTTACCAATATTAAGATATGCTTGCTTGAAAATGAGAAATACATAAAAAATTAAGAATAAATTAACTTTATTGTAAACAATTTGTAACAAACTCATTACAGTTTTAACGAACGTTGCATGCACTACAGCTCAGTAATAAATACTACTAAACTAGAATACCTTTTTCTTATTCGTTAGAAATCAAATTATTTTGAAACACAGGAGAAAAACCAACGATTTCAATTCAATTCTGTTTGATATAGAGATAACTTAATAACTTGGCACTTAATTTTGAACATCCTATCGCCAATATCGCCACAATCTCTCAGTGTTGTCAATTCACTTTTTCAAATGACAACACCGCCAATTAATGACTGACAACCCCCCCCCCCCCCCACTACTCCCCCCCCCCCCCCTCCGCAAATAGGTGAGACAATAAATAAGGTGGTTTTATTCTCAAAGTAGTAAAATGACTAAAATCCCAGAAATAATAACTAACTTGCAAAGCACCCCCACCCCCTCCTCCCTACGAATTTGAACAATGGAAACGCGCAAAGAATGCAGTTACAGCAGTGGTTGTGATGTGCAGTAGTGGCTGTGACGTGCAGTGGTGGTTGTGACGTGTAGCAGTGGTTGTGACGTGCAGTAGTGGTTGTGATGTGCAGTGATGGTTGTGACGTGTAGTAGTGGTTGCGACGTGCAGTGATGGTTGTGACGTGTAGTAGTGGTTGCGACGTGCAGTAGTGGTTGTGATTTGCAGTAGTGGTTGTGACGTGTAGTAGTGGTTGTGACGTGCAGTAGTGGTTGTAACGTGTAGTAGGAGTTGTGACATGTATCAAATACGAATTTGATCCTTAAAGTAGTTCCCGAGGTACTATTGCCTGGACAATATCTGAGCTTAAAAACAAAAATCAAAATACCACCCGATCCGGATTCTGGATCCAGACACTCGAAACCCCGAAAGGGCACATCAAGTCTAATGATCAATTTAATCAGACAATCAGTTTGAGTTGAAACTATACAGTCGAGAGCCACAGTTTCAACGCACGATGGTGTTAACGTGTGCCAAATATGGATTTGATCTGCCAAGCAGCTCCAGGGATTTTGCCTGCACAATTTTTTTTTGTCCAGGCAAAGTCTCCAGTACCAACCAAGAACGAACAAATTTGGGTGTTTGTAAAGGAAAGGACATCATGGCGTGTAAACACGTCAAATCTAGTTTGGACACCTTTTATGATTATAAATTAAACACTACAAATCACATCAATGCTAATTAAAACAAAGAGATTCCCTCAAGCAGCTCTTCATTTAGCCACGGTTATTCGGAACTGAAAATGTGACAACAAGCATCCGAATAAACGTGTCCGAAAATGCTATCGGCTCCGGCCCGTTTTCCCCTTCTTGATTCGCCGACTGCTCTATTATCAAAAGCCTCCCTGGATCACACGGAGAGCCATCCTCTTTACAGGAAAGCTCCACATCATATGACTCATGGTATAGCTCTAATTCTGGACCAGCTCTTTCATCAACAACAGAAGCTGAAATTGATTTTAAATCATTTTTTGCTCCCTCGCTTTTGTGAAATGCTTGTAGCCCTTTCTCATTTGACAAGGAAGCTCGATTAGCTGCTTTTCTATTGGTTGTGCCATGCGCATGCGTAGCGCGCGAAGAACCTGTTGATTCCATGACGGGGTTGTGGTTAGAATCCCAAGCAGTAGCACCACTGACATCGCTGCCAGATCCCAACCGACGCTGACCTGACGAAACATATAGACCAGTCTTTTTCGGGGTGACAGCTTCTGTTGTCATAGCACCATGGCTGTTTTGAGATCGTTTTGACCTAATATTTTCGCTTTTTTCACGTCGCTTCGGCCTCGCACCTTGGCTGTTTTGACGTTGTATGGCAGCGGGGACGTCTTGGACAGCACGTGTTTTTCTGCCTGTTTTTGACTTCATAGTCGTTAAACTCAGTCCCTAAAAAAGTTAAATATCAGCATCGAACAATCAATACAAGATGATAAGAATCCTGCAAATTTAAACCAAATGTAAACACCGTAAAATCAAATTTATCTATTGTTAAAATGCACCGAAGTTAGAATCTGAAAAGAAGTTTTCGCGCAATATTACAGTAAGTGAAGAGGGGAAAAGATAAAACAAGACAGTGTGTTTAGGTCGAAACTCTCCACCAAAAGACGTGTGAGAGATCCGGTGGCGGGGGGGGGGGGGCTTGGGGGAGCAGGGAGGGGGCGGAACTCACACCAACTGGCTACAATGCGTGCGTAAATTACCTTCCCACCCAAACCTTTCTCGGCGTTTTTTTTGGCAACAAGCATGATATCAAGTGCCCCTCTCTCCCCCCCCCCCCCCCCTTCCCCAGAGGAAATTACATATGACTGCCTCACCTGTTTATTTGACAGACTTGGTTTCGCGACTGTCACTTTTTCCTCGCCGACTGTGACGTAACCTGCCCCTAAGACAGAGAAAACATGTTCTTTTAATGCAACTACATTACAAACATTACACTCAAGAGGACTGGCTGACAAAGGGTATCAACACTTATTTCATGATTGCACGTACGCGTATAAAGGAAACAGTAGTATTTTGCATGGAAAATAGGCCCGCCGGGTGCACTGAGAAGTACCCACCGCTCTCCCAGTACCGAAAACGTCACGCTACGCACCTCGTCCAGTATCGAAAACGTAACAACATAAATACACGTCACAAAACATTACAGAAGAGTGCAAAAATTAAATGATATAAGAATAAAACTGCACCAACAACCATGAAATAAAAAAATAAAACAATACTCGCGTTTGGACTGATCCGACAGCCTGCCCTTAGCCTGGCACATTTTTCGCAGTCGCCTTTCACGGGCATGCTACCAATACTACAGGCTGCTTGCAGGATTTCCGGGTCAGTCCACCCGTGCGTGTGGTTTTATCATTTCAGCGTTCCACAAGTGAGTGCCATAAGCGTTGCCATTATGAGGTCACAATTAACTCCGCATGCTTATCATTATCCCGATGACCTGCTGCCTTTCATTCCACATCACAATTTCCTGCTTGATCTGTGAAAAAACTCCGGCATGTGACTGGAGCTCACGACTACAAAACTGTGGCATACTCTTTTATATTCAAAGTATGACGCGCCACTTTTCCAGTGATAGAGACGCCAGAAATAAATCTCGCACGAAGGAGAGAAAATAAAGAAGAAGAGGAGCGACCTGCTTTCAGTGTCTTCCTCTGCTCCGCCGTGAGCTCCTTCCACGCCTCACTGCCCACCAGCTGGCTGATGTGCCTGTGTATGACGTCAGTAAGGCACTTCTCCACGTGCTGCATATACACCAGACCGCTCTTCTCGCTCATTCCTTCCTGCGTGAATAATAAATAATATCGTTTTTATTACAAAATAATGAATTACAGAATATTCTTTCAACTCTCTTGTTCCTTATTTCGTCACAACAACAAACAACGAGGTCACATCATATAGATCACAGTAATACTAACTAGGGTCGGACTTACATTAAACCAGGGCAGTGTCAGACTTACCAGGGTGAAAGTCACTTTCAGCACAATGGTCGCATCGAGTTTTACCAATGCCGTCCTCCGATACAAGCATTCCGTGATGGCAAATAGAACGAAGCCCTGACGAGTCTGGCGCTCCTGGGCGGAGGGCTCGTCGGACAGGTCATGAAGGATGACCGCGCCACACTTACCGCGTCGGTGTCCGTAAGCCGTGCCTGGTGGAGACGGACGTCCGCGGCCACGCGCTGGTACGCGGCCAAAACGCCATGAAGCGGCAGGAGGTTGACCGCCTGTCCAACAAGCTGCTGGATGAACTCGTTGCTAGGCAGCAGATCCTACAATACAGGCGCTGCGTTTTATGAATTTTGCTGTGACGTCAACATTTTTAGTTCTCCATATGTTTTTCACTCCCAGGCTCGTCAATGCCAGATCAGACTGTCATTTTCTTTATCAAACACGCTAAATTTTACCTAGAGATGTCTTAAAAAACTCAAGAAGAGGCGTAAAATTGCATTGACCGAAAACAAAAACTAGGCTAAAAGCATCGGTGGAAGGCCATGTTCTGCCACAATATACACATGTATTTGAAGGGAGTTGTATAAGAGATTTAAGTTGGATAAAGAAACAAATATTCTATTCATTTTACAACTTAATTCCTAACAAAACTTGAGTAAAATGCTCTCTGTGCTTCCGTACTCAACCGTTCACATTTGCCGTGTTGCCAAAACATGAACAGTCTACTTTCAAAAACAGCGAAAAAGAAGTGCGCAGCAAATGAGTCACTGATGACCCAAATGCAGTATAACCGCTTGCAACGATTACCACGAGCTAACACTGCAGGGCAGCACTGGCACACAAGTCAATAACGAATGCAGTCACACTTCAATGCTCAACCTAAAGAAAGCATTGCCACGAAACCCATAAAAATGCCTCTGTATTTTTTTAATCTATTCAAAAAAAATGTTTTAATATTTCATGAAAACAGTGACTCTTTGAAACAAAATCAATAAGCTATCGAAGTTAAAAGAATATTGGCCAAAACTCAATAAGAAAATAGTAAGCCACAATCCACAGGTTAACAAATCGCTGTGACTATGGCAAATCTAGACGACAAGTTGCGACTTGTTTCATGGTCCAGTATTCCTAAGTCGCTGTTTTTCAGCTTCTTTCAGACGAAATGCAATAAAATGTCCTACTCATTCAATGTTTGAGACAAACCCTAATACGTTCCTCAATGGGAGGTGGTCAATATTCAAAGCAGATGCATGACATCACAAAAATCTTCAAATTTCATTGGCCCACTGTAGTTACTATTAGTTGACTCATCAATGAACGTAAATATACTATGAATGAAAGTAAATTTATGACTGAAATTGGAACCGTCTCAAAAAAAAAAATCCCCCAAGCGGAATGTAGCACTATAGGAAGGCCAGCTTGGGCTGGCCTTCCAAAAAGTGGGGGAGGGGGGGGGGAGGGAGTGATTGAGAAAGGTACCGTGAAAGGGTTAACTGTGTAACTCTCCAATTTAATGCGCCAAATACACAAACCTACCCCGAGGTTTGATGCCGCGTATTTGAAGGAGGACTTCTTATTCAGAGCAAACGCCAAGCGCTTTGCACAGCTGCCAATCATCTGTGTTGCTAAGGCAACGACAGGCTCCGCCCACGAAAATCCTTTTGTATGTGTTAGTATTTTATCCGTAGCCAAGGCAACGCCCACAAAGTTCTCCTTATTCTGCATAACACACAAAATAAAATGAAATTAAAATCTTACCAGCTGTTGTACTGTTGGTTGAAAAATCAGAAATACCAACTTCATACTGTCAAATATCACATTATGTTTTGGAAAACAAAGCTTAAAATTTCCGCTTCTTCCTTTTCTGCTCACCCCCCCCCCCCCCCCCACGTTTAAACGAAGTCGGGCGTTCCACTTCATACACCGTAATATAAATAAAATCAGTTCAAATATGTCTTGACCACCTTATTTATTACTATTATTTCATTTTTTGGCTTCACACATTTTTCAGATTCCGTTGTTTAGTTTTTTACCAGAGGATGGAGGACAGAGCCGAAAGTTTTACGTTTTTTAATTACTGCATACCAGTGAGTCCTCTACAGCCTTCAAGCAGTCCGCGTGGATTTCGGGCGGGAGCTGCGCAAACGCGCGGCACGTCCACACGCGGTCCTGGTATCTCACGCACCACGTGACGCACTGCGCGTACAGATCCCGAAGACCAAATGCGTGAGACACCTGGAGGCACTCGGAAACGCCCGAGATACACCCTGCGCATGCCTGACAAAAACAAACATTGCACCTAGCACCTCTCTTTAAGCTGAATTTTCCAATTCTTTAAATAATAAGAGAATGAAGTTTCCAGGATGGATTCCCCGGCTGAGGGTGGCTGGGAAATGAGGGGGAGGGTGAAGTTGGGCTGCACTCGTGGTTAAAATGATTGATTAGAAAAGGAATGGTTCGAAAACCCCTTTCCAAACGTAATCGTATTTTTTTTACTTGCTTATGTAATGTTTTAGGTTAATAAATTAATAAATCTAACCCTTTTTTTATCATCACAACTGTGTATATTCTGGTTTAGTAAGGTTTATTTAATGCAGGAATTTTTGCTCTTATCAGTCCGATTGACTGACTTCTGATAAATTAATGTTTCCTGAACGTAGGAAGTACATTACCTTGTGGAAGAAATGGCACTTGTCCCGCCTCAGGGCCGCCATCATGCAGTCCCTGACGCCATCTATGGCGTACATGTCTGCCGCCACCAGCAGCTCCAGGCGCCACTCCGCCAGGCAACCACCATACATCACCAGCAGCATCTGCTCCAGCACTTCCGGCCTCGTTCTGAAACGCAGCATGCCTACGTCAGTCTTTGATTTCATCCAAATCCACTCCCGCCCACCCCCTCCATCCTTACGCTCTGGCCATCAACACACCGATCCAGCATTACTTTAGGGAGTCCCTGTTTGATACACCTTGCAATGTTTCGATTATTTATCTTGGAATATCAGCCTCTTTTTTTCCAAATATTTGGCACTGACATATTGCGCCTTACGACAAAAAAAAACTCCACTGGCTGCCTCGATGCAGCAAATTACCGCTCTAGAAAATTTTCCAAGAGTGCATATGCACTGGAGCAGCAAAACCCACATCCCTGGGGGTAGCGGCGTGACATGACGGAAAGCAGCCAGCAAATACACACCCATGTAAAGTAATTTCTCGGCTGATGCTCTCCGACCAGCCTCCGCTTAGCATGGCACTGAAGTATTCCGAACGTGCTATCAAAATACATCTGAAAGCAAAAGAATAAATAAATTAACTACAGCCTCCGAGAGACACGACCCCCCCCCCCCCCCCCCGTTTAACGTGGATGACCTATGATATAGGTGTCAAAACTGGTTTACTATTACTGCCACTTTCATTATGTTTTTCACAATTTTAACAGTTTGGCATTTTTAAAATTTCAACAAAAGCTATTTTTTATTCAAAATAATTCACTCTGGTAATTTTCAGTATCTGTGTTATTCGTATGCGAAGTTTCAAAGAAATCAGAAAAACGGTTTTCGAGATACAGCCCAGAAGAAACTGTGTCTCCAAGACCGTTCAGTTTCGCAGATAAAATTATATCAAACGAGAAGTTTTATCAAATTTCAAAACACTGGTTTTCTTTTTTTTTACAATTTGTTTTGAATCGGAACAAAAAAAACCGACTTTGAACACCTTCCATATGTGCTCTATCCGTATCTGAAATACATGTATTGTAGATGTGCATCGTCGTATTACTTTTGAAATCGACCATCTACAATACATGTATATTATATATATTTTCACTGCACAAAATTTCAGAACGCTGGATCGAATAGTTTCGGAGAACTCGTCTGGACATAATCTATCTCAGTGCAAACAAGTTTCAATAAAAATATATATTTTTGACAAGTCGAATTTTAGACAATTTTTGGCTGATTTCAAAAATAATGCGACGTTGCACATCTACAATGTATATATTTTCACTGCATAAAATTACAGAGCGCTGGATCGAATAGTTTTGGAGAACTTGCCTGGGCAAAACCTGCTAACAAATTTCCTGAAAAACAGCCATTTTTAGTAAATCGTACTTTTGAGAATTTTTGGCCGATTTAAAAAATAATACGACCTCCAATATACGTTCTAACCGTATGTCAAAGTAAAAAGCTATACGACAAACACTTTCGGAGATATAGGCCGGACACGATGGCACAAGAAAGCGGACAGACAGACGGAAAATTAATAAATAAATTTTAATAAATTCTTCGAGATCCGGAATGGTGCGACTATGTGCAATTTCAATTCAACTGGGCCAAGTTAGAATCATTTCTACCTGTCTCCAAAACGGGAACACTTCGGCCCAATTTTTTTCTAGTTTGTTGATTGATACAAGCTACATTACAGGGGGGTGAGGTATGGGGTGCACAGACACAATTTCATCACTTAAGCTGCAAATCTTCGAGCAAATATTCCGCTTATCTCATAATTACAATTAATATTGCCTTCACTCAGGTTCATTTCTTTCAGGTTTATTAAGACTAAATTTTGCCCCAGTCATAACAGAAAGCCCCTTATTTATTCATTTTGTTTATTTATTTATTTATTGTAATGCTCTCGAATACGTTTTGCTCCCATTTCCGGTTTTCAAACATTGTTCAGGAAATATGGAAATTTGTTGTAATTTTAAAGGAAGTTACCTGTGTGCGTAGAACTGCTGTCCTGAGGCTACAAGCACCACGTCGACGTGCAAACCCGCCTGGTACATAAACAGTAAATCGGTACCCAGCATGCTTACAGACTCTACATACCGCTCCGTACTTTTATCAGTACACAGTACGTCACTTTCAGTACTATGTAAGTCACTTTTTATGGCGTCGTTACCTGGCATTAAGCCACATAATTGTTCACCAGCACCTTTTCGGAGATCTATTTCTCCCATGCAATCTAACGCGACGCCATCATGAATTTCCGCCTTCTCAGACATGTCTTCTTTACTTACCGCAATTTTGTTTACACCACTTGGTACAATACCGGAAACAGAAACTTTGTTTATATTTTCTTCGATAGAATCTGAACTTCTTTTATCCTCGCCATGTGGGTGTTTTTGACTTGTACATTGTAACCCAATTGTTTCAGGATTCAAAGAATGATCTTTGACATCTATCATAAATGAGACTGTTTCAACATCATCTGGATTCCTGAAGTCATCCTTGAGAGAGCTAATGAACCTCTTGATTTCTTTGTCAACTTCAACAATGTTTATGTCCCTGTAAATTGCTCTGAAACAAAAAAAATCATTGATCTTTACACGATTTACATAGCGACGTAGAAGCACATAAATTTTAGACAAGTTTAATTGATTGAACTACTTTTTAACAGTCAACATACATTTATATTTAGCCGCGTAAATGCAATGGTTATGTAACTAAAATTCAATTTTACTCACTTCACTATAGTCTGGAAATCCTGAAAGGCGCTTTGTGCTATTTCCCTGATTTCTTGTGCTGCCGCTTTCATCAAGGCTTTGTAGAACAATGGGCATCTGAAATTCCCCGTAAGATGTTTCAAGTGACTCGATTCAGTGTATAGCCTAGTAGTCGGAACTGGTACGTTTGGCACAAGTTATTGTTATTATTATTATTGAAAATTAGGTAAAAAATTGAGTAAAGAACTCGTGTGACCTGGCTACTATGATGCACTGATGTAGGTAATGCGGTGTCATAGCAGCGGTTACAGTGACGTCACTTGCAATCGGATCATGTTGTACACTGAAACAAATATATGTACCAGAAAGCCGTAAAACTGTGAGCATCTGCGACATCAGACAGCTTTTAGTGTACTCAAGTCACTCAAACTTAATTACTTTGAACATCATTAATTTGATTTTGTAACTTCATATTCAGATCATTCCACTTTTGGAAACTATCCTACGCACGGCTCGAAATTAGTGACAGAAAAGGCAAATTACACCCTGAAATTGCCGTTACAGCGATTCGTTCGAAGTTACAGGCAATTTGAAAGTGTCTGTCTATGGACTTATTACACAGTTTCGTCCATGCTTTTTTTTCACAGACAAATAACCTGGCGTCAGCATGTTAATTGCTTTATAAGTTTTTGCAGAAGAAAATCTGTTTTACTCAAATCTTTTTTTTAAAGCTGAATGCAATACAAAAGCATTTCCTTGTTTTGATCTTACACGTCAGTCCTATGACCAGATATATTGTTGGGCTTTACATGTCAAAATGGTATTATTGTAAATGCAGGCTGAAAAAAAAACACATAATTAAGTATTCGTTACAGCGAACTACGTCATTTATAATAAAATCTAATGATTAATTCATTTAGTTTTTTTATAATACAAACATCGGAAAATTTTATGTACGCAAGATTGACTTCTTTTTTTTCACTTTTGCCACCCTGAAAAAAAGGCGAAAGAAGAATTAACATAATTAATCCAAACCGTATTGAGAACAAGAGTGCAAAGCACTGAAAATAAAGTAAAAAATGTAAATTAAATTTACCTTAGAAGGCTATTATTCAAATCTTGTGCTAACTTATTTCTTAGCTTCTTGCTCTCAGCTTCGCACTTGTCCAGAAACGCCTGAGACGTTGGCCGCACTTTGGCCATTATCTTCCAGAAACTAAATTTTAAACTTAAACTTTTGGATAACAGGGGAGGATAGTACCATAGTACTTTGCTTTCTATATTAAAATGAAATTTACTACCTATATAACACCATGTACAAGCGTATTGTAAATCAATCACATGTGGTACTTTCAAACATTTACACTTGTAAAATGACTTACATATTTATAAATACTCATCAAAACCTATAAATCCATAAACTGGCAGCCGATTTCTTGCTTTCTTTAAAACTGATACCGGGCTAGTTCGTCCCAAACTGTCAGTATAGATACAGCAACAATCTTTTCTGACGGTTATAACGTGTCAAGGATAGAACTGCACCCATTCGAGGGGCAATCACAGTCCTGTGCTTCTCTATAACCCTTGTCAACTAATGAAAGCACGACTTGTATTTAGTACAATTAGACTTACATGCTCCTACTTCACCCCAAACTGCCAGATTGTTTATATATCTCGACTCGTTTTGTCCAACAGCCAACCTCAATGCCTATTCGGTGTGTTGTGCATAACACCTTTTTACTCTGCAGACTCCCTGGGGATTCCGCGAAAATACTCACAGAAGGGAGGAACCGCTCTGTGTTTATATATAACATATAGATCTCCACGGATCAGTTGTTTTCATGCCAATTTGGGATGAAACACGGCCTCAGTTCACGGTTTCGAGTGTGCATGTTCAGTGGAGGAACCGGGCAGGATTTAAGTGAGGGAAAACTAAGAAAAAATATGAAAAATACACTAAATGTTGATTTCCTTAGTCCCAGCGGACCCTTTCTATCTTCCTAGGACAGAAAGGGTCACAGTTCCTGTAATAAAAAGTAGAGCAGTGTGCACAGCCCACATATTCCCAATAGCCCCCCCCCCTCCCCCATCAATTAAACAGGGCCATCATTGGTCAATCAAGAGCTGTAATTTTCTAGGTCCAGCCGGTCCATTTTCCTTGGACGAACCTGGCCCATTTATAATACCGATCTGTGTTTTTCCCACAGAAGCTACATACCAAGTTTCATGAAAATCCTTGCAGGAGTTTTTAAGTTATCGTGTTAACATTATTATAATGGGTTTCTAACAAAAAAAAACAGCGCTATATCTACGAGTATTTCAAAGTGATTTTGTGCTGTTTATCCAAAAAAATAGCGTACGGTTAAAATATATTCAGGCAAATTTCAAAGCATGAATCCGCTTATAACAGTTACGCGTCGTTCGATTTCATACTGGTATCCTTAAACAAGCGGTGTTCGCCTTTCGAGGAAACACAGCTCTGCCAAATGACCGAGAGCGTTATCAAAACCTTTTTTGCCGTTCGGTATTTTAGGCGATAATCCAGCATAACAAAGCTATTTGCACCACTGCTGTGTGTTTTATTTGGATCGTGATATTAAATTTTTGTGATAGGATATAATTATATCAGCCCCCAAAGACGATCAAATTAAAATCGCACATAGCTCATTCAGCTCCATCCTCTGTAACTTATTCATATCAATCTTTGTCCATTGAAAAAAACTCTAAATTTTTATGAAACGGACAAAAACCTAGAAATAGTTTTTGATGACGCAATTCTCTCTTCTTTTCTTTTTTCTTTCCATGGATAAGCCCGTGCATGGTTTCGAGTGCATATACTCAGCAGAGGAAACTTACAGGTTTCCAGATAAAAAAAAACACAGATAAGAAAAAAAAAGAAAAATACACTAAACTTGATTTTATCTGCCATGGCGTACATATCATGTGTCCAAATTTTATTGGAATGTTTCTAGCACAAAAAGAACGCCTAATTTATTTTAAACTGATTTTGATATATTCTCCATTGACTTTATTTTTCTACTTTTTTCTGCCTTTGTTTTTGTTCTACAAAAGCTGGAGTTCTATTTTTTACATAGATCACGCAGACGTAACTGAATCTATTTATTCGCATAATTCCACCGGGTTGTTCAATTGGCATGATTTCTGTTATATATGCCGAACTGCTTGGTAAATTGCAGCTCAAAGAAACTGTCGTAGTTTTACCGTAGAAAATAAAAACTTCCGGTTGTCAAAAAATAAATTAATTTTTTATCAATGAAATTATACTCGTTTTCCAGGTAAGAAATAAAGTTTTGAAGTTAGACATATAAGATGATAAATAAATATTTCCATATAGGACAGCTTTATGTAATAACCGTCGTGGCTCAGTTGGATGCGCGTGGGAGAAAAGCAAAGCAAAGAAAAGCGAAAACGAGAGCACCCAGGTTCGAACCCTGACCAACACGTCTATTTTTACACATGGATATTACCAGTGCATCTACGAGTAAACCCCAGAACTTTGGCAATATTTGCCTGTTCCGACGAGTAATCCGAATTTCGGAATTTGAAGATATTTTCTCCCTGCCTTATCATTGGTATCACCAGGAGTGATATTCTGTCCTGTCCTTATTTTTAAGGAAGGACAAAAATTAAGGATGGACCATCTAATCTTAAGAATAGGGACGTCCTTAAATATAAGGACAGAGCAGAATACCACTCCAGTTATTAGTATTTTAACAATTATTCCCATGACTTTGGCAACAATGTTCCGACAAGTGATCCATTTTCGGTATTGGACATTTTCATCTCACGTCATCATTACTATTACATTGATTAGTTTTATTAGGCCCAAACCCTTCGGATTGGGGCCTATAGGTTTGGGGTGTCCGTCTGGCCGTCTGGCTGTCATCGCTTTATACCCCTATGAATTTTGGAGCGGTTGGGGCCTGCTTGTGTTTCACAAATACTTAATTGTTATTATTATTATTATTTTAATTTTAATTTTTATTATTTTTATTATTATTAAACGATTGTTCTTCATCATAAGTGGGTTAAGCTATACGAGGGGGGGGGGGGGGGGAGAATGGTTACAGTAGATCCAAATTGGTGAAATGAAAAAGAACATCTTCCGTAGTTCAAAACAAATTTATTCTGTCAAATATCACAAAATGGTGCATATTTAAGTCGATAGGGTTACAAAAATTGCAGCTGGCTTATTCAGTGGAGTTGGAATTTAGCATTTTGTTGTCACCAGTTACGATCTATTCTAGCCAAATCTATCTCCTGTCCCTCGTACCCCCCCCCCCCCCCCTCCCCAACGAACAATGACACCAATGTTATAACAGTTGCATAACTGAAATTTTGGATAATGGACAGGATATTGAAAGTGGTTAATGCTCAGAACAGACCGATTTTCAAGATACTACTGGTATATACTTCCAATTACAGCAATTTTTAACGCATCTATCAGGGAGAGCTACATACCACCAAAATAGAAACAGTCATTGTTTGCCAAAGAAATCACAACCAATAGCTAACTGGATAAGGTCTTTCCTGACAATGCGCACGCAAAGAATCGGAATTAATTCAATTTTTTTATTGCAGTCATCACTCTATGGAGCAATACCTCATGGAACTCTGCTGGGAATGGAAGCGTTCATAGCCATGATAGATGAAGTGTATACTACCAATATATAAATACGTCGATGACGGTACAACATTCGAAATACTTTACAATAAATCCCTACAAAACTCTGTGATGGAAACTGCGATACATGAAATTTGCAAATGGACCAAAGAAAATGACGTGAAAATTAACCTTACAGCCCCTCTTCATCAACGATCAAGAAATCCAAAAAATATACGACTGTTAAACTCGTTGGAGTATATATACAGAATGACTTAAAATGGTTGACTGATGTCAACACTTTGACGGCTACAGCTAGAGCAAAACTTTATTTCCCAAAACAGTTAAAGAAAGCTAAGGCCAATGAAAAGGACATGCTAATGTTCTACAGAAGCATTGGTCGTCCACACCTTGAATACTGCTACCAAGTCTGGGCAACCAGTATCAACCAGTCTCAAAATGACTCGATAGAAAAAAATACAGAAAAAAAGTCCTACGCATTATATACCCCCGATGAAAACTACGACCATGCACTTGAGCATTTCCATTTAACATTATTGAAGGAGAGGAGAGATAAAATGTGTAAATTTCTGTTTAAGGATGCGCAGCAAGAAAGCCACGCCTTCAACAAACGTCGTCCACATAAAAGGAGACACGACCACAATACAAGACAAAACAATTTGTGTACTCTGCCCGATGTTAAGACAATAACATATCAAAACTCTTTTGTCCCGTATTGTTTATTCGACTATCAATAATCGCAGTATGCAACTACATCAAAGCACTATACATAGATCACTAATAATGTAGCAAAAAGACATCGGCCTTTATAAATATCTGAATGTTTCGAATGTTATATACGAACTACGTTTTTCTATTTGTATAGATTTGTTAAATTTTACTTCATATAAATTCTTATACATCCCACTAATTTTATCTACAATTAATCTTGGCCCTCAATTAGCCTTTTTGCTTCTTTCTCGAATCATCTACATCAAATCATATTGCTCATGTTTATAATTTTGCTAAATCGTGAAAGATACAATTAAACTTTGACTATTGCATCAGAAAGATGATGCTATCATAATTAAAAATAAGACAATGTATTGTTGACAGAGGTGAATATCTGAGGAAGTATGACAGCAAGCAATTTAGTTGTTCCTCTTGTATTGTGGGGCCAAAAACCACCTACACATTGTATTTCAACTCTGTTGATGACTCATGACCAAAAGCACATCGTCACTGGTTGTAACGACGGCCAGATGTGTGTGTGGAATGTGCATGGTGATTGGAAGGTGGGTAAATGATTGTTCAGATAGTTTCATTATATGAATTCTGAATTTACTTCTGGAATTTTAACGCCACCGAATTCAAAAGGTATTTGAGCAACTTCTGACTTGAATGAATTCATTTGCAAAGATACACGACCCCTCTGTCAGAATAGAATTTCAAATATTTCAAACTTCCAAAATTTATAGCAGCTGTGTGAAAGTGATAAGGCGCTTTTTACTCTGGTTTTCTGATTTATTCCAACTTCAGTGGTTTTATTGTACTGTCGTTTTCCCAACGTAGGAATGAAGAACAGTATAAATGCACGGAGGGTAGATATTTAAAATTTTTAATTTTCACTTGTTTAAAGTTTAATCTGGATATTTTCTCAGTTCACGGCAGAGACTCTCCTGTTGGGGCATACATCGACAATAAACTGCCTCGCACATGGCAGTAACAACACAGAAAATAAGTACATCGTCTCCGCTTCAGATAATGGGTAGGATAGAACTTATTTCTTCTTATGGGGACATTTTTGGGGGAAGGGAGAGGTGCAAAGATGAGTTAGGTGGTGCATTCGTACGGGGTAATTTGATGCATTAAGTTTAAAATAATTTTGATTTATTGAGTTATTTTGTTATAACACACCCATAAAACATTTAACTGTGTCTTCTGCTAATGATTCCATTATAATATTAATTTTTTTATAATAGATTTTTTTTTTTGTTATAGAGAGATGAGTTTGTGGAATTTAGCAGACGGGCGATGTCTTGAGCACACGAAAATGTCACAAATACATACAAGCATACAGGTTAGCCATCGCATATATATATAAAGCGCATTATTTAATATGCTTGACACGTTTACTTTTGTGTGTGTGTTTTCCATGATTGTTTTTTTTTTTGTTTTTTTTTTACAAAAATGCAATTGCAGACTATTTTTTAAACGCAGATATTTCATGATTTTCGCACCAGGCCTATCAAATGCTGAATCAAAGGGATGTGTGGCTTGTATGTATCGGCTACTATCCAGACATCCATGTCATTCACCCCGTTACCTTGGAGATCATGTTTACCTTGGCCAGTCGCATGACCCCTGACTGGATAAGTGCTTTCTGCATACTTCGCCCAATCAACCGAGAAGGTAAACTATGTGTTTAGCCTGCAGCGTTTAAAAATCCAAAAGAACACCTCATTCTCTTTCAAACAGTAAAGGTTCATTGGCCCATTTCAGTTTGTCAGACAGTGTTTAAACATAAAAATGGTTCAAGTGAACTCCTCAAAGCGAATCAAATATTGGGGGTTTGTTTAATTCCTGATTTATATTTGTTTCATTTAGATGATGTTGTTGTTGCCATATCAAACTCTGGTGTGGTGAAGGTTTGGACAATGGCTGGTTCTCAAACTAAGGTTTTTATGACAGTATTGCTTAATTTATAGGCTATAATATAGATTTTAAGCAAATATTGGTGGATATACCAGATTATTTTGTAACTGTCTCCCGACTGTCTCTTGTTTTTTTGAAATTGAACAATAATTCTAGCCTTTGCAGAGTGCAGTCAGTAACCTTTGGGCTACTAACAAATACAGCCCCTATGCCAATGCTGAAATGTTTCCCATCATTTATTGATGTGCAAGAAGTATTTTGCATTTCGATATGTCCACCCGTTCGTCTGTGACAGGCCATCAGTTTGAAGTTGGGGTACGTGAATTTGTGTGATTTGTTTCTCAAATACGGGGGTCGAATACAGCCGCTATGCCTATGCTAAAACCTTCCCCACCATTTGTAGATGTGCAAGAATTATTTTGACTCGGTCAGTTTGATTGACAATACTTTTTTTGTAGCCTGGCGAGCCCCGTTATGAAGATGAAGCCAAACAAATCCGCTGTTTGAATGCTCAGATGTTACGTTGTTGCCCGTACAACCAGAGAACTGTGCTCATTGTATGTTCAAAATATTGGCAGGTGAGTTTTCTTTTCTATATTCCTTTTCTCACATCCCCTTCCTCTGACATCAAACCCTCACATTTTCCTAATCTTTCACATATTGTGATCACTTTTGGATATTAGAAATCCAATTTCAATTTTGCCATTGTGTATCTCCTGGTTTGGGTTTCGTTGTTTTTTTTTTTTCAGTCAGTCACACACGTTGTCCACTTGACCCTTCGACCTCTCCCCGCCCCAGCTCCATGGCAGCCCTCAACGTTCTGTCCTTTCCTCTCCTGTTCCACATCCCACCTCAAACACCTTCGCTCCTGGCCATTTTAAAAACCATTCTCCAGCCACGACACGATCATTCGTAATTTTGCCTCAAAATGTTAAACCGTTAATTTTCTGTTATATTCGCACCTGTAGAAATATGTATGCACGATATAAAAAGATGTGTATCAGTTTTGCTTGGCGTCGTTGTCAGCGCGGTATGTGCCCACAGTCCGCGCTTCGGAAAACAACCCCGTGCGCAATGGCCTTGGACAAGCTTGGATATATTTTTGTAATCCCCAAACTTACAGCTTCTGTATACTTTTAATACTGTAATACTGTGTATTGTTATACTGTATTTTGTATTTTAGGGCGGTTTCCACGCGTCATCTTTCTAACGATTACGTTTCTTTTCGCACGGAGAAATTACCAATGTTAAAAAATGGAAACCAAGAAACTTTTCACTTGTTTGCTACGTTATTAAACTGTAAAAAAGGACGTGTTAAAAAGGAAGACCAGTGGATAAAATAGTGAACTGTGTTCTAAAATTAAAAATAAAAATCGAGTGTTGAGATCGCCTGGCTGTGACTTCTTGTTTTGTATCGATTTTGTTGTGTTATATTTTGCCACAGTTGTTTTTTTTTATCTTGTAATATTTTAACTTTTTGTTTGTTTTTTTTTTTTTCATGTTGTAAATTCACACAGATATATTCGACAAATTGGACAAATAACGAGGAACCGGTAAGAATGTAAACAACAACAGCACAAATCAAACCTTTTTTTTCATTATGCCGAGGAATCTCGCTTTTCTTACAGTGTTGTTTCTAGAATGCCGCATGTGCCATGAAAGATCAGTTAATAAACAAGAGCGGTTTGTGAGAAACCGTATTGGTGTTCCTTCTCTTAGAATTCCCTCCTGTAGCCATCATCAAAAATGATTAGGTGCTGTGTAGAATGTGTAGAAGCAAAAAACAAAACTACTTTTTGTGTGTAGTTATTTTCTAGCGGTTCGTAATGTAGTTTGCCCATCCCACATTGCTGCTCTACCTTAACTGCTGACACAGATTTTCGTTTTATCAATCCACCCTACGTGCTCTTATAATAGGAAATGTTCTTTTCGCCCAAAATCCCAATTCGAAATAGATGTTCTCTTCTTAAAAGTAACCTATACCGCCATTTGGCATCTCTCAGTACCCTGGTAACATAGCTGCCTTTGTCACAGTTGGGTATTTCGAAAGCATGATAGACGTATCCTTAGCTTCGTTTCAGAAATCCGTTATGATGTTATTTGTGTGTTGTGTGTGGACTGGGCGTAGTCTCTGACATGAATGTGCTGTGCGGGGGGGGGGGGGGGGGTGGGGGGCACATAGTGTAACTTGCTTACCCATTGCTAGATAATACCCCTGGTTTTTCAAAGCTGCCGTTTAATTTGGGGCTTTCGGTTTCTTGGGTAGTGCTGCTTGATCTGTTTGAAAGAAGCTCTTGTTATGAAAATGGAATGTTATTTCTCGTTAATTGGTTCTTACTCATAATGTCGCATCATTTCAACTGTACCTGATATTAAATGTATTGTAGTTGTCTGACATCTCAAGTTTAAATATGCATAGACAAATTATTTTCAGACCTTCAATTATGACGAAAAAAAAAACTACTGGGAGATTTTTAAGACTTCGGCAAGTTTACTACATCACTTCCTGTAGTTTGAAATTAATGAGTTTTAATTCAATTGTTCAAATCTTTGTGTTCGGCCGATTTGCAAATGATAAGAAATGTACAAGAAAAATAATTCTTTCGATTTGATGTTTACAATTTCCGTCCGAATAGTATCTGAATGTTTATTTACTTGAAGCAATCTTACTAAGTATTGTCTTTCAATCCCCTCCCCATATTTTTCCCGTTACTTTGTGCGACGAAATGACAGGAAAAGGGTCTAAATGAAGATGTGGCCCATTTTTACTTGAGCAAGATTTACTTGTATATATATTACTGGATTTAGAGGCTCAAAGTAGCATACAGCAAAAAAATCTCTAACTTGTGCGCACTTCGGCCATTCAAACTATTTTGTCGGTAATTTACGTGACTGAGGAATCAGACTGCAGCGCCAATTTTGTCTCTCCCTGTTTAGAGATTTATTCTGCTCAACCAGCTTGGAAAACTTAAGAATTATTCAAATCTTTTAAGCCTTTTCTGCTGCGAAATAAACAAATATCGGCACGATAGTTTTTTTTTGGTGATATTGTAGGTACTTACTGGTGCAACGAGCTTGATTCAAGTTGGTGAATAAATAAATAAATGAATGATTGATGTCGATGTGGCGTTGTGATCTGACTTGCAGATATACGACGCCGGCGATTTCTCACTACTGTGTTCCGAGTCAGCGAGGCGTGGCGAGCGATGGGTGGGCGGAGACTTCACGGCTATAGATAAGATAGTGGTGTGGAGCAGCGAAGGCAGGGCTTATCTCTACAAACTGCCCACTAAGTATGTTATCTCTTTTATCGCTCATGTAAACCAACAATGAACTGGCGATTAAAGCGTTTCAGCCTGCAACTGGCCACGCGCGTGGAAATTTTCTGTTTTTTTTTTTTTAACTACTTAGCGATGATTGGCCAAAATAAATGATCCTGATGTATATTTTTGCGTTCAGCAATCCCTGTCTCTTTTTATCTAAAGTAAAGAATCCAACTTAAAATTGAACAAGGTAACATGGTAATTAAAATTATCCGTGATACTGTTACAGGCTGTAAACAGTCAGATTTAACACATATTAAACGTTAGTTGCAATCAGCAGTTGAAAACTTGTATAAAAAGCTAATGCATAATTAAATGAGCCAAACGTAAATAAATATAAATGAGTAAATGAACAAATAAAGATATTAATGTTATTAGTTGGTAGCCTGATTGGCGAGAAAAAAAACTTAAAAGTTGTATCGCTTGATTGAGAAAAGGCAACCATTGTTGTGTATGGCTTAAAGCTTACTTAGAGGAAAGGCTGTACAAAGGTAGGCTTTATTGTTATGCTGCTCATTATGTTGCTATGGTAATTATTGTAACATTGCTGTTGTGACCAATGGAATTAATGATCTCACTGCGCGCACTGATTGTGCAGGATCATGCCACCGCCATGGTGAGCATTGTAATGCTGATAGCATTGCTATGGCTACCATTTCGGCTGGTGTTGTTGGTATGGTAACCAGTAAAATTCTTATTGACGTTGCTGTGTGCATATCATTGCGGTGACTGCCGTTGTGGGGTAACCACTGTCATAATAATGATAATGCTGTTCTTGCAAATGACGCCATGTTTGTTTAGTAGTGATCATTGAAATGTCGAAGCTACTAAGGTGGTTTTTTCATTTGTTGAGTAATAAAAATTTTAAATGCAATTTTTTTGTGGTAAAACTTTATTTTTCATTAAAAATATTATGACTAGAAATAGTAAATCTAAAAGGGCATTCAATGAATTCGATTGATGTGAACCAATTAATCAATGAGCTGGTTTATTTCGAACACAAACTTGTCACGAATTAACACGAATTTGCAAATTTTGTTTCTGAAAAATCGGATTTCTGGAACGCTACACCAAAAAAAAAAATTTCAAGTGGTGCTTTTCTTTTCAAATATATTTAGTTCCTTGCTCTGCCTTTTTGAGAGCATTGTAATGTGTATTCAAATTTTGTTTTTTTCACTTGCTCGAACGTTCCGACAGTTTACTCTCATGGGGGTATTTTTGTTCTGTTTTGTCTCTTTGACTTTGTACTAAGTGGTTTAATTTCATAATCTTAAAAAAAGGCTAATAAAGATTTCAAATGAAGGAGCATTCTTTGTTTCATATATTTTTCGTTTTATTTATGTTTTTAATTGATTACACTTATTTTGTTTTGTCGAATCGGTTCCTTCTTAATTCAACTTTTTTGTTTGTTAGTCTTTTCTCGTTTTTTGTTTTCGTTGCCCTAAATGCTCGCGACATTCCATAAATTTGCCACTGCAGTAAATAAAATGCTAGTGGAAAATTTTCTGGAAGAGCGGAGCATTAGGTGAACGAAACGTCTTATTCTTGAAATGTTTTTGCTATCTATGTCTTTGTTTTTTGAAATGTGTATTTTTTATTTCAATTTATGTCTTGATTGTTTTCTGATATAAAGCTATAAAGAAGAAGAGAAGAAAGTGACAGAAACACGAAGGTGAGGTCTTGTTAATAATGTCTGGATTCCAGTCTTTGATACGTGGATTCCAGTCTATAATATGTGGATTCCAGTCTGTAATATGTGGATCCCAGCCTGTAATATATGGATCCAAGCGTGTAAAATATGGATTTCAGCCTTTACGTTATGGATTCCAGCCTCTAATATGCGGATTCCAGTCCGTAATATGTGGATTTCAGTGTGTAATATTTGGATTCCAGCCTGTGCTTTATGTATTCCAGTCTTTGGAATGGACAAATTCTCATGTTGGAAATTTTAAGGTTTAGTCATGAAAAATTCATACGGTTTCATACGGTGGACAGTTTAGCTCTTTGGTAAAATTTTTAATAATAAAAAAAAATACATGTTAACATTTGAGGATTTTTGTGTACAGTGTAATAAAAAGTTTTTATAATGAATGTGTTGGTTATAGCTTCTGTCTGTGATCACATTATAATTTTGCATTGAACTTCTGGAAATTTTTTGGCAATGGAAAGTTGTGCTTTTTAGCAGAAATTATACTTTGCAGTTTAAATATTTAACATTGAAACGCAAGGATAGACGTCGATTTCATCGAAGGATATTATTTGAATTCGATTGCGTGAAATTTCCAGTTACGGTACAAAAATATCCTACAATAGTTTAATCACTTATGTGCTAAAACCAGTCACGTTTGCTCGCCTGCTTAATTGACAGCGGCGAGGGAGGCAGCGAAGTGCCACGGACACCAGGTGATCCACGATACCCGGGCCAGCAGGGGCCACAGGCATACACAATGCTAGACTGCTACATAGAAAAGGCATTGTTTACTTTTTGTCTTTTTTTCTTTTTCCAACGCAAAATAACAATAATATAAACGAGGGAAGTCAGTTCTTATTAAATAACCCTTATAAGGCGTTGAAAACAGAGCGAGGGTGAGAGAGAGAGAAACAGAGAGAGAGAGAGAGAGAGAGAGCACATTTATATTTTCAGAATCTGGAGTGCACGCCGTTTATGATGTATATCTTGGGGCGGAGGGAGCGGGAGAGTAAATTGCTGCTGCGCGGGGACTCTGCCGGCAGACTGGTGGTGTGGACACTCCCGGATGTAAACGACCAAAAGATGCGGTTGGTCCGACAAGAAAGCTTCGAGAAACTTCCAGGTAGAGTTGACTGGACAAAAAGAACGAACAAGCAGAACACTGGAACCCAGTAAATAATGGCAAGCGCGAGTGACAGGATTTCTTAGTATTCTCCAAACGACGTTCTGTTATTAATTGCTGTTATTAATATTTTAACTCTAATGATTCTGCCGTTTGTTTCAGTGGTCAGTCCAAAAGCAGTTAACATGCTCAGCGATCTGTGGAGGGAGTTTGAACCAGAAGGCATTATTGATCAGCTGGTAAGCTCAAGCGTTATTGCTTCATTAATTAATTGTCGCGGAGTGATTGGTTTTTTTTTCTTATACGACCAAACAGATTAATGTAGTAAAAATATAAAAAAAACGATCACTACGTTGCAAGACTTTCCCGACCAGTTTTCCTGGGACTTATGGACGATCGAATAACTATTGATCGTGACGAAAAAAATAAATACGCTTTCGTTCAATTAAAGCAGAATATATTGATTGCAAATCTTCTAGTTTCTGTCATAAACAATTGTTTTAGTAATAGATCATTTTGTTAAGTTATTTGTTTTCATATTTTATTTGCACTCAAACAGAATGCCAAGGCTGACGGGATGTTGACTGTGACGTCATCTATCTATATACCTAGTCAGGGGCGCCTCGTATGTGGGCGGGATGACGGTTCCATAGTGATTGTCAAGGCCATAGACGCACTCGTTTTACAGCTACTTGACAATGGCAAAAGTAAAGGTGATTGCCCTCTCCTGTGTTTTTTCTACCCAGTTCGCAGAAAAAAAACTAGTCATTTGTTTGTCGATGACTTGGTTTTATGGGTGATGTTTAGGCTGTTCGTTTTATACGAAAGTCAGGCAAACTAAACAGAGGGTGGGGGTTGGGGGGCAGTTTGGGCAGAATTGAAAATGGGCCATGTATGAATGTACGCTTCTGTGAAAAATTAAATGCATCACACTTGATTAATGTGATGTATTAGAGAAATTCCTTTATGTCGATATTATTGGTATTATATGTTTTGAAAGCAAAGATGTCTTTAAAATTTAGACTTCCGAATTTTCCGATTTTTTTTCTCAAAATTTTTCAGATTCTCTAAATCATCAGATTCTGCGTGGTCACAATGGGCGGGTAAACTGCCTGCTTTGTCCACACACAGAAGACCCGCGTTATGATCCCAACCATTTGATAAGCGGGGGAGCCGATTTCACGGTCGCCCTGTGGGATTTGTCGAGCGGGGACAAACTGCATACTTTCTGCGTGCACGGAGGGGAAGTTACTCAGTTGCTGGTCCCTCCTGCAAATTGCAATGTGAGAGGTTTCGCTAAATTTACGTGAATAACTTGTACACCTCTGCAAAGTCAGTCTATTGTGTTGTTGTGGTTTCTCAGTTTTTTTCATAAAACGGACTAATAACAATAAATAACCAGTTGAAAAGGTATGTGAAAAAAAGGCGAGAGTTCAGTATTTTATCCATTTCGGTTATTGCATGTTGATTTTGCCGCGATAGCTCCAGCACATAGCGGAATTTGGTGATCTCATCCCATTTTGTTAGATTTCTCGTAAGAACTATAGGAATATGAGGGGGGAGGGGGTGTGATGAAAGAGTGATGTACACCTGATTTGTCCCCGCCCCCTACAGGCCCGCGTACTGCCGTGCGTGGCCTCGGTGGCCAGCGACCACTCCCTGGCCCTGGTCAGCCTGCGGGAGAAGAAGTGCCTGATGCTGGCGGCCAGGCAGCTCTTCCCCATCCACATCGTCAAGTGGCGCCCCCTGGATGACTTTCTCGTCGTGGGCTGCACGGATGGTACCGTCTTCGTCTGGCAAATGGAAACGGGTACCGCTTTTGATCAATATTTATCGGTATATAAGAGAGTAGCCTGAAAGATTTTGATACAGTTGTATTTCGCTAGCCAAAGCCCATTGTTATGCATTTATCCGCTGTGATTTTCTGTCCGGGTTAAACATTTATCTGGTATGATTTAAACGAGAGAAATGACGTGCAATTTTAAAACGGAATTTAACCGGTTTATCCGAGTTACTGCTGCACGGTGTTCTTTTTTTTTTACGACAGGTCACTTGGATCGGGTTGTGCACGGCAGCACCGCGGAAGAGATCCTGAACGCGTGCGACGAGCGCATGGAGGTGACCACCAACCTGAACAACCTGACCAATCCCACCATCAGCATTACGCAGGCCCTAAAGCGCGCCAACCTGGCTACGTTCAGGAACTTCGCACAGCAACAGTTTCAAAAGGTAACGTTTTTTTTTTCTCATGTTCGCGTTTTTGCTCCAAAACACTGCTGACGTCAGCGCACGTGTTTCAGGCACAGGACGCTTTGCAGCAGCAGGACGGCACCGTGTGGTCCACGCAGAGCGTTCAGTGGACAGCTGTTTAAAAAACTCTTCGCTGAATGAACAGCTGTTTAGCTCTTTTGTGCTGTTGATTTGTGTGCGCATGTATTTCAGGCACAGGACGCTTTCCAGCAGCAGGACGTCTTCATGTGGCCCATGCAACGCGTTCAATGGACAGCTGTTTGGAAAGCGTTGCGCTGAGTGCACAGCTGCTTGGCGGATTTTACACGGAGTGGGCAGCTGTTGACTACTGTGTGTACGTATTTCAGGCACAGGATGTGTTCCAGCAGCAGGACGCCTCCATGCGGCCCATGCACCATCCAAGCCTCGTCAGTCTGTCGTCAGCCCTGCCCATGATGGTACAAGGCCTGAAAACCAACAACCGCGACGCCGAGAGCCACCTCGTCTTCCTGGACACAGAGGCGCTCATAGGTTTGTTTTGCTGGCATTTTTGCAGTCATTTCAAAATGCCGGAAAATCCCTGTCACTCGGAAAAGTGGAAAAGTTACACCTCAGTTGTCTCAAAATAAACCTTAACCATTAAATTAGTTTCATTGGAAGATTTTGAAAGATTTGAAAGTGCTCTTCTTTCCTAACTGAAGTTTACTCTTAAAAGGAAACTCTGCGGATTCCAAATTTAACTGTGAGAAAAATATTAAGCATTGTAATAGGAAACTTAATAGAATGTAAAAACATATTGTCGATTAGAGCTAGAATTGTGACATTGTATGATGTCATGCGGCAATGTGATGGCGGTAAACTATCTGCTTGTTTTGATTACATCACAGTGCAATTACTAAATGAAGAATTCGCACAGATGTCACCGAGTAAGCTGGAAGCCTTAGGCTTCTACATAAATATGCCTACGTCACAGGCTAACCTGACAGACACCCAGAAGAAAGTCTCAGGTACGTGTTCAGGAACATTCGGCTTCAAACCCTCCGGCCGCCCTACCTCCTCCCCCCCCCCTCCTCCGCCGTTCCTGAGGTGACAGAAAATTACATATCGAAAATTCGAAAACAAACGGAATCGATTAATCGCATAAACTGGTAATTATTGTAGTAAAAATTATTTCTGTTCTTTTTTTTCATGAAAAATACACCCGATACTTGCGTAAATTGGTTAAACGCAAGATGTTCTTTTGAAAACTGTTCATACAGTTTACAGGTTTTGTCTGTAGGTCACAAGACAAGTTCAGCTACTAATTAAAGCTTTAGGTTTGAAGTTTTGTTTATTTTTCCATTGCGGTTTGTTTACTGTTTCGTTGTGGTTTTTAATTCATGTTACGGTCGGTTGTTCCTGCAGACTTCATTACAAAGGTCAAGGGCAAGGCGGAGAATGTAGGTCAACAACTACAGGCGAAGCTAGAGACCGAGGGCTTGAAACCAGTGTCGCCCAACACCCAGCGAAAACTGGAGGCCCAGGGCAAGGGGAGACCTGCACGACCTCCACCACCTAACCTAGGCCAGGTTCGCATTTGGTGACGTAGATGACGTGACGTTTGGTGTCTGTTCAGTTGAAGCTTGAAATCAGATTATTTCTTGAAGTTTAGTTTCAGTGTGAAAGAGGGCAGAAAACAATAAACGATACAGCACCAAAGTTGCTTTGAAATAATGTTTTACGTTCATCTTCCAGTTCCAACCAGCGGAGGAAATCGAAAAAGAGGCCAGCCTAAGTTTAAAGAGTGCCCAGCTGCTTCTGTCTTGCCTGCATGCGTGGGGACAGGATGCCGACCTAGACCAGCTGTGCAGCCGAAAGCTTGGCCTGCTCTGTCCGCGAAAGCCGCTCGTCTTCGGCCTTATGTCCCGCTCCGGACATATGGCCTTGTCCTTGCCAGGGTGGTGAGTGTTCACACCTTGCTTCGTAACTATAGCGACTGGTTACAAAACGTAACTCTGCCTTCGGAAATGATTAAGCTGAGGAACTCTTTAGTTATACATTGAAATACCGGAGAACGAGAGAGAGGGCAATACAAAGAAGCAGATTGTCGAAGCCTTGTACAGATATAATGCATTGCATGACAATGTATACAGATGGTCAAGGCCATGCTGAATTTTTCCAGAAAATTTGAATTGTATAAAATTGGTAATCTGTGTTCATATTTTCAAATTTCTTGTTTGTGCAATACAACCCCGCAAGTGTTTTTTTATTTCCTTGATAACTGCACGTTGTTATGGTTACAAGAGTCTTCTCTTGAATAGGTACAAACACTACGCACCTGCGGAGAGTGCGATGGCGGCATCGACGCATGCGCATTGGCGCATCTCGAGCCCGCTGACAACACACCACCTGCTGACCGTCATCGCCACTGCCAACACCCTCATGAGTATGACTCATGCCTCATTCTTGCCGCAGAAAGTCAAACCAAGATCTCCAGTAGGGTGTGTTGTTTTTTTCCCCCAATTAGGGCTCTGAATGTTGATCGATACGTCGAAGACAAAAATAAATATCTGAGTTTGGTTCGTGCGGTTTAAGAATTGTTTAAGGTAAGAATTGTGCAAGGTAATTTATTTTAATGGAAAGTTTCCAATTGAAAAAATATGGCTTGTGCCTTCACACGAGATTGTGTTTCAACAAGGCATGCAGAAATAAGGTGGGTTGATCTGATCAGTTTCTACTGTACCATGTAGGCCACCTCCAGAGGAAGAGGAGCCGGACCCACTACAGCAGGCGCAGAGCAAGCAAGGCTGGAGCTTGCTGGCCACGCTCCACTGCGTCCTGCTGCCGGATCTCATAGGCCGGGTGCACTATTGCCCGCCCCTGCTAGAAATGTTAGCGCGTCGGTGGCAGGACAGGTGTTTAGAGGTCTGTGTCGTCACTTCCGGTCTTTTAGCTTTGCAAAATCACTGCACATTTTTTATATGTTTATTTCAAAACCTAATTTGTGAGACTGTAATGCTGCCGAGGTGTTGATTTCATTAATAATTTGTCTATAAATAGCTGCAGATATCCCCCTCACCACTTCAGTAGACTGCTAGCATTAATTTCGGTTCATGAACCGTCTCGATATTGGGATGGAAGAGTGGGTTGGTTAGGGTGGGAGTTACGTTGTCATTGTTGCAGGTGAGGGAGGCGGCACAGGCGCTGCTGCTGGCAGAACTACGCCGTATAGGACCGGAAGGCCGGAAGCGGGTGGTGGACGAGTGGGCGCCCTTCTTACCCAACTACGGCGACCCTGCCCTTACACTGGTATCCGAACAGGTGCTCGTGTTACAAGCATACAGTTTCATAATACCTGCCACAGACCAAAAACAACCTGATAAATGTACTGAATTTGTTAGGTGTTATTGTTGAATGCAAAAGTGAGAATACACTCAGTGTTTAATGTCGAACCAGTTGGCGAGTTCCCTTATAAAAAACAGTTAAAAAACTTAAGTTCCTCCCCCTCCTTGCTTATGATAACACCAGACTAAATTTTAAATTTACCAGACGAGCATTGACACAGTTTAAAAGAGCCGATTTCTGTTGGATGTGTTTTAATATTAAGTCGGTTTTGGTTTGTATCTTTTCAGCAGGCGAGCGGCATGCGCGAGTCTTACGAAGATTTGGAATTGGACGAAGAGGAGCAGATGCGAACTGCAGGTATGTACTGCTGCTGCAGCTGCAGCTGTTAAAGTCGATATCCGATAAACGGAAGCTCCAAACGATGCAGTGCCTTATTGATAAATTGTAGGAAAGCAGCCAACCGGAAGTTGTTAAATTTTAGGAAAGCAGCCAACCAGAAGTTGATAATGTTGGGTGTCTGAACATGTAATGGTGCCATGATTTATTTAATTTTGTAGCGTTATGAAGGACACAAGTGAAAAAGAAATAGAAAATTATCTCTCTGTTCTTAATTTTTTTTGTAATTTTGTTTCCTCTTTAGTTAATTTATTAATTTTGTTTCTTAGTTTTAATTTCTTTATCTGTTTACTTATTTGTTTTCGTGCGACAGCAGGCAGTCAGAAGGCGTCGTCTGGGTTTGAGAGCCGGCGTCGCCAGGCCACGGCCATTGTCATGCTGGGCGTGTTAGGTGCCGAGTTTGGCGCCGAGATGGAGCCGAGCCGACGGAAGGCTGGCGAGGAGAGCGATAAGAAGAGCGTCATGGAGGGATTCGGTCTCACAAAATACTCCCATTCCATGCATACCAGTGAGTGATCGCAGACGCAAATCATGGTGTTTGAACTGCATTTGCTGTCTGTGATTGTTATCTTGTTGATATCGCTACATGCCAAGATTGATAATAGTATTTGTTTTATGAATAAGAAGATCATTCATAGTCTCGCTGGTTTAAAGCATTCGCATTTCCCTCCTATAATTATAACGTCCTTTGGGTGTCCTTTTTGCAGGCAAAGCGTTAACGTTCCTTCTACTTCAACCGGCCACCTCTCGGCTGCCACAGCACACGCCTATACGGCGCGCGGCCGTCGATCTATTAGGTCGCGGATTTACAGTCTGGGAGCCGTATTTAGACGTGTCGTCCGTTCTGCTGGGCCTCTTGGAGTTGTGCGTTGGAGGGGATAAACTTGTCCCCAGGTGAGGTCATTTCTACGTCACACAGCTGTGAGATGACCAAAGTCTAATACGTCTGTTGTTCGATAAAAAAACGTGAAAGCGTTACATATGACGTCACACGTTGCTTTGCGTAGCTATATTTATCAATTTAGTCATATTTAAAAAATAATAGTACTAAAATTTCATTCGTAATTGGTGCTAGATATTCTGGCACAGTTTTGAACGTGACGTCATTGTGACAGTTAAACAATTCGTATCAGCATGTGTAAGGTGCCTTGCAACGTAACGTAACGATATTGGGCATGCGCACGATCCCACAAGCCAACAACGCTCTCGCGTGTTTTTGCCACACTTGTGTTAGAATGAAATATTGCTTTTGTACCTTAGAAAGTAGTATTTCTTGACAGCAGACCTGTGTTTGATCAATTTTAATGTGCTCCCTTTTATAGTTTATTTTCGAAAATAAAATGTTATGTTATTCTTATTTTGGGTTTTATTTTTAAAATAGAGTGCTTTAAAGCTAACTACCAGTAACATTTTGCGAAGACTGTACTGAGGAATTAATGGTGTGATGCTCTATAGTGTACACAAATATTCTTTCTAGTTATGAGTTAGAACTTAGGTAAGCCATTTATACATTAGAAGTGGACCGCAATTGTTTATCTTTTCGTTTTTACACAATTTCCTTAACTGTTTACTTTGTTGCGATCCGTGTGAAAAGGTTTTTATCTTTAAAAAATTAATCAAAATTATCAGTAAAAAAGTCCTAGATACTTTTTATTTATTGAAATAATAAACAAGAAACAATTTTCGTGAGATCGACCTTGGTTTAATGAAATAAAGAATAAATTTTAAAGTGAAAGAAGATTCAATTCATATTTTATTTTCATCGGCGAGGAATTTTCCATACCCACGGTTTTCTCAGTGGAAAATTACTTTCGACTAGACTTCTAATTTTTCAGGATAAATTCGTTATGTTATAAAACGTTTTTACAGAGTCATGCCTGCATTTCATTACTTTTATAAACTTTTTTTAGTCGTCATTGTGACAGTGTCATTATCGTGTAAAACGGTAATACTTCTTTTTTTTTTTTACATCGTAAAACCGTGGCGTTATTTTTCTAGAAAATCGTCTCGAATGCCAGGATCATTCAGGTCAGCTTTTCATCCAAAGTGGAAGAGGAATTTCTTATTTCAGCATTGGAAATGTGCCGCACCTGCTCCCCCCTCTCCCCTACCTAGTGGCTAATAGTGCTATTTGCAGTGTGGCGAAATTTCCGATTGTCTATTACCGTAATACTCTGCTCTTGTTACCACAATATTCTCGTCTTATTACCGTAATACTCTGCTATTATTCTCTTTCTCTTTTTTTGTCAGCTAGCTTTCAAAAGGTTTGATAGCCGTAAACCCTGTGCCATTTCATCAATGTGTTTTTTTGTACATTGTGTATTTCTGGAAATGAACGTGTGTACTGTAACTTTGCGGTTCGGCGTCTTTGTTTCAAGTCGCGTTATTCGTTTGTTGTTGTTGTTTTGTTTTTTTTTTTTAATTTCAAGCGCCAACAAATCCAGCGCTTTTCAGGAAAAAAGTAGCGCCAAATGTGATTTTCTGTAAATGGCCAAACGCATGCAGTCGCTTCCCGGCTTGACATCGAACCACAAATAGTAACTGATTGTTTGAATCGTGTGAGGTGTCTTAGAAATAGTAAGAAACCACAAATATTGAACCAGAATCCCATTCCTGTCAAAGGAATAATAACTATAACTTGTGTTTTTTTAAAGGTCGTGTAGACCGGAGTGTGTACGGTGATTCGCTTTTTTAAATACTGCGTCTGCCTGTACACATAACGTTCCTTTTTCTTGTCGTAGAGTGTTATTTGAGTAATAAACGCATAACAAAAGACTTGCGTAACTGCTGGTAGAAGGATACCGCTTCTGAGGTGCCGGGGGCGGGGGTTGGTGCTTGTATAGTATATAATATCGCTCATTTGAAAGCACACATATATTTGGGACCCTGCTTACAGCATGACGTTCGGGCTGCCGCTTTACCCGCCTGCAGACGCGTGCCGGACAGCCCGCCACGCGCTCTCCCTCATCGCCACCGCCCGCCCGCCAGCCTTCATCATCACCATGGCCAAAGAGGTTTGCCTTTTTCAATGTAACCCGTTGTTACAAGACTTGGGTAAATGTGGTAATTTGATTGGTCGATTTCCAAGTCAACAATTTTTCAATGATTAGAATGTAAAAATTCGATAGATATTACGGTTACTTGTAAGCCAAAGGCCAGCGAAGTTATCTAACAATGCCAGTATTGATCAGTCTTGAGTCAACTTGAAGGTAGCATTGACCAGCTACTGGTCGTTAATACCAGTCAATATCCGCTAACTGGTGTTGCCTGTAGGTGGCGCGCTATAACGCCCTGGCGCAGAACCCACAGAGTCAGCATCACGCCATGTCGCTGCATAACTCGCCTCTCATGAAAGCCAAGACAGAAATACTGCGAATCATTGAGCTCCTTGTCGACAAAATGCCAAGCGACGTCGCCGATCTGCTGGTCGAGGTGACACATTTTTTTTTCGCAGGATTTCGGTCTTAAAAAAATTGATCTGTCTACAAATTGCCTACGCTATTTAAGTCAGTCGCATATCAGATAGGTACAGAGTCAACAAGTGAGCTGTATTAGCTACAGGAAGTTGAAATATCTGGTGGCATTCTGGCTAAATGAATAGTATTGTGCCACAAGAAAAGCAGTCATCAAAATGGTTAATGTGCTATATTTAAGCACTGTCGAGACATACTTCAAAATCTTACCAGTTCCCAAATACCTCACAGAAATACACCCATTGACACAATTGGCGCTACGATCCTTTTTTTTTTTTTTTTTTTTTTTTTGTAAGTTTTAATGTAAATTTCTTATTTGGGCAGACGATGGATATAACAGTTCACTGTCTGGACCATCAGGCGGTGAAGGCGAGGGGATTACAGGAAGTCTTCCCGGCCGTCTGCAAGTCAGTTGACTTTATATGAAGCACGATCTGCTGTCTGTCTGTCTCTGTCTCTGTCTCTGTCTCTCTCTCTCTCTGTACTTGCATTGATTCTGAAGCAAATTTACTGGAGTCTACAGAAATAAATTTGTCAGAAACTGCGTTTATGATCAGGGAACGAGGTGAACCCTAAGGCCATTCCTAGGGGAGTTTTTTTTCCGGAGATTCTTTCATACTCCTGTTATCAATTCTCCATATCTAACCCTTATCAACTACGTGATGTTACAGCTTTCTGTTTTTTTCTCAGGTTCAGCATGGTCAGTTACTGTGGCAGTACGCGGCGCATTTCCGTTGGTGCCAAGAACGGCTCGGTGGCCTTCTATGAATTGAAGCAAGGAAAATGCCAGGTAACGGTGCCACCATTGGGTCCCCTGTACCGTACGGGTCCGCGGCGGACCTATGCGTTATCTATATGTCTCCAGTTTTTTAATCATATTCAGCTGAAAAAATATTGTATTTGATTAAAGCAAAATTTATATCATAATTAAGAAATTAGAATTCTGCTGGGGATTGAAATGCTTATGTGCTTTTTTTTTTAATTTTTCGTTCACGAAGTAAAAATTATTCCCCAAGCTTCCATCGTATCTTCGCAAAACAATTGCAACTCGTTTTCTCCCCAGTTTGAGGTTAAATTTTCTTTTGGGTGACGGAAAAATTAGCTATTGTTTATTTTTTTTACTAGTTTTCAAATTATATATATATATATATATATATATATATATATATATATATATATATATATATATATATATATATATATATATGTTAAACAGACCATACAGGCGCATGGAGGGCCCGTGACAGCAGTGTGCTTTTCCCCCGAGGGCAAACACCTAGCTTCTTATTGTTTCCGTGAAAACAGATTACTAATCTGGCAGGTAACCATCATTAGACTACATCAAACAGACTACTAGTCTGGCAGGTAACCATCATTAGACTACATCAAACTACTAGTCTGACAGTTAACCATCATTAGACTACAGCTAACAGACTACTAGTCTGGCAGGTAACCATCATTAGACTACATCAAACCGATTACTAGTTTGGCAGGTGACCATCATTAGACTATATCAAACTACTAGTCTGACAGTTAACCATCATTAGACTACAGCTAACAGACTACTAGTCTGGCAGGTAACCATCATTAGACTACATCAAACCGATTACTAGTTTGGCAGGTGACCATCATTAGACTACATCAAGCTACTAGTCTGACAGTTAACCATCATTAGACTACAGCTAACAGACTACTAGTCTGGCAGGTAACCAACATTAGACTACATCAAATTGCACACAGTTTAATTTTGGTAAGAATTTGCTGTTTGTTTCGCACTGAGAAATTCGACTCAAAGTTTCATCTTTTAATTCAGATTTTCTTTTCATTCAGTCTTAGTTAAATTTATGACTTACGAAGCAGCTAATTATCTTGGTATCGTATTCATCTTCAGGGCCATCCTTTTTGACATTTGTATTTTAGAAATAAACCAATTCACAGTTTCATATTTCTGCAAAATATTTGGCTTTTCGACTGAAAACAGGAGGGTAAAACATAATAAAAAACAGTAAAATGTCGTTTCATTTAACTCAAAGCGTTTTTTTTTCTTTCTTGCAATGAAATCAACGGAATTATATACCAAATCCTTTCGGAAAACGTGAATAATGGGTGCATTTGTTTGGCAATGCCCACATAAACAATATTCAATCTGTTTGTGATTCAAACCTGTCGTTTGCTTAAAAGTTTACCCTCAGGCTTTGCATTCGAAACGAATAAAGAACCTGAAACATCGGACAATTTATTCGGAACCGAAACTGTGACTCGCCTTGCACAATACGTTTGTGTTACAGACTGCGTCATCGTCAATATTTGGCATTGGGTCGCAACAAACACGCGTGACGAAAACGTACAGCGCTCCGCCAATCAGGTTGCAGCCCAATACGAACCCGCTAAAAATAGCGAAGCTGGTGTGGGTCGATCAGAAAAACGTCGTGCTGCTGAGTGCGGATGGTACCGAGTCCAGATTCAGAGTTTAAAAAAAAAAGACAGAATTTAATTTAATTTTAAAAGGCGACACTTTGATAGTAGCATAATTCCATTTTACAACTGCAGTTGTAAAATGTCCACTGTGGACATTTTACAACTGCAGTTGTAATCAGAACATTAGTTTATTGGTTGTGAATAAATGTTGACCGATAGTTATGAAAATATTATAGAAAGTATTATTAAAACTCTTCTTTCGAATAAACGTTCACATATTGACTTTACAAGGTTATTATTTTGACTGTTAGGGTTAGGGTCTGTTTGGCGGTGGGATGCGCAGTGCTAAAATGCTATTTATTAACAGTAGAGGACGTTATCGGCATACCACGCAGCAAGCAGCAGTCAGCTGATAGGACGAAATCGCTCTTGTTTTGTCCTTCTTTTGGCCCAGTGTAATTCGCTGTCCAGGGGGTGATCTCGTGTTCACGTGTTTATCTGTTGACATGGTTTCTATTACAGACCTAGGTACATTTTTTTTTTATTAATCGTTATCTTATCATTTGTTAACCTGAGCCTTTGCACTCGGCAGTTAATTAGTCTAGTTGTCACCCTGGGGTAGGAATAAATCGTTTCCAAACATAAATAATGGGCCATACACGTATCTGTAGAGGGTATTGATTCTAGTCAAGCTCGAGATTGCTTGGAGTTATTAATGGCGCGAATATCTCAATTTCAATTCGATAAAAAAAATGTAGATCGCTGTGACTTTTTGTAAACAAAGGAGTGTGTTAGAAAAAAATGAGTTAGTTTGTGTTCCAAATGTGAAGTGCTGATACGACCCATTGTCGCTCAACACTTCTAATGTGCAATAAAACCAAGGTTACAAATTTGTTGTTTAATCGGTCATTGGACTTGTTGATACATGAGCATCGCTGAAACTACAAACCCCAAGAAAACGTCCATTTTGAACAGGAGACTAAAATAAACCGACCTGGCCTCCACTGTACCTGCGAACCGTAAATTGAACTGAACCGAATAAGCGAATATTTCCATTTCTTATTTGCTCCAGACTTCTTATTATAAATAATACAGTATTATCGGTAAATATTCAGTATCCACCATTTGTCTCTAAACAAGAACATTGTGAACAAGCCATTGAAAAGCCATGGGAAAATAACATGGATCTATCCACTATGATAGGTCATCTGCATACCCAATGTCATAGAAACGGTATAATCAGAGTTGCAGTAACCGCCGACGATGGAGGGATGGACAAACGGAGAACACCCAAACGTAAAATCGCCCTTCGGGGCTGAAGGCCTGGTTTGGGCTAAAAAAAAAAACACATTGAATACTACCAGTCCTTTGCCAGTCGGGTTTTGTTCTACTTTTTTCAAATTTTTAATTTTCTGTCCCTTGACATTTTGTCTGGAAAACGTTTTATGACATCTACTGCCATTTCGAAAGTTTTAAGTGTTATATGAACATATATATATATATATATATATATATATATATATATCATTTTAATATTGCTCTCAAAAAGTGGAAGATCAAGTATGGGATCATTTTTCGTACTTTGCAGTTACTTTGATCTAATCTAAATTATGTGCAAGAAAACAGTGTTTATTTGGCAACTTAGTAAAACAAACTTCACAAATTTTCACCAATTACTTTTATTGCTGTGATCTCACCAACACACTTGGGGGCATTTTCAAAATAAAAAAACTATCAATATTTCGTGTAATATCCTTGCTGTACGATAAACGAGTTAACTCTTCTACGCATGGAAGCAATGCAGTTATTGATTTCCCTTTGTGGTAAGGCATTCCGTTTTCGAGTAAGAATGCGGCATAGATCTTGAAGCGTGTGGTAAGACTGTAATACACGTCGCATTCTAGGGTACTAAACAAAATATTCCACACTTTTCACAGGACTGTATATATATATATATATATATATATATATATACATATATATATATATATATATATATATATATATATATATATATATATATATATATATATATATATATATATATATATATATATATGCGAACCGACCCCCTCTCTGTACCCTAAGTCAGAGTGGCCACCTGGAATCCGAAACGAAATTCCCTGAGTTTTCCAGAGGTTTTCCATACAAAGAATTTTGGCATGATTCAAAAGGACATCGCCAAGAAATCTATATATGCTCGAAAGGGACTGGCTCGAAAGACAATATCTATTCAAGAAATGCCAACACTTATATGTTTTAATTAAACAAGTTTGTCCAAGGACAAAGTCCCAGCTTACGAAAAGCAATAAGACCGATTCCAGCGTGCATGAGCAAGGGAATTTCCCTGAAAAATTAGGTTTCAAAAGATGAGACGGTAGAGAGCTAGCTCAATAATTAATTTAGCACCGGACCAGAACATAGACCGATAAATGCAGACAAAGATTTCTTTCCCAGAAAAATGGGAAACACATTTTTTTTTGTATCTCTGGTAGACTGGATAGTCTGCCATAGATACCTTCAAACAACGCTTGCATTTCGGACCCATACGACTTTTAAGTAACTTGCCTTGATGCGCGGTTCTTATTCAGACAAGTGCGCATGTTTATTTAATTTTGCGTAGATGCGCGGCTCTCATTTTGGAACAGTGCACATGTTTATTTAACTTGCGTTGATCTGCGGTTCGCATTTCGGACCAGCACCCATGTTTTTTTACCTTGTGTGGATGTGCGGTTCTTATTTCGGATCAGTGCGCATGTTTATTTACCTTGTGTTGATGTGCGGTTCTTATTTCGGATCAATGCGCATGTTTATTTACATTGTGTTGATGGGCGGTTCTCATTTCGGATCAGTGCGCATGTTTATTTACCTTGTGTTGATGTGCGGTTCATATTTCGGATCAGTACGCATGTTTATTTACATTGTGTTGATGTGCGGTTCTTATTCCATATCAGTGCGCATGTATTATTTACTTGCGTTGATGAGCGGTACTTATTTTGGAGAGCCTAAGTTTCCTTAGGTTGCCTTGATGCGCGGTTCGCATTTCGGATCAGTCTGCATGTTTATTTAACTTGCGTTGATGCACAGTGCTTATTTTGGACGCGTGCATATGTTTATTTAACCTGCGTTGGTGCGCGGTTTGCATTTTGGACCAGTGTGCATGTTTATTCAACTTGCGTTGATGAGCAGTTCGAATTTCGGACCAGTGCGCATGTTTATTTAACTTGCGTTAATGCGCAGTGCTTATTTTGGACCAGTGCAAATGTTTATTAACTTGTGTTGGATGGTTGGATGGAGCGTGGTTCGCATTTCGAACCACTGCGCATGTTTATTTAACTTGCGTTGATGCGCGGTGCTTATTTTGGACCAGTGTAAATATTTATTTAACTTACGTTGGCGCGTGGTTCGCATTTCGAACCACTGCGTATGTTGATTTAACGTGCGTCGATGCGCGGTTCTTATTTCAGGCCATTGCGCATATTTCTTTAACTTGAGTTGATGCGCGGTTCTTATTCTGGACCAGTGCGCATGTTTATTCAAGTTGCGTTGATGCGCAGTTCTTATTATGAATAGTGCGCATGTTATTTAAGTTGCGTTAATGGGCAGTTCGCATTTCGAACCAGTGCGCATGTTTATTTAACTTGTGTTGGTGCACGGTGCTTATTTTGGACCAGTGTGCTTGCTTATTTAGCTTGTGTTGATGTGCGGTTCACATTTCGGACCAGCGCGTATGTTTTTTTTAACTTGTGTTGATGCGTGGTTCGCATTTTGGACCATTGCGCATATTTATTTAACTTGTGTTGATGATCGGTAGTATTAGGGACCCGTGCAAATGTTTTTTTAACTTGCGCTGATGTGCAGTTCGCCATTCGGACCAGTGTGCATGTTTATTTAATTTGCGTTGATATCCGGTTCGCATTTCGGACCAGTATACTTGTTTCTTTAGGTTGCGTTGATGCGCGATTTGCCCAAATTTTTGCTTAAAAAATTCCCCCAAAATACAAACTAAAATGCATTTTGAGGCATTTTCATCAAAAATTCCCCCCGAGATCAAAAATTCCCAAATCGAGTCAAATAGCACAAGCCGTATGCGAGACCTACCTAAGGATGCCCCATAGCAAAAATTAATGAAATCGGATAAAAACTGTAGGAAGAAATCCATTTTGAAGTTTTTTTTTTTTCAAAAACTCCCTAAAAATACAAAAATTGCCCGATCGACTAAAAAGCACAAGCCGTATGCACTCACACCAAAAATAAACTAGATTGGCCAGTGTTTTTGTTAAAACAAAAACGGATATGTCTCCCCCGCCCCCAATCAGTCACGTGGAAAAACTTCGCAGCAAAATCGCCAAAAATACATTTTCAACGGAAATGAAAAGAAACTTCGCAGTAAACATTTCCACTACATGTGGGTTCTTCTTGCCATGTTTCAGCCTAATCCAACAAACTGTTTCGGAGATATTGCAACAATATGGTAAAAAAAGTTAAAAATCAAAAATTGAAAAATTCGCCAAAAATACATTTTCGAAGGAAATACAAAAAACTTCGCAGTAAATATTTACACGTTTTGTGAGTTCTTCTTGCCAAGTTTCAGCCTAATCCAACAAACCGTTTCGGAGATATCGCAACAATATGGCCAAAAAAGTTCAAAATCAAAAATTTAAAAATTCGCCAAAAATACATTTTCAGCGGAAATAAAGTAAAACTTCACAGTAAACATTTGCACTATATGTGTGTTCTTCTTGCCACGTTTAAGCGTAATCCAACAAACCGTTTTGGAGATATAGCCTGCCAAAGTGAAAAAAATGCACGAAAACCCCCCCTATGTTCAAAAATTTGCCAAAAATAGAATTTTTGAGGAAACGAAAAAAATACAACGGGCATCATCTAGACATGTACCTCAATATGTATGTATGTTTTGAGAAAAATCGACTCATTAATTTCATAAGAACTCACTGCGGACGGACGGACGGACACACCAAATGCTATATATGTCTCCCTTAGGGAAAATCCCAAAACATTAAAAAATCACCCGATCGACTAAAAAAGCACAAGCCGTATGCACGACCGCTTAGGAATGCCTCACACCAAAAATAAATGACATCGAATCAAACTTGTAGGAGTAGATGCATTTTGAATTTTTTTTTTTTTTTTTCAAAATTTTTGCTTACAAAAATCCCCAAAAATACAAAAATTGTCCGATCGACTAAAAAAGAACAAGCCGTATGCACGACTATTTAGGGGTGCCTCATACCAAAAATAAATGACATCGGGTCAAAAATGTAGGAGGAGATACATTTTAAAATTTTTTCTTTAAAAATTCCCCAAAAATTCAAAAATCACCCGATCGGCTAGAAAAGCACAAGCCGTATGCACGACCCCTTAGGGATGCCTCACACCAAAAATAAATGACATCGGATCAAAATTGTAGGACGAGATGCAGTTTAAACAAAATTTACAGCAAACTAACTAACTAACTAACTAACGGACGCCATCCGCAGACCGATAGGAATACCCCAGCTTACGTGTAACGTAAGCTGGGCTAAAAACAATAGTCATCAACTCCGTATCCCACTATTTCTCTTAAACGCTTCGAAAAAGACAACAAAGTCTTATTAAAATCTATCCAATTTTATAAATGAAAAATTAACGTGGAAACACCCTGGAAAACCTGGAATTCTCTAAAAATTAAATTCCCTGAGTTTTCCCTGAGATTTGCCGGAATTATGAAATTCCCTCAGTCTTCCCTGACTGGAAAATGTCGACTCATTTTTCCCTGAACTCGCTGATCTCCAGGGTCGGTGGCCAACCTGCTAAGTGTAGTCATAGCCATAATATATGCCTTGTCTCTTGTACACTCTCATTGGCCATCGGCCAAAAAGTATTAGAAAGGCATTCTTCACGACTGCAAAAAAAGGGTTCACTGCGGTAGTAGAGTGAAGGGGGGGGGAATATTTTGTGTCAAAAATATTGCGCTGCTTCTCACGAGATATTAGACTAACCATTTTAAAAGTGAAAACTGCTTCCTGGTACCGCAAAATATTGCGAACCGTTACATAGTTACTCCCATATATGGAGCAGCTTGGCAACCAAATGAAAACACGTAATAGCTGTAGGCGAGTAACGCTCAAGAGGGAACAATTGTACGAAAAGTGAGAAATCGACAGTTGTGCTGCCAATGTTTTCAAGTATTTCAAAGAATGCAGAAATATTGGAGAATCTTCTAGAAAACGATGAAATCCCAAGCGTAGTTAATAATTATTCGTCGTTAACAAAGAGATTCAGTGAACACTGCCACTTATCCTCTATATGTCCCTGGGTCGGGGAGACATATTTACTAACAGGTCGGTAGAAAATGTAACATCTTGGTAACAATTATTTTGGGAAGCACTTGCAGCGAAGGAGTTTAGAGCGAAGGACGAGTCGCAGGTTTTAGAATCGCTGAACCAATCATTACCACCCTGTGAATATTAATGAACATTAATGAACCAGTCATGACCACCCTGTGAATATTCACCAGCATTGCTGACCTAATCATTACCACCCTGTTAATATTCACGAGCATTACTGAATCAATCCATGACCACCCTGTGTGATCCAGAGTTTTGTACACACCCTGATAATAAATACCATGTAATTACAAGTCACACTTTAATACACTACACTGTGTGAGGACACCGCTTTCAACTGTGTTTCGTCCGAAGTGCTTGGCTGGGACGATAACTTAAACCTTTGGTTCAAGTAATGCCACATCCAAACGTTTGTCTAGTAACGTAAAATGAATGTAAGACGTCCAACCGCATCAATCGGAGGTCAAAACTTAAATTCTTTTTCTATAAGAGCTGTTGTGTATCGGCCTATGTCATGTGTGTGCGTACGCAACTTCGTTGGGCACACCTACGTAATACTAACGTATGTTAACTAAGGTTATGCTGACTGCCGATTTCACTTGTATAAGCGTAATAACACTTGATATTTTACTATTATGGTCGACAAACGAACGAAAACAAATACCATTTCCTGCAAACTATCAAATTTCTGACCCAGAAAACCACACACTTCATCAAATGGCTGTCAGTGTTAGGCAGTTTACAAAAGGCTGGCTAACTGAACCAGTCAGCTTGGAAACTGTCCGACTTGACAGTGCGTGAGACAAACATATACGACCGCCGCCGTATTCACGAAAGTTAAATCTTTGGTTTAACTGATTCGGTTAACCCACTGCGTTAAACCAAAAACTTTGGATTAGCTGATGTGCAGAATCCTGTACTGTACCATATCCACTACAAGAGGGGATCTGAAATACGTCGGCCACGTTTCAGTCAGATTTGAATTAAACGGTGCTCAAAAATTACAGTTATACTCACAACCATAGTTACATGTCCGCGGACAATTCAGTTTCTGTACAAACATGGGGGGAGGGAGGGGGAGGGGGAGGGGGGGGGGTGTGATACTCAAAACACAGACACCGGTATGGCCATTTAGTCTGTAAATAAAACATAATTATTTAACATTGTGTAGTCTTTATTACTTCTGATAAAACATACATGGGTGTGAACGTTCATAAGGAAAACGTTTTCATATTTCCCTGCGATAATTTTTTCTAAATGCTTCTAGACTGACATTAATCCATCCTCATAAGTTATTTTGATTGCGTCTGTAAATCACATTTGCTTTTATCACCGCTGACATCAGCCCGCACTGCTGACGTTATTCCGCACCACTGACGTCACCCATACGTCTGGCATCATCCCATATTGAATATGAAAACGATAATGAAAGATTCTTTGCTGCATAACTAAGCTTTTTTTAGACCGCCCGACTTCGTCGGGTTGGTCTTTTCACATCAGTGGGGGGGGCATCCCTCATCTGTATGTGTGTGTGTACCTATGTAAACTTTTACTTAAAATGGTTCCTTCCCCCCACCTCCCGAATCCTGTCAAATTTGTTACGAATGTTCTCTAGGTAAGCCTCTCGTGTGTTTTTTTTTTTGGCAATTAGCCAAAACTTGGCCCTATGGGGGACATTCAAAATTTTTTGGCTCCCAATTTTCAAAACGCTTCGTCTCGCACAATTTTAATCGGTTTGTGTTCAAATTCTGCATAAACGCTCACTGGGAAGGCCTTTCTTGTAAAATGACTTTTTGTCTTACAATTCTGTAAGATTGTTTCCCAAATAGTTCTATCTTGAAAAAATACTCCTTTTGGGGATCCGCCGAAAATTGTGATGTTTTCTTTAAACATTATTATTTATCTTTTTTGGTGCACCTAAAAAATCAGCCTCATGATGCCGTTTACAAGTTTTAGATATCACGTTTCCAAAATAGTTTTTCTGTAAGTAATTTTAGTCGTATTGCTTTCATTTTTAGGCGTAGTCCAACGTTACGGTTTCTTTGAAATTTATTTTCCTGAGAACCGCGAGAGATTAGGCAAATGCTGGTCATTGAAAAACTTTCTGTAACCGGGTTTTGAACTGCTACTACCACTTTTTAGCGACCCTACAAGCCTACTCATCCTTCATTCACTAGATCTCGGCTGGTCACGATGTCCCTGTACATTTTTTGTTTTAACTCTCTGAGAAGTAACAATGACCTGATTATCCAGTGAAACGGAGATAGAGAAGTGTTTTTCTAAACCTATTTTACTAACACGCAGAAAAAGTACTTTATATCTGAGCATTAAGACCTGACGGACAAAAAGCAAGGCTTAATAATCCGTTTGACTTGGAGTTTTTTATAGTTCCGAAAACACTTATGGCCTGAACTTCTAGAGGTATTCTTTAACGGACTGCATTTTGTCCTTCCTACCTTTGCTGAAAATGAACTCCGTGTTATCATTATTGTGCTGTTTCAAATGGAATTTGGAATTGTATCAATACGTATCTATATATAGTGGGGACATCTTTAGAAATAAGGACACAGCAAATTACGACTGCTGTTCTATAACCCTACGACGATCAAGTGATGAGCTATTGAAAACAATAAACGAAACATGCACAACAATTATCCAAACTAATCCATTCAGCTGCATATAACACCTAACATATCCACAGCTATGTATACAAGAGAACGACGGCTCTGTGGCACAAGAGCCAATCTACGTCACTAATTATATTGATAACGGTTTGCAGGCAGTCTAATAACTTCCAGAAAAATGACTCGACACTTCGACTCAGTAATCCGCAAAACGAGTCTGGATCTGTGTCAGGATCCATCTCATCCTCTCACGTGCAGTGAGCACCTATTTCCGGTTCCAACGAGCATCCATTTCCGGCCGTTGCGGAAAAAGAATCCGGGCCGATAATCTACTTCAATTTAATTTTATACAGCTTCAATTTGAAGCCTAAGAGCTCGGTTAACACGGCAGAGAATGCAGACAAAATCACGACCTTCGTGATGTTGTACAACAATGGATTAATAGACAGCCCAGAAATCTTGAAAGGATTTTCCAATTCCTGAAAAAAAAAATCACATCATATCTTAATCCACTGGATTCACAGTTTTTTAAGTTATAAACATATAAATATTTCTATTGTTTAGCTGTACAGAGTTACAATAAGTTCAAGCTAATAAGCTACCATCTGTTATTCCGTTTATTTGTTATTTCTTATTTCGATCCCGTTTCCATATCTGTGTGCGCAGTTGCTCAAATGAGGGCTGACTGAAGAAATTTTCTTAGAGTGATTCAAGGGAGGGGGGGGGGGGGGGAGAGGGGGGGACTTGCCTTCAAAAGTGCCTCTGCCAATTTAAGGACATTATTCGCCAATGTTAGTTCATCTTTCTTGTGTGGCTTTTGTTCCATGTGCAAGTACAAATTAATCTGAAATTAAAAGTAAAATACTAAGCTTACACTTAGTCTGTCTTCTCGGTATTCTAACTCACAACATGAAATGCTGACGTAATAACTAAAAAAAAATGTTATCGCGTTTGTAGGGCAGTGTGAGTAACTACTATCATTTCCTGACTCCGAAAAATGGTGATCTTTCTTCTCACCTGTTCCGTTATGAGGACACTAAAATTGCGGTATTTTTTATTGATTTTATGGCCCAGGGTCATGAAGCGTAATAAGTAGATGCCCAGTGCCAAGCACCAGGCCACAAGTTCCCAGTTGCCTAGATGATCCAAAAATCCCTCACTGTCGTGTAGCAACTGTAAGAACAATGGAAACATGAAATAAATAGACGATAAAAAATATAATTAGTAAAAAATTTAAAAAAAATAAATGAATAAATAAAATAAAAAATAACTGTCCGCTAAAAAGGTTCATTTTGTACCCTGAAATTTTATAATTCTAAAATATGAGAATGCCAGATGAGGATCTTACCTCGACGCACATGAGGGACAAGAACATGACGGTGAGGAGGAAGGTCGCCGATACGATGCTGTCCACAGAGCGCTGCGGTCCTCTTTTCTACAACCAAACCAACAAACTTATTGAGACCAGCTTGACATTAAATTTCTATACATATGTTGTTTCGGCTGTTATGGTTGTGGCATACCTTACGTCTTTCCTCTCCAACCATATCTCGCCATCTTCTAAAATATAATAAAATCAAACAAAACTTTCCCAAGTGCCCTTACCTTAAGATAGGACCTGAGCGAGAGCCATGTTTTGATGTTGCGCACTTTATTTAGCCGGAAATGCGGCATGTCGTACTTCTTCGCCCGCCTGGATGACGTCAGATAACAGAAATGCTTGGCGTAGAGAAGCCGCTGCAATAAAGCAAGCAGACCAATTCAACACTATACAACGCACAAATATACCCACACAGAAACATAACTAGATGCTGTCAGAGAGCAGCAATATCCCCCGTGAAACCCTAAATATTACCCCTATGCAATATCTAAGCTAATGGATTACCATTGACAGGAAACTGGACACCCTTCCTTGAAGTCCACTCCGTTTGCATATATGTCGATTTATGACGATTTTTAAAAGCCTGTCATTTTGTCAATTTTGCTTCGATCAAACTGAAACCTTGACGTTGCACATCTTTATACCCTATATGTTGCCTATATGAAATATGAAAGCTGAATTATGCTTCGTTGATATAGAAGTGGTGTCCACAAAGTCCTATACATGTGCACATATGTCTATTTTCAACGATTTTCAAAAGCCTGTCAATTTGTCAATTTTGCTTCGATCAAACTGAAACCTTAACGTTGCACATCTTTATACCCTATATTTTGCCTATATGAAATATGAAAGCTGAATTATGCTTCGTTGATATAGAAGTGGTGTCCACAAAGTCCTATACATGTGCACATATGTCTATTTTCGACGATTTTCAAAAGCCTGTCAATTTGTCAATTTTGCTTCGATCAAACTGAAACCTTGACGTTGCACGTCTTTATACCCTATATTTTGCCTGTATGAAATATGAAAGCTGAATTATGCTTCGTTGATATAGAAGTGGTGTCCACAAAGTCCTATACATGTGCACATATGTCTATTTTCGACGATTTTCAAAAGCCTGTCAATTTGTCAATTTTGCTTCGATCAAACTGAAACCTTGACGTTGCACATCTTTATACCCTATATTTTGCCTGTATGAAATATGAAAGCTGAATTGTGCTTCGTTGATATAGAAGTGGTGTCCACAAAGTCCTATACATGTGCACATATGTCTATTTTCGACGATTTTCAAAAGCCTGTCAATTTGTCAAGTTTGCTTCGATCAAACTGAAACCTTGACGTTGCACATCTTTATACCCTATATTTTGCCTATATGAAATATGAAAGCTGAATTATGCTTCGTTGATATAGAAGTGGTGTCCACAAAGTCCTATACATGTGCACATATGTCTATTTTCGACGATTTTCAAAAGCCTGTCAATTTGTCAATTTTGCTTCGATCAAACTGAAACCTTGACGTTGCACATCTTTATACCCTATATTTTGCCTGTATGAAATATGAAAGCTGAATTATGCTTCGTTTATATAGAAGTGGTGTCCACAAAGTCCTTAGCTTGAAGAGGGGACGGACGGACGGACGGACGTACGCACCAGAGCTACCATGTGGCAAAAATGGGGTACAGACAAAATGTTACGTATATTGATACGTTGTGGCATAAACCAGGTTTTACGTATTCTTCAGAAGCTGTGGCAAATAATCGCGGACAAATTCCGATTAAAAGACAGACATGTTTTGGCAGAAAATAATATAAACAAAAGCACGTGGAACCAAAAAATAGTTCCGGTTGTGCCACAACAAAGTACAGACGTAAACCTTGACTGAACACGGACATGACAGACAAATATGGTTAAAAACCATGACTGCAAACAGACCGCGAAAACTGATTTAAAACCAGGATTAATGCCACTTCCGGTTTCCGTCAAACAAAGCAGACATAAACCAGAACTAAAACGGACATGACAGACAAATGTGGTTAAAAATCATAACTGCAAACAGACAGCGCAAAAATTTGTTCTGCTGTTGCATTGTTCATTCCACTGGAAATAGTTTTTTTCAAGAAAGGGTAATTAAATCTCGTTTCTGTATATGCTTGATTTGGTGAATAAAGCTGATTAAAGATGTTTTTTATGTTAGTAACACTTTTTTGTGTTTTTTTTTTTTTTGTTTTTGTTTTTTGTTTTTGTTTTTGTTTGTATCATTAACTCAGAAAAAGAAATATCTATAATAAGTTATAACCTTTATTTGCAAATAACACATATCGCATCCATTTAAGCTTCACAGTTTTATGTAAAACCAATTCTTACTTTAAACGTCAAGTATTTATTTTCAAGTGACTTTTCTTCTTAACTATACTGAGTGTATTATTTTCGAGCACCTTTTCTTCTTAACTACCTTGAGTGTTCTATTTGAAATCCCACACTCATTTTCATTTTAAACCACAGTGTTAGCCAGACAAGTTGCATTTCTCGAAAAAAAAAGGCTTTACAGATGACGGTGCAAGCAGTTATAAATTCCCACTATGCAAAGCATGCTCCATCAAGTGACCACTCATCCGGTTGGCATAAAGATCGCACTACGTACTAACCACTCACCGTGGACATAAAGATCGCACCGTCAAGAGCACACATTGCATGCTCCATCAAGTGACCACTCATCCGATTGGCATAAAGATCGCACTACGCAGTGACCACTCACCGTGGACATAAAGATCGCACTGTCCAGAGCACACATTGCTAACAAGAAATTGCAACTGCTTGCAAGCAAACACATGCCAAAGTTCAAAACGTTAAAATGGAAAAGTAACTTGTCCGTATTACACACTGGATTAAAAAGGTTACACACTGGATTAAAAGGAAGACCACATTACAGGCACATTCAACGCTGAGCAATCATAAAGCTTAACTATACTGAGTGTATTATTTTCGAGCACCTTTTCTTCTTAACTACCTTGAGTGTTCTATTTGAAATCCCACACTCATTTTCATTTTAAACCACAGTGTTAGCCAGACAAGTTGCATTTCTCGAAAAAAAAGGCTTTACAGATGACGGTGCAAGCAGTTATAAATTCCCACTATGCAAAGCATGCTCCATCAAGTGACCACTCATCCGGTTGGCATAAAGATCGCACTACGTAGTAACCACTCACCGTGGACATAAAGATCGCACCGTCAAGAGCACACATTGCATGCTCCATCAAGTGACCACTCATCCGATTGGCATAAAGATCGCACTACGCAGTGACCACTCACCGTGGACATAAAGATCGCACTGTCCAGAGCACACATTGCTAACAAGAAATTGCAACTGATTGCAAGCAAACACATGACAAAGTTCAAAACGTTAAAATGGAAAAGTAACTTGTCCGTATTACACACTGGATTAAAAGGAAGACCACATTACAGGCACATTCAACGCTGAGCAGTCATAAAGCTTAACTATACTGAGTGTATTATTTTCGAGCACCTTTTCTTCTTAACTACCTTGAGTGTTCTATTTGAAATCCCACACTCATTTTAATTTTAAACCACAGTGTTAGACAGACAAGTTGCATTTATCGAAAAAAAGGCTTTACAGATGACGGTGCAAGCAGTTATAAATTCCCACTATGCAAAGCATGCTCCATCAAGTGACCACTCATCCGGTTGGCATAAAGATCGCACTACGTAGTAACCACTCACCGTGGACATAAAGATCGCACCGTCAAGAGCACACATTGCATGCTCCATCAAGTGACCACTCATCCGATTGGCATAAAGATCGCACTACGTAGTGACCACTCACCGTGGACATAAAGATCGCACTGTCCAGAGCACACATTGCTAACAAGAAATTGCAACTGCTTGCAAGCAAACACATGCCAAAGTTCAAAACGTTAAAATGGAAAAGTAACTTGTCCGTATTACACACTGGATTAAAAGGAAGACCACATTACAAGCACATGCAACGCTGAGCAATCATTAAGCATTTGGACATCTTCAAAATAAAGGCGACTTTTGCAAAGTACTCATCTTTTCAACTTGAAAAGACACACGGGGCAAATACACAGCCTCAGGCCACCACCTGTTCAGGTACGCAATGCGATTTTTGACATTTGTCCCACCCCACTGATTGTCCTGGTTTCCCTACCCAAAACATGCCAAAGTGTCGATGCCTTAGTCTTGACGACTACAGACACAACAGTTGCCCTATGGAAAAAAAATACATCCCATACTAATTTTGATTTTAAACCACAATGTTACACAGACAAGTTGCATTTCTCGGGAAAAAAAAGACTTTACAGATGACGGTGCAAGCAGTTATAAATTCCCACTATGCAAAGCATGCTCCATCAAGTGACCACTCATCCGGTTGGCATAAAGATCGCACTACGTAGTAACCACTCACCGTGGACATAAAGATCGCACCGTCAAGAGCACACATTGCATGCTCCATCAAGTGACCACTCATCCGATTGGCATAAAGATCGCACTACGTAGTGACCACTCACCGTGGACATAAAGATCGCACTGTCCAGAGCACACATTGCTAACAAGAAATTGCAACTGCTTGCAAGCAAACACATGCCAAAGTTCAAAACGTTAAAATGGAAAAGTAACTTGTCCGTATTACACACTGGATTAAAAGGAAGACCACATTACAAGCACATGCAACGCTGAGCAATCATTAAGCATTTGGACATCTTCAAAATAAAGGCGACTTTTGCAAAGTACTCATCTTTTCAACTTGAAAAGACACACGGGGCAAATACACAGCCTCAGGCCACCACCTGTTCAGGTACGCAATGCGATTTTTGACATTTGTCCCACCCCACTGATTGTCCTGGTTTCCCTACCCAAAACATGCCAAAGTGTCGATGCCTTAGTCTTGACGACTACAGACACAACAGTTGCCCTATGGAAAAAAAATACATCCCATACTAATTTTGATTTTAAACCACAATGTTACACAGACAAGTTGCATTTCTCGGGAAAAAAAAAGACTTTACAGATGACGGTGCAAGCAGTTATAAATTCCCACTATGCAAAGCATGCTCCATCAAGTGACCACTCATCCGGTTGGCATAAAGATCGCACTACGTAGTAACCACTCACCGTGGACATAAAGATCGCACCGTCAAGAGCACACATTGCATGCTCCATCAAGTGACCACTCATCCGATTGGCATAAAGATCGCACTACGTAGTGACCACTCACCGTGGACATAAAGATCGCACTGTCCAGAGCACACATTGCTAACAAGAAATTGCAACTGCTTGCAAGCAAACACATGCCAAAGTTCAAAACGTTAAAATGGAAAAGTAACTTGTCCGTATTACACACTGGATTAAAAGGAAGACCACATTACAAGCACATGCAACGCTGAGCAATCATTAAGCATTTGGACATCTTCAAAATAAAGGCGACTTTTGCAAAGTACTCATCTTTTCAACTTGAAAAGACACACGGGGCAAATACACAGCCTCAGGCCACCACCTGTTCAGGTACGCAATGCGATTTTTGACATTTGTCCCACCCCACTGATTGTCCTGGTTTCCCTACCCAAAACATGCCAAAGTGTCGATGCCTTAGTCTTGACGACTACAGACACAACAGTTGCCCTATGGAAAAAAAATACATCCCATACTAATTTTGATTTTAAACCACAATGTTACACAGACAAGTTGCATTTCTCGGGAAAAAAAAAGACTTTACAGATGACGGTGCAAGCAGTTATAAATTCCCACTATGCAAAGCATGCTCCATCAAGTGACCACTCATCCGGTTGGCATAAAGATCGCACTACGTAGTAACCACTCACCGTGGACATAAAGATCGCACCGTCAAGAGCACACATTGCATGCTCCATCAAGTGACCACTCATCCGATTGGCATAAAGATCGCACTACGTAGTGACCACTCACCGTGGACATAAAGATCGCACTGTCCAGAGCACACATTGCTAACAAGAAATTGCAACTGCTTGCAAGCAAACACATGCCAAAGTTCAAAACGTTAAAATGGAAAAGTAACTTGTCCGTATTACACACTGGATTAAAAGGAAGACCACATTACAAGCACATGCAACGCTGAGCAATCATTAAGCATTTGGACATCTTCAAAATAAAGGCGACTTTTGCAAAGTACTCATCTTTTCAACTTGAAAAGACACACGGGGCAAATACACAGCCTCAGGCCACCACCTGTTCAGGTACGCAATGCGATTTTTGACATTTGTCCCACCCCACTGATTGTCCTGGTTTCCCTACCCAAAACATGCCAAAGTGTCGATGCCTTAGTCTTGACGACTACAGACACAACAGTTGCCCTATGGAAAAAAAATACATCCCATACTAATTTTGATTTTAAACCACAATGTTACACAGACAAGTTGCATTTCTCGGGAAAAAAAAAGACTTTACAGATGACGGTGCAAGCAGTTATAAATTCCCACTATGCAAAGCATGCTCCATCAAGTGACCACTCATCCGGTTGGCATAAAGATCGCACTACGTAGTAACCACTCACCGTGGACATAAAGATCGCACCGTCAAGAGCACACATTGCATGCTCCATCAAGTGACCACTCATCCGATTGGCATAAAGATCGCACTACGTAGTGACCACTCACCGTGGACATAAAGATCGCACTGTCCAGAGCACACATTGCTAACAAGAAATTGCAACTGCTTGCAAGCAAACACATGCCAAAGTTCAAAACGTTAAAATGGAAAAGTAACTTGTCCGTATTACACACTGGATTAAAAGGAAGACCACATTACAAGCACATGCAACGCTGAGCAATCATTAAGCATTTGGACATCTTCAAAATAAAGGCGACTTTTGCAAAGTACTCATCTTTTCAACTTGAAAAGACACACGGGGCAAATACACAGCCTCAGGCCACCACCTGTTCAGGTACGCAATGCGATTTTTGACATTTGTCCCACCCCACTGATTGTCCTGGTTTCCCTACCCAAAACATGCCAAAGTGTCGATGCCTTAGTCTTGACGACTACAGACACAACAGTTGCCCTATGGAAAAAAAATACATCCCATACTAATTTTGATTTTAAACCACAATGTTACACAGACAAGTTGCATTTCTCGGGAAAAAAAAAAAGACTTTACAGATGACGGTGCAAGCAGTTATAAATTCCCACTATGCAAAGCATGCTCCATCAAGTGACCACTCATCCGGTTGGCATAAAGATCGCACTACGTAGTAACCACTCACCGTGGACATAAAGATCGCACTGTCCAGAGCACACATTGCTAACAAGAAATTGCAACTGCTTGCAAGCAAACACATGCCAAAGTTCAAAACGTTGAAATGGAAAAGTAACTTGTCCGTATTACACACTGGATTTAAACCAAAAAAACAGACAGGTATCTTTAATATTTTGTAGCTTTGGAGCCATGCCTCATCCATGAAATTTTTTTCTGAATTTTCTTAACGTTATAATTATGGAGAGTTCCACCCTTCCTTCTGCTTTCGTTCAGCCTTGACGCTATCTGAGAACAGTTTGGTGTCGTATCTTTTTGCAAATAGTCACTGAAGAGCTCTTGAAATTCCGCATTCTGTTCTGCTGAGAAGTATGTTCTTCTCTTGGACTTACGCATTTTCTGATGCTCTGCCAAAAAAGAAAAAAAAACATTTTATTATTTCTTTCTTGGGTTTCGTTATCGTTTTTTATTGAAAAGTAATAAAGATAAATGACTTGCTGTTTCTATTATGTGTTACAATTATTTTCCTGTCGACTTTTTTTATATGACCCAAGCCAGCCTTTTAATAACTGCACAATCAGTTAATAATGTGCATTTAAACGAAATCAATAAACGGACAATATCACAACCTATGCAGATTTCCATTTCGGCTTCCTCACGTTCGAACATATCTGGGGCAAACCAGTCATTTTCATCGTCCTCAACGGGAGTTTCTGGTCTGTGCTGTGGATTCGGCTGTAGGGCATCGTCTTCTTCATCTATACCAAGGTCTTCCTCTCTTCGTCTGATCTCCTCTTCCTCACTGACTTTTACTATTTCTAACATAAAAAGGATGCAATTTAATCATGAATGTAATTTATCCTGCTACAGAGACCCACCATGTTTACCAAAATAGATATTTATATTTATTTTAATTTCTTTTTTAAAAACAAGCGGCAGCTATTGAAATTTATCTGCCTGTCCGTAATCTTGTTTCGATTAAAATTAAAGTGCTTACAGGCATAAATTGAACACGTTTCCATCCCTGTGGTATAAAAAAACTTACCAGCCATATCGATGTCATGCAAAGGCGTATTCATATACTTCTTCGTTAATCCCAAATCCTGTATCAGCAAAACCTTTGCCACTTCCAGCCTTTCAATTGACGGACTGAGCTGTCGGTAGAAAACCTTGTGGACCTCGGTGGTATGCCCCATGTGGTCAAGGAAATGCTCCAACTGCTGCTGTGTTAGGTCGAACGACTGAAACGCAATACAAATTAATATACTAAAACATGCATTTTATACCGAAACAGACCTTGAATTGGAGGAAATATGGTTTAGAAAACATATATTACAATTAAATATACACCACACTGAAATCTATACTGTAAATTAATTTTAATTAATTATTTGCACAGACAGGACACTATAATTACCTGAGTGAGAGTGGCAAAATATTTTCTCAAATTAGTGGACCTAATTCGTTCTGGGTACTGTAACTCGGCTTCTTTGGTGACGGTTGCCAATGCAGTGTAGCCACGAACCACTCCAAACGCTAATTAAAGTAGGATAAATTCATTGTTTTTAATAACAATAAAGATGTCTGTATTGTTTTCTGGTTTAAAATTCGATTACATACAGCCAGCAAACTTGCTTCGTTAAGCTTTTTTATTTAAAATCTATTTACTTACAGATAGAATTTTTTTCTTTTCACAATCTTTTTCTTTGAACGCGAATTACGTAGCACAAGATGTATATTCCACATTAAACTTGCCTCTCCGCGCAAAAAGATAAGGACTGTTGACACTGACGCCTACTTTTCTCCTATTCTGCACAATAAAGTGCAGCAACTTTGAACACAGTTGCGGAACAATGCACGGCACTGGTTTCGACCACTGAAAACACCAAAATAGAAACTATGGTAAAAAGAACATACATCTGTATGCTTTGTAATTTTAAATCAAATTAAAAGACTGATAAAGCCCACATTTCGTCCATCGCTAACTATAACCCAAATTATCTGTGCACTTTTCTTCAGTCAAACTAAATAAAAATTTCTATTTTGCTCCATATAATGGCGAAGTACAACACCTATATTACTGAGAAACTACAAACCTTTCCCCTGATTTCAATGACTTCATGTGTTCTTAGAATGTGTCGCTCACTCTGGGAAAGTTCCCCCATCAGGTCGTCGGAGATCTCGTCTATATCTTGTATTCTTTGCTCGTAACTGCTCAACCTAAAACATTTATTTTGAAATGCACAAGAAAATCCACAAACAATTACTTCTATTCCTTATTAACTTTATTTCATAACTTCACTATTTGCCCCTGTGATTTTAAAGCAAAGTAAAATGCAGATAAATGTCTCCCTTAACTGAATCCTAAATTCTCGGTATCATTCTCTGCCTTTAAAACCATATCAAATAAGACAAGTCCCACCTTTCTTCTAAGAGTTAAACGCAGCCACATTTTTATTCAGTTTACACCAAAAAAGAAATGATATAAAAATAAATAGTACTTACATTATGGCCTGGACTTCTCCGCACCGTCTTCTGTTGAAGGAAATCAGCTTGGCAATGACAAGAATGATGGCTCGGTGGTAGTTTCCGTACGTCACATCTTCGCAGTCGAAATTTGACATTTCTGTGTTCAGGTAGCTGGCCAGTTTTGTCACATCGGCAGGCAGAGGCAAGGGTTTTCTAATGTTTAACTTTCTGTTGAAGAGGCAGACTTTCGCGAGGTTTGATGACCGCTTGATGTCCATTAGTTGTAAGAAATCTGTTGCATCTTGTCGACGTTGTGGTTTCTTATCTATTATTGCTTGGCTAAGCTTGATATTGGCGAGGCGCTTGAGATCATAACGCAGCTTTATGGCATTTGATGGAGCCTGGAACTTTTCGTCGTTGTTTTCGTCTTGGAGGGACACTTGCATGGCTCCCTTGCACACCGTCTTAAAATGCTCGGGTTTTACATAATATGAAAAATCTTCATCCTTTTCTTCTGTGTTAATCTCGTTCATCGCAACTAGGAGGCGAGATGCTAATCGCATAACTCCCGAAGTATAGTACTTTCGGTTTATCTTGTTACCAGCGTTCCGAATCATCCAATCATTTCCGAGCCCAACTATCAGAGGGTCTTGCTGGGCAATGACGGTTATCTTGTCAGCCTTCATAATTGGAAACACTTCTTTCTTCAGGAGGTTGCTTGCTTGCCCTTTTTTTGAGGTTCCAGCTAGTGCTCGAGCCTGGACCTGGAGTTCACCAATACTTGGAATGTAAGGTGTCACTTCGAAGCTAGTACAATTGTTGATGTGTCGCCGAAGATAACTAATTTTTAGCCACTCCATGCAGTATGCGCAAGGCCCGTACTGATGTATGTCGAACTCCACGTCACAGGTACATCTTCTTCCCAACAGAATTTCTCCCCTTCCCTTGTTGATTACTCGCAAATTATGCTCATGGTTTCCTCTTAGTCTAAGATTTTGATACATTATGTCCCGTTTACTTTTATTTTCTTCTTTGATAATTGACTCAATTTCAGGATTCCTTATATGTATGTTCGATCTGACATGAGTGGCGAAGCTGGTAAATAATTTGTCTGTGTCCCTCTGATCACACTCAAACGGACAAGCCTGTAAGGAGTTGCGAACGCGTTTCATCCTGGATTCACATGTGCCTGTGTCTTCCTTGGCAACGGCAGTGCAATATATTTCCGGGAATGTTTTATCATATACACGGTCTTTAACGTGCGTCGCTGGCCTACCACGACCTTTCATTTCAAAAGAGGTTCGTTTTTGTTGCTCTGTAATGTTTGACACTACTTTCGCAAAACTTGCAGATTGAGGGAACTCTTCGTCAGATAATTCTGTGGTAGAGGTTGAAGTTTGAAATACTTGATATGAGTGGTGCTTTTTTGGTTTGGATGATTTTCTTTTCTCTTTACTGCCTTTGTGTTGTGTGGGTGTCTGTGCTGTTTTCTTCCTTTTTATTTCCGGCGATGCCATCGTTACGATATCTGAAGATGTCCGCTTTTTACCGTATTTTTTTGACGTCCCAGCCTTTGGCACCCCCGTGTCAGACACTGAGTCTTCATCACTGTCATCCGAAAATGGACAAAATTGTGACCCCTCAGGATCAGAATCTCGCGTTTTCTGAGCCCCAGGACCCGTTTGAAATAGCTGATATGAGTGGTGCTTTTTCGATTTGGATAATTTTCTTTTCTCTTTACTGCCTTTGGGTTGTGTGGGTGTCTGTGCTGTTTTCTTCCTTTTTATTTCCGGCGATGCCATCGTTACGACATCTGAAGATGTCCGCTTTTTACCGTATTTTTTTGACGTCCCAGCCTTTGGCACCCCCGTGTCAGAGACTGAGTCTTCATCACTGTCATCCGAAAATGGACAAAATTGTGACCCCTCAGGATCAGAATCTCGCGTTTTCTGAGCCCCAGGACCCGTTTGAAAGCGCTGATATGAGTGGTGCTTTTTTGGTTTGGATAATTTTCTTTTCTCTTTACTGCCTTTGTGTTGTGTGGGTGTCTGTACTGTTTCCTTCCTTTTTATTTCCGGCGATGCCATCGTTACGATATTTGAAGATGTCCGCTTTTTACCGTATTTTTCTGACGTCCCAGGCTTTTGCACCTCTGTGTCAGACACTGATTCTTCATCACTGTCATCCGAAGATGGACAAAATTCGGAATCACTAAAATTCAATATTTCTTTGACTTTAGAACTGCGCTTTTTCTTTCTTAACAGTTTTTTCTTTTTTTGTTGTACCAGTTTGTCAAAGGAATTTACACATGAGATCTGCTCTTGTTCTTGACGCATTCGTCGTGCCATCACCTTTTCTGGCAACTTAAACTGCAACAGGAAAAGGGACTGCCATGTAACTTGCGTTTTATCCACTAGTCTGTATCATTTATTTATTTTTAACCAAATATAATGACAGACAAAAGTGCATGTTTCCTTCGAAGAACTAATGCTAAAGGCAATCTTACCAATAACTGTTTTTTTTTTCTAATTTCACACCAAAATGAAATTACTGACAAGAGGCATGTTTCCTTGCAAGTATTACAGCTAAAAGCATTGTTATCTGTATTTTTTTATTTTAAACTAAAGTTGAAGACAGACAAATAATTGCATCTGTACTTTTTTTTCATTTTAAATCAAACTGCAGACGGACTAATATTTGCCTCTGTACTTTTTTTCATTTTAAACCAAAGTTCAAGACGGACAAATATTTGCATCTGTATTTTTTTTATTTTAAACTAAAGTTGAAGACAGACAAATAATTGCATCTGTACTTTTTTTCATTTTAAACCAAACTGCAAATATTTGCATCTGTACTTTTTTTCATTTTCAACTAAAGTTGAAGACGGACAAATATTTGCATCGGTACTTTTTTTCATTTTAAACCAAAGCTCAAGACGGAAAAATATTTGCAGATCTTTCTTAAAACTGTAAAAACAAACACAAACCCGTTGTAGTTCTGGATATTCTTCAGGCGGCTCTATCATTCCTTCATCTGACAATTGTTCTGCTTCTGTCTGTAGTACAGGGGCATCTGATTGTGTGTCTGATTCTTTTTGGAATGCTTCGCTTGATTGTTCATGCAGGCCAACTTCAATTCTTAACGTGCGCTTCTCCTATAACATATTACCCATTCATGTTTCTTTATAATTTTTTCCCAAAGCCATTAAGGAAACAATAGCCTGGTTTGTTAAAATTATTCCTTTTACGCCACAAACAATTAACGGAAATTGTTTTATGATATTTTTTAAAATACCATATTATTCTTTTAAATCACAACTACCAACAATGCCAAATGACGTTATCGAATATTATAGAACACATACGGACCTTAATCGGTATCTCTTCGATAAGAGATTCCGAATTCTCGTCTGTTTCAGATTCTGTGTCTGCTTTCTCTGGCACTATTTCGGTAATATATTCTAAGGTCTTGTCTGTTTCAGATTCTGTGTACGCTGTATCTGGCACTGTTGCGGCCTTGTCCGGATATTCTATGATTGCCCCCGTTTCTTTCTACAAATAAAAAATATACAATAAAACGTTTACTGATGCTAGTGATCTGTATCAATTATGATTTTTAACTAAACACAGTCACAGATAAATACCGTTTGAATCCTCATATATTACGTTTTCTCAATATTTTGCTGAGACTAAAAATCTGTATCTTTAACTGATTTTAAGCAGAAAAATAGACAGACAAACATGATTTCAATCCTACTACTTTACGTTTCCTCAATATACAATCAATTAACTTTGCTAAGCGGGGGCAGCAATTATCTGTATCATTTGCTGATTTTCAATCAAAGAATCAGACAGATCTGATTTCAATATTAGTGTTTTTATTTATATATTTATTTATTTTTTTTTTGGGGGGGGGGTGGGGGGGGGGGTAAACTAAAAGACCTGTTCAACTTGTAAAGCCGGTTGCTGCACTTGTTCGTCTGACGTTTCTGGCTGTGCCAGTGGCACTGTTGCTGCCATGTCCAGAGATGCTGTGACTGCCCCCTTTTCTTTCTGAAAATATGAAAAAAATACTTATATATATATATATATATATATAATCAAGCGTTTGCAATTACTAGTGATCTGTATCGATTCTGATTTTTAACTAAACACAGTCACAGATAAATACCGTTTGAACCCTCATATATTACGTTTTCTCAACATTTTACTGAGACTAAAAATCTGTATCTTTTACCGATTTTAAACAGAAAAATAGACAGACAAATATCATTTCAATCCTACTACTTTACGTTTCCTCAATATACAATCAATTAACTTTGCTAAGCGGGGGCAGCAATAATCTGTATCATTTGCTGATTTTCAACCAAAGATCAGACATGTATGATTTTAATCCTAGTGTTTTTTTTTTTGTTTTTTTTTTTTTGGGGGGGGGCTAAACTTAAGACCTGTTCAACTTGTAAAGGTGTCCACCCTGTTTCGTGTGGTTGCTGCATTTGTTCGCCTGACGTTTCTGGCTGTGCCAGTGGCACTGTTGCTGCCATGTCCAGAGATGCTGTGACTGCCCCAGTTTCTTTCTGAAAATATGAAAAAAATACTTATATATATATATATATATATATATATAATCAAGCGTTTGCAATTGCAAGTGATCTGTAGCGATTCTGATTTTTAACGAAACACAGTCACAGATAAATACCGTTTGAACCCTCATATATTACGTTTTCTCAATATTTTGCTGAGACTAAAAATCTGTATCTTTTACTTATTTTAAGCAGAAAAATAGACAGGCAAATATCATTTCAATCCTCCTACTTTACGTTTCAACAATATACAATCAATTAAGTGTGCTACGCGGGGGCAGCAATTATCTGTATCATTTGCTGATTTTAAACCAAAGAATCAGACATATCTGATTTTACATACTAGTGTTTTTTTTTTTTATTTATTTTTTTTTTGGGGGGGGCGGGGGGAGTGGGAGGGCGGTAAACTAAAAGACCTGTTCAACTTGTAAAGGCGGTTGCTGTACTTGTTCGTCTGACGTTTCCGGTTGCACCAGTGACACTGTTGCGGCCTTGTCCAGAGATGCTGTGACTGCCCCAGTTTCTTTCTGAAAATTTGAAAAAATACTTATATATATACAATCAAGCGTTTGCTGATGCTAGTGATCTGTATCAATTCTGATTTTTTACGAAACACAGTCACAGATAAATACCGTTTGAACCCTCATATATTACGTTTTCTCAATATTTTGCTGAGACTAAAAATCTGTATCTTTTACTTATTTTAAGCAGAAAAATAGACAGACAAATATCATTTGAATCCTACTACTTTACGTTTCCACAATATACAATCAATTAAGTTTGCTACGCGGGGGTAGCAATTATCTGTATCATTTGCTGATTTTAAACCAAAGAATCACACAGATCTGATTTTAATACTAGTGTTTTTTTTATTTATTTATTTTTTTTTTGGGGGGGGGGGGGAAGTGGGGGGGGCGCGGTAAACTAAAAGACCTGTTCAACTTGTAAAGGCGGTTGCTGCACTTGTTCGTCTGACGTTTCTGGCTGTGCCAGTGGCACTGTTGCTGCCATGTCCAGAGATGCTGTGACTGCCCCCTTTTCTTTCTGAAAATATGAAAAAAATACTTATATATATATATATATATAATCAAGCGTTTGCAATTACTAGTGATCTGTATCGATTCTGATTTTTAACTAAACACAGTCACAGATAAATACCGTTTGAACCCTCATATATTACGTTTTCTCAACATTTTACTGAGACTAAAAATCTGTATCTTTTACCGATTTTAAACAGAAAAATAGACAGACAAATATCATTTGAATCCTACTACTTTACGTTTCCTCAATATACAATCAATTAAGTTTGCTACGCGGGGGTAGCAATTATCTGTATCATTTGCTGATTTTAAACCAAAGAATCACACAGATCTGATTTTAGTACTAGTGTTTTTTTTTATTTATTTATTTCTTTTTTTTTGGGGGGGGGACGGGGGGGCGCGCGGTAAACTAAAAGACCTGTTCAACTTGTAAAGGCGGTTGCTGTACTTGTTCGTCTGACGTTTCCGGTTGCACCAGTGACGCTGTTGCGGCCTTCTCCAGAGATGCTGTGACTGCCCCCGTTTCTTTCTGAAAATATGAAAAAAATATACATTATAATATATATATATATATATATATATATATATATATATATATATATATATATATATATATATATATATATAATCAAGCGTTTGCTGATGCTAGTGATCTGTATCAATTCTGATTTTTAACTAAACACAGTCACAGATAAATACCGTTTGAATCCTCATATATTGTTTTCTCAATATTTTGCTGAGACTAAAAATCTGTATCTTTTACTGATTTTAAGCAGAAAAATAGACAGACAAATATCATTTCAATCCTCCTACTTTACGTTTCCACAATATACAATCAATTAAGTGTGCTACGCCGGGGCAGCAATTATCTGTATCATTTGCTGATTTTAAACCAAAGAATCAGACATATCTGATTTTATATACTAGTGTTTTTTTTATTTATTTATTTTTTTTTTTTGGGGGGGGGGGGGAGTGGGAGGGCGGTAAACTAAAAGACCTGTTCAACTTGTAAAGGCGGTTGCTGCACTTGTTCGTCTGACGTTTCCGGTTGCACCAGTGACACTGTTGCGGCCTTGTCCAGAGATGCTGTGACTGCCCCAGTTTCTTTCTGAAAATATGAAAAAAATACTTATATATATATAATCAAGCGTTTGCAATTGCTAGTGATCTGTATCGATTCTGATTTTTAACGAAACACAGTCACAGATAAATACCGTTTGAATCCTCATATATTATGTTTTCTCAATATTTTGCTGAGACTAAAAATCTGTATCTTTTACTTATTTTATGCAGAAAAACAGACAGACAAATATCATTTCAATCCTCCTACTTTACGTTTCCACAATATACAATCAATTAAGTGTGCTACGCGGGGGCAGCAATTATCTGTATCATTTGCTGATTTTAAACCAAAGAATCAGACATATTTGATTTTATATACTAGTGTTTTTTTTATTTATTTATTTATTTATTTTTGGGGTGGGGGGGAGTGGGAGGGCGGTAAACTAAAAGACCTGTTCAACTTGTAAAGGCGGTTGCTGTACTTGTTCGTCTGACGTTTCCGGTTGCACCAGTGACACTGTTGCGGCCTTGTCCAGAGATGCTGTGACTGCCCCAGTTTCTTTCTGAAAATTTGAAAAAATACTTATATATATACAATCAAGCGTTTGCTGATGCTAGTGATCTGTATCAATTCTGATTTTTAACGAAACACAGTCACAGATAAATACCGTTTGAATCCTCATATATTATGTTTTCTCAATATTTTGCTGAGACTAAAAATCTGTATCTTTTACTTATTTTAAACAGAAAAATAGACAGACAAATATCGTTTCAATCCTACTACTTTACGTTTCCTCAATATACAATCAATTAAGTTTGCTAAGCGGGAGCAGCAATTATCTGTATCATTTGCTGATTTTCAACCAAAGATCAGACATGTATGATTTTAATCCTAGTTTTTTTTTTTTTTTTTTTTTTTTGGGGGGGGGGGGGGGCTAAACTTAAGACCTGTTCAACTTGTAAAGGTGTCCACCCTGCTTCTTGTGGTTGCTGGACTTGTTCGTCTGACGTTTCTGGCTGTGCCAGTGGCACTGTTGCTGCCATGTCAAAAGATGCTGTGACTGCCCCCGTTTCTTTCTGAAAATATGAAAAAAAAATTATATATATATATATATATATATAATCAAGCGTTTGCAATTGCTAGTGATCTGTATCGATTCTGATTTTTAACTAAACACAGTCACAGATAAATACCGTTTGAATCCTCATATATTATGTTTTCTCAATATTTTGCTGAGACTAAAAATCTGTATCTTTTACTTATTTTAAGCAGAAAAATAGACAGACAAATATGATTTCAATCTTACTACTTTATGTTTCCTCAATATACAATCAATTAAGTTTGCTAAGCGGGGGCATCAATTGTCTGTATCATTTGCTGATTTTCAACCAAAGATCAGACATGTATGAGTTTAATCCTAGTGTTTTTTTTTTTGTTTTTTTTTTGGGGGGGGGGGCTAAACTTAAGACCTGTTCAACTTGTAAAGGTGTCCACCCTGCTTCGTGTAGTTGCTGCACTTGTTCGCCTGACGTTTCTGGCTGTGCCAGTGGCACTGTTGCTGCCATGTCCAGAGATGCTGTGACTGCCCCCGTTTCTTTCTGAAAATATGAAAAAAATACTTATATATATATATATATATAATCAAGCGTTTGCAATTGCTAGTGATCTGTATCGATTCTGATTTTTAACGAAACACAGTCACAGATAAATACCGTTTGAACCCTCATATATTACGTTTTCTCAATATTTTGCTGAGACTAAAAATCTGTATCTTTTACTTATTTTAAGCAGAAAAATAGACAGACAAATATGATTTCAATCTTACTACTTTACGTTTCCTCAATATACAATCAATTAAGTTTGCTAAGCGGGGGCAGCAATTGTCTGTATCATTTGCTGATTTTCAACCAAAGATCAGACATGTATGAGTTTAATCCTAGTGTTTTTTTTTTTTTTTTTGGGGGGGGGGGGCTAAACTTAAGACCTGTTCAACTTGTAAAGGTGTCCACCCTGCTTCGTGTAGTTGCTGCACTTGTTCGCCTGACGTTTCTGGCTGTGCCAGTGGCACTGTTGCTGCCATGTCCAGAGATGCTGTGACTGCCCCCGTTTCTTTCTGAAAATATGAAAAAAATACCTCTATATATATATATATATAATCAAGCGTTTGCAATGCTAGTGATCTGTATCGATTCTGATTTTTAACGAAACACAGTCACAGATAAATACCGTTTGAACCCTCATATATTACGTTTTCTCAATATTTTGCTGAGACTAAAAATCTGTATCTTTTACTTATTTTAAGCAGAAAAATAGACAGACAAATATGATTTCAATCTTACTACTTTACGTTTCCTCAATATACAATCAATTAAGTTTGCTAAGCGGGGGCAGCAATTGTCTGTATCATTTGCTGATTTTCAACCAAAGATCAGACATGTATGATTTAAATCCTAGTGTTTTTTTTTTTTTTTTTTTTTTTTGGGGGGGGGGGGGGGCTAAACTTAAGACCTGTTCAACTTGTAAAGGTGTCCACCCTGCTTCGTGTGGTTGCTGCACTTGTTCGCCTGACGTTTCTGGCTGTGCCAGTGGTACTGTTGCTGCCATGTCCAGAGATGCTGTGACTGCCCCCGTTTCTTTCTGAAAATATGAAAAAAATACTTATATATATATATATAATCAAGCGTTTGCAATTGCTAGTGATCTGTATCGATTCTGATTTTTAACGAAACACAGTCACAGATAAATACCGTTTGAACCCTCATATATTACGTTTTCTCAATATTTTGCTGAGACTAAAAATCTGTATCTTTTACTTATTTTAAGCAGAAAAATAGACAGACAAATATCATTTCAATCCTCCTACTTTACGTTTCCACAATATACAATCAATTAAGTTTGCTACGCGGGGGCAGCAATTATCTGTATCATTTGCTGATTTTAAACCAAAGAATCACACAGATCTGATTTTAATACTAGTGTTTTTTTTATTTATTTATTTTTTTTTTTTTGGGGGGGGGGGAAGTGGGGGGGGCGCGGTAAACTAAAAGACCTGTTCAACTTGTAAATGCGGTTGCTGCACTTGTTCGTCTGACGTTTCCGGTTGCACCAGTGACACTGTTGCGGCCTTGTCCGGAGATTCTTTGACTGCCACCGACTGCAACAAAGATATTAAGGTATTTCTTTATATATATATAAACATGTGCCGCCCTGCAAATATTAATCAGTTAACTGTATTACAAACGTACTGAAACACAACGAGAGAGAAGTATGAATTTAATATTTAATAATGCTTTCTTGGACATGCCACACCCTTCTTCAAAAATATATATCAGTAATAGCAATGTTATTTATTTTAATCCACAGCCACCAACGGACAGATTTAACTGGAAAAACCATACGTTTGGGAACATACGCACCTGTGCGACGAGTCGGCCCGCATTTAGCAAGTTCACTTTCACCCCAGTATTAGACATCTTAACAGGTTCGGGACGAGAGGAGTTTGCTGCCTTCTTTACACGCTTGGAAATTCTGCGTCCATATCTTTTGCTCTTCGGTGTGGTTTTTAGACGTTTATGGGGACTTTTTTGTTTCCATTCCTCTGCGGATTCTGTTAACGTATCTGAAGTATGCATACCAGTATCAGTTTGAGACTTTTTGAGTGCTTCTGTGGTTTTCCATTTTTTTCTCTGTCGGGTCATAAGGGGTGGAAAAGTAGCTTCTTGTCCTTTACTGGTGCTGGGCTTTTCTAGTGATTTACTCGCGGTGGGTTGAGCGGGGGGATTTATATCAAACCCCTTTGCAGCTGTGGCATAGTCGAATTTAAATGCAGCCACCGTTGACGAGGAAGACATATTCTTTACTTTCCCTGCAAAAGGAACCAAAGTGTCAATTCGTGTTCTCCCCCATCTTCATCAATAACGCTCTAATCCTTATATAATACGTCACTGACGTCTCCGCGGGAAAACTACAGACAGATGTGAATAAAAATCGGAACTTATCACAAAAATGACTTCACATGCCGCGATTACGATAACAGCAACAGATGTTAAAACACACACACACATACACACACACAGGGCTTTACGCTATTTTTTCCCCCGACACCTTCCGGCACATTTTCAGCGATTGGATCTTGTTGCCTGCCCCCACCACCACTCTTGCATGTCCCACATTGTCTCTTCCGTAGGTCACCCCTTCTCCCCCCCCCCCCTTCATTAATAAACGCTCTAATGCTTATATAATATGTCACTGACGTCTTCGCGGGGAAAACTACAGACAGATGTGAATAAAAATCTGAACTTATCACAAAAATGACTTCACATGCCGCGATTACGATAACAGCAACAGATGTTTAAAAATAACACACACACACAATACACAGGGCTTTACGCTAATTTTTTTCGACACCTTCCGGCATTTTCGGTCACTGGATCTTGTTGCCTGCCCCCACCACCACTCTTACACCCCCCCCCCCCACATTTTGTCTCTTCCGTAGGTCACCCCTTACACCCCCCCCCTTCATTAATAAACACTCTAATGCTTATATAATACGTCACTGACGTCTTCGCGGGGAAAACTACAGACAAATGTGAATAAAAATCTGAACTTATTACAGAATAAAAGCCTAAAAAAAGACTTCACAAAGTTGAGTTGTCTTAACAATAAAACAAACCACAAATCAATTTAAAAAAAATTACCTAGGTTGACACGATATATCTCGTGGCTATTCGGGCCAAAGGCTTTCACCGTCTTTCGCCATGTACCTTGTGCTCTACGAAAAAAAAACAATGTACACGGCGATATTTTTTTCTTTCTTCAATTTTACAGTAAAGTTTATCACGTCTAGCTGTATTGTTTGTCAAAAGCTGTTTAATATTTGAAGGTTCCCATGAAATCAATCGATTGCCGATGCAGCATTAAGTGAGTAACATAAACAAGGAACTGAAAACGAAAACTCACGTTGTCCCGTCAGACCAAAACTTCACATGCACATCAAACAAGGTGACTTTAATAGCCTGCCCCGGCCACCACACTTTGTTCTGGATGAAGGCCCACACTGCGTCCCCTTCATTTATGTCCTCGACAGGCTTTACTGACATAATGCCTGTAAACAAAAAATACGAAAAAAACGGGTAAATCTCATCACTCTGCCACAAGTTCGACGTCCCAATAGTCCGAAAACCCAAAATTCTGAATGATGCTTTCTTGAAAGGACCATGACTTAGGAGATTCA